>OX457040.1:14233395-14743395 GCA_949752735.1 Lumbricus terrestris | reverse complement strand
CTCTATAAGAATTCTTCTCTCAGCTAATTTTCATCATGTGCAGCGTTCTGATAGGTATAAGCTACGTTAAACGAAAATCGGTTGTATAATATCGTCTCGTATATTTTTTCGTCTGGACTGTCTGTGCAAATTCTCTGCCCCTCCAGCGTTTCAATGCTATACGTGGTCTAACTCATCCTTGGTGTTAATTTGGTCTGTCTTTGATCACCGTTGTTTTGGTGTTTCTCTACGTTGATCATTTGACCAAAACAATAATAATATTATATACAGAAACCTGTACTCTTCAACATCTGTCTAATTAGGCGAAATTCTTTATGAAAGTCTTATGGCACCATTCATATAATAGACTGAACCAATATTTACTACGAAAACATTACTGTATGACATTAAAAAAGCTTCGGTGCGGAATCCCTGTGAAAATTTCAATGAAAAACCAGGTGCATTATGCAGGCAGAGCGAGCGAGCATTCGCCAGCAACTGGTATTTGTTCCACTCTATATCCATTGGTACGTCTGTTTGCGTGTGTGTCGGTATGCTCGAGTATTGTATTGTATTTATAGTATATAGCTGTCCATCTATCTGTCTGTCTGTCTGTCTCTATATATGTTTGTATGTGCCGTTGTTTCCATTTATTCTCTCCTCTCTCTTTCTTTCCTTCTCGATCAGTTGGTTTTTGTTCAGCACGCTGAATAACTAATAATGGTAGGTGACATCTCTCTAGTGTATTTCTATTAGGTGACATCTCTGGTGTATTTCTAGTAGGTGACATCTCTCGTGTATATCTAGTAAGTGACATCTCTCGTGTATTTCTAGTAGGTACTAGGTAACATCTCTTGTGTATTTCTTCCGCCTTCTCACTCCTCTTGGTCTCTGCTCTTACCCTCCTCTCTTCTCTTCTGTCTTACTGCCTGCCTCTCGATGTCCTCCCACCTGAATGCGTGCGTATGTCTGTTGACAACAGCGGCCTGCCTGCAGTTACAGCGGGAAAAGTGACCGGAATGATACATGCAAGTCAACACAATAGAGTGGATAAGCTAACATGAGATTTAGCTTTGGACGTCATTGTGTATCTTGGGCACGTATACAGTCCGGCTCGGCTCGGCATTTCTCTCGAGTTTTATTCCCCATAAAACCGCTGCGACTTGGCATTCTACTTTTGATACTTACTATAGGTAAACAATCTAACGTCATATTTTACATACATATGCTACGCACGCCTATTATATATATATAAAATTATATATATACATACATACTGTAACCGCATATTATATATATATATATATATATATATATATATAAAATATACATACTTACTGTAACACCCACAGAAAAACGTGTACACTAAACGTAAGTTTAGACTGCATAGTAACTACAGTAGTGTTGTCATTTTATATTGTTTTATTGGCTTACGTATACGCTTTACCCGTTTGAACAACAGCTCCTCGTCGATACATATAATATAGCAATAAAGGCAATTGATATGGCGCCGTAACAGAGCCATACCATTACAAGGACGCCATATAAATAATACATAGGTTTATATATAATATCTACATCATACATCATACATACATAATTATATGAAAAGGTTATGTATATAGGTGACCCTAACCAGCGGGACTCTGGTCCCTTCTGGGTTTCCTTCTGTGACCAATAGACTACTGATTCTTAATGCGGCCTACACGGCTTTCAAGATGGTTATTCTGTCAACAATACAATTTGGACCTCGCAATTGATGGTCATAATGTTATGGCTATGTAGAATACACGAATACGAATGATAAGTAAGTACATCATAATCGAATGTAATATGCTTCTTTTTAGAAGCATCTGTTTATTCGAACTGACTAAAATTAATATCCTTGCATATAATATAAATCGGAGATTCTTCAGTCTTTAAGCACTGACTACAAATTCGAGTTCAAAAATGACGACGTCATACTGACGTCATTCAGTCAGCGGGTCCTCCGTTTCGATGCAGTCTCATCCGAATCGCAAGATAGGTGGCACCAGTATACACAGTACGTCACGACGTGGCCCTATAACGTGACCGAATCAGCAGTCGCATAGTCTGTTCAGTCTTTCAGAACCTTTCTGGGGTCCTTTACCCATTAATATTCCAGCTTACAGCCTGGTTGGCATCGCAGCGGTCAGGCCCCGCGAGCTCGACGGCTGAGCGGCATTGTTCCCCCGGGGGTCGCATTTCTTATACGTCACCGACGGTGCAGCAATGGCGCCGGCGGCGGCGTTGTCACGTGACGCAAACCGGAAGGACGCCGTCGTCTGCAGTTCGCGCGTCGGCTGCTTCCTGTCACGTGGTCGGATGGTCCGCGTGAAGAAGGCGCGCCACGTGTGGATGGTCTTCGGCGACCAGATCCACATACCGCTGGTCGTACCGACGACGAGCACCATGAACAGCCGGAGCATGTAGACCTCGACCGTCGGGATCGAGTGCTCCAGCGTGCAATCGATGGCGGCTGCGGCGTCGGGCGGGGAGCCAGCGCCGGGCGGTCGACAGGGCGTCTGGAGAGCGACGGAGCGCCAGTGATCGCGGTTGAGTAGGTCGTAGAAGAGGCAGCCGATGACGCACGTCGCCGGGACCGTGTAGAGGACGGAGAAGATGCCGATCTTCGCCATCAGCTTCTCCAGCTTCCGGATGTTCGCACCGTCCATCTTCAGGTCCTTGCGGATGCGGAACATCGCGAAGAACCCGGCCATGATGAAGACCGTGCCGATGACGAGGTAGACGAAGAGGGGGACGAGCACGAAGGCGACGAGTGCCGTCGAGTCCTGGTTCCCGACGTAGCACATCCCCGTCAGCTCCTCGCCGTCGACGCGTCGCATGATCAGAATGACGATCGTCTTGACGGCCGGCAGCGCCCACGCGGCCAGGTGGAAGTAGCTGCTCATCGCCTGGATCGCCTCGCGGCCCCACTTGCGCCCGGCCGCCAGGTAGAAGGTGAGGGTGAGCACGACCCACCAGATGCAGCTGGCCATGCCGAAGAAGTAGAGGATGAGGAAGACGACGATGCACCAAGTGCTCTCCAGTCCTTCCTGGATGATGAAGGACGCGCCTTCGGGTGTCCGATCGCAGGACACGGTCTCGGCGCCGGCGACGATGCGCAGCAGGTAGGCGATGGTGTAGAGGGAGCAGGAGAAGGACAGGAAGACGATGGGACGCTCAGGGTACTTGAAGCGCGTCGTGTCGATGAGGAAGGTGAGCACGGTCAAGGCCGTCGAGACGAAGCTCAGCGATGCCCAGACGATCATCCAGACCTCGGCGAACCTCTTATCGTCCGCTCTGTAGAGGACGTCGACGCCACATCTGGGTGTGCACGAAGACCCGTTCGATGGCGCCACTACTCCTCCTCCTCCTACTCCTCCTCCTCCTCCTCCTGCCACAGCCCCACCGGACTTCTGCTGGGACAGCTTATCGACGTGGACGAACTTGTGCGAGCAGCCGTCGTTGACGTAGGTGGCTGGGTTCGGGGACGGTCTGCGGTTGGGTCCGTAGGCAGGGACGGTGGACGATTGACCGCGAAGGGCCTCGAGTAGTCGCATGAGTTCCGGGGTGCGGGCCACTCCGCCTGGGATGCCGTCCTCGCCGTCGATATGATCGCTGCCGCCGTAGAGATCGTCCTCCATCGTCGGCGGATCAATGCAGAGGTTGCTGCGGTCGCTGCGCTCCGGGAGACGCGAACAGTCGAGAACGTTCGGCCAGTGGAAGTTGAACCTCTGGAGGATCGGTTCGCACTTCGAGCGGACCTCGAGGCACATGGAACGGCACGCGGGTATGACCATCGTCTCGTCGACCTGCTCCGTGCACATCGGGGCGTACAGCGAGCAGAGGAAGAACTTGAGGAGACGCGAGCAGCCGAACTGGACGAGCGGAATGAATTCGTTGACCTGGAGGGCAGCCTCCTTCTGGTTCAGGTGACCGACGAGGTTCGGCATCCGCGTCATGTTGTACTTCATGTCCGTGCAGAGCGGGATCGTGATCCGCTCGCATCGTCCTTCGTGCAGCGACTGGTATCCGGAAGCTTCACTCACCACGAACCACCATACCATCCACGAAGTCAACACCGCAGCCGCAGTCCAACGTCTTTGTCCCAACGGATCCATTTTTTCTATTCCGGATCAATCCGAACGTATCTCCCTCTCACCGTTGAACGACGACGACGACGACGACGAAGTCCTTCTCGCGACAATCGATCATCACATCAAGAGGACCAAAAACAACAATTCATCCGTCTATCATTGTCTCAGTTAAGAGGCGATCACCGATCGCTACTCAACGACAGATCGAAGCATCGACGACTCCACTAATCAATCGAATTCTCTCAACAAATAACTCCCATGTATCTATGTCTCTCTCTCTCTCTCTCCCTCTCGTGTTGACCGAGTGAAGAATGCATTGACGTGTGCTGCGACGACACATTAAAACGTCCACGGCCAACTAACTCGCTCTTCTCCTTCACCGTAAATACAACGTTCACCAGCCTTCATTCAGCTCAGTTCAGTTCACACCTGAATGCGGGCTCGTCCGAAGAAGAAGACGCCGAAGAAGACGAGGAAGCGTAGGAAGGAAGGAAGGAAGGCAAAGCCCGCCGCCAACTGAAGCATAGCAATGCAGCGAGGACTTCTACACACACACACAGCTGTAACTAATGAAAGCCACTGGCGAACGGACGGACGGACAGACCAGCGGACGGACGAACGCATGCGGTACCCGCGCGTGACTGGAGTGCAGCCGCCGGCTGAGCGGGGCAGACGCGGCGCTGTCCGTCCGGTCGTTACACTGAAGGCTACGGCCACTTTACTGCGCGTCTGTAAAGAGTGCGCCGGCAAGCTGTGGCTGAAATAGGAGCTGCGATTTGCATATGATATCCTGGAGTGTGTGCGGTGACCGAGGGGATCGGTGAGGGGACCGGGGGTCGGGTGAGGCTTTGTCGTCCCCCTCGCGCAGTCAACGGCCCGCGGTGTCATTAACAGGGCCCTTGAGGAGTATCGTTCGCAAGCCGCTGCTCTTCAAAAACCTTTTCTATTTGCATAAGGAGACGGCGGTGGTGGTGGTGGTGGTGGCGGTGGCGGAGAGATTGGCCGATGACTGCGATGACTCTGAACAGTCACATAAATTATAAACTTTGAACGCTCGTCAAAGCCTTCGCCTATTTATCTTGTAAGTTAGTAAGGTGTGCTTGTGTGCGACAGGCAGACAGACAGAGAGACAGACAGACAGACAGACAGGCAGACAGACAGACAGACAGACAGGCAGACAGACGGACAAATACGGACAGACATACAGACATACAGTCAGACAGACATACAGTCAGACAGACAGGCAGGCAGACAGACAGGCAGACAGACAGTCAGACAAAGACAGACACACAGACGGACAAAGACAGACGAAGAGGACGGACGGACGAACGGACAGACAGAAGGACACAGGCAGAGATAGAAACAGGCAAAGTGGGACAGACGAGCAGACGGACAGACAGAAAGACGCACACACACAGACAGAGATAGAGATAGGCAGACAAAGTAAGAAAGACAGAAAGACAGAGAGACAGACAAACAGGCAGCCAGGCAAAGAAAGAGAGACAAAGAGAGAGTGAGAGAGACAGACACACAGCCATACAGACACACCGACAGACATAGAGAACCAGTATTAGAACACATCGACTTGAATCCGAACCAGCACCACTGTATACCTGAAGAGCCATATTAAGCAAGAAGGACATATCTGGATTTCATTTGGTAGGCGGGAAGTTTGGGGGTGATTGTGTCCGTGGTTTGTCCTCTAACGGTCTAGCGGTCTAACCCCTCAACTAAGTAACTGAAAGATGTTGGGTGAAGTAAAAAAAAACTAAAATAATGCTCTCACGAGACGTGTATTGTTTCGTATTCTCCATTGCAACATTAAAATTTAACCAGTATTGGTTTAGACAAGTTTAGTAATCTGCAGCTTTTAACCCATTCCCCCCCCCCCCGTTATTTTTTATTTAGAACACTTTCATTTCTGCAACTCTCTCAATGGGACTATTCAATCTAAACTGAAAACTGACTTTAATCATTGTGATCTGTTTTCCTAATGGTTCCTCGGTTTGACCTCCCCAGATTTTGACCTGGCACCGGAACGAAAATGGCAACTGTTGCTATTGCGGAATTGATTTTATATAGCGCCGGTGTTTAAGCTGGTCTCCCTGACGTGGTTTTTGTGGGTGCTTAGAGATTTTCGGATGTTTACATTACATTACATTGCATTACATTCATCAGCTGCTCGGTTTGAAGGAGATAATTGTGTTCCAATGCGCGGTCATTATCAAAATGTGGGTTGAATGTTCCCGTGATTTGTGTTGAATATGAATAAAAAATTATAATCTAATTGGAATAAGCTGTTGGCTGCCTTCTTATATAAGCACGCAGACCTACATGTATAGACCTATATATAAATATGTAATCTTATTCAAATGACTTTTAGCGCAACTATTATAGTATACGAACAAAATATATCAGCAGTTCGTTCGTTTCCGTGAAGCTGTATGTTACAGTATGTAGTTAAAAAACCTGAACCCTTTGAGATGCCATCTCGAAATACAGGTCAGAGAAATGAGAAGTCGTTGATAAACAGATATATCAGATTACAATGCGTAAAAAGTTGTATCTTTTTCAATATAGTCTCAAGTCTGAATGTTGTATACACACCGACAGCACGTACTGTATGAGTGTCACTTGTGACTTGCAACAACAACTGGCGAAATAATGTGATTGAGAGGAGGATGATTAGATCAACTGGGTCGCAATGATTAATATATACCAAACAGCAATTAATCAGAACTGTTGGTAAATAATACACAGCACAGATGTATCAAGTCGAGTGTTATAGTACAGTCAAAACTAGAAGTTCAGTTGCATTGGCAGGCAGGCAGGCAGGCAGGCAGGCAGGCAGGCAGGCAGGCAGGCAGGCAGGCAGGCAGGCAGGCAGGCAGGCAGGCAGGCAGGCAGGCAGGCAGGCAGGCAGGCAGGCAGGCAGGCAGGCAGGCAGGCAGGCAGGCAGAGATAGACATACAGGTATACCTGATAATTTATAACGGCATTTACAGGCAGAGTCATATAAGCAGTCATACATAATAATGTATGTTTCCCTTTGGGGAAATGGGGAAAGAAATGAAGGAGGAAAGAAGGAAAGAGATAGAGGGAAGGAGGTAGGGAGGGACGGACGGACGGACGGAGAGATGGAGGGTGGAGAGAGGGCGGAAGGAGGAAAGGAAGGAAAGAAGGAAGGAAAGACAGAAAGAAAGAAAAAGGAAGGAAGGAAGGAAGGAAGGAAGGAAGGAAGGAAGGAAGGAAGGAAGGAAGGAAGGAAGGAAGGAAGGAAGGAAGGAAGGAAGGTGTAGATTGACAGATGAATATATGCATACAGAGATGCGTATACATGTACAGACACGGGCAACCAGAACCACACTCACACATATGCACGGAAAGAATGAGAGACAGATGTTTATTTTCCTACAAAGTAGGGTTAGTGAGTATGTGCCAATTGTGCCATATAGCATTCATTCTTAGAGCCGTAACGGCGATAAATATAAATATATATGCATGTATATATAATTATATATATATATATATAATTATATATATATATAATGCGTAATGCATATATTACATACAATACTGAGATGTGCATGTACGAGATATTTATACATTTAGAAATGTCTATGTTGTAGAATTATATATTATAATATATTTATATATAAACATATATAGGCCTATGTGCGTGTTTGTTTCTGTGTGTATATTTTCTTTAAACACGTTTAATCTGCTCTACTCACTCACTCGCCCTTTCAAGTTTAAGGAAAATAAACAGTAGAACTTTTTCAGTTACAGAAAATATTTTCGAGCGTTTCCCACAATCTGTTTGTTTGTCTGCCTGTCTGTCTATACGTCTGCATGTCTCTCTGTCTTGTGTTTGTAATTCTGTCTACCCTCTATATACCTGTTTGGCCGTTTGCATGTTTGTAACTTTGCCTGCAGGTCAGTCTGCGACCGTAGGCCTATGTCACTATGTCTGCACCTTGTCTGTTTGTCTGTCAGTCTGTCTGTCAGTCTGTGTGTCTGTCTGTGGGTCTGTCTGTTCGTCGCAGGGTTTGAAACAAATCCCAAGCTCCAATCTAAGTTCCTTCCTATTATCCAAATTACTATCTGCTGCAATCAAACACGAACATGTCTTGTGTCCCTCTGTGTGTGTGTGTGTGTTTGTGTGTGTGTGTGTGTGTGTGTGTGTGTGTGTGTGCGTCTAGCTGCCATTAAATTTATACCGAGCTTCAGATAAACTGGCTCTGGTCTCTAGACTTTATAGGTTAGGAGCGAGTATCTTTCTTGTCTCGTCTGGCCATGATGAGACAAAGGAAGAGACAGACAGACAGACAGACAGACAGACAGACAGACAGACACAGACAGACACAGACAGACAGACAGTGGGAAGGATATAGGGAGGAAGACGGATAAATAGGAGGGAAAGAAAGAAGGGAGGGTCTAAGGCGCGTTAAAGGAAAGGAATATAGGAGTCATACACGTCATTTACAAACCCAGTTCCATCTTCCCTTCCTGCTTCCTTTCCCATTCCATCCATCCCTCCGTCCATTCTTCCAACAGCTCGCCCTGCATCATTTCATAGACTGGGAAGGCATTCCATATCAGCTGCTGCTGCTGCTGCTGACTTTCCTGCTACTGCTGCTGTGGTGGATGCATAGGCAGAGAGAAAGAGAGAGCATCTCTGACTGATGCTTCTTTGACTGAACTCGCCTACGGGTTTGATCATCACCTTCGCCGCCGCCGACGCCGACGCCTCCTCCGCTCTCTTCCACAGCAATCTCTCTTGCGGCGGCAATATGCTTTCCATCACAGCACCCCCTCATCCCTCATCCCCC
This sequence comes from Lumbricus terrestris, assembly GCA_949752735.1. Classification (NCBI taxonomy): domain Eukaryota; kingdom Metazoa; phylum Annelida; class Clitellata; order Crassiclitellata; family Lumbricidae; genus Lumbricus; species Lumbricus terrestris. Next base: position 14,734,463 of record OX457040.1, on the reverse strand, counting down.
TCCACCCGCCCCAGCAACATCAGCAGCAGCAGCAGCAGCAGCAGCCGTATCAATCACTGATAAGATCCATCCGTGCCACTCGAGTCACTCTCATTACCTCCGATAGGAACGGACCGGCTTTGGGCGGGTTAGTTTCGCCGTTGGGCGGGTTCGACGGTCGGCGCTTGGCTACCGATAATCAAGGCAGGCGGGAGGCCGCGTTGAAAGCGCGAAACTCGAAACAGCCGCAGCGCGTTTTTCTGAACGCCGTGTAACGCTGGCATTTGCTGTGCAGGACGTTGCTTTTTTTCGTTCGGGTATGTAGAGAGCGTTGAAAAGCGGCTCGATGAAGTACAGACGGCGTCTGAGGATCGCAGACTAAATGGCATTGGCAGAAGAAGAAGAAGAGAATGCCAGGGAGGATGGAAAGTTGTAAATATGAAATTGAAAATAAACAAGGAAAGATCACCGGGCGCTCGCTCGGTCGACGCTGCATCCTCATAAAGGATGAAAAATTTAAGTGTAGGATATTTGATTTAGGTGATAAAAAATACATGCAAAACATGATTGTTATTCAGTACTCAGAAATTTTTTCATCATCATCATCATCCAGGCGCGGATTTAGAGGGGGGCGGAGCCGGCGTACGCCCCCCCTAAACCTGCAGCAAATGTTCTCAAACTAAACTGACCTAAAACTAATATAATTGCAATTTGGGAATAGGATGTTTGAAGTAGCTGGACCGGCAGAATGGAGCTCTCTTACCGGAGCTCTCTTACCTACTTACCTGAGTTGCTAGCAGACGTTGCCCACGTGACCAATGACTTTTGCCGTGACGTCATTCACAAAGTTCATGCACAGACAAAATTTACGTAAATAGAAATTGGTCAATTTAAAAATATGTCGAGTGGTCCGCCGTCAAAACGGCTTAAAGAAGCAGTTTTATCATTCGCGAATAAGCGACTGCCGTTGGTAAGACATAAGCCTATCTTAGGCCTAAATCTCAAAAGATGGCATATGATTATCATTATAATTTTGAAATTTGTCGTGCTGATTATAGCCGCCGAAAGCGTTCAGCTGCCGATATTATGGACAAAAGCAAATCCAGGATATAGAACTAGGCCTACTCATATAATCATTCTCTTAACGCTCAGTGGCGTGCGGTCCATGGATGAGGCGCATCCCTTGCTTATTGAATCTATTTTTATACAAATACTAGTGTATTCAATTTCTATCACTACTATGTTAATTATCGTATGATAAAATGGCATCGACTATATTATTTTTATTTGGGGGCAGAAAGGGGAGGGGCAAATTTCCAGGGGCCCGGCGGTGCGAGGGGGGCCCGGAGTGCCCGGGGAAAAAGTAAACAATGTAAGAAGTTTAACAAATACGAAGACATTCTGCATGTAGAATTGCGAGTTTGAAAATTATTATTATTATAAGCTTACATTTATCAATGATATTGCAATATTTCAGCATTTGCACCCGAACATTTACCATTTCAGAACAACATGGTGTAATTAAATCCCAAAGAAGATGGCAATTGTCTATTTTCATCAATCATTATAGTTTTGCGTGATCTAATTTCATATATATAGGCCTATATATATATATATATATATATATATATATATATATATATATATATATATATATATATATATTATGGTGGTCGCATCTGTAATGGCAAATTTTCAACTTCATTTTTATTTTTTCTCCAACCCACCATTTGGTGCCACTTGGTAAAAGACTGATGCAGCCCAGAAATTATCCCGATAGAAAAATATTTAGGACTAGCACAACGTGTTTGAAGTTTTGGATTTTACGAAATATCATCGTCTTTTTGAGTATAATGATAATTTAGCTACATTTTTGGACCTATGACTAGTTTTAACAGAAATGCTACATTCTTATACTCAAGCAAGACTGACAAGTATGTCTGACTTCTACAATGATGATAATGGTTTGCTATATATTTTTGTGAACAATTGACCATCACAATAGTATTTGACTCGTGAGTCCCTGAGATCGATGACCATAAACCTTTACTAGAAAGTCAACACATTGCTATGTTCTTTTGACAGACCTGATTTCTATCTACAGGAATCCTTTGTTACACTAAAGGCTCTTTGTTACATGCTTAACTTTAACACAAATTCTGATATAATACGGACAAGGACCTCAATAATAGTTGAACTAGAGAAAACTACTGATGACACATGTATTTTCGTTTATTGTGGCAATCAGAGCAGAATGACACAGCGCATCACAGATAGCATTTACCAAGAGCTGCTGTAAACAAATAAATTAAAATAGATGTTGAAATTATTGAGATCATAATTTTTATAGATCTAAGAAATTACTTATTACCACACAGGAGTTAAAGAGCAGCTTTTAAACAACTTCCAAAGAGAGCATCATAATTGAGTGACTGGTGAAGCCTACTCACATTGTTGTCTTTTTCATAATATAAAAGTTATTTCATTAAAAGTACTTTAAGAGTTGAAAAGATGAACACAGAGTCAAACAATTGACACAGAAAGTGCTGTCAAGAGTGGACACAAATTATACTGCCTTTATTAGCTATTGTAAATTATCTACCTATTATAAATTAGCACGAAAGGCGATGGTGTCAAACACGTAAGCTATATATATGCAACTCAAAATCTCTACGTCATGTTCAGCAATGGATCCAGCTGAAATTACAGTGGCCATTAGGACATCTCAGACGACCAACCAATTCAAGGGAGTAAGTATAGCACCATCAAGACAACACCCATTGCTACACTCTTGGTGGCAGATGAACACCTTCCTTGAGCAACATGCCAGAGATTTCACTTTGAGGGAGGTGTATCGTGAAAACTACACCATAGCTCAAACCCATGCAAAGACCAAATGCAATTTGAATTGTGAGACAGTGTAATAATGCCTCAGGTTGAAAACATTTTAACCTGAATTTGAGATAAAAAAAATCGCATCTAAAAATAATGGATTTCTCCTTTTTAATATTACACCAGTTCCTTGTACCCAGTAGCACCATGAACAATGATGGTAGAAAAAGAAATATTTCTGAGAAATCAGACCTCATTAAGAATTTTGGTGATTTTGCAGAATAAATTAATTATATAGGACACAGATGAAACCGCACAAAATTTATATTTATCCCTAATATATACTATTACTGTTCCCTTGTGTAACAGTCTAAGAACAATAAGCTACTATAATCAATCAAGACAAGGTAAAACAGGTATAGCCTATTTGTAAAGAAATAAGATATGATAGATGTTATCTGTGATGCGGTGTGTTATACAGGTTTTCTAGCCTTTGAGGAATTTTTCTTGAAGTGGCGCTATATAAATTGATGATTATGATTACGATGACAGTAGCATCATCATGTTTAAGTGTGGACCAACCACAGGTAGTTGAATTGATTTCTGGTTTGAAAATTCCTGGTTGAGCTACTTTTGAGCATTAGAAGTCATGCTATTAAAAGGGTAAAACTTTGATGGCGTTGTGCTAGTCCTAAATATTAATATTTTCTCTTACAACTTTTTGTGTGATGTTTCTGGGGAGAATGGAACCAAACGACGCCTTGGAGAACAGTCAATTCAAACTTCCATTTTTAACGACCACCCTAATATATATATATATATATATATATATATATATATATATATATATATATATATATATATATTTACGGGATTGGATTGGTAGTATTTACGCCCCCCCTAACCAGAAATCCTGGATCCGCCCCTGTCATCGTCATAATAATAATAATAATAATAATAATAATAATAATAATAATAATAATAATAATAATAATAATAATAATAATAATATCATCATCATCATCATCGTCGTCATCGTCATCGTCATCGTCATCGTCATCGTCATCGTCATCATCATCATCATCATCATCATCATCATCATCATCATCATCAAATTCATCTCTAACATCGCATATATTTGCAGAAACTGTCTTGAAACGCAGTTGTGTGACAGACACCGGTATAAGCTTTGGTCGTATACATTATTCAGCGCTTTCGCGAGGCATATAAAAATAATGTGCTATAGTAATTGTGCTGATAGAGACCATGATTGTGTGTATATGATATATATATATATGTATATGATATATATGTATATATATAATATATGATATATATGTAATTATAACATATAAAAATAATGTGCTATATTAATATATATGAAGTTACAACCTATAATTATAATACAAATAAAATTATATAGATCTATAGAATATAAACACATGTATATATTATATATAGCCTATATATATATAAAGTTATAACCTATAATTATGCCGGAGACATAAACAAATCGTCGCTCGAAGCCAGACAGAGCGACAGACAAACAGACAGAAAGACATAGAGACACGCCGACGGTGTAACACGGACCGAGGCCTCTTCTGATAAGCGAACAAAGGCGTCAATGGTTTGTGAGGTTGTTGCGTGTTCTCGATCCGGAGAGAGGTGTAAACAATTCGCCTCTGTTCTGCTCCTCTCACCTGGCATCTCTCTCCCCCACCCCCTAATGATCCCCCTGGGGTAGACAGGGGCGCGTTGGACCAGTCCGCGTCCGCCACCACCTCCCCCATCCATCGCCCGAGGGTCACCGACTGATAGACGCCACTGCGTCTGCGCCCCCCCCCCCCCCCCCATCTGTCGTCGTCCTGCAACACCCACAAAGAATCTTGGGGTGTCTGTAAATTGTAAATGGGGGTAACATCACTTTGCTGACCATGGTCGCCATGTCCGGTCATTCGTCTTTGATGCGGTGCAGAAATTGTTGATTCACAAGTTACATAATAATTATAATAATTGTAATATTCTACGAATGAAAACATCGCAAATGTCTGATACACGTTTGAAACTTGTGGTTAGTTTTACTGTAACATAGTAGATGAAGAGATAGGGCGGAGAGCGAAGAGCGAGAGGGAGACGGAGACGGAGAGGCAGAGAGAGAGGGAAAGATACACGGAGAGACACAGAAAGACAGAGAGAGGCAGTAACAGAGAGAAGAGACAGACAGATAGAGATACAGACCGTGAGACAGACAGGCAGACAGAGAGAGAAACCAAGACATAGAGGTAGAGAGACAGACAGAGAGAGACAGAGAGAGAGAGAGACAGAGACAGAGACAGAGACAAAGAAAAAGGGGCAAACAGACACAAAGATAGACAGAGAGAGAGACAGAATCACAGATGGAAGATTGCTTAGAGATTGACAGAACAAGAAGCAGACGAATAACAGACAGACAGACAGACAGACAGACAGACAGACAGACAGACAGACAGACAGACAGACAGACAGACAGACAGACAGACACACACACAGACACACAGACACACAGACACATACAGACAGACAGACAGACGCACGAACAGACCTTACCTCCCACTGTGCCCCCAGCGATCTGTGTAACTCGGTTAAAAATGTTAATATCTAGAAAACGATGCAGACAAACGTACACGATGACGACTGCATGTGGTGGTGCAGGCGATGATATGATTGATGATAGGTCTGATAGACACTGATCACATGATATGATATCCAACACCCTCTTTACCTCCAACTATAATACATCAACCCATATACATGCGAGTAGAATTTCGCATCACTGTTATCAGATAATATGTCTCCGCGCCAATGCATGCAGTGCCTGACTGTATAGTGTATACGATCCAGCTGCGTCTTATACAACGCATGCCAACGATGCAACTCGGCTTGACCTCTCGCTTGGCAGATATTTCAGTCATGGCGCCGGTTAATGAGCTGGTCAACTTGAATGAATGAATGAACGAACGAATGAGTGAATGAATAAATGAATGAATGAACGAACGAATGAGTGAATGAATGAATGAATGAACGAAAGAGTGAATGAATGAACGAAAGAAAGAAAGGATGAATAAATGACTGAATGAATGAACGAATGAATAAATGAATGACTGCATGAACGAACGAAAGAGTGAATGAATGAATGGCTGAATGAATAAATGAATGAACGAATGAATGATGATCGTTCGCTCATTCAAGCATTTTTGGCAGCTCTTCGGTGAAACTTCTCAGAGGTGTTCCCGACTCCAGCACGACCACAAAGAAGAGGATACTGTTTCAAGTGCTTTGTAGAATGTGCCAGATTGTGACCTGTATTATACAAAGCAGGAGCAGCTCAAAAGGGAGGCTATGATAATTATGATCCACGTGGAGTAGGGATGTTAAAAACTTTACTCTGGGCTCCGCAGAAAGACAATAGGGGTCGGGGGGGCAATACTCACCGTGATCGCATTATTATGCAACAGGGCGGAGAGGAGTAGGCCATATTAAAAATATGGGGAACGGACATTAACCCCCTCTGAACTAAATGGTAGATGAATTAATGAAAAATAATTGTTATCTAAATAAAAGATGGATTGATAGATACAATTGCTGCTATTAAATTTTACTTAAATTGGAGCTGGATTGATGAAAATATTCTTGCTTAAATGGAAGCTGGATTGATGAAAATATTCTTGCTTAAATTGGGGCTGGATTGATGAAAATTTTCTGGTTTAAATTGTTGAAGGCGATAAAAGCAATGGTTTCCGCATACGGGGGGGTGGGGGATGTCCTAGGGTAGGGGGGAAACGTCCAGGGGGGAAATGTCCAGGGGGGAAATGTCCAGGGGGAAATGTCCAGGGGGAAATGTCCAGGGGGGAAATGTCCAGGGGGAAATGTCCAGGGGGAAATGTCCGCTCCCCAGAAATGAGTATGGTACACTCATCATTAGTTATTGGTGGGACGATCAATCGGTGGAGTGGAAGGATGGGATTGGTTTCAGCCATCATAATTATATGCCGAGACCAGGAAAACAACGTCGGTAACACTGCAAACTCATGACCACCGCCTCTCAGAGCTACTTTAAAAGCACTCCTCTTTATCAGCAACACACCAAGAGAATAGCGATATATATATATATATATATATATATATATATATATATATATATATATATATATATATACAATATATGATATGTATATGATATTATATAGATACCTACGTGTATGCCCTACTTGTATTCACATGTACAATTATATATATATATATATGTATGTGTGTGTGTATATATATATATTAGGGTGACAATTTCCAACATGGGAAAATATTTTTTTTAATTTTTAAAAGTCTCACACCTCAAAAGTGTTCTCTATAATATCAGTACTACAGGCGAAAATTTTTAAGGAAATTTGAAAACGTTTAGAGCTGGCCCAATGACCTTGAACTTTCAATAGATAGGCGTACAAACAATGTTGAATATGTAATGTGCTAACTATTGTTTTGCTCCACCAATTACATCTCTAATGCTTATTGCAATGTTTGTTTGTTTGTATGTGCACATGTTATAACGCCCCTTCAAGATGTCTACTCAGAGGCGCTCCCGACTGCAGAGCGGACACTGTATCGGAGTTTCACGCCGAATCGCTGAGCAATTGCGAGTGAAGGACTTGTCTAAGGTCCTTACGTGGCGACTTGAGATGACTGCAAGGTGACGAACATACCCACTACAACCACCGCCATGGGCGGAGTTTATCAGGGGCTAGGTGGGCTAAGCCCCCCCAAGAAGACCCAGATCCATTTTTTTACCGTACAAATGGTTTCTTTTCTCTGGCTTAGCCCCCCCCCCTAAGAAGGCTTTAGCCCCTCTAAGAATGGAAACCAAACTCCGCCCATGACCACCGCGCCCCAATGTTCTCTGTAATCACTCATGGCATGCTTAGGGTATAGTTTAAGTTATTATTTAATTAAAAACCAATAAGTCAATTTGAAAATTGTACAAGAAAGTCTTGTGGGCAATTAGTTATGTTAAATTGACTTGTGCGCCTGCTGAAAAGAAGTTAAGAAGATCCAATGTCATTTTGAGTGCATGACTTTGTGTCATTGCAGCATTCAACAGGACTAAAATTAGTGGCATACATGCGGCACACATTCTAGCAGCCAAAGGATAATCAATGGGCCGAGATACTGCTGAAATTGCTATCAATCAGAATTCCATTAGACAGTCTCATCATGAGACTTTTGTCAAAGAAATCTGTGCATCGTTAGGGTTTGAAGTTCCGCATAAAGTTCATTGAGATGACAGGTTGTTGAAGCCTTTTACGTCGTATAGGAACGCTGGCATACTGTGCTCTTACCAGATGAAAGAACAATGAAATCTTAAAGGGAAGCACAAGCTTCAGCCGTTTAACTTGCTTGAAGAGCGGAATTTAGCTGGCCGCATAGTCGCATACGATCAATATTTTTCACACAACTTCTATCATCTACACTGTAACAGCAATGCTGGTCTTCAATCAAGAGCATGTGTTCTTCTGAAACACGAGTCTCAGAAACGGTAGATCTCCTCAGCTTGGTTATAGTGGGGATAGTCTTCAATACTCTGATGACAAACTCTCGCAGACCTACGAAAACACTGTTTGAGAGATTTGGCATTTGTTCTTCAGGTAGATCTCAAGGCATTGGCACACAAGCCAATGTCCAATGTCAGCTCCCTGGAATGACTTGCAACTGTTGAAGCAGCCCGTTGCTCACAAGGCAGTAATTGAGACCGCCGCTACAGCAGAAATACACATCTTTTCGACCCATTTGAGGTACATGAGTGAAATGTTGGTTCACCTGGTGTTGATTGATTCGGCTGTTTCAGATGACAGCGAGATTGCAATACGGTAGTAAAACGTCCGGGATACGATGAACCGCTTCGACATATCAAAGTTTATGTGCAGCAAGTAGCCTACCACTATATAAGAGCTGATTTTTTAAAACTAAAAAACACTAAGAAACTCTTCATTCCATTAGTCTGCACTAGATATTCTTGTAAACTTCCTACAACTACATGATCTACATCCAAGCAGATAGGGAGATAAAAGAAATCGTTCTCTTGGCTTGTCACTGAGCTGTTGGCCTGAATGTCGTAAATGATGTAGCTGAACGTGGTATCACACTGATCCATTCTTTCCATGAAAAACTTACAAAATAAGAAGAACCAAGCAATACCTATACTCCAAGAGCTTATGAAACACAGGAGGTAATATCCAGACTAAAAAAATAAGCAGTCATAGATGGAATTGATAAACAGTACTGGAATCAAATACCGATAGATGTGTACTGTGTTTAACACAGACCATTAGGTCAAACTTCTGATGCGTTGGGCCAGCAATAAACATTAATGAATTAATTTTTTAAAAATCATGCATGCTTATTTAATGGTACGTAACCATTTAAAAAGGTGAGACATGTGAAATTCAAAAATTATTTTTTAACTGTCACCCTAATATATATATGTGTGTAGCCTATGTGTGTGCATGTATTTGTGCGTGTGAGTGAGTGTGTGTGTGTGTGTGTGCGATTTTGTGTGTGCGTGCATGCCCTGCTTGTAGGTCTATTCACGTGCATAATATATATATATATAATTTATATATATATATATATATATTTATAAGTCATTTTTAGACTTCAATCAAGAATATGACGGCATCAATCAATTAGGAGCCGGAAATCATTACCCCATAACCCTGCTCTTGCACCGAAGTTCGAAGGTCATACACAGGTGAACTCGGAGGAGGGACCAGATGTATTTCGAACTTCCAGTATGCATGACCGACCCAAGATCCTCCCCCTCCCCCCCTGAAGGAAAGATCTTTCGGTCGGACCTTGTCGTTCTGCGTGACCCGTGTCGGTATCATGCTATTCATTTTAATGCGTCCCATATGGCAACGTGTGTTGGTTGGTTCGTGGGTGTATGAGTGTGCACGTCTACAATTATGTAGATTTATATGCAAGCATGCCTGCATGCCCCTACAAGCATGATATATGTATATATTTATAAATCTGTACAACAGTGTACATAATGAGGTGGCTGTTTATATATATAATACATTTGATATACATAATCTATATATGTATATATATATATATATATAATATGGCTGAGTGTGTGTGCCTTTACGAAAACCTTTAGAAAAACAGCGCATTAATGTCGAAATATGCCTTACAATATTAGTTGATGCTTCTCACGTTTGATGGTCTTTGCTTACAATTGCTGAAAAGAGCAATCGATTCGGGAGAGTCTTTCAGGCTCATGCGCAGTGACCCACGACCCTTGACCTGACCGCAATCAATCAGAACCCCTAAGTGGAATGGAAGGGGTTATTTATGCAGCCCCTTTGTGTGTCACGAGCAGCAGCTGTACTAAAGCGATCACAATAATGAAAGTCATACAGCCATCTGTACATTTACCATTATCATCCAGATATAACAATATGACTTACCCGCACAAATACGTACATGCGTACATAATATATGCACAATGTGCACATGGACTACACTCACTATAGCCTCCTTATGGAGTCCCTAATGTAACACAAATACAGACACAGACAGACACGCACGAACGCACGCACGCACGCAGGCACGAATACACACACACACACACACACGCACACACACAAACACACCCGCACACGCACCTACACGCTCTTATATACACACTCGCCCTCACACAACCCCCCACACACATACAAACACATGCATAAACATATAATATTATGATAATTGTATCAGTATCACAAGTCTGCAAATAATTCTATCTGATTGGTGGTATCGCTATTCCGCTGTTGGACACGATGTAAATGTCTCTTGCATGAATGTATAGATGGATGGGTGTGTGTGTGTGTGTGTGTGTGAGTGTATGTATGTATGTATGTATGTATGTATGGATGGATGGATGGATGGATGGATGGATGGATGGATGGGTGGATGGATGGATGGATGGATGGGTGGATGGATGGATGAATGGATGGAAGTATGGATGGATGGATGGGTGGATGGATAAATGGATGGATAAATGGATGGATGGATGAATGGAAGGATGGATGGATAAGTGGACGGACGGACGGACGGACGGACGGACGGACGGACGGATAGATGGATTACACATTATCATGTCGCTCTTGTTTTATTATGACAATCCAATCCATTCACATTCAAACGCATTCGGCTTCGAACACCCACCCGTCCCACCTCTGCGTAACCCACCCGTCCCACCCCCGACGTGCCAACTCCATTGAACAGAATTTCCACGCAGTGCAAGATTAATTTCTGCTCGTAAATTGCTATTTAATTGCGAACTGCAGACCGCCCAAGCAATCTCGTATTATCATAATTCAATCTCGGGCAGAAACCATAATTGAGTTTTGGACATTTCAGTAATTACCTGAGCTCTGAATAAAGGCCGATCAATCTCGATTGTCCGGTTTCAATTACGATTGCTTGGAGCCGCTGTAGGGCCGTGAGTGTAGAGGCGGTCACGATCAAAGGAATTGGTTTGGGTGCAGACGAACGAGAAACGGGGTGGGGCAGGGCTTAGAGTGGAGTGCAGGAAACGTAGGCTTTCCAAGTGCGTGGAATGAGTTGGCGAGACTTGAACTCATTCCGATGAAACACTTTCAGCAGAGATTGCTTTTGCACCAGAACACCAGAACAACAGAGCAGCTACATAAAGCACGCACTGTTGGAAGTTTGCCTTTACACCAGAACACCTAAAGGACACACTGTTGGAAGATTGCCTTTACACCAGCAGAACACCTAAAGGACGCACTGTTCGAAGTCTGCTTTTGCACCAGAACACCTAAAGCATGCAACTCCGCCACTGGTTGCACTCTGCCAGTGCCAGTCCCAAGTCTGGACAAAGGAAGAGGGCGTCGCTAATGGTCTTTGTTACCAACCAGTGACGTTAAACTGCAAATACCACCACCCCTAAAGCCTGCACTGTTGGAAGTTGGAAGTCAGCTTCGAGTACAACGCGGCAGTCCTCTCAATGCGCGTCTGTGTTTTGCCGCCGCGCTGTTTCTTTGGCTTGGCCCCCACCCCGGATTCTGACCTGGCACCGGAACGGACAAAGTAGCCCTGCCATTGCGGACTTGATTCACTTAGCGCCAGTAGTTGGTCTCCGTTTAGTGCGGCGCTGACAAATTTTGAAGCTTACATTTACATTTATTAACAAAATCTGTGTAACGTAAATGCACACGTTTTCTATATACTTAGGGACCGTACAGTCCCCTCTATAATGTTCATTTTTCAATTAATGAGTGAAATCCTTCGCCGACAAAATCATTAAGCTTTTGCAAAAATAACCGAAAATAACCGAAATGTGACAGAAGTATTAGACGACAGAAGATAGGACAATGCAAGAAGTTGATTAGATGCGATGCAAATTCTTCGTTCAGTGAGCATGCCGTGTCCTATCTACCACCGCAGCTTACGACGCCATTTATGATCTGTTTAACAAAAAGAAACCACTACTCCAGCATAGCCCAGCGCCTAAGCCGGGGATTAAGAGTTACGCTTGTCTCATGAATGTGGCCCCAGGTGTCATAACAAAGACGATTAATGTCACCTCCTACTTTCTTCAAGCTTCGAACTGACACGATAGCAACGCCAGGGTAGTGGTGGAGTTGCCTTAATTCCAACACTGAATCGCATTCTAAACTTATATAGGCCTTGTTAGCGTATACATGTCAATAGTGCAACGTTTTGCAACCTTGGAAATCAAGAATTTACATAGCACTTAATTGATGCACACAGTGCGGCAAATAGAGACAAAATTAATACCCTCGTTGACCTATTTCTATGTCCTTTCAATTCTGCCACTGTTTAAAGTGTCGCGCAGGTGACACGAAACGGAGTATCCCCCCTGAAAGCTATCCGGGGGGATGAATTAATCTATCCCCTCGGATGAAATTAACCGGTCTACACTATCCGGGGGGATAAACCATTCTATCCCCTTTTTTGAAAAATGCGCATAATAATTTTTTTATGCTGTAATCAACATTTTAAGTGACTCTAATTGTTTTAAGTGTCCTAAGCAATGCCCAGATAAAGGCAACTCGAATTTATTTAGTGACTCTGAGTGTTCTTAAGTGTTTTAAATGTTTTAAGTGCTCTAAAAACAGGGCAAAACAAATTATTTAGTAGGAATAAAAATATCTGTTAGTGTAATTGTTCAAAACAAAGCAGATGAAAATTAATTTGCAAAAATAATACACGCGAAATCAGTTTTTTCGACTTTTTTTAATTTGGGGGGATACAATTAATACGGGGGATACTCTATTTCGTGACACAGGCAATCAACAGTGCAAGTATGACAGAAATAGCTAACTAATAGCGGTGGTATAATATGAGTAATTGTTGTCTTAATCGCATATACGATTATATTCCGACAATTAATATCGCCAAAGAAACGGAAACACACACACACACACACACACACACGCACACACACACACACACACGCACACACACACACACACACACACACACACACACAACGATCGTCTCCCATTTCCCGCTTCAGGATCTGCAGGCAGCCGACACTTAATAAATAAGCTGAAACACCAGCGCTGCCGCAGCTGACAAATGGCCGCCAATTTCGTTAGAGCATTACGTCTAACGGTCTGACAAATTCGCGTCTTGTCTTATTTGCCGTTTGTATCGTTACTGTCGTCGCCCGTTGATAAATTTCTCGACAGCTGGGCCGTCGATATCTCCACTCGACCCGCGCCGGAACGACAGGCGTTATCGCCCGTTATTGCAGTCTGCCTTGCCCTGCCCGGCCGCCCGGCCGCCTGCGCGGCTGACAGAGACCAACCGGTCCGGGATGGGGCCTGACACGGAAGGGCTCTTCAGTTGACGTTGCATTCTGGCCGCCCGTCGAGCAGAGTGCAATTCAGTCGTTCGCTCGAGGACTCTCGAGGTTTCGGGTCGCCTTTACCACGCCGCCGCCGCCGCCGCCGCCATATTGGACGGGACAAAGCGCCATCCGGTGGCGAGGAAGGAAAGTTTACCGGAAGCGCGCAATGATACATCACAGTATAGCAAACGGTGGAAGCGAAACGAAGAAGAAGCGAGTTCTCCCTGTCGAGTGTTTGTCGTGCGCTGAGTCACTGCGTCCCATCAGATATATATATATATCTCTCTCTCTCTCTCTCTCTCTCTCTCTCTCTCTCTCTCTCTCTCTCTCTCTCTCTCTCTCTCTCTCTCTCTCTCTCTTCGTCTCTGTCTGTGTCTATCTGTCTATGTGTGTCTCAATCTTTCTGTCTCTGTCTCTCTGCATTATGTCTCTTACAGCCTGTCTCTCTTTCTCTCCCCGCCCGTGTTTGATGTTAGGCAATGCGGCAGACAGACAGACAGACAGACAGACAGACAGACAGACAGACAGACAGACAGACAGACAGACAGACAGACAGACAGACAGACAGACAGACAGACAGACAGACGGACACACAGACAGACGGACGAACGGACGGACGGACGGACGGACGGACAGACAGACAGACAGACAGAGGGATGTTGTCCAAGAGAACGGGTGCAAGCCGTCCCGAATGATATCATAGCTGACTTGGGTCTTACAGTTTTCATGTGATGTCAGCTGGCGAGTGCTCAGCCATTCTAACATTCTAAAATGATTTGCGATGCAGTTCCCATTCCTGCCATCTTGCCCATACGGAGCCCTGATAGATTACCGCACTGAGTCCATATAATTATGGTTCCCACCTAAAGCCTGCGGAAAGGCTATTAGGAAGTTACATGTAGTTCAGTTGTAGCCTAAATCAAATTGCTGTTTATTGGAATCCAGTCATCCCATATTTGCTCATCAGGCATTGTATTACAGCCGCTCAGTCAAAAATGAATCTATGAATAAGGTCGTGATTCTAAGCTCAGATAGATAGTCAGATGGACTCAGACCAATCTAACTTTTTATCTGCCTAGCTTCATCGCTCACAATGTGGGTGAAGATGTAGGCCTAAATATGAAGGAAAATACTCTTTTGGATTCGAGTAACTTCAGCTTAGCAGCCCCATCTGCCGAATGAGCAGTGAAATTTTATAACGGTATCTTTTTATTTCGCCGCCAGTTTCATGAAGCTTCCGGCTTCATTCGCCAGGCGGTACAATGAATCGCTGCAGCAGTTACACTAGGCCTAGTTTCGGCGGGCTTACTGCAACGCAACGCAACGCAACGCAGCGTAGGGTGCAGTAGGCTACTGCAGTAGGCTGAAATAGAAATCACATAATTATTATATTAAATAGAAATAACATAATTATATATCAAATAGAAATCACATAATTATATATTAAATAGAAATAACATAATTATATATCAAATAGAAATCACATAATTACATATTAAATAGAAATCACAATAATGGTTTCTTGTTCTAACTAACAAAAGTAGGCTAGTGCTTAATGTCTATGTAAATTATAATGTAACTAATTAACAGGAGCAGGAAATCACGCTGGAGGTATACGCACAATACGCTACGACAATGAACTGCCGTCCGGGATGCGGAGATAAAGGAGTCCGACAAAGTCCGGGAAAGGGAACGCAAGCCAAAGAGGAGGCTAAAGGACCAAACCCCTAAAAGTCATCCGGACTTTTTTACATGCAAAACTGAAATATTTCTACGATTTTTGACCGTTTGACCGAATGGCTAAAAAAAGTCCTCAGAAATTTTGGCGGAGGAGAATGGAAAATTACTCCGCGAGGACTCAGCCCCCCCCCAAACTGAAATCCTGGCGCCGCCACTGGGTAGATGTAGAATTGTAGATGTAGACGAAGCATAGGTAGATGTAGACGTTTATAGGAGGTGAAGCATACAGTAGATGTAGTCATGTAGACGGTAGATGTAAACAGACGTATACAGGTAGATGTAGACACTAGACAGCAGACGTATACAGGTAGATGTAGACAAGACAAACCTCAGGCGAACACTGACACTACAGAAGAAAATCTCATCCAGCACAGCAGTGCAAAATTTCACAATAGCCTAAGCTAAATCTTAACTAGACCCTATACTAACAGATCAGACAGTCTGCAATACACTCCAGGGTTGCCAGGTCGTCGCGAAAAGCGCGAATTGGGCGACTTTTGAAAGTGCTCGCGACTGAAAATTTCGTCCTCGCGACCTCGCGCTTTTGGGCGACTTTTGAATTGTCTCGCGGTCGCCACGGCGACATTTGAAATCTCATAAATTCACCGCTTGTAGATTAAAATTACCGTGACCAGTTGTGCGTGGCGTTGTCTACCTGATAATAAAGCATTAATAATTTACCGAAAGAACCAAATTGCTTGTCATCTAAATTTTTACGTCGATGTTTTCATCATGTATCTTCCGACTGGCGCGTTTCTATAAGCTTCATGAAATTTGCCGCCAATAATTGGCGCAAACTTAATCTTTCATGCACGAGGTACGCGGGCACCTGGCCTATTTTTGAAAAGTACTATAGATGATATTTCTCCAACTCACGTTATGGGGGGGGGGGGTCCGTAGCTCAGCTGAGAGAGCGTTGGACGATAAACTGAGTAGTCATTATCGCCACCCAGGTTCAAGCCTCGCTCAGGGCAAAAATTTATTTGAATTTTCTGTTAACTGCCAGTGGCGATTTCCGTTGTGTTGTTTGCCTCGGGGCTGTTGAAAATAAGATCGCCCCTCTCCTGGCTTGCCCGAAGCAGGAGCGTTCCAGCACTTAGGCCATTAGTGTTAAGCTACCGAGCCTGTTGTAGCCGACCTGCGTGTTGTGCGAAGATGGCCGTATTTCGTATAACGTGTACCTGTTATCGATCTGCGGTCTGTCAGATTTGATCAAGGCCGTAGCTAGGAGGGTTGTTTTGGGTGTTTGAACACCTCCCGAAATGGAAAATGTGAAAAAATGTAATGCATTTACGAGCATGTGATACAAAGTTCATGAAATAAAGCAATGAAAACACCAACCGAAATTAAAAATGGTAAAAAATAATTAACTAATTAGCCATATTTTTCTACAATTTTGGGAAATTGAACACCATTATTTGAAGATTTCGAACGGATGACTAAAAAGTCATCTGTTTTTAGAAGGATAATTAAACACCTTTTTGAAGATTTCGGACGAATGACTAAAAAGGTCATTAGTGTTTTAGACGGGAAATTGAACACCTTTTTAAAAGATTTTTGATGGACGACAAAATTCATCATATTTTATTTGAGATAGGAAATTGAACACCATTTTTAAAAAGATTTCGAAAGGATGGCTAAAAGAAAAAGTCATCATTTTTTAAAACTCCTCCACTGGTTGCACTCTGCCAGTGCCAGCCCCAAACCTTGATAAAGGAGGAGGGCGTCGCTAATGGTCCTTGTTACCTCACAGTGACGTTATAGTGCAAGTACAAACACATCACTTTTTCAGAAGGGAAAATAAACACCTTTTTTGAAGATTTCGGTCATTTGACTAAAAAAAGTCATCAGTTTTTTGGGAGGGGTAATTGACACCTTTTTTAAATTTCGGACTGATGACAAAAATAGTCATCAGTGTTTTCAGACACCTTTTTTGAAGATTTAGAATGGATTACTTAAAAAAAGGTCATCAGCTTTTCGGTAACTGAAGTTCTTAAACACCCGCCTCCCAAAAAAATCCTGGCTACGGCCTTGGATTTAATGTCACTAAACGAATATTATTATTATATTATGGGAAAGTGGGTGAAATACTTTAAATTATACAACAAGAATTGGAACAACTCCCTAACCATTATATACATGTACGATTCATTTATGGTTTGTAAACCATCTCGCGATTTTCGCGACTTTTTTCGTGATAATCTCGCGATTTTCGCGACTTTTTTTCGAGATCTCGCGCCAATTTTTTCCCGAAATCTGGCAACCCTGATACACTCCCTTAATAGCAACCTACAAAGCACGTCCCCCTACCCTATACGAGCGCGATATCGGAACCTCTCTCTCTCCATGCCAGCGTGGAGAAATTTTCTCGGGGGGGGGGGGACGGCAAAATTTAGGGTCTTGGGCTAGGAAATTTTCTTCGTCTAAGTCGCAGAAAAATCTGATGACTTTTTTAGTAATCAGTCATCCCTGGTTGGAGTGATGCTGGCTTCAAGGCTTGTTGATGAAACCAAATTGGGGGTGGGGATGGGGTGGCACGTCCCATGCACTTTTTAAATGGGGGCCATGACCATAGGTGCAATCACGACCTAAAAGTTGGGGACGACCTAAAAGTTGGGGGACCATAATGAATCACGTCCTAAAAGTTGGGGGGACCATAATAATAAAGTTAGGGGACCACTCAAAAGTTGGGGGACGCGTCCCGTGGGTCCCATAGGTTGGTTGCGCCTATGGCCATGACCGGATTGGCCCCCCTGGATCCGCCCCAGGCGTTACCGTACCACAATGTAAGCCTATGCAAAAAATAGATCTTGTTCCGCTTGGGTGCTGTGGTGCTACGTACGACAGTCAAGGTCTTCGTGCCGCTGTACGTGCATGTCTAGCTAGTGCCACTCAGTACCAGCCAGGGCTGTACACAGTACACGAGGGTATACGCGGGTTTACAGCGTGTACTTGCCTCCGGCGAAAAACGGCATCGTATAGACCTACTCACCTCCCGAAAACTAGGGTATAAAAAGGTCATCAGTTTTTTCGGACGGAAAAAGTGCAGAGTACAAAAAGTGCAAAGTACAGACTGCTGTAATAGGCCTATGCCAAACAAATGTTTTTCGAGGGCATCTGACTCTGCTGTTATAGACCGTCAAATCTGGATCCATCCATCGGACGGGAAATTGATGACATTTTCGAAGATTTTGGCCGGATGACTAAAAAAAGGTCGTCAGAAATTTCGGCTCCAAAGAAGTCGGTTTTTCTCGCGGTCAGCGTGTAGGCCTACTGACCTAAAAATTTACCAGTACAGCCCTGGTGCCAGTCTCAAGCCCGAATGAAGTAGAAGGGCGACGATGATATTTTGTTATCACACAGTCGTTAAAGTGAGGGGACGACCCCAGTGAGGGGTAGGGTTGCCAGGTGGCCTTCAGAAAATTACCGGACAATGGCTATCACGTTACAGGACTATATATATATATATATATATATATATATATGTGTGTGTGTGTGTGTGTGGTGGGGGTGAGGCTTGGCGGGGGGCGAAAAACCGAAATTTCCCGGGCAACGTTGGGTAATTCATATTATAATATATATATATATATATATATATATATATATATATATAAAAGGCAGTATCGGTGCCGGGGATGTTTTAAAGTTGCAATGTGAGAGCCAAACCACGGACGCCTAGATAAACTGGCTGTTTAAATCCAGACGTCCGTTTGGAAACTCAGCCAAGTACAACAAGGCCTATAGATCTGAAGGGCGGATAAAATTATGCATAGACCTATATGTATATAATTATTATAGTGGCTAATTTGAAAATTTGGCGCCGGTACGAATGAGTAATGACTGAATTCGGATATTAAACAATATTAAAAATACATTTAACGACTTTAGCACTCCGTTCCATTCTGTAGATAACCTCAGTTGACCTGTACACCTTCAAAGCTAAATGCGATCGCATCATTAAGGCGCGAATATCTTTGTATTCAGACAGATATAATTAATCAATGGGGAGGGGTGGTTAAGAGACAGGCTAGAAAGACCAGAGCGAGCTAGAGTGGCAGATTGACAGTCAGACAGACAGACAGAGATAGAGAGGCAGATAAGCACGGACAGATTAGGCCTACAAGCGTCCGTGTTTAAGCCTTAAGGGAAAAGAGAGAGATAGACAGACAGAGAGGGAGATATCGTGCAGAGAGAGCCAGACAGACGAACAAACAGACAGACAGCGACATGGCCTAAATACGGAGATTCGGTTCAGCCATCATTTGAACTATGAATCCAGCCTCCAACTTTATACGCACAAGGTATACAGGCTAGTATGACCCGTGCCTCATATATTTGGCTCTGTTATGATAGTTTATTTAACGACGCCGTCATTTCGACGATAGGCTATAAATTTGGCTTTGTTTCACTAGGCGATCCATACGCGGGAAAATCGTAAGCAGATATTTTCATGGCCCCAAGAAACTATACACTCCAAATACACTTGTTGCTAGCAATAATTATTTACCGGACACAGCCATGTCCGGTAATGTCTGAAATTTCTGACCGGACAGTTCGTGTAAATACCGGACTGTCCGGTTCATTACCGGACGCCTGGCAACCCTAGACTGAGGGGACGACCCCAGCCGGTAGCTGCGAGGCTGCGTTTTAGATCGGGATTCAAATCTCACACAATTAACATGCAAACCGCATTATTAATTATTAGAAGCGAACTTTGAACCTCCAAGTTAACCTTGTTAAGTCATTGCCTGCTGGCAGGTCTGAACGAAGATACGCTTACTTGTTAAAAAAAACCTTTCCACTCGGTTGATGGCGTGCTCAAGGTCATGATTTCACTCTCGTGTCTACGACACGTTTCGTGAGGTAATAAATCAACCAATTGTAGGCCGCAACAGATCTTGTGACGATGAATCTGATTGGCTAGCTCTGTGTGTCTATTTTTATCCAACCAATCAGCAGCAGACTCCGGTTCAGTCCTAAGCCACGCCTTCGTGTTACGACCAGATTTAACTGCGATTTTGCGGAAGTTTTTCTAATTTTGAAACTTTTATTGTATAAAATAAGGTTGTTTTACACGTTTACAGCAAAGATATTGGAGTCTTTAAGGTCTGTGCTTACAGTGCAACAGAAGCAAACAGCGACTTTACTCATATAAATGCAGAATTCTAGCGATCCGTTACGGCAGCTGACTATTCCCAATGGCGAGGCCATAGGTGAGTAAAGAATTTTTAGGCTATTAAATTTTATTCATTCATTCAAATTGTTTATTATTATCAAATTGTTTATTATCTGTCTCGGTGTACTTTCTAGACCGTGTCTTGGGAATGGAAATAACATTGTGGTCACTAATGGCTGTTACCTTGACCCGGACCACCACGGACTACTCACGGACAACCCTTCTAACTCAACGCAGCGCTCGTGAATAAGCCGGTGCCCCGCGCTTGGCTTTCCAGTGGCGCTTTAGAAATTAGGAGATTACGATTAAGATTATGGTTAAAAAGTAAACCTCAAGTGATAACAACAAGCAGTGCGTGTAAACACATTAAAGCACGCATAGAGAAGTTGTGGTCTTACGAATTTTTCATAGTTTGCAATATTGGTCTTCAACTGGTCGCTCATGGTTCGAGATTGAGGAATTGCTTTTCGTTTGTTTATTGATCAACGATCCAAATCTGTTCAACATTTATGATGTCCGGCTTGCCATCAGGTCGCCCAGGTTGGCATTTGGGACTACGGTTTAGTAAATAAATTTCGGTTTGGACATTTAGAAATTTGGCCTTGGTATTACGGTTGCAGCTATGAACATAATTTATCTATTCGTATTCCGAATTTTTTTGTCCAACTATTTAATTTCATTGTTAGCGTCAGAGCACATTTCTTGGTAATCTATCATTTAATGTTCTAAATTATTTGCCCATTGTAAGTCTTTTTTAAATGTACAGAGAAGTTTGTATCAACGAAAAATAATACTATGTGTAAATGGAAGCTGGATCAATGATAGTTGTCATGGAAAATGAAGTAAAGGTAGATGTTACCAATGACTCAGTAGCACGTAAACATTATGGCCGTCACAGATAGGAGCAGAATAGAGCGGCCTGACCTACGGCGATCTATAGCCCAATGTTTTCGCGAATAAGTAAAAATTAGTCGAAAAGTAATCGAACAAGCCAAATAATTAATGATTAAAAATATTTAATGATTAATTGATTAATTAATCTTCAAAATCCACAGCCTGAACATTAACACATAAATCGACTGATCAGTGGTAGAGACAGAGCTCTAAGCTATAAAGTATAAACATTAACTTACATTGCGCAGTATGTCAACCAGCTCATTAATTTTCAAATAGTGCCAGCAATTAATTGGCTGGTAGGAAGAGCAAATATTAGTCTGAATAAAATTTTACGCCCCCAAACAGTGGCCGTGTTAAAAACTATATAACCATTTAAGTGGCACACACCTGTAGGTGAGCAACAAAGGATAAAATCTTTTTGTACGAAACCTGTTAAGATTTTATGGCCGGTTAAACCTGAATGGCAAGAATCTTCTGAATAGAAGAGACGAGAAAAAACGGGGTGTGAGCTTTCGATTGCTATTTGTCACCTTTTATTCACTCGACGATGCCACAATGTGTAGAATGCCGTGCTATTAATCTGCCGCAATGTCACAATGTGTAGAATGCCGTGCTATTAATCTGCCAAAATGCCACAATGTGTGGAATGCCGTGCTATTAATCTGCCGCAATGCCACAATGTGTAGAATGCCGTGCTATTAATCTGCCGCAATGTCACAATGTGTAGAATGCCGTGCTATTAATCTGCCGCAATGTCACAATGTGTAGAATGCCGTGCTATTAATCTGCCGCAATGCCACAATGTGTAGAATGCCGTGCTATTAATCTGTGTCTGTGCTTTATGACATCGGATTATGTATGCGAGGTCTCAGGTCATGCGTAGCAGCACACACAAGACTGATACCATTAAAGAGAAGAAAAGAGTAGTAGTCCCTTTAGCTTTTGTTAAGGCAGCCTTGAGTATGATGAGTTGGCACTTGGCAACTTAATTTTATTTGAGCTTTGAAATATAAAAATGGGAGACCAGTCCTCTCCCTCACTGTTTCGTCTTTCTACTGACAGTGTGCTGTCTGAGTGCTCATGAAAGCTGGCTTGGCTGGGGGGGGGGCAGAGGTGGAACATAAATCGTGAAACAAATTTTTTGCCCTCATTCTTTTTTATATAATTAATCATGATGCATGTTAAATTGATAGGTTTGTATTATTGGGGGTGCCTCTGAGCGGATATATGTTGAAGGGGCACTGTACAGGATTTTAAAATGAATTAGATTTTAGCTAGTTTTGGTGCAATTGACATTTTTGTGAAGCGTTTGGATTGAAACGTTTGAATTGAAGCGTCAATTGGAATCGCTTGTAATAAGGTGCATTGCTCTCTTGTCTGAAGATGGCTGAAGTTATTGCTTGAGTTGAGGAAATGTTTGTACGTAGAGGTTTAAGTGTTGCTAATTACGCAAGTAGCTACAAAGTGATTATGCTGACTGAATATGCTCAAAATGGGAAGATCATCCTCACATGCCAAGGCAATGAAAGCGTAGTTGCTAGCATTTTGTGATCACATCAGTCCTTTGGAGTTGCCTATGTTCCTTCGATTTGTAATATTCAGTTTGAACGAAGGTATTCAATGTTTAGGATGCTTTACACGGCACCTCTTCAAAGTAGGCTAAGCAGAAACGCTCATGGTCCAACCGCGGCTAAATAGGACAGTTACACCTTGATGTGGTGTGGTCGTGTTAAAAACTATATTGCCATTTAAGTGGCACACACCTGTAGGCGAACAGCAAAGGATAAAATGGTCCAACCACGGCTAAATAGGACAGTTTCAAGATTCTTAACGAATTGTGATCGTAAACTCAGAACTTCTAGAGCGCCCCCAAAAAACTATGTCACGGGAACCAGTTTATTCATGGGCGCTATATCAAAACAAAGTCGATAGGCGGCCTGGGTCAAGATCGGGAGAGTCAGGCGAGGAGTTGGAGAGGAAGCTAGGGGGGATGATGTTTAGAGTTGAGATGGCGTGGGAGGTTTGGAGAAGTCGAGTAGGATAGAAACAGAAAACAGCTTTTTTCACAGATCCGTGATAAAAGCAATGTCTTCTGTTTTAAGAGTGAAAGACCTGTGGGGAAGTGAAAGAATTGTGAAACAGAGTGGAGTGACCCTTGGGCAATAATAAGTGCTGTGTAACAGGGAAACTATTTAAGGGTGTAGGATTGTTAGGTGATGTTTGTTGTAATTGTTGATCAGTGAGGGGTAGTTTTCCATTCACAAACCTCTCGCACCACACACACTCTTGCTAACAGTGGCTCACAGCCAGTGACCAATGTTTGCAACTGGGTTGACCAACTAACACTAATTTCCGCTATAAACTTCCATTCCATTGCCATAGTTTCACAGTTTTTCACATGAGTGGGGTGGGGTGTAATATGGTGGGGTGGGGAGTGGGCAATTGGGTAGCTGGCAGTGAGGGCGGGGAAGTAAGGAATTGGCTGGGAGCAGGGCGAATCCTACATTTCCCGGGCAACACCGGGTACCTCAGCTAGTATATATATACAGGGCTTAAAGTGTGCCTGGACGATCATGGACGGCGTCCATGCACTTATTTTAAAATCTGAATGCCGTCCAGCCACTTATTGGTGAGTACAGACTGGAAAGGTAAGGGGCATCCAGGCGCTTCTTTTGGAAAGGTAAGGGGCGTCCAGGCACTTATTTTTCCACACTTTAGGCACTATATATATATATATATATATATATATATATATATATATATTTATATATATATATATATCAACTTTAATAGTAATTATACCAGGTGGGAAAAACTAAGAATAATAGCATCCACGACAATTTCTATGGTGCCCTGACACACAGCAACATTCCGTTTCAAGGGTGCCTCAACAAACAAAAGAAAGTTTCAAGGGTGCCTCAACAAACAAAAGAACGTTTCAAGGGTGCCTCAACAAACAAAAGAGCGCGATCAGTCAGAGGTACACCTTGGAGAAGAGATTTGTCTTGGGTCATGAAATTTTGAAACTTGAATCGTGAACTGGCAGGGTCAGCATAGGCTTTGTGGGGCAGTTTAGAGAGGTGGTTTCCATTGGCCTTCAATGCTGTGTTTTACTGAGGCACCATCTATTATGTCTCCTAAATTTATTCTGGCTACCGACTATAGATGCTACTGTTTGTTTATGGATACTGACATATTGCAAGTACAGCCCCATGACTCTGCAGATAAACTGGGTCAGGAACAGAGTGGGAGCAAACGAGAGGGAGTGAGCGAGGGAATGAAATAAAAGCAAAACAAGTTAGATATTTGTAGAAAGACCTTGACCCACGGTTATGGGTCAGAGCAAAGTGACCTACATTGGGCAACCTAGACCTCGGACCTATGTGCAAGTAAGCACTTGTATAATATCTTGCATTTGTTGCCTGAATAGACGCCACACATTCATGCACATGTGGCCTATAGATACACCATTAAGGTTTCGTCATATTCAGGCTAGAGTTCAGGTTGCAGAGATGTTGATCAATACCCACACGAGCAGTCATGCTTTTCATCACAGGCCTTGTTTTGCCATATTGAACATCCTAAGACCTAAGCGAAATATGTCATCAGCCGGGAAATAGGGCAAAATTTCACTTCGAAATAAAAATGTTTTGAAATGCTGTGCACGCTGGCAAATGCGCCCAGCTTAGAAGAAACGCTGTTGACACACATTTCTTTTGAATGAGTAAATAAATGCTTTTTTTGATGGCTTGTGATTTTTGTGGCTGTTGTTTTTTTGACAGAGCTACTGCACTTTGGGACCACATATAACTGGGGAGAAAAATTTAGTCGACTCTGTTTTGCTCTTTCGTGACCCAGTTACGTGGAAACACAGCCGGATGGCTGGCCATTTTATTTGTTAGGGCAATAGTTTTGCAACACGAAATTGATGATTGATGGGCTTGTTGTTGGCTGAATGCAAGTGTCATGATGTGTTAGCATAATGTATAGATTGCTGTCTATGGGCTGAGGTATTGTTGGTCGTATTTGAGGATGCTGTTTCAAATTGGCCTTCTAAATGCCTGCGTGTCCCATTATCCAAATTTAAGTTGTTTCAGAGGCCTCATTAAAAATATGACTTGACTAAGATCTACCTTTACGACTTGAAAGAGCTGTTGTTGATAGTTGTACGACCCTGTTTCTTTGCCATAATGGGAAAATGAAAACAGCAATTGCAAATACAAATGACAGCAGGCCTCCTTAAAAAAAAACTTTTGTTGGTTTAACTGTCAGATGTTTATTTTTTAAGTAGGCCTCAAGTATAGTGAGCCTGGAGTGTGTAGTCTCAAAATCTGTTTTTCAGTCACATAACTGAGTCAGTTACAAATGTGATTGATATATTGACAGTTACAGTAATGTATGACTGCAGTTGTAACATTTTTGTCATTGTTACCATGAACTCTGAGCTTTTAAAGAGCTGCTTGAGCCCTAAGTGCAGGAACAGGTTTCACAAGTGCTGCATCAATGTGAGAAGGGTTGTTCAGAAATACACAGTAAAGAACAAAGTTCATTTTGATCTCGCCCATTTGCTTGTGAGAGATCAAAGACAGGAGCTGCTAAGAGGTGCATAACTGCTAAGTTTTTAAGTATAGTATAAGATGTTGTCGTTATGGGTCAAGTAAGCCATACTTACGCAGCTAACAGTACTTGAAACTTGAGTGTACTTCGTTCGGTCAGTTACCATCCGCCCTATGCTACCCATTTCCCCTCTCCCCTAACAGTTGACCTGTTTTCACTGTGTTTAAAGTGGCAATGCCTGAGATGGAAATCTCATATTATTGATTCGTTAGTCATTCATTGTGGGGCGTGGCGGTGTAAGAATATGTTGGGTGCCTTGGTACCGGAAAGTTGCGGGTTCAAATCTACCCCCCGCCGCCGCGTACTAAGACACCCTGAGCAAGTTCTTCACTTGCAATTGCTCATGTGCTTTGGTGTGAAACTCAGATTCAGGGTCCGTGCTGTAGTTGGGAGCGCCTCTGAGTGTCAATCTTGAGGGGCACTTTAACAAGTGTTCATACATACATGCAAACATGCATACATAGTTACATACATCATACATGCCTACTACATGCAGACATAAATGCATGCATGCATAGTTTGCATAAATACCTTCACTATCTCCTATGGTGACTTTTTGTAGAGATGGCCAAATTGCTCGAAGAGTTTCGTGCTCCGAGTATTTGCAACTTTGCTGAGCCGAGCGAAGTTGGTTCGTGTGCTTGGTCACCAGATGGAGAATACTTTGCATGGTCGTGTGGCTATCGAATCGTGAAGGTTGTTTCCTGGACTCGATATAGGAATTGGAAGTGAGTTTATCAAAGTCTGTTCTTTTCAATGCATTGACTTCATTGCGAGTGTGGTCATTTTAAATCAGATGTAAATTTTTTAAATTTAAATGCCTGGTTTTAAACCTGCATTTTGTTGTCTCCAATGCATTACTCTTATGTGTAAAAGAATTTGTAATTTTTGCAGGGCTCCACAAGTTAGGGAATTTTCTTGTCAACAACTTTAACATTTTGGTTCTTAATTTTTTTCAGTTGGCGTATCATATTGTCTTGAAACATTTACGATTTTGCTCTGAAGCTGTAGTATTACATTTGGTGAAAATTGTTTATCTTTTTTCTGATACAGTTTAGCATTTCTCATCTATGTACCGGTGTATGTGTGCTGGTGAAGCTTTGAGAATGATTTGGGTACATATTTTGATACAGGACACAGCCTAATGAGTTTTAGTTTCAAAGACTTCTTCATTTTTTGGTATCAAAGATGGTGGACGTTATTGATTCTGTCATAATTATGCATGGTTAATGCTGAAGGTATTTACGATGACCTGGTTCTGTGACATGGTAGATCCACACAAGGATAATGGGGCCTGAAATGTTTTTCCAAGAATTTTCAGTTGTATTGTACCAACGGGACCACAGCTTGCTTTTGTCCTTGGCCAACGGCATGCATGTTTTTTTGGCTTCAGATGATACTCTAGTCCCGTTTGTCATTTGGAAGTAATTATTTGTTGCGAGACAGCTCGTAATATGCCACATTTTAGTGTTGCAAGAGAAGAATTATTACCAGCCTCATTGACAAATAAGAGTCTAACCGCTTGCTACCTGGACAGAACAACCGGCAAATAACATGTGCAGCACATAAATTGCAAGTTTTTGGTCTGTAACATTTGTCGGTTGCTATACCAAGCAGATTTAGTGCTGTATTGCTTTGGTTATTGTGCTGTTCTACCTGGGCACTAACGTGACCAAAAGGCTCAGTGCGATAAATCAGTCACTAGTCACTGTGGCATATATGGGGAAGACTCTTCTAGCAATTGCTGTGGCGTCTGCAGTAATTGTAAACAGTTCTTTGAATATACTGCTTAGACATGAAACCATTTTCTCTGCCACCTTTTCTAATGGCAGACTTTGTAGTGCTTGGAGAGTTGCGGCAGAAATAATATACGATGTGACATTTTGATGTGTTGATGCACCACATAATTTCATTGGTCTTTGTCGTATTCATGTGCATTTTCGTCATTAATATACAGCTATAATATTTTTCATTAATATTCATCATTAACATTCACCCATTTGTGGGGCATGATGGTGTAGTGGGTATGTTCATTGCCTTACGCCGGAGGGTTGCAGGTTCGAATCCACCCGCTGTGTAGGGACCTTGGGAAAGTCCTTTACTTGCAATTGCTCAGCGCTTCGGCGTGATACTCTGATGCAGTGTCCGCACTGCAGTCAGGAGCGCCTCTGTGTAGAGAGATTGAAGGGGCGTTATAGCAAATGCACATACAAAGTTACAAACATTAATGTTCAGTAATTCAGGATTAATATTCATCATCATACCCATGACATTGGTCCTCATTATGTTCATCATCATCACCTTTGACAGCCCCTAATACATCCTGTTTTCTATGCTAGCCATTGCGCGTATTTAGTATTCTTGCAGTGTTTATTGTTCAAGCTTTAAAAATATCTAATGTGCACATTTTCCTTATTTTTTCCGTTCACTATATATAGATAACTGTGGAGCGCGGTGGTGTAGTGATGGCATCCTTGCCTTGAAACCGGAAGGTTCGAGGTTCGAATCCACCTCAAGTCATCGCGTAGGGACCTTAGGCAAGTCCTTCACAAGTTTGCAATTGCTCAGCACTTCGGCATGAAACTCCCATGCAGTGTCTGCTCAGCAGTCGGGAGCGCCTCTGAGTAGAGTGCTTGAAGGGGCGCTATAACAAGTGCACATACAAACAAACAAACTGGATATTCTTATTTGGCTGAATACTTCAAAATTTGTGTTTGTCACATCACTGATTTAGACATCAAATTTATCAAATATATCTGTGTGAGATTAGATCTTGGCTGGATGTCTAATAAAAGATCATTCGAGATATCCATTTGGCATCTCACTCATGGAATTATTTAGATCTTCTTTTATGAATAATTATTAGGCCATTTCATTTATGTATGGGGAAAAACTTTTTTTAAATTTTTTATGGTGCACCCCTCCTATATTGTTTCTAATGGCAAAATGTGAATGTTCACCAAATTTTAGGTCATTTCGTGGTGTTTTGACCCCCGCCCAACACGATCAACTGATTTAGTTAATAAGTCATTGTTTTCCTGCATGACAAAATGTGTGTAAAATAAGACAGTTTACTATACAAAGAATACAAACTGCATACCTAGTAACTAGCAAGTTTGGTAATTGTGTTTGTGTTTGCTTGGTTGTATGTGCACTTGTTATAGCGCCCCTTCAAGCACACTACTCAGAGGCGCTCCCGACTGCAGAGTGGACACTGCATCGGAGCTTCACGCCGAAGCGCTGAGCAATTGCGAGTGAAGGACTTGCCCAAGGTCCCTACGCTGCGACTTGAGGTGGATTCGGACCTCGAACCTTCCGGCTTCAAGGCAACGACGCCACCACTATACACCACCGCGCCCCACATTCTCAATAAGTGAGATGTGTCTACACATTACACAATGATATCATGTCAAATCACTTTACTGAATTTAAGGTTTTGTGGAGGAGAAGGTTAATTTCTTTAATGTATCTTTTTGAAAGTTGGGAATATCTTTTCGTTGATATTCGACCATTTGCAATAAAACTGTTTTGTGTTTCATCATTGGTAACACTAGTTGAGAAGTCTTGGATTAGTTTCACAGTCCGTTCCGACAGATCATTCACCACTTTGACATGCCGCACATATGTATCAGCTTCTTGGTAATGGGGATCATTATGCCATTCACTAACAGGTTTTCCTAGCCAGTCGGCGCCAATTCCCATGCTGTGAAACAAGAACCAGGATTTGGGCCCAATAAGGGATGATAGCTTTGTACTGTGGCTCAGAATAGGAAACGTTGGATGGCCCCTTTCAAACTGTCTTGGTCTAGGAATTCGGAGCAATGCTCGAGCAATCTGCTGTCTTTCTGAAGTGGAAAGCCTGTTTGAAAAAGAGAGAATGCAGCATAATCTTCTGTTAAGTACCAGACGTGCCTTTCCAAGGTTTTCATGGCTGCATTGGCAACTTGTGGATCATGCTTGCAATACTTGTTCAAGTCATGCCATAGCTTGAGATCATTATACGCTGCATCGGCCCCAATGAATGAAGAGAGCCAGTTTTCAACGTAGAATAGCGCATTAAATTTACATAGTGCTTCCAATTTGCTGATCATTGTCCTAAACTACCTATGAGCCACGCTTCAGGCACTTCTCTATCATCCTTTCTAAGTAATGGGCGGTTTGGTGTGGATGAAATTGGAGGAACTACTTCCTGAGGTGGTTCTTTTTTCATATATTCACTCCTTGCTGCCATGGTTACAGCCTCTAAAAGGTAAAGCAAAAATTTTACAATTTGCTACCATGTTGTCAATGTCCGTTTTGAACATAAAACTACTTTTTAGGTGGGCGGGGGTCAAAACATGGCCTACAGACCTGAAAATTGGCAGGCAATTATGTTTCAGTAATAGTAACAATATGGCAGGGGTGCACAAAGAACTTTCAAAAAAAAATTTTTTGCAATGGCCTAATAATTATCTTTCGAGCAAATTTTCTGCACAGTTTATATCTTCTTTGGCCAGATTAATTTCTTTGGCCAGATTACTTCAGACACAGTCACGGAATGGTAACTGGCAGAAAGCAAGCTAGAGTTTGGAGTTGGAACAGCGTGGAAGGTAGGGGAGGGTGTAGGGAATCAGGATAGGATCTATGAAAATTTAAGCAGTGTTTACAGTTTCAAGTGAAGGACATGTGGGGATACACAGCAAGAGTTGAATCTGTATGGTGGGTCAGATATTTGTCGAAATGTTGGTGTAAGTTTGTTCCAGAGAGGTGCAACAGCAATGGCTGTATCTGTGTCAGCTGCTGGTGACATATTTGCATGATCATAGCCTCCAATTTCCCAGTTATGTTCTGTATACCTTCAGCTTGTTTACAAATTACAGCAATGTTTCATTCCTTGAAAAGAGTGGAATCTGGGCCATGGCCCATTTGAACATGGCCCCAGGCAGTTATTGGGTGCATTTGCTGTAAACAAACTGCCCATGACCCACTAGCGGGATGCTATAAATAGCTGTTACCCTGGTCAGTGAGGGGGAATTGTAGCTTTCTTAGGATGCTGTTATATACTGATGCATCATCAAAGCCAATGTGTTAAAATGTAAGTAAGTAAGTAGATTTAATTGTGCAACTGTGCATTATTTACATTGCTTAGAACAGTTGCATGCATATCTGAAGCCAACAATAACTGGAAGTGATTATATTTACCCTGACAGCACAGAGCTCTAAAAATTTAGTGAAATGTACATCAATTCAGCTCGAATGCCTTGACCTTTAGCAGGTAGCCCTAGGCTAGCCTGGTTAAGACAGTGGAGGTAATTTGCAGACCCAGGGTATTGGATCCTTTTTGTAAACACAATGCCCATGACCTGCTTGTGGGAAGATGCCAACCCGAGGCTCTAACACCATTCTGCACTTTAGGCTAGCCAGCTTATTCATTTACTGCCTGAAACTTTGGCGCTGTTTGCACTTTTGCAGTGCCAGTCCCAAGTCTGGATAAAGGAGGAGAGCAACTATGATGACCATAGTTGTTGTCACACA
Organism: Lumbricus terrestris; assembly: GCA_949752735.1. Lineage (NCBI taxonomy): Eukaryota > Metazoa > Annelida > Clitellata > Crassiclitellata > Lumbricidae > Lumbricus > Lumbricus terrestris. The sequence goes on along the minus strand of OX457040.1, from coordinate 14,702,793 downwards.
TTGTTGTTAAACTGAAACTACCCCTCTACTGCCTGACCATCTCTCTGATAATGTGCAGTCAGTGTACTCGTTGTAGATGATGTGACGGGGGTTTGGTTTTTTGGGGTTGGGGGTTGGGGAGTACAATTAAAACGGAATTTTTAAAGACATATTGCTGTCCTGCAGGGATTTGTGAACCCCTAATCCACAGTTACATCGTACGATAGTGACCCACAAGGCAGACTCAGACTGCACCATGCTAACCTTCTCTGAAAATGAACTATACACATGCATATTTTGATATCTATTTCTTTGGGAAGATTTAAAGACTCTTAAGACAGTGCTACTCAACCTCTTTGACACTGTGGGCCTCTGAGAATATATTATCTTTTTATTTATTTCTTGCGTTTGCTATAGCGCCCCTTTCAACCTCACTACTCAGAGTCGCTCCCAACTACAACGCGAACACTCTGTTTTCAGTTTCACACCGAAACACACAAGCAATTGTGAGTGAAGGACTTGCCCAAGGTCCCTATGTGGTGGTTAGAGGTGGATTTAAACCCAGAACCTTGCATCTCCTGGACACCAAACCCACCACTATGCAATCACACCCCTTGAAACCGGCCACACTAGTGCACTTAAAGGCAATAACAACATTGATTGAAATTAGCAAAGATGTAGCAAGCTCGTGTGGGACTGTGTGCCACTTGAAATCAGCCCACAGACCAAATGTTGGAGAGCACAGAGTTAAGGACTAACTTGGCTGTATATACCAAAGCTGTGAAGAGAAATGAGATGGTAACCAGTGATGTTAATAGCAGTGAATGTCTCAGCTGCGCTTGATTTATGCTGTTTTTCTTTCTTTGTTACTCATTGTGTCATGGTGATAAACGGATAGTTGAGCAGACGGATCACATTATCAGCGATCTATAATATTGTAGAAGATATTTTATGTCGAAAGTCACATGTTCTGGCCATGCTTCAGTTGGCTGCGCTTCAACTGCAGATGTTTGGGCTCTGAAGGCCTTGAGCAATATTATGCATCACAGAAATTTATCACTCGTGTGGATGTTTTAGGGAGCTAGTTGCTGTTAGACAGTATAAATTTCTTAAATAGATAGTAAGAGACAGCAGAGATTCCCTAGAAAGTAGTATCAATTGTGGCAGATGAGCTTGTTTGGTTCATTTCTGCAACGCACTTTCCTCATTGCATTGTGTGTCTATTTGAATATTAATATTGCACCACTGAAAGGGCTACACAAAAATCAGGGTCACTGTCTGTGTTATCTTATATGATATTAACTAGCATTGTCTCAGTCTCGGAATCTATTGTCTCATTCTCGAGGTCACTGTTCCAACTTTTTGGATGCAGGCGAAGTCTTGTTCTGTTGGAAGCTGTGTCCGTAGTTCTCGTGCAACCTATCCTGAATTCTGAACTGATTGTGCTACAAAATTGTCGTGTGCACAGTGCCGGTATGCTTAACGAAAAGCTAATTAAGCATATATATATATATATATGCTAATAGACTATAGTATAATTATAAAGCAAGTTGGGAAACTAGTTTATGAGTTGCTTATAAATTGTTTATTCTGAAATGTGTTCCTGTGGAATAAATACTTGAAAGTCTCAGTATTTGATTATCAAACTCTCTCGGACATTGTATCACGGGCGGAGACTTGCGGGGGACGAAAACGAGCGGCCGAAGATTTTGGGGCGGACAAATGGCTGAGACGCTGACGAAATTTTCCAACTTTTTGCTGGCAAATAATTTCTGACGACTTTTTTTAGTCATCCATGAAAAACCCAATTTTTCTCTGCCAAAAAAATTGATGACCTTTTTTAGTCATCACCTTGTGTTCGAAGATATCTTCTTCTATCTTCTAACGTTATAACCTCATCACAGTGTGTTTCATGAAGTGTGTGCATCATGTCCTAACACTTAACGATTGGGGGAGACAAATGCATGGGCCGTTCCCCCCGCCACATCCATTGAGGGGTACCGGTCCCCTCCTAAGTCTCCGCCCATGCATTGTATCTTGGTGTCGGAGTCCATGGTTTCGGTGTTGTAGCTTACTGTCTTGCACACAAGCCTGCAAACTACTGGACAGCTAGATATGTGATTTAAAGTCATTTTTTCAAGCTTTCCATAATTAATGTCAAATTTCTGTACAAGACTTGGACATTCCAGTGCAAATGCACACAAACTATGTGTTGTTGTATGTTTAACGACACTGCCATATCAGCGATGATTAGTGTCACCCTCCTCCTTTGTCTAGGCTTGGGACTGGCACTGGCAGAATGCAACCAGTTTAGTCAAGCCTACTTATAATATGGAGGTCTGGTTTATTGCAAGGTCTTGTTTACACATTGTAAAGTTTCCTGTCTTAATGGGAGGTCCTGATTATTTAAGGAGTTCTTAATACCTCATCGGCTTGTTGGGCTGTGGCTGTGGTCCATATGGTACTGCATTAAGCTTAATAGCAGTGGTGAAGGATATCTCCCAACCAGTACATTGAATTAAGCAGCCCGAGGCTGCCCTGTGGGTCACTATCGAATGTATCTGAGCTTGAGGTGAATATCTCCAATATCTGTCACTTTCTGTGTTAGCCTATATATGATGTTATTTCTAACCTTGAACCGACTGTTGATGTGGTCGCTCAAACTTGGGTATAATGGATTTTTCCTCTTCTTGCATTGGTGACCTTAGAGGCTGTGGCAAATTGACATTGGTGTGCTCAGAAATTGAAAACAAAGAGAACCCATTCATTCATTCATTCATTTCAATAATTCATTCATTCATTTCAATAATTCATTCATTCAATAATTCATTCATTCATTCATTCATGCCCTCCTGGGGCATTGCATGTATGTCAACAATTCTTCACCATTTGTCATCTTCTGCCAAGTCTCAAGGACATCAAGCCAACTCTGTATTAAACGAGTGAACTGAACTTACATTGTCAATGGAAAGATGAGACGGTGAAGGAGAGGACTGGCCACCCACCAACCCACCATCATATGCCAAGGATGAGAAAACAGAGTTGATAACGGCTGAGGGCTAGCTTTAGAAAGTTTTGCTCTTCTCATCTCCTCCCCACCCCTGCCCCGACGCCCTTCACACCTCTGCATAACTGCAATACAATTAAGTTATGTGATTGATGTCCTGGTTGTTTTCCAGGCCTTTGTGTAGTGAGAGAAAGAGAGAGAGAGAGAGACAGACAGACAGACAGACAGACAGAGACAGAGAGAGAGAGACAGACAGAGAGAGAGACAGACAGAGACAGACAGACAGACAGAGACCTTGAGCTTCAGAGAAAAACCTGCTTTCTGATATTTTTTTGTGCGCTAGTTAGAACCGGTCTACAGCAGCCCTGTCAAGATGGAAAAGCATTGCATTGTTTCTGTTAACTATTGTTGTTGTGTACTCTTTCTTAGACTGCAATCACTCTTGACAAACTCACCTAGTTATTATGAGTGCCTTGGCCTTGCACTTTATGAACTAGTGCAGACTTAAGGGACGGAGCACTCTTCTTTTGACAAAGGTTGGGGTGTCTCATCATTTGTCATGTATTGATATTTCTTACAGCTACGACACTCACACTGAATGCGGTGCCTTATTTTTTGACAATATGTATTTTATGCACATTACTTAACACGTACTAGGCCGCAATTACTCAGGTCAGACAGACTGCCTTTCTTCCTTTTTAACAGTGGGTATTTTGTGGTGGTTCAGGGTTAGTTATGCGAATGAGGTAGGAATCCAGAAGAGGACTCACCCCCAGAAGATATTTGCGAAACTGAATCTTAAATTACGCATTTTCACCATGCAAACAGTAAAAATTGGGCTAATAAATTCTTAATTGTGATCATTGTAAGCTGTCATGTTTGCGCTGCACAGCGAGAAATTATAATTTTGCACAGTTTGTTAGATATATTCTCATATTATTTTTGAATTTAGGCAAGTCTTCGCTGCCCAGAGAAACACTGTCGGTGAGCCAGAATTTAAACATTTTTGGCAAAGCAGAGATTGCCTGCTGGCCGGATTTTTTTGCGCACATGTTCTTCCGTTATTTACTGTTTGGCAGTAGAACATTGTTTGTGATAAATGACTAAGTTTAGAGGTTCTGTTGATTTAATATTGTAAAACAGCAACATCTGTGTTCCAGCTTTGCAAAGAACACTGTTCCCAGAACTGTCTCCGTGTGGTTTTCCATGTGCAATCCATGTCCAGAGTCATAATGCTCAGGAGTTTCGAATCCACCTCATGTCGCCGCGTAGGGACCTTGGGCAAGTCCTTCACTCGCAATTGCTCAGCGCTTCAGCTTGAAACTCCGATGCAGTGTCTGCTCTGCAGTCGGAAGCGCCTCAGAGTAGAGTGCTTGAAGGGGCGCTATAACAAGTGCACATACAAACAAACTTCAGAGAATGATCAATGTTCCTAAATTAACACACACACATATGGAGGACAAACATTCAGACTTATAATATAAGATGTTCCTAGAATTTTTTATCGACATTTAAATTTTCTCAGCAAACTAGACATTTTTTTTAATCGAGTTAATAACATTCTGTGATTGTTCATTGTTTTGTTTTGGAGTAACTGTGATTAAATTTCTTTCCCTGCAGAGACGAGGTCAGCCGAAAGGGCATTGAGGCCGGCCTGGAATGTCCGGACGCAGTGATAATCAACGCTGGAGAATTCATCCGGTCGATCGCCTTTGGATGTCGTCGGTCAACAGACGTCGACCGAAAAGATTCGACTAAACGAAAAAACTCATTTCGATATCTCGTCTTTAATGACGTTGTCTTGGTCACCGGTCTCGTCAACGGCCGCATTCGAACGTGGGACGTCAAAACCGGTTGGTTTAAATATTTCGTTTTTGGCATAAATGTTTTGAACGATAGAGGTTGAATTAAAAACGGAATAAAACCTCGTTTAATTGAAAACATTTATGGAAAAAGGGGGGAACAAGGAAAGAAATGGCACACGAAAAATGATTGGACTTTCCTGATATCTTGTGCTACAGTTTAAAATTGAAAACCTTATTGACGCAATTGATCTTATTCAGCAAGAAAATAACAAAACTTCAGTTGTAAATGCTACTTAAAAGTAAAACGGGCTAATAGTGACCTGAATTAGCCGAATCCTTGAAAATGAAAATGCAGAAGCAGTTTGAGAGATATCAGACGGAAATAAAATTAAGGAAAATAATTACAGACAGTAAATAAATAAATATGGCCACATGAAATGAACATGAAAAAACAAGACGAAACCCCTCCCTTGAAAAAAGCAGGATTTTCCTGTGAAGAATAATTTTTTTTACAGGTATGGTTGTTAGAAACAGTTATCTCGACCATCCAACATAATTATTCTTGTCTAAAAACTTGCCGTTTTTCTCGTTGTTGAACGCACTGGGAGTGCTTCTGAAAGTCTCTTGTTGCGAGAAGTGCTTTATAAATGGTCAGATGCAATACAGTGCAAAATACAATTCATTCTTCAGAAACAAGCAAGCATTTGCTGCTTTAAAAAAGGGTTTGTAAACAACTGTGTGAAATTTAAGGGAGAAAATTTGTCAAATTTAAAACGTTGCAGTGTGAAGCCTAGTTTTCTTGAATTCAGGTAAAACTGAGTCTTGGGATTTAAAAGTGCAGTCACTCAGTCTCTGTTTTATAATTTAGAAAGAATATGATTTGTGATTTTTGAAGCGAATTGTATAAAATTCATTGTTCTAATAGACTTGACGTCTTGGTTCCTCGCTCTAGAACTGCTCTAGTTCAGTCTCAATCATTTGGCTCAATTAATCCTTCTAGAGCTTTTAAATTAATTTTCTCCTTCTATTCGCTCGACAATTCTGTCTGGCAGTCTATCTTCTTACTTTTCTCTTCTCATAACCTATTTCTTCTCTTGCAGAGAGCGCCTCTGAATGGTTCACCCTGCTAGAGACGCTTTATAAATTTGAATACAAAAAATTCCAATATACAATTATGAATTTATTCAGTTTTTCACTTGAAGTTTAAACTGATTGCAGTAAAGTGTCCAGATTATTATACAGTTTTAAAAAGCATACAGTAGAACTACAATTCTACATCATAAACTCTGCATATATAGAAGTAGTTGTCTTTTTGGTTGTTCTACAATCAGTTGACGTTTAACTTTGGGTTTTTCCTGACTTTGGGTTTCCTGACTCTGGGTTTTTCCTGACTTTGGGTTTTTCCTGACTTTGGGTTTTTCCTGACTTTGGGTTTTCCCTGACTTTGGGTTTTTCCTGACTTTGGGTTTTTCCGTGCACAGGTTCGCTCCAGGTTGAGCTGATCGACCACTCGCATAGCATCACGGACGTCTGCTTCTCTCCCAATGGAATCTGGCGACTTCTGTCGGCCTCGTTGGACGGAAGTCTAAAGGTCTGGGACATGGAGGATGATGGCAACCTGATAAAGACGCTACGGACGACTAAGTCGTCGTCTGTGTTCGGCTGTGCGTGGTCGCCCACTGGAAAGGTCATGGCCTCAGTCGGCGACTATAAGGCTGTGAGTTTTTTGCAGATTCATTCATTCATTCGGAAATTTATATAGCGCCCCTTCAAGAAAAAACTACTCAGAGGTGCTCCCGACTCTAGCACGTCCGAAAAGAACAGTTTCAAGTTTAGCAAGGAAGGATTCTGGTAGAGCCCCAGGGTGTATGCGTAGCTCTAAAGCAGCGGTGCGCAACCTGCGGCCGTACGGCCGCATGCGGCCGTGAGAGGAAGAATTGGCGGCCGTGGACGCGTGGTCTAACTATTACATACTGGCGGCCGTGTGTCGATTATTTCATAAATATTTTTATTCCAATGTTTGGAAACTAAGTTTATGTGAAGTAATTAGTTACATGTGTCTCTGTTTGAGTGTATGTAAGAATTAGCCCGTTCTCTTTCTAGAAGCACGTACTCGTGCACACAAGAATGCCACACATTGTCCGTCGCATGTGCATGCACCTTAGACTCAGACCTCTATCAGCTGCATATGCATCGTCCAGATGTAGCTCAAAGAGGCCGGCAGAGTAATAGATCTACTATCCCATCTCCAGCCCTCGACAGTCAATCACTTCATACAATATTGTACCAATATTCCTCCACTAGTCCGTAGAAAGATCGTGGCAGTCAGCTGGCCGGGAAGAGCGCCCATTGCCCAAAGAAACTTACACCACTGATAATCTTCAGGTATATTAAGTTACCCTGCACAAATGTATCTGTGCCGGGCAGTATGCGGAACAGGTGGCGTATTAAGCCGGGGTTCAGTCCTTGATCATGCGGTTGTCTGACTGGTGTGCATGAATAGGTCACCCACTCACTACGAATTTAGAAGAGGAACCAATACGGTACGTAATTTTTCTGTATTCTATGTTCAGATCACAAATTGTGAGCCGTCGATTTACCCGATTATGATGTCTCAGAAAAGAAAGCGAACTTTGGGAGAGGAGAGGAGGAGCTTCAATGAGAAATGGGAAATCGATTTTTTCGTAGTGGAGACAGCTAATAAGAAACAATCAATGAAATGCCTCATCTGCGGTAAAGTAGTGAAAACTCTAAAAGCGGACAACGCAAAATAGCATTTTCGCCGTCATGAATCTCATCCCTACATGTATATGCTAAATTAGAAGTTGACTCGAAGAAGGTTTGTGTGGAGAACTTGAAGAGCGATTGTCGACAGCAGACATCGTTCATGGCCGCCACCTTTGCGAAAGCTACGAATGTGCGCAGAGTGCGTATAGAGTGGCATATTGTCTTGGCAGTGCTGTAAAGCCCTATTCAGGTGTTCAACTCGTGACCTTGGATGCAGTTAAGTGCATTCATGCTGGAAAAGAGACTGATTATGCAGCAATTTCTCTCTCAGGCGACTCTGTACATTGTACAACGCCGTCAAAGTGACATCTTAAAACGGTACCATTAAAAAACTCAAAAACTCAAAGCGAAATTATTGTAGGCCTAAGTATATTTATTGAAGCCTTAGCCCACTCTTATCAGCACTGAAAATGTACAACAATTTCGTTTAGATGACAGCTTAAAATGCTACCATTGCACTGTGGTAATTCAAAAAAATTGAACCCTTCCCCTCTCGGCGTTACGCGCCTCGACGATCGTCCGCCGGACGCTCCTTTGTCCCTGCCCAGAAAACTCGATTTCACCCCACCCCCGGAGGAGGGGGGACTAGGATTATACACTGGCGGCCGTGGTACAAATGTACGCATTTGATGCGGCCGACAATGACGAAAAGGTTGCGCACCCCTGCTCTAAAGGAAGGCTATTCCAGACCACAGAGAAGGCTCGAATCTTGATGGTTGCTGTACAAGCAAGAGGATCTAAGAGGACTCCTTTTTTCAGCACAGCGTAGCAGATGCACCCAATTTATGTAGTGTGTGATGCTGGTGTGACTGTAGCAAGTTGTCTAAACAAATTTAAAGTATGTTTTGCATATATGTTGTACGATTTCTTTTGTATGCTTATGCTTACTTACTTTTGTATTTATATGTATCTTTGAGGCTCACTTAGATGGTTTCTGTGTATGCATGGAGCTAATCTTTTTGAAACAATTCGTCATTGCAATTAGCTTTCGATATCTTGTTTTTGTGCTGACAGGTACTGAATTATGCAGAAATAATGCTAATAGTTGTTACATGATGACAATAACAATCAATTGTCTTGTTTAATTAACACAACCCTGAAGTTGCTAATCTTGTTTCGATCTTGTATTATGACGTTATGTTTACGCTTGCAGGTGCTGCTGTGGGACATGGAGACCTACACGCTGTCTCGAAGCTTAGTGGGTCACCAGCATGACGTACGCAAGTGCTGCTTCTCACCAGATGGTGCCCTGTTGGCGACATCGTCGTACGACACGCGTGTCATCGTGTGGAAGGTGGATGAAGGTGTTCCTCTCGTTTACCTCTTGTAAGTGCTATTCATCTGCGTGACAAAGGCATTTTATGTAGCACCTTTAGAGGCATTCTTTGGCGTTGGTTGTTGTAGAGGTTTAGCATTGGGATCACTCAGACATGGGTATGCGTTGGATTTTATTTATTTATTTATTTATCTCGCATTTGCTATAGCACCTCTTCAAGCTTGCTACTCAGAGGTGCTCTTGTCTACAGCACGGACACTGTACCGGATTTTCGTGCTGAAGCGCATGAGCAATTGTGAGTGAAGAACTTTATCAAGGTCCTACACGGTGGCTTGAAGTGGATTCGAACCTGGAACCCTCTGGCTGCAAGGCATCGAGCCCACCACTACACCAACGTGCCCCACAAATGAGGTACTTGTACCCAGGATGATGGCTTCTGAGGTTCTGCATAGTTCCAAGGCATTCTATTTCTAATTCATGTACAGTACCCTTACCCTCAGCCTTGCATAAATTTGGGTATTAGATGACCGAATTGGATGCCAGCTAAGATCCTCGTAAAAATACCTATTACAAGTCCCACATTTTTCTACGAGCTCTGGTGACTGTTCATTCTCTGTCAAATGACCCTCTGCATGGAACTGTCTTCCTGACCATGTAAAGAACGTACCATCTCCGATGACATACAACCACAGCTCAAAGCTTATCTTCTTAACTGTTGTTGATCTGTTCAACTCAGGTAAAGACTAAAGACCCTTCAGCCTTGCTTGTGCTATGGCACTACACAAATCGCCTTATTACTGTCATTATTATGATTATTTTACGTTAACGTGGTTACGTGCTGCTGTGTTTCAGCCATCTTCTTCCTCCGCCGTCGATGATCTTTGCGGGTGGAGTGAATGGTAGCTACGTGCGAGGTGTCACGTTCAGTCCTGACGGCTCTCATATCGGGACAGTTTGTGATGATGGGTGAGTGTTGTATTGTATGTTCATAATAATAAGGACAATGGCAATTGTGAGTATTGTATTGTGTATTAATTATAATAACAATGACAATTTCTATGGTGTTGTAACACAGCTATGCCTTCACATACAACTAACAGTGGGATGGATCTTACAAAATAAATTATTTATCATATCTGGACGTTTACAATGCACCTCTTGCGGTATGGATTATTATAAGTTATTTAAAGTGTCTTGGTAAATGCAAATGTGGTTTAATGCAGCACGATTACGTCGACTTGCTTGTGGCAGTGTCAGAGCATCTTTTATTGTTGTTTGCGATATTGCTTGGTTGTATCTTTGTAAATAAAGTCTGATATTATGCTGTCAATTTCTGTGATTTTTTGCCCATTTTTTACACTATTTTCATCATAACTTTGAACTTATTGCTACGAATTTCTACCGACCTCTTTAAGAAAGCTGCTTTAATAGAGATAAATTAATTCATCTTCATCCTCTGCCATTGAGGATTGATTGATTGATTGATTGATTGATTGATTGATAAGACCACGATCAAGTGCTGGTATCGAATATTTGTGTACAGATATGTATCTGAACGCATATTTGAGACTGTTAAACAGATTTTAAATCTTCTATATATGCCTAACAAATGATGGGAATGTTAAAGATCGAACTGGAGTTTGCACAGCAGCAACTACGGGTAATTTCTTAAATCGCAATCGCGATAGGGAGAGTTAGTTCCACATCTGCGACAACAAACTGTAAAATTTCGGTAGAAAGTAGAAGTTCTCGACTGAAGCAGTTGCACCATGACTCTTTCCCGCAAAGTCATAGCTCCGTGATAATCTCTTATTTTTCATGTTAACGAGTTGATGAAATCGTGCTGTGTTTTTTGCAGCTTTGTTCGTTTGTGGGATTTGATGGAGCCGCAGTTTCCCATCCTTGCGTCGCCTGCAGCTGGGGCTTTGTCCTGTCAGTTCTCATCAGATGGGTCTTGTCTGGCAGCTGGGTCAGTTGGGCGAAGTTCCAGATCTTATGTCCATCTTTTAAAACCATTTCATAATTATTATTATTATTATTATTAAACAATCATTTGTAACGCGCCTAAACTTTGTGAGGCAATGTGGTGTAGGGGAATGGTCAGTGCCTCAGAGCCGGAAGATTGTGGTTTTCGAATTCACCTCAAGTAGCCGCGTATGGACTTTGATCAAGTTCTTCACTCACAAAATTTGTTCATGCGATTTGGTGTGAAACTCTGATTCAGTGTCCGCACTGTAGTCGGGAGCACTTCCGCGTAGCATCTGTAAGGGGTGCTATGACAAATGCTCATACATTTAAAGAATCCTGCACAAAAACATGTAGCAGATGAGTCTACTCATAATAAATCCTTAACAAATAGGTCTTATGGTTTCATGAAGAGTTATTTATAGAGAAGATGATTTGTGAATAAAGTCTGAAAGTGTATTCCGTTCGGTTGGGCCGGCTAGTGCAAATGCAGTTTCTAAATTTTGTAACTTTGTATCCAACAAATGTTTGGGTTGACAAAGATGAGTCGTGATTAATGAAGTATACAGAGATGATTTGATTTGATTGTTCATCCGATGGTAGGTTTAAATATGATTTGAAAGCAGTTCTGTTGTAAAAGTCTGCCATGTAAATATTATGTTTAGAATGCTACGTTGAGTAAGTTCAAAATGAGAAGGTTTTATTGAGAAAGGTTTTTGTTCTGGACAGGATATGATTTTTAGGAGAAAACATCCATTGCTTCACGTCAACATTTTCGCTCAGCTTGCTGGTCCAGCATGCCAGATGGAAACCTGAAATATTCAGATTTAATTGCAGTAGTTCAAATTTAGAAAGGAGTGAGGAGTTCTGAGCTCATTGAGTTCTTAAATGGTGGCATATGTCTATGGTTGCATCAAATACTTGAAAAATTCTTAAGTGCTGACTATGAATTGAAGGAAAGGTTTCAAATTCAGTTAGATAAGCTTTCAGTTTATATTTTTTGTTAAGTTGATTGAACCTCTAGAAGCCCCCTTAGTTACGTGAGCGTGTACTAAAAGTGATTAGGAAACCAATGCAGCCCATTGTTAAGGGATTAATTGATATATTGTGTTGTACAATGTTTCTTTTCATTGTTGTTAAACCAGGACGATTCGGGGAAAGGCGATGGTTTGGCAAGCAGACGCAGGAATTCCGAGTCTTCAGCACCTTTGCCGTCTTACCATTCGACGCACTTTCTCATCAACGCCAGTAGAAAACCTCGGTCTCTTGCCGCAGAGGTTGCGACAGTTTCTCAAATACCAATTCTTCTGAAGTGTTCGTCCGAATTCCGACTTACGCTTTGCTGTCTATTGAAGACTTGACCGCTTTTATTTTCTTTGTTGCTGTCCGAGTTTATGATAATATGTTCGTAATTATTTGGTGTCGTGTGAAAATTATAGGCTGACTAAAACTAACTGCATCTCGTATATTTCTTGGTTTCTGTCGGCTGGCCATCGGGTTTTTCCTGTGTGAATTGTGAAGTATGCTGAAGTTCTATTTCCATATTTACGAATACTGATATTCTTATTCTTTGCCAGAAAAAGGATTGTTTGAATGAATGTTTATCATTTTCCATCTGAACTCGGACGTTTTCCAAATTATTTTGTTGTTGTTCTGAAACAGTTGTTAACTCCCTTTGTTTATGTTCGTTTTTGAAATTGTTTAGAAGATCGGCGGGTAATTCTCATTTTGTTTTAGCTGATCTTTCGAACATGTGCTGAAATATGCTCAGGTTTTATGTACAGTGTTTTTTCAATGTAGATTTATATTTTCCTTTGACACTCAAGTTTCTCTGGTATGTGGCCTTATTGAATTGATCTAAATATATTCTAACAACTCGGCCTTATGCAGCTACCTTGACTGTTGTTCTGCTCACCTACAGCATTTTGCCGGTTGTTTTATAGAAATAAACGAAGGTGCGTAAATGAAATGCATACATCTTTAACGAATTGAGTGTTCAGCTGGCGTGATTTCTCGTGGGTTGTGCAGTTGTGGATTATAACATCCAAAATATGAGACTTTCGTTTACGCTGGTTCTGTTTTATTAGACACGTAGGTTAAATTCTATGACTGTTCAAGAATCATGGATTTTGATAAGTTTGATCTCCTTGATTTCTTTTTGACAGACTCTTATGAGAATTTAATAAATTATTTTCGCTTTGCTGTCTCTTTGCAATATAACATGTGACTATTTAAAGAAAATCTTTTAATGCCGGTCAGATAAGTGTGCTTTTTGTAGTTGTTGTTGTTAGATTTACATGCGGTAGTGCTGAGAGTAGATGTTTTATACTTGCATGTCAGCGTCCCATATTAACGCTGATTCTGATAGTTGGGATTTTGATCAGAAAATTTGTTGAGCGATAGAAACTAAACTCATTTTAGCGTGATGCGCTTATTCGACAGGTCTTAAAGTGGCCTCCAGGGACAGCTTTAAGTAATGAGGATTATTTTGGCCAGAGTACAAAGATTGCAACAACTTATTTGTGATTGAACGACCAACGATTGTTGGGATTGCATTGTTTGGCTCTAATAGGTGGATGATTTTTTGTGCATCTAATTAAGTAGAAGGTTTGCTAAGGATATGCCTTAGCAATCTGCTCAATTGATAGATAGTTAGACATTAGCGTTCGGTAGAGCTGATTGGTGAAGGCATTAGTAATCTGTTTAATATTAGACAAAGGCATTAGAATATTCTACATATTTATGATGCTCAGTGGCATATTGAAAGATAATCAGAAGCTATGGCATTGTTCTAAAGGGTTGGTTGGGTGTGAGTATTGCCTGCATACTGACTTACCATCATCCATAGGACCATAGCTTCCTTCTATTGTACAGTCAAAGACTGCAAATTGTAGCCCTTGTTTTTTTCTGACATTTTGTGCGTACTTGTTTATGTTTCTGGCAAGCCAACTTAAGAATCTCACTTCACATAGCAATCCAGCAGATCTAAAGAGATGCGCTTTAAGATGGTTTGTATAACGATTGTGCTAAAATAACGGCCCGTCTTTCTGGAATAGATTTTTGCGAAGCAGCCTATGATGGGTTTAATGGCCATTCTTTATTTAGGCATCTAGACGTCATTCTGTTTGATTGTGGTTTTATTGTTGTCGGTTGAAGTGACATTTTCTAAATCGGTGATTTCCACTGCAACTACAGGATGTACTGTAACTTGCAGGCAGTTCAGTTTATCCTGAAAGAGTTATGTGAACCAGACTTAAATTATTGTTATAAGCTGTGTGTGTTTTTCTCTGTTACTACGGGGGTCGAAAATGTAAATGACAATCTATTAAACTGGCTGCATGACTTGCTTTCAAATGACAAAAATCTCGATGGATTGTATTGTACGTTTTTGCTAGCATTCTCAAAATCTGTCTCGTTACATAAGTCGTGGAAATTTTCGGTTCATTGTATGCATTAATTTAGCTGGCAATATCGAAGATAATTGCCTTGAGGATGATTGCCTTGAGGATGATTGCCTTGAGGATGATTGCCTTGAGGATGATTGCCTTGAGGATGATTGCCTTGAGGATGATTGCCATGCCATATCTGGGGGGGGGATTTTCATACAGGTGATTGTCGTTTCCATATTTTTCGGACATCACCTTGCCGAATTTAAGGTAATTGAGATAAAGATGAATGCTGTGCCACATCTGTGATTGCCATGGGGGATGATTGCAATAACATCTTTAAGATGACCGCCATTGCCTTGCCACCTTGTAAGATCGGGGTTTTGGGGCCAACCTGCTTTCTGGTGATCATCGTCTTGTGGCATGCACCAGTTGCATAACTTCAGATGTCCAATGCACAGAGCTTTTATAGACAATGCAATATCATGTACATAAAAATGCCATCATTGAGTCGTAGGTCTAGAACAGCGGTTCCCAACCGGTGGCCCGCGGGCCAAAAGTGGTCCACCTGACCTACAAAAATGGCCCGCAGCATCTCAATGAATCAAGAAAAATATATGTAAAAATTGACAATTTGGACATGATAGAATATATAATTCTTTTCCATTACAAATTATTTTATTTGGACATTAATAAATCGCATCAAACATTCATTTTTGATTCAATTATAACAATTTTATACGCCTTTAGTTAATTAAATTTTAGCCTTGTGGCCCCCTAATGTCCATCAACGAAGAAAAAGTGGCCCTCGTGTCCTCCAACTTAGAAAAAGTGGCCCGACAGTTAAAACAGGTTGGGAACCACTGGTCTAGAAGTTCCATTTTGGGCCATGCCACAGAGAAATCTGATGGGACCATGGCCAGGTATGCTACTGTCTTTATCCACTAGTGCTACCATGTCAGCCAATTGGGTGGCTGGTTACATTTTCTCCGAGTGAAACTTTGTTCTGCAAATTTCTGTGCTTGCAGTGTGTAAACTTTTTCCAGATGGATTTATACTATTTGACCATTCTCTGCGTGCACGCAACTACAAAATTGGAGCGAGGTTGCACGGCTTAGAGAGGATCCTGTTAGACACCTTATCAGCTTTTATGTTTATTATCCAGCTTATTCTCAGGCTTGTTGTGTATTCGTATGCTTAAAACTTCTATTACTTGTATCCGAACGGTATCGGCTCAAAAGTTTTAAAGAATTATTATGGGAATGCTTGCAATTGTAACTTGCTTCTTTAACTTATGCAGCTTTTTAGCCATGTGGTGTGAAAAGATTTATTGCTTTTCTAATATTGACTGTTTTTAAATATTGATGTTAATATGTGGTGGTTGTAGTAATGGTTCACTTGCAGCTGTATAACGCGCCGCTAATCATTTATAATCATTTACGGGCGTTTCCAATTGTTAATGATTTCCTACATTGTGTTGCTGAGTGAGCAGTTGTACGTTGCCTGCATGTGCATATTTTGACGAGAAGTAGCGACTTTTGTTTAGTGTATAATTAATTAAGCGTGTGGTACTACATCTCCAGCTTGCAGGTATTCTTTTGCGATATTTAATTAATCTGGCTTTTGTTTAGTGTATAATTAATTAGATGTGTGGTACTACATCTCCATCTTGCAGGTATTGTTTTGCGGTATTTAATTAATCTGACTATGTCAAAATCTCTGCTGGAGGTGGGTAAAGTTCTAATTTTCAAACGTCATGTTGTAAATAAACCAGCTTTTTTAAAGATTCGTTCATGTTGTTATACATAATCCAAGGATTCTAGGTTCTGGGGATTCTGACCTGCAATGGCAATGAGCAAAACAGCCGGGTTATGGTAGATTTGAATAAGTGGTGAATAAGCTGGTCTTGCTGATATGGCTTCTGTTTGGTGCACGGAAATTTTCAAGATTTACATTCAATTCAATTAGTTTATTGAACCAAGTAAAGAGATTTTTACAGTAAACAGAACAGCAATTGAACAAATTCAATAAAGAAACAATTACATACCGAATTTGTATTTACATGGGAACAAAAGGTATACCTGAAGGGACAGGTCCCTAGATAAGGACCCACTACATTACTGTCATTACATAAAGAAATATGATGAAGTTAGCTGGACAGATAATTTGAAACGTCATTTCCTGGTAATACAGAGCACTGCTTTTAAAATGTAGTTTGAAGTGTCAAGCATGAACTTACCGTAATCGACACCCTGTACAGATGGTTGGGTTCTTCTGCAGTGTGCAGAGTTTAGACCGTGGGCTCTGATGTTATTAAATTTTGTGGGAGGACTTGCGGCACTGTTAATACTGTCCTCAAACTGTCCCTGTAGGCCTACATTAGTGTTTGACTGTACACCAATTTTATTTTGCAAAAGCATCTACATACAATAGCTTGACAATATATGGAATGAGGAAGTTATGGAAGAGACGAAGTGGGAAAAAATTAAGAAAGAAATATATCCTGTTGGAGATATTCCTGTTATCTAGGAAATCTCGTCAGCGTTTTACAGGCTCCTTAAGACTTGTTTGTACCGCCACAGTTGTTTTGGGAGTGCCTCTGAGGGGGGGGGGGGGTTCTTTTGAGGGGTGCTATATAAATTCTTGAAATTAAAGAATGAATGACAAACAGCGCAACAAAAGATAAATACAAATTGGGGTGCACTATTTGTTACTGAATATGAAGATAAACGAACTGTGCAGTTCATAAACTAATCTAGTGCACATTTCTTGTAGGCCAAAACATTTCGAGTTTGGGTCACTGGATGGTTTTAGTTTTAGAGAGAATGTTCAGTGGACTGATTCTGAGAAAAATTAAAGGGTGTAACTGTAGACAATGTTCAGAGCAGCAGTTGATAGTAGCTGTTGTTGTTAGCACAGGGTGAGTCCAGTCAGATGCCAGAGGGAAAGCCCAAGGTCAGATGGAGGAAAAATGGACCAGATTCCTAAAGTTTACACTGCGAACAGTACGGAAAAATACTCGTGAGTTGAAAATGATCAAAGTCGTCCTTATAATAATGGCCAGTTCAAAGTCATATGGTCTGGACCGCTTGGCATACGGCCTACAAACAATAGGTGGAAAAAGACCCTGGAGTATGATTTAAGTTCTAGCCGACCCTTGCAAGAGTCCGAAGGTTCACGGATAGTCGGTTGCAGAGTGAAGGTCATGAGGGTGTTTGGGGGTCGGTTTCACAGGTTTAAACCTCCTAAAACAAATAATTATTATTACCGAATTTATTTTATTCCTGTTTCTGCCCTGCGACCGTATCCAATGCCACCCCTCCCAACATTGTAAAGCACCCCCTAAATTGTTTTCTGGCTTTGCTTCTGGCGAAAGTATTCAGGAGTTCCAGGGTCCAAATAGGCCTAGCAGACGACAGACAGTTCGAAATAATTATGGCAAATGACTGAACGCCTAAATTAGATAATTAATTTGTCAATTAATTTTTTGCAAATATATAAATTAATCATTAATCATAATTATGATAATAATTAATATGATACATTATTTATATATATATATATATATTCGTTTTAATGTATATATACAGGGTGCGGCCCAAAAAAATAACCCATTACGAAAATTGCGATTTCTCGAAAACCGCTGAATATTTTCTTACAAATATTTTCATTCTTATTCGTAACATATTTCTGCATATTATTTGAAAATTTTATGTCAGTATCTTTATATTTGTGATCATTACATCACAGGGCCGGATTTAGGGTGGTGGGGGCCCATGGGCGCCCGTTATGGTGGGGCCCTTTGCTGCAACTGATATGTTGTTTTTGATGCACAGTATCGGACAGGAACAAACCCCCCCACACTCGTATACGGTCATAACATGTTATAGACAAACAATGCTAAAAGCAATGTTTAAATTGTTGACTTATGGTCAATAATTTTTTAAACACATAGGCCTAAATGAAGATCGACAAATTGAAAATATCATTTGCTGAGAAATAAAGTTTTTAAATCATTTCTCAAATGAAAAGTTAAAGGACAAACGCTATATAAGCAGCTTCTTGTCCAATTTTTAATAAGCATGCACTGAAACAAAGGAAGAAAGCAAAAATTGTGACATAGGCCTACATTGTATATGCGACCTCAATAATAGAGCAGATAGGCCAGGCCTGGCTTTATGCAGTTAAATAACTCGGTTAGGCCTACTGTTGAGTCTAAATTTCAGTAGGGTCATTAAGGTATTTGCACTCTTTTCTATAGGCAAAGTCATCAATTAACTGATTAAAATAGAGCTGGCATGGAATATGACTCTATGGTCAACACTGCAATGTCGCTGTATGTCTCACATGTGTCTCATTATCTTCATGTTGGAAAACGTGCAATCAACACTGCAGTTTGTCATCATGAACACCAAATACATTCTTAGCATAATATGCACATTTGAAAATGAATTTTCAACTCATTTGCTGAGTAGCCTACTTGGTAGGGCCTATATGAACTGCTACTAACTTATGCCAAGGCCGGTGTCACGAAATAGAGTATCCCCCGTATTAATTGTATCCCCCCAAAATTAAAAAAGTCGAACAAACCGCTTCTGCGTGTAGTCCTTTTGCAAATCAATTTTCATCTGCTTTGTTTTGAACAATGACACTAACAAGTATGTCTATTCCTACTATAGATAATTTGTTTGCCCTGTTTTTAGAGCACTTAAAACATTTAAAACACTTAAGAACACTCAGAGTCACTAAATAAATTTGAGTTGCCTTTATCTGAGCATTGCCTAGGACACTTAAAACCATTAGAATCACTTTAAATTTTGATTACAGCACAAATATTTTTATTATGCGCATTTTTCAAAAATAGGGGATAGAATGGTTTATCCCCCCGGATAGTATAGACCGGTTAATTCCTGGAGTGCTACAGTGTAAGACAGGATCTTCCACTCGGAAACCTGATACACGTGGGGAGGTGGTGGAGCTCAGGACGCTGCAGACTGTCTCGTTCTGTTCGTTGTCTGTTGGGTATACCGACTAGTCCAGGGAACGCCTCTGGCATGCACTAACAGCTAGCGCGTAGTAGTGTCAGTATCTGTCTACATAAACGGGCTATCATAGCTTGAGTTAAACGAAATATAATCTGTCAACAGCAGGTGTTGAGGATGTCATGCTTAAAGCCTTGCTGGTGAGCAATATCAACGAGTACAGATAGACTGTGGTCAGTTCAAAACACTCACTGATTAGGCCTAAGATCCCTTTGCAATACACGTATCATTCATTCCTTAATAATAAAAAAACAAAATATAACTTCAACTGGTGGGGGCCCCTAAGTGGTGGGGGCCCATGGGCTGGAGCCCGTGTAGCCCATGCCTAAATCCGGCCCTGTTACATCAGGCAGAAGAAGGAACTGCATATTTTCAATTTAACACGTACGGCATTCGCGTAATAGGAAAGCATAATTTTACATAAAGTAGCCTGCAGTGTGCCATAATAAAGTTTTCTTCACCGATGAAAAGATCTTTTACATCAATCCTCCCATTAATATTCAAAACAACCGCGTCTGGGCGAAGAAGAAAAAGGCCGATATCCATCCAAGCCGCCTGTTGGTCAAGAGAGCCAAGTTCTCTCCCAACATCATGGTTTCCGCAGGTGTCAACTATGAGGGCAAGGGACGCTTGAGACTTAAAACAAACTTCCCACAAAGTCAAAGAACATTTTTGAACTGAAAACTACGCTGCAAATTATCTGGAATGACTTGCCACTTGAGACCATTCAGAAGTCTGTTCTGGGCTTTCAAAAACGTCTGCAAGCTCGCGTAAAAGCAAACGGTGGTCACTTCGAACATTCACTGCCCAAAACTTAACAGTTTGGCCTAATCTTGTCAATAACAATAAGTAACCTTGCGCTTTGTTACATTTCTGTTTGCGTCGCTACTTTGTTACTTATTGCTGTTATTGCTATCACTAAATGTCTGTTGAAACGAAAATAGCATTGTTTCACTTCAGGGTTGCGCCATTTTGGTGTTCATGAATCGAATTTCATTAGATTTAGCCAAGTTGTAGATAGATATGTGTCTAATAGACTGGCGAAGTTTTATAACAAAATATTCAGCGGTTTTTGAGAAATCGCGATTTTCGCAATGGGTTATTTTTTTGGCCGCACCCTGTATATATACGTTTTTATGTGAAAAGACAATCTGACAATAACGCAGAAATGTTAACATGAGAGATAATGAATAATTAAAGTCAATAGTTCAATTAGTTAGGCTAAAGTAAGCTAGTAAATATTTTTATATAATGATCGTGGTAGGCCTATAAACTGAGAATTGTCCTTTAGTGGGAGGGTATAGTTGTGTACTCTAGGTCTTAGTTGGTGAGAGGAGGGGGTCGGAGAGGAGGTAGGAGTTGGTGAAGTAGCCTACATGTTTGGGGTTGTGTATAATGGTTTATATTATCAATGGTGACGGTAATAGTATTACCAAAGATAGTAGAGTCTTCGATAAATAATTTTTGATAATACTGATTGTAGGCTAAAAATAATATACTATTAATAATAATTAACATTCTGCTTCACGGAAAATTAAGCCTGCCGCCGTGGTCTGCTCGTAATGGCGCTACAAAAACGTCAAAAATTAATCGAGCAACAAAAATCACAATATAGATAATGACGTCATCAGCCGACAGCGTTGCTCGCAAACAAACTGTCTAAACTTTCATAAATATTGCGAAAATTCAACTGTTTCCGTAACCGTTAGCGTTCGATTTATATGTCTTTTTCGAGACCAACAGCTTGTGACTTTGACGATTGTATTCCTTGAAGGCAACTCATCCAGGACACAAAGTAATTATTGATTTTATAAATTTTTATCGTCTTTCAAAAGCGCGTTTAACAATTTTCGCCGAAGCAAAGATAGTCACGTGACGGTCACCACTGGCAACGTATTGTTTTAGTAGTCAGCTGATAGATTTACAGTACTGAGTGAGAATGAACTGATATGAGGCCAACCAAAGATAGGTCATACCATCGATATTTTATATTAGATCTTTTAATTAATATCGATGGGCCATACTGACAGTGTTTTATACTGGTAAAGGTCACTCGAAAGCAGGGCGACAGAAATTCTGGGCAGAGCTGCAGTCCACGGGTGGGTGGATGGATGGATGGATGGATGGTTGGATGGATGGATGGATGGATGGATGGATGGATGGATGGATGGATGGATGGATGGGTGGGTGGGTGGGTGGATGGATGGTTAGGTGGATGGATGGATGGATCGATGCAAGAGCGAGGGTTCAGTCGTTTTCATTCTCAATGATTTTCCTTCTTAGTTGTATTTTTTCTTAGTCGTTTTCGTTCTTGATTATGTTCTTTCTTACCCGTTTTCGTTCATTGTAGTTTTCGCTCTTAGTAGTTTTCGTTCCTGCATGGCTATGTTCTTTCTTAGTAGTCTTCTTGTTGTTCTAAGTCGGTTTAGTTCTTAGTCTCTCTAAGTATTTTTCGTTCGTAGTCGTTTTCGTTTTGGGTTTATTAGTTTTCACTCTTAGTCGTTTTCGCTCCGTTTTATGTTCGTTTTTATTCTTTTCGTTCTTACCAGTTTTCCTTTTTAGTCGTTTTTTGCCCCTAATTCTTTCTAGGCGTTTTCGTACTTTCTCGTTTGAATTTTAGTCGTAGGCCTATTCGTTCCTGTTTATGCTCGTTTTTAGTTGTTTTTGTTCTTAGTTGTGTCCGTTCTTAGTCATTTTCGTTCCTAGTCGTTTTCGCTCTTAGTCGTTGTCACAGTATTTTTCGTTCTTAGGCGTTTTCATTGCTAGTGATGTACTGATGTTCATTCTTGTCCATTCCTAGTCGTTTTCATTTTTCATTCTTAGTCCTAGTTGTTTTCTCTGTAAGTGTTTTCGTTCTTAGTCGTTTTTGTTCTTGATTATGTTCTTTCCAAGTAATGTTCTTATTATTCTTAATCGGTTTCGTTCTTTTAGTCGTTTTCTCCACACGTATTTTTTGTTCTCAGTCTTTTTTGTTCTTAGCAGTTTAGTTCTTAGCCTTTTTGTTCTTAGTTAAGTTCTTTCCTAGTCGTTTTCGTTCTTTATCATTTGCTTCTTAGTAGTGTTCGTTCCTAGTTATGTTTGTTCTTAGTCGTTTTCGTTTCTAGTTATGTTCATTCTTATTCGTTCTCGTTCTTAGTCGTTTTTGTTCTTGGCAGTTTAGTTCTTTGCCGTTTTAGTTTCTAGTTAAGTTCTTTCTTAATCGTTTTCGTTCTTTGTCGTTTGATTCTTAGTCGTAGGTTATTCGTTCCTAGTTTTGTTCAGTCTTAGCCTAATCGTTTTTGTTCTTAATCGTTTTCTCTGTAAGTTGTGTTCGTTCTTAGTCGTCTTCGTTCCTGGTTATGTTACTTCTTAGTTGTTTTTGTTCTTAGTTGTGTTCGTTCTTGGTAGTTTTCGTTCTTTGTCATTTTCTTTCTGAGTAGTTTTCTTTCTAAGTAGGTTATGTTAGTCATTTTTCCAGTTATGTTCTTTCTTATTCGTTCTCGTTATTAGTTATGCTCTTTCTTAATTTTTTGTTTTTAGTTATGTTTTGCTTTGTCGTTCTCGTTCTCAGTTGTGTTCGTTCTTATTTGTTTTCATTATTAGTTATGATGTTTCTTAGTTGTTCTCGTTCTTAGTTTGTTCCTTTGTCTATAGTCGTTTTCGTTCTTATTTTGTTCCTTCTTTTAACTGGTTTTTGTTAGTTTTTTCGTTTCTGTCTTTGTCTTTTGTTTTTGTTTTGTCGTTTTCGTTCTTAGTTTGTTCCTTCTTACCGGTTTCCGTTATGTGTCGTTTCTTACTTTATCTTTTTTGTCGCTTCGCTCTTACTTATGTTTTTCTGAGTGGTTTTCATTCTTATGTATGTTCGTTTTGTTTCTTTTTCGTTCTTTGTTAGATTCTTTCTTTGTTTTTTTTTCTTACTAATTTTTTGCCTAACCATCTTGCTCTTAGTTAGGCCTACATTATTTCTTAATTGTTTTTGTTCTTAGTTACGATCCTTCTTAGTGTTTTCGTTCTTAGTCCTTTTAGTTATGTTTTTCTTCGTCGTTCTCGTTCTCAATTGTGCTCGTTCTTATTTGTTTTCATTCTTAATCATGCTCTTTCGTAGTCGTTTTCGTTCTCAGTTATGTTCTTTCTTACTAGTTTTTGTTATTTGTCGTTTCGTTGGTCGTGTTTTTTGTCGTTTCTTAGCTTTTTTGTTTTTCTTGTTCTCAGTTTTGATATTTCTTAATTTCTTCGTTCCTAGGTGTTTTCGTTCTTAGTTATGTTCTTCCTTAGTCCTTTTCGTCCTTGCTTGTGTGTTCTTTCGTTGTCGTTTTTGTTTTTTGTTGTGCTCTTTCTGCGTGGTTTTTATTCTTAGGCCTAGTCGTCTTTGTTTGTGGTTATGTTCGTTCTTAGTCGTTTTCGTTCTTCGTTACGTTCTTTCTTCGACGTTTCGTTCTTTGTCTTTTTTCGTTTTTGTTTGTTTTCGCTCTTTCTCATGTTTTCTTATAGTCATTCTCGTTCTCAGTTGTGTTCGTTCTTATTTGTTTTCCTTCTTTTTTGTTCTTTCTTGTTGATTTTCGTTATTTGTTGTTTCTTTCTTGGTCGTTTTCGATTTTGGCTATGTTTTTTCGTCTTCAATTTTTGTTTTGTTCCTTCTTAGTCGTTTTCTTTCTTAGTAGTTTTACCGTGGTCATTGTGTTTTGCCTCTCTTAGGCCTACATAAAAATCTGAGGCGCCCATAATTATGTCAATCGATTGTTTAATTGTTTATAGCCGTTACGTCACAAAATACATAATAAAAATCATGATGACGTAATTTCGTGTTAAATAGCAACCGCAAAGAATGAATTTATTGTCTCTAAGTCTAAGCCTATGGAGAAAATGAAGCGGTAGGCCTAACAATGTGTTTAAATGCCTTGCTGTAGTCATTAAATTATAACCTACCGACGATCCATTCAAGCGGGCAGTGATGTTGAAGGAAGATGAGCAGGATCGAGGCCTTACGATCGCTGCATAAAATCCGAGTTCATGTTTGCTGGTAATCTAATGAAAAATATTCTTAGGCTTAGGCCTACTTGCTTGTGTACCTTACAGGGGACCTTAAGAAAAGTTCTAGCCAGTGGTGGCACCAGGTGTAAAAAATTACAATTAATTTTAAGCACAGAATAGATAAAAATTTGAGCAGGCCACGTCAGATACATTTATTCTGCGCAAGTCAAAAAAAGTTGTCGACCCCCGGGGATTAGTCGGGTTTTATGCCCAGACCCGGGATTGAACCGGGGACCTTTAGATCTTCAGTCTAACGCTCTCCCAACTGAGCTATCTAGGCCGACAAGTACTTTTGCTCAATCATCTCTTTTGTCTAGCCTCTAGCGCTGCTTGTGATTGCTATTCTCAAATTAAAACTGTTATTGGAATTAATTTAAAAACATAAATATTTGATTGATTGAACCCTGTTGCTCTTCTCATAAGCGCACATGAAAGACTGTAGAAATTTCTGCCCCGTTTATCACGCGCTAGTTAACACAGCTCAAAAGCCTACACCTAGCGAATACAAAGGAAACCTGTCATGACTAACCTTACCACAACTTTCATCTTAACATAGTGGTTCTACATGGCTAATTTCATGCAATTTCTTCTTTTTTACATTTTTCGGCGACCTCAGTTTATATAATTATTTTAGAGCACTTGCTAAATACCGACTAATTGAATTTTAAAGTTAGGCCTACACGAATAAAAAAAAACAACCCTATAGTTTATTGTTTAACAGCTTTGACGGATGTCAAACTTATTTCTAAAAAACAGTCCAACGAAAATCAGGTCAAAAGGACATTTTGAAATTTACATGACAGTGCCGACTGCTGAGTGAAAAGTTATCGAAGCTATCGGTGAATTACGTGCAAGTAAATAATAGCAGCGCTATAAGATTAACCAGAGCCACGTGCAAAGAATTGGAACACGAATGAGATCAACTGTCGGAAGAAGTGCCACGAAAATGTCAACAAATAAGACCTATAATCGTCGTGACAGTCCAAGCATTTGACGTAGACGACTTTTGTTTTAATAATTGTGTAAGATCCTGCATTTAAGATGTGGGGTAGACTGACTGGCATTGGATCTTCGGCTGCAGCCTCTGTCCAGGTAAAATTGCGAATGTGGGGTGGGCCATCTATGGTACAACAATGCCACTTCGCTGCTCTATGCTAAGCTATACGGTCTTATTATGCGTTTATCTGAGAGCTTCTATAGTGCAATTGATGTTACAGTAATACACAGGGTGTCACGGTGTACAGAGAATGTAACTAGATTGTTCTAAAACCCTGGAATCATCCCATACGTCTGCCACCACAACTCAGACATAAAATAAAAATTGTTTATGCTTGATTACATACAACATATTTGTAAACAATATGGCCACTTCAACTGTGAGTGAAGTTAGAACGCTGCAAGCAAAAACCGAAAGACTATCATGATATTCAGTAATCAGTTGGTGGTTGAGACGCCACTTCATAGCTTCGAACAATGTTCAAGCACACACACAGAATGTGGAGAACACGCAGGTGCTTACCAAACGCAAATTGAGAGAACACTTTTCAATGTGTATACACGAATTTTCTGGCGAAACACATTTTATGAGAACTTCTGAAACATTCTTGGGAGTGCTACAGAAGCGTGCTTTTTTCATCAAATGTTTACTGACACTAATGGAAGTATTTTTAACACTTTGTGACAATGAATTACTTACCTACTTTAATAACTCATGGGCCCCTGTCTAGCGGGACTTATTCCTTCTGGAAAGCCTATTGTTCCCATTTTTTAATGTAATATTCTTGTTGTTTTTGTCTATGATTAACTGATTCTGTTGATTACGGTATTATTGTTTGACACTTTGTATTCCTGGGATCAATATATTGATTTGATTTGATTTGAAAACTTTCCAGTTGCTTGCAGTGCTCCTGATTTCTATCCAAGTGTTTGTGGCCATTTTGTTGTTTATGATTAGCATAACAACAAATGGACATTTTCAAATATTGCCCATATGTTTTCCATCCATTCTTCACATCTGTTTGGTAAATCAGAAGTCGGCCATCGACTGCCATTTTGCCAGCTGTGACCAGTTGATATTGAGGCAAATTTAGCCTATAGCATTGGTTATCAGATGATTAGGTAAAACCAAGTAATTAGATGGGTTTCAGAAGTTCTGTGATCTTTGTTAAATCAGTACATAATATAAACTACATATATTAGGCCAAAAAAAATGTTGTGTTTCCGGTAACAGAGCTCTAAAAAATTGGGTAGGTAGGTCGAAAAATATTTTTATTTTGGGAAAATATTTTTATACAGTGACTATCCGAAAAATTATACCCAACTACTCTTTTTTGCATAAAGGTTCATGCTGCAACAAAGTACCTGTTCTAAGCAAGTATAAACTGCCTATTTCCCGACTGTCTGTACCTAAAATTGCTCTAGAAAACAATTCTAGTAATTTCATTTTGTTGACATCTTTTCTGGTAAGATAAAGTTGGAAGGGAAGGAGAAGATGAGTGCGAACAGAACGTCACTGCTAGGGGTCGTTCCAGACTGGCCGAGCCAGTGACTAGTTACACCTAGTGTTGCTAGATTTATTTTTCCCTAGTCACCTTTAGAGGTGGCTCAAGTGAGAATGATAAGACTAGAGGTTTTCAAGACTGGCAACCAGGAAGTAGTTAGGCAGGCGTGAAACTCTAAGGCAATGTTACTGTAAATAAAGCAAATTGCAAAATTTTCCCGAGTCTCGGCAATAAAAGTGAGTCGGTCGGGTTACCGGAAACACAACATTTTTTGGCCTAAGATCCAACTCTATACGGAAGGCAATGTCACCGTATTATGTCAATAAAAAAATTTAAATTAAGAAAAGATTTTAAAAAATTTCTTTAAAAAAAATTTTGTTGAATAAATTTTTTTGAATAAATTTTTTTACAAAATTATTTGAGTCGCGGCAATGAAAGAGGGTCGGTCGGGTTACCGGAAACACAACATTATTTTTTTGGCCTTATCGTTGCAAAATAAGGGGTTTAACCACTAGACCAGACTTGAGGTAGCCATAGAGCTGTGTATTTTTATAGACCTCGAGTGTTAAGTTTGATCTTGTTGTAGTAATTTAAATGACTGATTGATTTGATTGTTAAAAATAAATTGATTTGATTGTTATTTATTTTTACATAATTTCTTACTCTTTAACCGCTGTCTTCTTTAGGATGAACCAACTGCAGAAGGGGAGGTTGTTGCCAAGGTCACAGGTTCAGCCGATCCATCGGACGTGGAGTTGGAGGTCATGGAACAGGGAAGGATAATTATTCAGCTGAAAGAAATGATAAGAGAACGAGACTCAACACTCGCAAACAGAGAAGCCGAACTCAAGGTTAACTAGGAGTAACAGTGTACAATGTAATGCAACGTAATGGAATGTACAATTATTGTTTTTTGTCAGTAGCAAGCTGTCAGCGCAAAATGCTAATGCTCAGAATTATGGAGTGCTCAGGTACATTTTGAAAAAAGCATAAAAAAGGCATGTGTTTTTCTGAAGTAGGTATAGCAATACTGTTTCAGGCACATTGATCAATGACCCAACGAGCCCGA
The DNA here is from genome assembly GCA_949752735.1 of Lumbricus terrestris. NCBI lineage: Eukaryota > Metazoa > Annelida > Clitellata > Crassiclitellata > Lumbricidae > Lumbricus > Lumbricus terrestris. The sequence goes on along the minus strand of OX457040.1, from coordinate 14,674,966 downwards.
TCACTATTTATCTTAGTTTTAGTGACTGGCACGAATGCTTCAGTTTCACTTAGTTATGCACGTGGGCCACTGTGTTGGTTGATGCACATTGCAAGAACTGTAGTGTAGCACTACATTTTACTGGGGTTACAAGGGTGCTAATAGCAGCCCTATAGGGCATGTCTATCCTTTCCAAATCGAACTTGGCTCAGCTGATCTCAATGCCAGTGTGTTGTCCAATGCGCCATCGCACTCCTCCACCCCCAGTTACTTATATGCTGTGTTACAAAAACTGTTAAGATATTCTGAAGTGTTAACTGATGTTATTCGAAGTAGTATAGCTTCTGAGGGGATTTGGATGTTGCATAACTATTAACGTAGTTCTGGATTTCATTTTCTTTCCAGAAAGTTTCCGCTGATCTGTCGAAGCAGAGACTTCAGTCGAAGGCAAGACTAACGCAGATGACTCAGCAGATCGAGCGTCTCCAGAAATCAACTTCGGATGCGACTGAACGAGTTAGTAAATTATGATAACTGAATTGAATGACTGATTCATTCATTCATTTATTCATTCTGATAATTTATTTAGCGCCTCTTCAGGATAACTACTCAGAAGTGCTCTCTGCACTAACTTGCCTAAATGATGTTAAGTTAACCGTCATAGCGAGCAAAAAATAACAAGTTGCAAAACAAAACATAGTAAGCAATGATGCATAGATCTGTCAGTGGTTGCCATAACAATGGAAACCAGTTTTCAGACATGTTCTTCTTCTGCTTCTTATTCTTCTCTCCTATTTTCTCTACCTAATTATTATTATTATTGCTATTATTATTATGATGATGGTTATCATGATCATCTTCATCAAGATATTATTTATACAATGTTTGTATTGAGCGGACGAGTAGTCAGCGAACGAGCAGATGACTGGACAATGGACAATTCAAAGCTGTAGATGTCAAATTGTTAACGTGAGTTGTCGTTGGTTTTTCAGGCGTCGGTTGATTCCGACGAGAGCGTCAGTATGACATCCGAGGCATCGTCGGTCACAGTTTCCGATAAGATGTTACGTGCAAAACTTCGTGTTATGAAGAAGAAGTTCAAGGACAAGGAGAAGGAGGTCAAGGACAAGGAATCAGCAATCCAGCAGAAACTGAAAGAGATGGAAGCAAAGGAGAGAGTCATTTCGGAGAGGGAGGATGTCGTGAAGTCGCTCACAAGTCGCATCGAGGAACTGATGAAACCGACGGTTAAAAGAGTCGACGAGGGCGTAAGTATCGTCCGAAGAATCGTTTGATATCATACGCATGATTTAGTAAGTAAGTATTTAGGATTAGTATTGGTTTTTGTACCTCTAGCTGCTCTTACCCAACATCATGCATATGCGTCTGTTGGCTTTGGAATGATTTTCCCTCTATGCTCTTAACAGGGTGTAGTGATGTCTCTGCCAGTATCTTAATGGCCAAGGTTTGAAAGGCCAAGGCTTGAAAGCAAACCTTGGCCTTTAAGACTTTTTTCGCAGCTCTGGCTTTTTGCGCTGGGAGCACCTCTGATTAGGGCTGATTCAGAAATCCATTTATTAATCAATTAGTGATATATACGATACAATATGGCTACAATATGATACCCAACAATGTGGTAAAACTTGTATTGTTATACAATACAATATGGCTACAATATGGCACCCAATGGTCAAACTTGTGTGGTAAAAAATTTAATATGGCTGCAATATGACACCTAATATTGAAACTTGTATTTTTCTATAGTGGTATTAGTGGTGCTAAGTATATTGTTAGTTTTTTTTACTGGATTTATGGACTTAAACCAGGGGTGTCAAAGAGCTGGCTCGCGGGCCATTTCTGGCCCGCCGACGATTTTTTTCTGGCCCACGGAGCTTTCCATAAAGATTACAAAATTAGAGGATAAAAGTTCATTTTTTATTTTACACTAAATTTACAGTCAGCGTCAAATGCATGGAGGCTTTTTCTTACTGGCGTCACCTTTATTCAGACGCACAGCTCTGTCTAGACTGTGTATCCATGGTTTCCTATTGGTTCAAGGTTGTCTGTTAACAAAGGTGTCACGACAACTGGTCTACAGACAACTCGTCTAACGACAAGTGGTCCCCAGACAATTCGTCTAACAACTGACCTGCAGACAACGGGTCCAGCGCTTGAGAAATGGATGAGAGTTTTTACAGGTGAAATGGAGTTTGGATTGATGAAAAAACGCAAGAGAAATGAAATCTGGATGAAGGTTCTTTTACAGGTTAAATGGAAGCTGGATTGACGAAAATAACGCATGAGAAATAAAAGCTGGATGAACGTATTTCTAGATCTGAAATAGAAGCTTGATTGATGAAAAAACGCTTAAGTAATGGAAGCTGGACTATCTTTATATCTGAAATAGACGCTGGATTGACGAAAATAACTAGCAGAGAAAAGACGGTATTTTTAAATCTGAAGTAGACGCTGGGTGCATGTAGAAATAAATGAATGAAAATCATCAATCCAGCTTCCATTTAAGCTAGAAAAACCATTCAACTTTTTTTCATAAATCCAGCCTTTATTTCACTAACAGCCTACGATTCATCTGTAGACCAGTTGTCGTTAGATGAGTTGTCTGGGGACCACTTATCGTTGGACGAGTTGTCTGTAGACCAATTATTGTCGTGGGACCGTTAACAAAGTTATGAAAGTTACGAAACACTGATAATATTTAAAAATATTGTCAAGATTTAATAAAAAGCGAACAGTGGACATTGTATCAAGATCTTTTTGCGATATTTGGAGGGATATGTATTTCTTTGCTGAATACAGCAGTTATCCAGTATGCTTAATTTGTCAGGAAAAGGTTAGTGTTGTGAAGGAATACAACCTCCGTAGATATTATGATACGAAGCATGGTGATATTTATAGTGAGGGCTTAGGCCAGAGTAATAAGGATAAGATTGAAGATTTGAAGAACTTGGCCAAGCAGCAGAATGTTTTCAAGACAGTCATTCACCAGTCAGTGTCTGCTGTAGTAGCAAGCTATGCAGTTTCTCACATGGTTGCCAGAGCTATGAAGCCTTTTGCCAAGAGAGATTTTGTAAAAGATTGCTTGTTGAAGGCCTCGGAAATTGTGTGCCCGGATAAAAAGCAGTGTTTTGCTAATCTAAGTTTATCACATATTTGACTGCTTGTATGCTAAAAAATGCACCATTTGAGATTTACTTATACAAAACTTTTCTGGGAATTGGCTGACCAAGCCCGGAGCTCTCTCAGATCACTGCTCAATTTTGCCCAGGAGCTTCGACACCCTGGCCCGCCACTTGTTGGAAAATGTTCACATTGGCCCGCCACTAAAAAAGGTTTGACACCCCTGACTTAAACAGAAACCACATACTGCAATTGGCTGTTGGTTTTGCACACACATGCAATGAAGATATAAACTATCTAAGTGATAGATTATGTATAAGGTTATTTGGCTGTCATTTGGGAAGAAGTTGATTCATTCGTTTAAAGAATTTGTATAGCATCCTTTCAGGAAACCTCTGAGTCGCTCCCAGCCCAACCACAGCAATACAAAGTAGATGCCAGCTGATTATGATGAAGATGATGGTATTGATACAATTGTGTATGATCAATTGTTCTATTGCAGGTATCAACTGAAGAAATGTACGCTCAGATGGTCTACAAAGATTTCAAGATTCTCGAACTTGACGGTAAGATGATGGAACAGGAGAAGCTTCTGATCGACACAAAGGAGTTGGTCAGCGAAAAGGACGAGGTCATCCGGGGGCGTGACAAGGTCGTTCGCATCCTCCAGCAGACAATGGCTGAACAGGCGGCAAGTCTAGAACAACACAAGCAGATTGTGGCCGAATTGACGGCAAAGGTTGGGAACGCTGAAGAGATGCGGCAAAGCATTGTGCAGAGATCAGATATTGGGGACTTCGCCACGAATGCAGCTCACCAAGTGATGACCAGTGCAGTTACCACAGATGCTGAGCGTGTACGTGACAAGGACAGGTTTATTTTTGAGCTGGAGCAAGCCATCAAGGCAAAGGATGAAGAGATTTCGATATACAAACAGACGCTGCAGGAACAGGCGCTGGTAGTTTGCGACCTTGAAAAGGCATTATCCGAAGCTAAGAATCCGTCGTCCGAGCTGGTGGAGAAGTCAAAAGGAGACGAGGTGGGAGAAATCAAAAACCAGGAAAAATCGGTCGAAGATGAAACTGGTCAAATCCAGGCCCTTCAGGAATCTTTGAACGCTAGAATTCTGGAGATAACTAACTTGAGTACTTCGCTGCAGAGTCGTGATGACGCTCTCGCCCGTTTGACCTCAGAGGTCATCGAAAAAGATGACGCGATTGCTCGGATCGAGTCGAATCTAGATAGCTTGTTCAGCGATGTTTGTCGCAGCTTCAAGAGTCTTACGAAATCTGGTAAGGGAAGATTGTTGGAAATCGGTTTTGAAGCTTCAGCCATTATGGAGACTGTTGAACGAAGTTCTGATGAAACTTCTGGAAATGCCGGTGACGTCCACCTGGGGAAGATACGCAGCTGGTTTGAGGCGGCTGAAGCTCTTATCAAGAAGCAGAAAGACGATCTCGATATGTCGTCGGAAATCATCGCTCGGCACGAAAACCTGATTGCGACGAGAGAGATCGAGATTTGTCGGTTTAAGGAAAGCATGGAAGAAGTTTCAGCTGAAAAGAAGATTCTTCAGGCGCAGAATGAGGCGGAGATATCGGTTCTGGTAAAAGCGATGAGCGAACTTCAGGAGGATGTTGAAGAACACGAACGACTTCTCATCGAGAAAAATCGACTTTTGCAAGATAAAGCTTGTGGGACTTCTTTGAGAGAGGACGAGGTAAACGAATTGAGAGCGACTTTGGACGAAAAGGAGAAGACGATTGAGCAGTTGAGCGTAAACTGTCGTCTTATTGAGATGGAGTTACTCGCAAAAGGTCAGGAGATGCAGACGACCATGGAGGCGATGGAGGAGAAGAGTAAATTTATCGTGCAGCTGGAAGCGGTTATTGTGGAAAAGGATTTGAAAATCTCGTGTGCTGATGAGCAGAATGCTCAGCTTCAGAAGTCGACTGAAGCAAAGGAAAAGCTGTTGGAGCGTCAGAGTTTGGCAAGTGACGAAGAATATGGCAACATGATACAGGAGTTGGGTGTTATGCTTGAAAAGAAAGAGGCTAACTTGGAAGAGCAAGGCAAAGAACTGAGGAGTCTTAAAGAGATTTTAGAAGGAAGTGAAAGAAAGTTAGAAGAACAGAGTGAATTGATTAGAGAAAAGGAATCGAAGATATTGCAGAGAGATGAAGAAGTCTTAAGATGGACAAATATTCTGGAACAAAAAGAATCAGAATTGTTACAGACAGTTGAACAGCTGGGCAATCTGAAGGATGTTGTAAAACAGAAGGAATCAGAACTATCACAGCAGAAAGAACAGCTGGACAGCATAAAGAATGATCTAGAACAAAAGGAATCTGAATTGTTACACAAAGATGAACAGCTGGGTAATGTGAGGGGTTTTCTAGAAGAAAAGGAGTCTGAGTTGTCGCAGAAGCAAGAAGAACTGATCCTTGTAAAGACTCGGTTAGAACAAAACGAAGCTGAAATGTTGCAGAAGGATGAAGAGTTGGGCCGCTTTAAAAGTGGTCTAGAACAAAAGGATTCAGAAATGTCACAGACAGGTGAAATGCTGGGCAATATAAGGGTCGTTTTGGAACAAAAGGAATCAGAATTGTCAAAGAAGCATGAAGAACTTTGCAATGTAAAGAATTTGTTAGAACAAAAGGAATCGGAATTATCGCAGAGAGGTGATGAGATGAAAAATCTAAAAGATGTTTTCGGACAGAAGGAATCTGAAATATTACAGAAAGACGAAGAGCTTGGCAAGTTTAAGGGTGTTCTAGAACAAAAGGATTCTCAGTTGTCAGAGAAAGACAAAGAACTCGGCCATTTCAGGAACGAATTAGCAGGAATGGAATCGGAAGTGTTAGGAAAAATTGACGACATTAAGAGACTTCAGACCACTTTGCAAGATATGCATGATGTTTTGTTAGGAGAAAAATCTGAGGTGTTGCAGAAAGCTGAGGAGCTGAGCAGGGTGAAGGAGAATGTATTGGCGTACCAGAACGAGATTTCAGAATTTAGGAACACGCTAAGTGTCAAAGATGCAGAGCTTGTGAAGATGGAGGACGAGCTGGCTGAGATGAAGAAGCTTAAAGAAGAGGATCGTAGCCTGATACAGGAACTGCAAGAACAGGTAAAGCACAGGGAAGCGATTTTGTCTGATAAACACGGAGAAATCGCGATTGCTATGGAAGAAAGGGAATTGGTATTGTCAAGGAAGGATGCAGAAATTAATGAACTGAGGAATGCTTTGGATGATCAGAAAGCAGAGTTATCAAAAAGAGATGGAGATGTCGAGGAAGTGAGGAATATCTTGGATGGAAAATGTTCAGAGTTGTTAGCGCAAGTTGAAGAAATTAAAGAGCTGAAATCAACTGTTGAGAAAAAGGAATCTGAATGTCAGAAGGGAAGCGAGGATATCAAGAAATTGAAGAAAGCTTTGAAATCTGTAAAGGAAAAACTGGATCACAAGAGTGAGGCATTGGACGATGCTGAGAAAAAGGTTATCGAATTGAATGATGTTCTTGAAAGGAAGACGGAAGAATTGATGTCCTTGAATGAACAGCTTAGCTGTAAAAACATCAGATTTGCAGAAGTGGAATCTGAGTTACTGAAAAAGGATGAAGAACTGAACCAGATCAAGATCACATTAGAAGAAAGGAAATCTGAAGTTCTAAAGAAAGCCGAAGAACTGAGCCATTTGAGAATCACAGTAGAGGAAAAGGTGTCTGAAGTTTTGAAGAAGGATGAAGAACTGAGCCATTTGAGAATCACAGTAGACGAAAAGGAGTCTGAAGTTCTGAAGAAAGATGAAGAACTGAGCCATTTGAAGATTACAGTAGACGAAAAGGAGTCTGAAGTTCTGAAGAAAGATGAAGAACTGAGCCATTTAAGAATCACAGTAGACGAAAAGGAGTCTGAAGTTCTGAAGAAAGATGAAGAACTGAGCCATTTAAGAATCACAGTAGAGGACAAGGTGTCTGAAGTTTTGAAGAAGGATGAAGAACTAAGCCATTTGAGAATCACAGTAGACGAAAAGGAGTCTGAAGTTCTGAAGAAAGATGAAGAACTGAGCCATTTGAAGATTACAGTAGACGAAAAGGAGTCTGAAGTTCTGAAGAAAGATGAAGAACTGAGCCATTTAAGAATCACAGTAGACGAAAAGGAGTCTGAAGTTCTGAAGAAAGATGAAGAACTGAGCCATTTGAAGATTACAGTAGACGAAAAGGAGTCTGAAGTTCTGAAGAAAGATGAAGAACTGAGCCATTTAAGAATCACAGTAGAAGAAAAGGAGTCTGAAGTTCTGAAGAAAGATGAAGAACTGAGCCATTTAAGAATCACAGTAGAAGAAAAGGAGTCTGAAGTTCTGAAGAAAGATGAAGAACTGAGCCATTTAAGAATCACAGTAGAAGAAAAGGAGTCTGAAGTTCTGAAGAAAGATGAAGAACTGAGCCATTTAAGAATCACAGTAGAGGAAAAGGAGTCTGAAATTCTGAAGAAGGATGAAGAACTGAACCAACTGAGGATAACTTTAGTAGGAAAGGAATCTGAAGTTCTGGCGAAAGACACAGAACTGCACGAGATGAGGACAACAGTGGAAGAAAAGATCTCGCAGCTCGTCACGAAAGATGAACAACTTAATAAGTTGAGAATTACAGTTGAAGAAACGGAATCTGAGTTACGGATAAAGCATGAAGAAATGGCCGTTCTTAATAGTCTGGTAGTAGATAAGGACTCGAGGCTTTTGATGCAGGATGATCAACTCAGCCAACGTGAGAACGATATCGTGCAGATGGAGTCTGAGTTGACTGCAAAAGTTGTGGAAATTAACAGACTTCAGACAACTTTGCAAGACACGAAGGATGTTTTCTCGGGAGAAAAATCAGAACTCTTGCAAAAAGCTGAGGAATTGAGCCGAATGAGAGAGAATGTGATAGAATCCGAGAAAATGATTACAGAATTTAAGAATGCATTAACCGTCAAAGATGCCGAACTTTTGAAACTGGAAGAGCAGCTGGAGAAGATGCGAACAACTGCGGAAGAGAATGACAAGAAAAGGGATGTCCTAGCAGTTTCTGTCAGGGAAAGCGAAACAATGTTGTCGGACAAGGATGTCATCATTGTTGGACTGAAGGCCGCTGTGGAGGAAAAGGAAATAGCATTTTTAAGTAGAGACGCGGAAGTACTGGAATTAAGGACGGTTAAGGAAGAAAAGGAATTAGAGTTGTCAAGAAGAAATGAAGAAATCGATGAGCTAATGGCAGCTGCAAAGAAAAAAGGGTCCGATTGCCTTAAAAAAGACGCTGAAATTACGAAATTGAAGAAAGCTTTGAAATCTCTGAAGGACAAATTGGAAAGCAGTAATAAGCTGTTAGCTGATAGTGATAAAAAGGTTCTTGATTTGAGTAATATTCTTGAGAAGAGAGAATCCGAATTAGTGACTAGCGGAGAACAACTGAGCGAATTAACTGCCGAAAGGCAATCTGAGTTTCGGAAAAGAGATGAAGAGCTGAGTAAGGTGAAAATGGAACTACAAGAAATGAGTGTGGAGCTTCTGAAGAAAGATGAAGAACTGAACGAGTTGAAGGTCACAGTGGAAGAAAAGGAATCAGTGCTTCTGAAGAAAGATGAAGAACTGAACGAGTTGAAGGTCACAGTGGAGGAAAAGGAATCAGTGCTTCTGAAGAAAGATGAAGAACTGAATGAGTTGAAGGTCACAGCGGAGGAAAAGGAATCAGTGCTTCTGAAGAAAGATGAAGAACTGAATGAGTTGAAGGTCACAGCGGAGGAAAAGGAATCAGTGCTTCTGAAGAAAGATGAAGAACTGAATGAGTTGAAGGTTACAGTGGAAGAAAAGGAATCAGTGCTTCTGAAGAAAGATGAAGAACTGAATGAGTTGAAGGTTACAGTGGAGGAAAAGGAATCAGTGCTTCTGAAGAAAGATGAAGAACTAAATGAGTTGAAGGTTACAGTGGAAGAAAAGGAATCAGAGGTTCTAAGGAGTGGTGAAGAACTGAGCAAGATAAGAACTGCAGTAGAAGAAAAAGAATCAGTTCTCTACAAGAAAGATGAAAAACTTAGCCAGCTGAGGAACGCTGGAGAGGAAAATGATTTGTTGCTTCAGAAGAAAGACGAAGAAGTGAGCCAACTGAAGATTATTATATTTGAAAAGGAATCTGAACTTATGAAGAAAGATGAAGATCTGAAAGAGATAAAGATCATTGTAGAGGAAAAGGAATTGTTGCTAGCAGAAAGAGAACAAGCACTAAAGAACACGGATGAAAAGGTGAAGAACTTGAGTGAAAATGTTACTGAAACTGATTTGAGCATGTCTAAGAAGGAGGAGGATATTAAAAAGTTGAAGAAAGCCTTAAAAGGTGTAAAGGAGAAATTGGACAGCATGAATAAGATGTCCAGTGAATCTGAAAGACAAGTAAAAGAATTGAGTGATGTTCTTGACGAGAAGGCATCTGAAGTAACGACGTTGAATGAAGAAGTGAGTCAGATGAAGGTTGCTTTGGCAGAAAGGGAATCTGATCTTCTGAAGAAGCACGAAGAGATGCAGCAGATGAAGGTTGCGGTAGAAGAGAAGGAATCGGTGCTTCTGAAGAAAAGTGAAGATCTGAACCAGTTGAGGATCACTGTTGAGGAAAAGGAATCTGAACTTGTGAAGAAAGATGAAGATCTTAGCCAATTGAGGATCACTGTACAGGAAAAGGAATCTGAACTTGTGAAGAAAGATGAAGACCTTAGCCAGATGAGAATCACTGTTGAGGAAAAGGAATCTGAACTTATGAAGAAAGATGAAGACCTTAGCCAGATGAGAATCACTGTTGAGGAAAAGGAATCTGAACTTCTGAAGAAAGACGAAGAACTGAACGAGATGAGAATTAAAGCAAAAGAAAATGAATCTGAACTTCAGAGGAAGGATGAAGATATTTGTCAGATTAGAGTCAGAGCAGAAGAAGTCGAATCCGAGTTAATGATGAGAGATGAACAGATAAAGAGTTTGGATGAAAAATTCAAGAACTTAACTCAAGATCTGACAAGAAACGATTCAGATCTGTGCAACAAAGATGAGGAGATCAAGAAATTAAGAAAAGCTGTAAAAGTTGTTAAAGAAAAACTGAACAGTGCTAATAAGGAATTGGACGAGACCAGGCAAAATTCTCTTCAGTTAAGTGATGTGGTTGAAAGAAAAGATTCTGAATTGGTTGCTAAGATTGAAGAACTGGATATGTTGAAACGGGTCGCTGAAGAAAAACAATCAGAGTTATCGGGAAGAGATGAAGAATGTAGCCAGATGAGAATCACAATAGAGGGACATATATCTCAACTGCTGAAGAAGGACGAAGAACTTAACTGCACGAGAATCACAATAGCAGAAAAGGATGCTGAGCTTCTAAGGAATTATGCAGAACTCGACCAATTAAAACGCACAGCTGAAGATCATATTTCCGCGTTATTAGGAAAAGATGAAGAAGTAACCAAGATGATGATCACAATAGCAGAAAAGGAATCTGAATTACTGGAAAGAGATGAGGAAGTGAAGAAGCTGTTAAAGATTGTTGAGGAAAAGGAAGAAATGTCATTTGTTTCAATCAAAGGAAAGGAAACTGAAATTGAATCAAAAGAGACAGAGATGATCGACTTGAAGAAAACACTTGAAACGCGTGACACAAGACTCGGTGAGCTTGATTCTGCTCTCAGAGACAGCGAATCAGATTTGAAGGTGGCAAACGAAGAATTGCGGTTGTTGAAGAACGCTCTTAATGAGAGGAACTCTGAGTTACAAAGAGAGAACGAGGAAATACAGAAGTTCAAGAAGATTATTGAGGACAAAATATCCGAGATGACTGGTAAGGACGAAAAGGTGATGATGTTGGAGGCGATGGCAGTGGAAAAAGAATCGGAGATGACTGGTAAGCAAGAACAGGTGCGGATACTGGAAGAGCTGGTGGCGGAAAAGGAATCCATGTTAGCTAAAGTGGAGGAACAGTTAAAGGCCTTAGAGAATGGAGTTGGCGAGAAGGATCTTGAGTTGACTGGAAAAGTGGAACGATTGAGGGAACTGGAAGAGCTGCTGGAAAGAAATGAATCCGAGTTAAACGAAAAGGATGAACTGGTGAGGAACTTGAGGAACACCGTTGAACAGAAGGATTCTGAATTATCGGTGAAAGACGATGAGGTGGTTGGACTAAAAGCAACGCTGGATGACAAGAATAAACATCTGAATGACCTGAGTGGTGTGATTCAAGCGCACGAATCTACGCTTCTGGCAAGAGACGAAGAGATCGGTCGACTTAGGAAAACGTTAGAGGAGGATTTTGATAAGAGATTGCAGGAGTTGAATGATGTCATAACGCAAAGAGAGGCTACGGTCGTACGGAAAGAGGAGGAGCTTAGCAGTCTGAGGAAGAGTTACGAGGAGAAGTTGGTCGAGTTGAACAACAGAGTCTTGGATAAGGAGTCGGAGGTAATGAGAGTGGAAGAGGAGTTGGGAGAATTTAGAAAGGTGGCTCAGGAAAACAGTGAGAGGTTTACCGATGTTATCCGGGAAAGAGAGGAGCAGTTGTTGAGGACAAATGAAGAACTGGTGAGCCTCAGAGGTTTTCTTGAAGTGAAGGAATTTGATATTTTGCAAAGAGATGAAGAACTAAAGGCAATGAATAATGTCTTGGAGCAAAAGGAAAAGGATTATTTGATGAGGGATGAAGAGTTCAGAAGTTTGGAACGGATTTTGGAAGAAAAGGAATTGGAATTGCGACGAAAAGTTGAAGAATTCAGGAATATGGAAATCGTTTTGGTGGAAAGGGATTCAGAGTCACAGAGAAAAGACGAAGAATTTGAGAAGATAAGAAATTTGTTGGAAGAGAGCGACAGAAATTTTGTTGCACTTGGTGAAGGTCTTACTCAAAAAGAAGTGCAATTACAGACAGAAACCGAAGAGTTTTCATTAATAAGAGACACAACGCAACAGAATTTTGACCAACAGCTTCTTGAATTGAATGGTATTATTACTGAAAGGGAATCAATACTTTCTCAAATTGAAGACCTAAACTGTTTGCGTCATGATCTGGAAGAAGAGAAAAATAAATCAGTTGAACTTGTCGACTTAATGAAAACAGTACAGGTGGAATGTTTAGCAAAGGCCCTGGAAGTTGATCGAATGCAAAAGATAATGCAGGAGGTTGAAGAAAAGTTGAATGATTCGGAAGATTTTGCAGATGGACCACCAATGTTGGTTATGGAGGTTGTTGACAAGCTAGAAGCAGGGGTTGGGGAGGAAGCACACGAGAGTGCATATCTTGGGGTGTTTGGACGCTTGTCAAGGTTGTTTGATGTTCTACGTTTGAGAAAAGCAGAGTTGGAAGCCGCTAGGAGTGGCTTATCTGAACTGAAACTTGAGTTGGGCGAGGTTAACGAGACGCTTCGAAATGCGAATGTCACCAATGGAGATCTTGAGAGTCGTGTTTCGGAGTTGACATCTGAGCTCAACGATAAGGCTGTTGCCTGCGAGAGACTGCAGACTGAGAACGAAGAGCTTTTGCTGTCTGTGCAGAAGAAGGATTCTGAGCTTTCTGATCTGGAGGATGCTATGAATACGAACAATCTTGCGGTTGGTCATTTCGAAGGCTGCGTTCGGGAACTTCAGGATTCCTTGGAATCTGTTCAGCAGGATCTGTCTTCATGTCAACTGGCGCTCGAAGACAAGAAAACCAGTGTGAAGAGACTGGAAAAGGAGATCATTGAGATGGAGGCTGAGATGACGCGGATCAAAGATGAGAACCTGTTGATGGCGAGAGAAAAAGAACCTGACTCTAAACAACTCCAAGAGACGGTTGAGCTGTGTCGACAAATGGAGGTGGAGCTTCTGAGAGTTAAGACGGAGTTGTCGGAGGCACGGGAAGATTTCGACGTACAGAGAAGGGAGCATGGCTCCGAGGTTGATGATCTGCGGCTGAAGCTCTCGGAGAGTCACCAGGAGATGGAGAAGTTGAGATTCACGATCGCCGAGCAGTTCGAGAGTTTGAAACTGCTCGAAGAAAACAGGAGTGAGTTGACGTCAATGTTGAGGCAGATGTCAGACGAATTCCAACAACTGAAGTCAGCCAACGAAGAACTTACTCGTGACTCAACATCAAAAGCAGACGAGCTAAGCCAAATGGGATTTGAATTGGTGCAGTTGAGAACCAGTAACGAAGAAATTGCAAACAGTCTTTCTTCCAAAATAGAAAATCTTGAGAGAGACTCTGTCGGCAAGGATCAGGTGCTGGAGGAGAAGGCGACGGAACTGGATGAAGCGCGGAAGAAACTTGAGATGGATGAGATTAGGTTCAAGAAACTCAAGGACAGATCGATTGCCAAAGTGAAGGAGATATCGGCGAAACACAAGCTGGAGATGGAGAAGAAAAACGAGGAACTGGAGGAATCGAGAAGTAATTCGGCTGCATTGCTGGAAAGAGTCGCGAATTTAACCGACAGGTTAAACGATGCAGATGCGACACTTCAGCAAAAGACGGAAGATAGTCGAGTGCTGGAAAGGGAGGAACCTGGAAAGCTCCAGGATGCCAAGAGCTCAAGAGAATCTTCAGCAGCTGACGGTGGAAAGAATGTTGAAAATCTGTTGAAATTGGTAAATGTGATGGACGAGACTGTAACACTCGAGGATGTAGGGACTGGAGAAAATGTTAGCAAGGCTGAAGCAGCTGAAGGGAATCAACTGAAATTGAGTAATGAACAGTTAGTCAAGGAGATTGACTCGCCAGGAGATTGTACCGTCGAGATTTGCGTTATGGAAAGACAGCGAACATCATCGGAATTGTATTCGGAAAACAACAACACGAGAGACATGGAACGATCGTCGGACTCGCTTCCGAAGCAGACGGAGAGTGACATCATCCAGGAAATGCTGGATGCTAAGAGTCGTCTGCTGGCGAGTTTTCATTCCGGAAACTTTCCAGACTCTTTGGAAGGGTGCGGCGTCGGAGAAATCGCAGAGTTGGAGGGTGCAGTGGATGTTATGGATTTCTGTGGCAGAGTCTTGATACGTTTGAGAGTAGCACTTGCCGAGAAAAATGAAAAGATTTCTACTTTAACGGAGGAGATGAAGCAGAAGGAAATCCTTTGCAAGAAGTACATTCTCAGCATGAAGAAGCTGAAACAAGAACTTGTCGAGACAAAGAGCAAGAATAAGACCGTTGTTGACGAACTTGACGAATGCAGAAATCGACTCGAGTCAACAATTACCGAATTGGACGCGACGAAAACGGTGCTATGCGAGAAAGATGTTGATCTGAGGAATGCGGGGGATTTAACCGACGCGACAAGAGCCGAACTCGAGTCGGCTTTTGATCACCTTTCCGTGAAAACCAACGAAAATGAGGAATTACGCAGGGAGAAGGAGGAACTGGAAAACTTGTTGTTCAGCAGTTCAGCACAGGTTGCTTTTATCACGGAGAAGCTGGAGTTGGAGAAAAGACAGGTGGAAGAGTTGCAGCATGCTTTGCTGTCCAGTCAAGAACTTAACGAGTCCAGGGTAATTGCAGCGGAGGAACAGTGCCTTCAAGTTCGACGTGATGTTCTGGAGAAAGCGACAGAATTAGAGACTGCGCTGAACTGCAAGACAAGACTGGAGGAGCGGTTGAAGGAATTGGAGACAGACTTAAAGATGGAAGTTGATGATTTGACGAGACAGCTTGGCGCTGTAAAGTCAGCTTTGATTGATAGAGACTCAAGACTGGAGGCGTTGGAGTCGAGTGAAGTTGACGTACAGCATCTGTCAGAGAGTCTGTGCCAAGAGAGGAAGGAGGTTGAGGAATTAGTCAGCAAGAATGAGAAGCTAGTTGAGCTACTTTCAGAGAAGTCGGAGGAAGTCAGGATTCTGACTGAGAGGCTTGAAGAGAGGGAAAGAGACTTCTCAGCAGAATTTAGAAACCTAGCTGCAGAGCGGCTTGCCTGTCAGTCAGCGTTAGAGTTGGAATGTCACCAACTTCGAGATGAAGTTGCAGAAGCTGTGCATGAACGAGTGAAACTGGTGGAAACGGTTGACCAGTTACGGAATCAGGTGGAAGGCCAGAAGGAGCTACTGGAAAAGTCTGGGACAGACTTGGTGGAAAAGCAGAAGGAGTGTGACCTTGCGCAGGAGGAAAAAGGAGAGGATCAGCCGTTCGTGGAGGAGAAACTGGATGTTGCTAACAAACAGGTAACGGAGTTAACGAAAGAATTGGCAAATAAAGATGCAGTCACTACACTTGAGATCTACGAGGACGCAAGGGCTGACAGTTTTAATGTGTCTGATACAAGCAATAGCAGAGGTGACGCCGACGAAAGTCTGATTTCAGCAAATTTGGAGGATGTAGAAAAAGTATCGTTGGAAGAAAATGATGTCCTGGACTCGAAAGCGGAATACGAAAGGAGGATCGAGACGGAAAACGAGGCGCTGAAGCAGCAAGTGAATTCGTTATCGGTGATAAAAGAGAAGATGCTTGTGAGGCTTCGGAAGTTCAAAGAACGCAACAAATTTTTGGAAAAGAAGGTCGAAGAACTGGGTAAAGAATGCAAAGAATTTTTAGAAAAGAAGGTCGAAGAACTGGGTAAAGAACGCAACGAATTTTTAGAAAAGAAGGTCGAAGAACTGGGTAATTATTCTCAAGCAGACGATATCGACAGCAAAACATCGCAGACGATTCGTCTCGATTTTGCCTCACAGACGAGTTTGAACGTGCAAGAAATTGACTCCACTACTGACCCAGCAGAGGAGTTACGTAAGAAGATTGTTGAGATGGAGAAAGAAAATCTGTCTCTCGTCGTCGAATTGGAAGGGGTTCGTGGCAGATGCCAGCAGCTGGAAAGGAGAGATTTTGAGGAAGCGGAGAAAGAGCTGGAGAATGGAATGTCGGAGAACGATAGATTCCGCTTGATTCAGAGTTCACAGCTGGAAAGCGTCGCTGAGGAAGCGTTTGACGAGAGTTTGAAATGGAGTCGAATGAGATCGAGCTCGTTGGAGAAGATATCGGACTTGGAAGAAACTTTGACGTGGAGGCAGACCTTTTCCCCGGAAGGTCTGTCACCGATCAAGCGAACATCTTCCCTTGAAGACGTGCCAGCGATGGTTGAGAAGACGTCGTCGGCAGAAAATATGTCGTCTGCTAAACAACGGACGCTCTCGTGGGAGAGGATTTCTTCCCCTGAGAAGAAACTGTCGATGATGGAAAGGGCCGTGTCGTGGGAGAGGACATCATCTTTAGACATTCTGCCATCGCCGGTAAGCACCCCATCAATGGGAGGCGTCATCCAAGACAGAAATGAACTGGGCATATTGGATAACTCCATTGAGAGAGGACTAGAAGAGAAGATAGAATGTGAGAAGACAACAGTTGATATGTCAACAGATGAGAAGTCAACGAATGAGAAGTCAACAGATGAGAAGTCAACAGATGAGAAGTCAACAGATGAGAAGTTGACAGATGAGAAGTCAACTGATGAGAAGTCAACAGATGAGAAGTCAACAGATGAGAAGTCAACAGATGAGAAGTTGACAGATGAGAAGTCAACAGGTGAGAAATCAACAGATGAGAAGTCAACAGATGAGAAGTCAACAGATGAGAAGTTGACAGATGAGAAGTCAACAGGTGAGAAGTCAACAGATGAGAAGTCAACAGATGAGAAGTCAACAGATGAGAAGTTGACAGATGAGAAGTCAACAGGTGAGAAGTCAACAGATGAGAAGTCAACAGATGAGAAGTCAACGAATGAGACAAAGGTTTTAATAGAGCTTACAGGTGAGGCAGAGGAACTGTTAGCTTTTGAAGGTGCAGATACCGGTGAGTTTAAGGACACTATGTCCGAAGATCCTACCAGCTGCCGAGGGCAAGACGCTTTGATTCAAGGCCACAGCAGTCAAACAGAAGTGGCACTACACGCTGGAGACATTTTCAGCTCTTCTCATCATTTCGAGGAATTGAATGGCGAATTTCGTGATGACTTAGAAACGGGTGAAGGAGCAAACGTCGAAAAGCAAAAGATGCCTGCAGAGGACATTGTGAAGTTGAACTGGGCAGGAGAAGTTCCAGAAGATTTCCAAGAAAACCTGAAACATCATGTGGCTGATTTGGAAGCGACAGAGGAATTTCATCATGAAGACGCTGCTCTTGTGAGAGCAGAACTGGAGCAGACGAAGCTGGAAAAGGTGGCTTTGTTGGAAGAGGTTGGTGGCCTGAGGTGGAAGCTGGATGAAGTGGAGGCACTGGAAGAGAACTTGGAAGAGGCCGAACGTCAGTTGTTCAGCCTCCAGAGCGAGAATTCTGCGCTTAGAAAGAAGTTGGGCGTCTTTGAAAAGTCGATCGAGGAGCAGGAGAGGAAAACTGAAGACATTTCTCAATGCTGTGATGCGCTGCGGGAGGAAAAGATGGACCTGTTGAAGCTGCTGGAAGATGTGAAACCAGGACAAAAGTTTGACTCCTGTCAAGAACTGGAAATTGATAAGAGCATGTCTGGTTTGCTGGAAGAGAGCAGGTCTGGATTATCGGAAGAGAGCAAGTCTGGATTATCGGAAGAGAGCAAGTCTGGATTATTGGAAGAGAGCAAGTCAGGCTCATCAGAACAGATGTCACAAATACTCTGTCCTTTACAATCTTTAGTTTCCACTGGGACAGACCAAGATCTCACGATAGAAAACCTTGTGATGAGACTTGAGAAAACTGAAGGGGATCAGCAAAGGCTGGTGTCTGAACTGGAATTGAAAACAGGTGAAAGTCGTTTGCTGGCGGAAGAAAATGAAAACCTTTACTATGCTTTGCAACAGGTTAACTCTGACATGGATACTTTGAAAGACAATTTTTCCAGGCAACGGAAGGAGATTCTTGTATTCCAGGGTGAAATAGTCGCAGCAAAACAGGATAGGGATGAAAAGTTGTTGGAATTACAGAAAACAAAGGAGGAATGTAATCTGCTTTGTAATCAAATTGAAACCTGTTCGCACGAAAACAGACTGTTGGAAGGCGAGAATTCAAGTCTTAAAGCATCCGCAGATACGTTGAACGCTGAACTAAAAGACTTGCAGACTGTCATTGACAGGCAGCTGGTGGAGATTTCCGGGTTGCTGGAAACGGTTTCCGTGGTGACGGATGAGAGAGACGAGCATCTTCGTCGCCTTGAGATACTTTCAGAGACGGGTGCTAAGCAACTCGGGAATGAATTGCAGAGAAGGAGTAGTCCTGATGATGGGAGGGAAGAAGCCTTTGTCGGTGGAGATGTTCAAGTGCCTTTCGAACTCAGGGAAAGTGGAATCATGCCATTGGAGCGTCTGCTGGAGAGAGACACGTTGCGAGGATTCGGTTATAATCAAACGGACGTATCTAGGGAATTGCTGCGACTGGATCACGGGGAGCCGAAGCGGATACTGGATAAAGAGGAATATGTGGACGCCGAGGAATGTCGTCGGCTGAAGGTGACCTTGAAGGAGAGCGAGGAGCAGGTCCAATTGCTCAAGACGACAAAGGAGAAGATGCTCTTGAAGCTGAAGCGGTTCAAGGAAAGAAACGATGAGTTGCAGAGACAGGTGGCGGAGATGGAAGCAGCTGCTCAGAAAAGTCGTGAGACGATCCGCGACCTTGAAAATGTCAAAGAACTGTTGGCTGTGGAATTAAGCAGCCTTAGTTCCAGAGTGGAGAACCTCGAGAAGGAAAAGATTTCACTCAAACATGAACGGGAAAGGCTGACAGAAGCGCTGAGCAAGGAAGAATCAGAAGCAAGATTGGCGTTTTTTGCACACGAGGCAATGAGGACAGACTATGAACGACAGTTGAGCAGTCTAAAAGATCAGATTTGCCAAGTTACAGATAGTCAGAGAAAGTTGCTTGATGACAAGCAGTTGGATATCGAAGAACTGATCACGGAGAAGAATGTTTTGGAGTTTTCTCTGTCTACCGTGAAAAGTGAGAAGGCCAGAGTGGAGCGAGAGCTTGGTGGCAGACTCGAGCAGGTGGAGTTGGAGAAGTCGGTTCTGGAAAAGTCTATGGAAATGGAAACACGCAATTTAGTGCTGCTGGAGAGGAAACTT
The DNA here is from genome assembly GCA_949752735.1 of Lumbricus terrestris. Lineage (NCBI taxonomy): Eukaryota > Metazoa > Annelida > Clitellata > Crassiclitellata > Lumbricidae > Lumbricus > Lumbricus terrestris. Next base: position 14,655,789 of record OX457040.1, on the reverse strand, counting down.
GTTGAAGAACTGGAACAAGTGAGGTTGGAAAAATCTGTTCTGGAGCAATCCTTCGAGGTGGAAAAAAGCAGTTCTGTTTCAGAAGAGACGCACAGGAAGAGTCTGGAAGAACTGGAAGAGATAAGGCTGGAAAAGTCACGCCTGGAGCAAGTTGTGGAGAGGGAGAAACAACAGTCTGATGAACTGAAGGGCGTAGTAAAGGATTTGGAAAAGCAATGTAGGAGTCTGTCAGATGAAAAAGCTTCTCAGGCGGCCATTTTGGAAACGCGATTAGCTGAAGCAATGGAGTTGCAGGAGGAAGTGAAGCAGCAGACGCTTACGGTGGAAGAGATGCAGATGGTAAACGATGCGCTGGAAAGGGAGATCATTCAGCTGAAGTTCGAAAGAGCAGAGCTGGAAAAGGAGACGGTAGGCCTCAAGGAGCGACTGTTGGCCCTTGAAGATGCAGAGGAAGAGCTTAAGAAGGCCTCCGACTCGGTTGATCTGCTTAACAATCGGCTCAAGGCATCTGAGCAAGGTCGTGCGTCGCTTTCGGAAGAGGTTGACGGCTTGAACTGGAGGGTGGAGGAGTTTGAGGAACTGGAGAAGGAATTGGAAGACCTGAGGAACCAGCTTTTCAAGGTACAGAGTGAGAACTCCGTCTTAAAGAAGAAGCTGGATGCGTCGGAGAGAAACTCAGCGGAGTTGGCGCGAGCGAAAGAGGAATGCGAGGCTGCAATGATAGACTGTGAATTGACGAAATCAACACAGCTGAAGCAGATCAAGGATCTGGAAAATGAGATGGAACGCTTAAAGACTCAACTGATGCAGACGAATGTGCAATCCGAAGATAAGATCCACGCTTTGAGTGGCAAATTGATTACTCATAGCGTGGAAACAGCATCGGTGGTACACAGTGCTCCATCTTCCGGGTTTCCTTTGGAGGACAAATATCCTCCTGAGAATGTTGAATCTAAACTAAAACTGGAACTAAGCGAAGTAAAAACGGAAAATTCTAGACTGTCAGAGGAATTAAAAATACTGAAGGACGAGCGCTTGATTAAAAATTCAGGGGAAACTGCAAAAGAAATGCGTGATGCGAAGGTGATTGACGAAAGACAACGTAACGAAGAGGTATGTGTGTGGTATTTAATTATTTATATTCAGCGCTGTTTTTGGATGCAAATAATTTTTTTTACAATTTTCAAATTTGCAAATTTCAGTACCAAATTAGCATCACTCTCTTGAGTTTGTGGGACTAGTTAACATTAGAAATGCACTAAGATCTGCAAAATTTGCGCGAGTTCCTTATTTATTGTTGCACTCTACTGCCTGTGGGGATATGCAAGTGCCATGCTTATGGAAATAAATTTGAAACTGGTCACATGATGTCTTCTCCTGTGTTTTACCTTCATGTCAGAACACGGTATTATTATTATTATTAAATAAATTTGTAACGCACGCAATGTCACACCGAAATGTGAATCTGAGGCGCGGATAGTCAGCCGCCAGAGGAAGATGCAATTAAAGATCCATATGCTTGAAAGCCAAGGAGAAATATATTTAGTAAGTTTTTAGCCGCTTTTTGAAGGAAGGAAGTGAAATTGAGTTCTGAAGAGAGAGCGGAAGCCGATTCCATTCCCTGGGTGCAGAGGCATGGAATGCACGCAAGCCCATAACTGTTTTGCATCGAGGTTCAGATAAAAGACTTGTGCCCGATGAACGCAAGCAACGAGGAGGAATGTAAGGAGTTAGTAGTGACTGAAGGTAGGAAGGTGCGTTGGTGCTGAGAGATTTGTAGGTCAGACATGCCAATTTGAATTTTATCCTGTACGGTACACGTCGGTACAGTCTTTCATTACAGACACTTACTTCTGTTGGACGACTTTTCTGCTGATCTGTTAGATACGCATTTGTGCAACACTTTTGAGAGTTACCTAAGTTTTGAAGTAAGAAAGTTAGTAGCTTCTATATTGGTGCCTGACAAGTACATGTCTACTTCCAGCATTGACACAAATTATACATGAGTGCAGACACTGACACCAACACCATTGCGTAGAAATGCAGACACTCCTGCGAGCACACATACAAACATAAGCGTGCCAGTGTATGTGTAGGTGCTTTCCATGTCATGTCATAATGTGCATGAATTTCAGTTCTATTGATTTCATATACTTTGAACTCATTGTTAATTATATATCATGTTCAGGCTTTTCGTAAATTGTTTTATGAAGGTGAGACTTACACCCGGTGGCCACAGTGATACTCATCACACGAGTTCTAACGGCAACGGGAGCAGTTATGCAGAGGACGAATCATTGCCACTTCTCGACACCAGATGGAACCAGTTCGAATATACTCCCGTCCATGTTTCCGCTTGGTTCGTTCATTTCTCGTTCTTTTCCTGCTCGTCTCGACGTCTTCAGGATGTTGAATCGTTTTAGGGGAACTCGTGCGCCACTGCACCTTTTCATGATCCTCAGTTATTTATGGTGCTATATAAATTGAAATAAGTATATGAAACGTGAATGTCACCTTTTTCCTTTTCCTCGTTTGTTGTTGTATGGTGCTGTATAGATTGTCTTATTATCATTATTATTACATATTTTTTAGTGTTTGTATGCAATGCATAATTTATGATATTCCTCTGTCCCATTTATGATATTTCCCTGTTCCATTGTTTTGCATGAGACTTCTGAAAAAGATTACCAACCAATCAAAACTTATATAGTGTTGCTTCAAGACTTGTTATTTGCAAGTGCCTCTGACTCAAGCCAAGTGCAATAGAGAGTAGTCTTGCGTAAAATATGTGGTCCATAACTGAAATGTTTCTTTGTGCGTGAAGTGTGTATATATAACAGGGTTCTGTTTGCTAAAGTATAGTTTGATCAACTAGCTAGTCACCTGTAATGTTTATTTTAGTGATCGAGACCCTATATTCGAACGATCGAGACACAGCCAATCAGAATCTTCTCAGGACGTCGTCCGCGTTGATCTGGAGCGCCATCTGGAGGAAGAACAGCGCAAGAGATTTGAGCTTGAAAAGACGCTGCATATTATTCAGGAGCAACTTCGACAGCAAGACATCGAAGTCAGCGTCAATGGCCAGGTGGGTCATACCTTGAAGGTACTCAATGACATTTTGTGGGGCGCGGTGGTGTAGTGGTGGCGTCGTTGCCTTGAAGCAGGAAGGTTTGAGGTTCGAATCCACCTCAAGTCGCCGCGTAGGGACCTTGGGCAAGTCCTTCACTCGCAATTGCTCAGCGCTTTGGCGTGAAACTTCGATGCAGTGTCCGTGCTGTAGTCGGGAGCGCCTCTGAGTAGCAGTTGAGGGCTGGAAGAGGCGCTATGACAAGTGCACATACAAACAAAACAAACAATAGTGTTGTGGTTGGCATGCTGGTAGTCGTGTCAATCAAGACGTTGGGGGAGGGGTTGAAATCATGGGTGCCCACAGATATTTTTCCATGAAGGGGCAGAGCACAATGATCAATGGTCATGTTTACATTTTTTGTCATAGCTTGAAAAACTCGAAGCAGGAAACTAAGAATGTAGGATTTGAATTTTATTTTGATGCCTTTAATTGTGAATTTTTGAGTTTCATTTTGTATATCATTAGTGATAGTGAAGCATTAATGAATTTATGCATCAACACATTGTCATGGCTCTCTTTCAGAGATGCTTTAGCTATCCTGTATTTGTTTGGTTGTATAAAAGATCCTAATTTGAATGGGCATTTGGATGGATTTCTTGGTTACAAAAGTGACAAAAGTACCGACACTTACTGGTATGATAAACTTGAAACTTTGCAGTTGGTGCTGATTATTGTTAACAATGTTATTGTTACGTGTTAGCTTTGTGTGGTTTTTCTTTTGTGTTAGGGTCATGTGACTATCAACGGTTTTGACGAAGGTCAGACAAGCAACGTCTTTCAACCGAAAATAACACTCAGTTAGTCAAATGTCTATTTTTCTCATTATGTTTAATTTTGCCTTTATTCTGTACAAAAGGCATGCATAAAAATTACCTTTCATGTTAATAGATTAAATTAAATAATGTCATTTAAATAAATATTTAATTAAATCTGAAATAATGGAGGTAACTAATGTATCTTATACTGACCTATGTTTTCAGATCTATTGTACTTGAACACTTTTTCTGTTGTCGTTAATTTGCTGTTATATTAATACTAAATTCTATCAATCATCAATCATTCAAATTAAAGTAGTATGATGCTTTTAATGTTTTTTTGTTTTTTAGGTATATTGTGTGTGAAATTTTAAAATTTTGTTACCAGAATTTACCTTCAAAAGTCTTATTGCCCAAGTGTGTATTTGAATCTTTTCTGGTTTTCATTGTTGGTTGAGTGAAGGGGAATCTGGAGAATGACTGAGCCATTTGGGAATGGCTGAGCCATTTGGGAATGGCTGAGTCATTTGGGAATGGCTGAGCCATTTGGGAATGGCTGAGCCATTTGGGAATGGCTGAGTCATTTGGGAATGGCTGAGCCATTTGGGAATGACAGCCATTTGGGAATGGCTGAGCCATTTGGGAATGGCTGAGCCATTTGGGAGTGGCTGAGCCATTTGGGAGTGGCTGAGCCATTTGGGAATGACTGAGCCATTTTGTGAGAGTTACATGTGGCGCAGTACACAATAACAAATAGCTGTACGGCATGTATGATAATTATGGTCAATGGTTCCTGATCTGACTGTTTTTTTTTATATTATACTGAAAAAAACAGTTCAATGACTTATATTATCTCGTGCATATCTTGTCTGTTTCTATTCAGGACGTGACGTTTTGAGCTTCCTGCAGCGACTCAACCACTGTCTTCACAACAGCAGGTCGGCTGATCTCTAACGGTTTATTTCTCATAAATTCTGTGATACTAAATTATAAATGTCTATGGAAAAGTGCAAATTAGCAAGGTTAATCGCTATTTATTTTTGCGCTTGCTTTACGCTCGGTTAGTAAATCTGGATCTCGGTGCAAGATAAATGTGGTTGTTTACGGTTGTCACATGGAATTAGCTAAGTAGGTTTGAACCTGCGACTTTTGTATTGTATTATACTTAAGCATTTTTAAAGCACCTCCAGTAGAGTGAACCGTTTAGAAGTGCTGCCAGAGACGAGGCAGGTTTCGAGAAGAGGGTTGGAAGAGGAGAAACTGATAGAGCGAACAGAAGAAGATGGCCTATTCCAAAGAGAAGGACCAGTTGAGGCAAATGATTGAGACTGAGCCATAGCTGTTTTAGAGCAAGGAACCTGAAGGTTGAACAATTATATTAAATTAAATTTCTTTGATTGAGAGGTTCCAGAGAACCAAGAAGCTAACTGTTTATTTCTCATAAATTCTGTGACGCTAAATTATGTCTATGGCAGTGTGCAAATTAACAAGGATAGTCATTTTTTATTACTGTATGCTCAAGTTATTGAATCTGAATTTCGTCGCAAGATAAATGTGTGCGCGCTACTTGTTCATGGATGACACTTGAAATTATCGAAGTAGGCTTGAACCGGCGGCTTTTGGTAAGCAGGCGCAGTGCGATGCCAATCTGCTGTGGAAAATACACATTCAATTCTTCTGTTTGTTAATGTCGTACACTGGGTACTGGGAAACAAAATGAATCAGACGCCAGTCACATGTTAGTCATTAATTTTTACAATATTGTAAATTCTAACATTGGTGATATTAACGGATCTATGTTAATAAAAATTTCTTTGAGAGCCCAGATTGTGATCTTATGGCACTTTTGAACAAAAACTAATTCCAGCCTAAATATTGCTGAAATCATTGTGCCCTCATATTGTGGATCGTGACATATCTTAGGAATTCAAAGTGGGTTTGTCCTGAGAATTTAAAATTACCAATTATGAATTCTTGTTACATGAAGGCGTGTCTCTATATCGTTCGCTATTTTGATATTTAAACAGGTTCATCAATGTTCAAAAGTTTCTCCGAACAAGACGACTGCATTTCAAGTACCTTCTGCTGTTCTACGTCATCTTCCTACACGCCTACGTTCTGTTCGGTTGTCTCCTAGCGTCGTAGAGTTTATGCGATGCATACAAGACTGCAATTGACTGACTTTGTCAGTGACTACCCGACCATATCATCCGAACTGTGCCGAGACTCAACATTCCAAGTTGTTCCCAATTTGTTCGAGCAATTGTACAATATCATTTGTTGTTGGATGACGATGTTTTCTTATTTTTGCCATTGGGTGTTACCTCTTTTGAATAAATTGCTTTCATAATGTGATCCGTCTGTGATGCTGCTACTATGTGATTTTCGTCATTATCAGGCTAAGGTGGTGTCGCCAATTGATGCTTGACTGAGGCTGTGAGAGTTTGTTGCTTTCTTCCAGTCGTTGGGTTATTGGTTTGTAAGGACTACTTGCTTGAATAATATGTATCGGTTACATATATATGTGTTTGTTGTGGGGTTTGTGTTTGGCACAGGGTTAAGAATACATGTTTATGTTACTCAATTTGAGAAGTTCCTGACTTTTCTGCATTTGTACTGAAGGTAACTTGTATAGAACTGAAATATTAGGTTTTGTCTTTTCTCGTGGGGCATGATTGTGTTGTCTACATAGTTGCATTCCATTTGGCCATCTGTGATTTGAACCGAATAGTGTGTTACATCTGCTACTGCTGTTAGTGATGCGTTAACAGCAAATACTCTTAAATTTATGTATAATAATAAAAATTATGTTGTGCTATGTTGCCCTGTTAGAAAGTTCACTTGGATCCCATGAAGTATTGTATTGTATCTATAAATTTATATAGCCCCTCTCACAGTGCACACACTATTCAGAAGTGCTCCAAATGCGAGAGACCAAGAGAGAAAAAAGTGGTCTTGAGGCAATGAAAAGGTGCACTTGGTCCTCCAGTTATTTAGGAGGAACCCGTCAAAGGAGGAAGCTGGTTCCACATTACAGGGCCAATGAAAGCAAAGACTTGAGTTTTAGCTGTAGCAGTCCTATCTCGCAGGATGAAGAGATCGAGTAGTATCTCTATCAGATCTGCAATGACTACTGGCAGGGTATGTAGACGTAGACCTATCAAGAAAATTTTCAGTTAGGTTTTTTTGTGGAAAATCAGTCTGTTTGAAAGTTGTGATTTTCTGGTTGAATGTATGCTTATAAATCTTATTCTAAGGTTGCTTGCAGGTTTATTTTGACAGACAATAATCAACTATGGGTCTATTGCGTACGCGGTGGTAACATAATTCTGTGCAGCTCTTTAAGTCAGTCTTGACTCTGTCAGTGTCCTAATTATCACTGGAAAACTGACTGGAGTTTTTGTTATGTGAGCTGCCATGATTTCTCACACAACTTTTTCTCTGCATGTTTCTGGTGCTGATGTGTGTTTAATGTTTAAAATTATCAATGCTATACTCATGGGCGGAGTTTATCAGGGGCTAGGGGGGGCTAAGCCCCCCAAGAAGCCCATAGTCATGTTTTTTACCGTGTAAATGGTCTATTTTTGGTCTTAGCGCCCCCCCCCCAAGCACTTCCAACTAATGACAAAAACAAAAAAGTCATCAACTTTTTGGCCGAGTAATACATAGTCATTTCCATGAGATTTGAACCTGACGACTAAAACTTAAAAAAAGGTCATCAACTTTTTTCGGCCGGGAAATACAGTCATTTCCATGAGATCTGAACTTGATGCTTTCTGGACCAAGTTTTTATCCCCCCCCCCAAACGGAAACCAAACTCCGCCAATGGCTATACTTATATAAAAGGCTAATTCACAGGCATTAGAATTTAAACGATTTGCTGCAAAAATGTAAAACATAAAACAGCGAGCATAATAGGGGCACATAATTCCCTTTGATGTTCTGTCTCGTTGTCGCACTATAGAGCTTTTATGCCTTACTAATCGGGTTAGTAGAATTACTGGACATTTAAATATCCTGACTAAAGAGAACCAATATCCATTAATGTAAAAATTGTATTGAAGCAATATTGTAAGCGTACAACAATCAATAACCTATCTACCTATTTGGTGTTAATTATTTAAAATTTATATCATTTCTTGGCTTCACTAGACAGATGAGTTTTCTCCTTCAGAATAAAGTTCAGCAACTTGTAGACTGTCTTGTAAACTTCGGAATGTTCTGTGAATATGCAACCAAGTGCTCTCGAATGTGATGAGGAAAATAATTCACAAGAGAAGATCTCGATCCAGGATGAACCAAGTCATCTTCGATGATTATATAATTCACAACACCACCAGTTATCGTACTTGACGATATGAGATATGTCGCAATGCTAGCGAACACACTCGACTTCAATCACCCAGCGTGATACACGATCAGCAAACAGCAAAGTGTTGTCTCCATCTACTCGCTCTCAAATTCTAGCTGGTGACCTTTTCTCCTCATTTACTTTTCTCAAAGCCTATATTTCTTCTCTCGTGGCCTTGCACACTGAAATTTTAGCGACTCTGAACGATTCACCTTACTTTACAACTGAATGCAATACAATTTGTGATAATTAATAATAATAATAAATTTATAATAGCCTATGCTGTAAAAAGTGCATTTACTAACATAGTTTAGTAGCTGATAATGATAATTATATCATTATTTGTTGTGTGAGATATCAACAAATGCTTGGAAAGTCAGATGAAAAAGCCAGTCCACAAAACATGGCAGAATTATTACTTATAGGCCTAGCATACAGTGAGTAGGCCTACCTCGCAAAGTAACATTTAGAATGAAGTTCATAAACATGAAAGTTTTTTAAAAGCAGCCATGTCAAGTGCTTATAGATGCCAGTTTGAATCACCAACCCTGACGGTTTATTGGCCTAGGCCTACATCGTCTTCAACTTTGATTTCACGGAACTGGTCTTCTAACTTGTCTTCTATCTTGTCTTCTAACTTGTCTTCTAACTTGTCTTGTAACTTTTGTGGGCCTGTATCTTCAACTATGACGCAACAGCCTTTAAAGGACTTACGTGCACGATCAGAAGACCCGTGCAACTCTTTGTATCTCTCCAACAAAACTGCATCAACGTATTTCATCTTCAGATTAGAAAGATCATCTCTTGTAGCTTTATCGACTAACACACTTTCTAGTCTTACAAATGTGTAACATCCACTGCCAATGACCTTAGACATGATCCCATCTTTTGTATATATTTGGTACGTGCGATGATTCTCAATTGCCCGACAAGCTGGCTTTCCTTTATCTTTGTCGTTGATATTGTCAACAAAAATTTGGCCACTTTTGGCTGGTCCTGCACATTTAACAGTGCACCACTCCTTGGGAATATCAGATTTCACATTTTCCATGCAGAAGTGGACAAAGCCAGGATCTCCAGAATCGGGGACTTCGATTTTGTAACCTCTTTCAGTTGTAAGGTAGGCAAAACAACATCCAAAGCAGTTTAAGTACTCCTCTGGAAATCCAGTACAAGGGCTAGACCTATAGACCAGGCATACGAATGTGTGATCAGCTTTACCAGGATCCTTATCTCTGTGTGCTACACTGCAGCCTTCAAGATGCATTGGCTGTGTAGAGGACTCTTTGAAAGACGCCATCCTTGCAGCCGTTGAATAATTCGGATCGTCACTGTCCTCGAACTGGACCGCTAGGCTTTAGGCTACAAGAAAAATTAAAAAACAGACATGACAGAGACGTGTGACACAGTTTTAGCCACTTGGACGGTGGACCTAGTAAACTCATAGGCCTATAGGATATCAATGCATCATATCATTCAACGAAAAATCTCGCATTTGTGGGGGTGGGATGGAGGTGGTGGTGGGGAGGGAGGTGGAGGGGTGGGAGGGCTGGGGTGGTGGAGGTGGGGTGGAAGGGGGGGGCTCGGACGAAGAAATTTTCCCGAAAACCAAAATTTCTCGGGTGGCGTACCGGTGGAGGTCGGAGTGTGGTGGGGTGTGGTCATAGATGTAAACAACGATGAAAATAAAATAAAAAAGGAAAAAACGTCGTTTTTCTAAAGAATTAAAAACGATAAAAAACCGAAACGAAAAACAATTTGCCTTTGTTACATCTGAAACTGCATTTTAAGCTTTAAAATCTGGCAAAACTGGGAACGGCGGTCCCAAATTATAAAATTCCATAAATCGATAGGCTATCTCCTGAGAAGGCTTTAAACATGAAGTGCGGTAATAGTGCGGTATATTGGATTGGCAAAAAGTGCGTTTTTTTTAATCCAGCATCCATTTCAGCGTGTTTTCATCAATCCAGCTTCTATTTCAGATCTAGAAATACGTACCTCATCCAGCTAATCTTTCACTTGCGTTTTTTCATCAATCCAGCTTCTATTTCACTTGTAAAAGGTCTTTACCCAGCTTATATTTCACTTGCATTTTTCATCAATCCAGCCTCCATTTCGCCTGTAAATGGTCTTCATCCAGCTTCCATATCTCAAGCGCTTTTTCATTATTCCGGCTTCTATTTGAAATAGACTATTTCGGTAGACCAGTTGTTGTAACCAATTAATCCAAGATATAGCCTAGTTCATAGCTCCATAAAGTTATGTAGGTGTTGAATAAAACACTGCTAATGCATTGCGTGGTAGTGCAGCGTGACGCTGGTATAGGCCCCGCAGTCGATCGAGTCGATCATAACTCGGCCAAGTCGAGTCGATCGAAAAATCGTCGACTCGATCGACTTGCAAGTCGAGTCGATCGTGAGTCTTGCCAAGTCGAGTCGATCGAGAAATCGTCGACTTACAAGTCGAGTCGATCGTTGTTTCATAGACTCGACTAGACTTAGAAATACTTTACTTAGGCCTACTAGGCCTATTTCTTGAAAACTCAAAGTGACCTAGGCCTACATGATATATAAGCTTAATGACGTAATTCAGTGTTTGCACACAAGTACAGCAAATGAGTGTTGGCGATTTCGTGTTAGTGAAACTGTGATAGTTGACTATAGACGTACGTTTTCGATTTGAGTTGAACGAGTACAGGAACGGATACAGAAATTTTGGAAGGGGGAGTAGATATATTTAGACTAATTTGGAACATTGGGTCTATATAATAGCCTTGCCCAGGGCCTCACGAACCTACAGGTATGGTCAACATACTACCTGTGTATTTAAGTGGCGATATAGGCCTACTGCAACAAGAAATCCAGAAATAGGCCTAACTTTCAATGATAAATTATTAACATCCATTCATGAAATTTAAAAAAAATTATCTTGTATAGTATAAAGACATATGCCGATCGTACATAAAATGAATTACACATTGAATACTGTTCAAGAATTGCGACATATTGCAAGACAGAGAGGTTTGAGTGGTTATTCGAGATTGCGAAAAGCGGAACTCATAGCATTCTTATCGCCGATACCGGGTGAAAGCGAGAGCAATCTGCTAGAGGCAGCTAGACGCTCCAGTTCCAGACATTCAGGTTCCAACGCTTAGGCCTACTCCAGGTAAGTATACGCCTCCGCCTAATACTTGGAAATCTGTTTTAGTAATGTTTTGAACGAGGCGAAGAAAAGGGTTAGGGCAAAATTTAATTCTTTAGAAGATTGGGTAAACCAGTGCTGTCCAACGTGCTGTGTATGGGCGACGAAACCGAGTGCATTTATTCCTGGTTCGGGAACATCTTTGAATAGTTATCTTGAATCGGCGGTAAAAATTTCATATGCAAATAGACTGGATACTCCCTCTAGTGATATATTCATTATATAATACACCTCTATGGTTTACAAAATTATGTCCAAGCACATATAGTATATTACAGTAATATACTATATGTGTATACTATATGTGGTCCAAGCACGCATCTCCCTGACAGGAAGTCACGTGTGATTCGCCGTGGGCCATGGACCATTAAACGAAGCTTTACCTATCCAGTAACTATAATACATATCTATGAGCTGTGTTATTGACGCACATGAAAAAATCGGAATTTTCAAAGTTGAAAACTTTAGTTCCTGACCGGTAAATTTTGACTTTCTTGATATTAAATAATAGCTTAAATGCGTTTTTCTTTATATTGAACTCGATTGAAGTGATTGTTTTGACTGAATAAAGTTTTGCTTAATTTTTCGCTTTTGGGGTTACTTTGACACCGTGTCAATGTTTCCCCATGGCAGTATCAAAATGTTTCCCAATGTTTCCATGCTGTCTTAGGTGGGTAAAGGGTAATCCTGCAGTTCAGGTGCTTTTATTATTTTGCACTGTTATACGGATTAGTTATCAGCAATAGTTTGAAGGAAGACATCTGCCTGCCTGACTCTCCGGACTTGACCCGCTGCCTATCGATTTTGTTTTGATTGAGCGCCTGTGAATAAGCTGGTTCCCGCGACTTGGCTTTTGTGGGCGCTGTAGAAGTTTCGAGATTACGATTACGATTACGATTACGATTACGATTACGATTACGATTGAAAATGTTTTCCCCTTTGAACTATAAAAGAAAGCTGAAATAGATGCTGGATTAATAAAAAAAAACGCATGAGTAATAGAAGCTGGATTAATGTTTTAACAGATCTGAAACAGAAGCTGGATGAATGATAAAAATCTTTAAAAATGGAAGTTGGATGATGGAGATATTAGGTGAAATCGAAGCTGGATGAACGAAGAAGATGCTTCAAAAATAGAAGCAGAATAGAGGTGTTTTTATACCTGACAAAGAAGCTGGATTGACGAAAATAACACATTAACACTGGAAGCATGATGAAGGTGTGTTATTGCTTAAATAGAACCTGGATTGACGAAAATAACGCGGGAGAAATAGAGGCTGGATAAATGAAAAACATATTCTCGCGCCAAAACAGCGACCAAAGAGTAGTGTTGAAGAAAGCAATGCAAAATAATAAAAGCACCTAAACTGCAAGATTACCGGTTAAAGTTTAGCATTAATGGGGGTTATTGTTACTGACGTCTCGGTAGGAAGTAAACAGTATGGCGGTCACAGATACACGCAGAATAGAGCGGCCTCAACTCCGGCGATCGATAGCCCAATGTTTCAGCGCGAAACATTGGGGTCCCGCTTCAGTCAGTGATGTTGTGTGAAGTAAGTAAGTAAGTGATGAAGGTATTTCTAGATCTGAAATAGAAGTCGAATTGATGAAAAAACGCTTAAGTAATGGAAGCTGGATGATGGTATTCTTATATTTGAAATAGAAGCTGGGCTGACGAAAATAACAGGCGAGAAACAGAAGCTGGGTTAATAAAAATATTATAGCTTAGATTGGAGCAGGATTGATGAAAATGTTTCCGATTAAATTGGAGCTGGATTGATGAAAAATAATCATTATTGAAACAGAAGTTGGATTCATAAAACAGCTGATGCAATTGAAAAAGCTGGACTTTTACTTACTTACTTATAGTATACACATATAGTATATTACTGTAATATACTATATGTGCTTGGACATAATTTTGTAAACCATAGAGGTGTATTATATAATGAATATATCACTAGAGGGAGTATCCAGTCTATTTGCATATGAAATTTTTACCGCCGATTACTTACTTACTTATTTTTGCCTGCTGTCTTATTGCACACTTGCCGTGTCTTTTGACCATTGACTATTAAGCGGAAACATTGGGCTATCGATCGCCGGAGTTGAGACCGCTCTATTCTGCGTGTATCTGCGACCGCCATACTGTTTACTTCCTACCGAGACGTCAGTAACAATAACCTTAATGGGTTTGAAATGGTCATTCCACTTAGCGTCGTCTTAAAGATCTTCTTTAATTAATTAATTCATTAGTTTAAAAGAGATTTATATAGCGCCGCTTCACGACCAACTAAACAGTAGAAAGTGTCGCAAGCCATGTACTCAGAAAATCACATTTGAACGCGTGCAAACCATTTTTGCCAAAAACATAGTGGTCATGACTCAGGAAACTGTCCCAAGCTGACCATTCTGAGTTTAAATTCAACTGACTGAACTGATTGTGCTGGGCCTAAAGGACTGAGTTTTCCACCAGGTAAGTCGCTAGAGTACTATGCTGCTCTGCATTTCTTGCGCTTGTAACAAATACAATGTTTGGTCCCACCGTATAATTGACTTAACAGCAGTTAATGTAGGATCTCTCTGTTCTATTTCTTTTGCAGGGCCTACTGAGCACTCACTGGACCAGCTTATATTGGGACAGCAAATGATTGATGTTCCACACGATGTTAGAGATGCATGGTTTTCAGCCTGCAAGTTCTACAATGCGCACAACATTCACAAGCCGTAGAAATTTAAACAACTTTTTATAACAGTAAAAAACACAGTTCGCGTGCACAGTTATTGTGCAGGTTCTGTAGTGGTCATATATTATGTTTTAAAACTGCTTTTTGAAGTCTGCGGGAAATTAACCTGATTAAATTATGCTTTTTTGTTCGCGGCATCAAACATATCTTAAAGCAACCAAAGTGGCAGTCTTCTTACTGAGCCATGTGTAAATAACAAATAAATTTTTTTATTTAATTTTTTTTATTTCATTGACCCATCTAACCAAAACCAGGCTTAAGTCATGTTTCGTACAATTTATGAGTGTCATGCATCTTTTAAAAGAATAAAGTCTCTTCTTTAAAATGACACAAATCTATTGTCTTTGTCCAAAGTTATGAGTAAGAATATGATTCAAATGTTCAATTTACAATTTTGAGAAAATTGCATTAAATTTTTTAACATTATTTTTGGAATGCAATATACTATAGCAACCATGTTCAGAACTGAATGAAATTCGCAGCAAATGGACGGACTGCATAAATAGCCTAGGAGGAAGTGTGGTCTTTACATTAACGCCTTATTTTCTATGCTGACCTCTTGCCGAATTTGGCTATTAATTAATGGCAGGAAAGTTATAAATTTCAGAAAAGTCATTGAATTATTTTAAACAATAGCCACTTCAAAATCATCCAAATATCATGAGCAATAAGATTAACATTTTCTCACAGCTTGTTGCTCTAATGTGTATGAAATATATTTGTTTATCATTTACTATCAAAAACCCAAAATTGGAAAAAATCAAGTTGTTATCGCAATTTCGTCATTATCGTAGAGGCATGAGTTGCAACTAGTGCCTGGTTTTATTTTTGGTTAGGTGTGTTACCATTGGTTTCCCAGTCAAATTTTAGCACACACTCATCTTAAAAGTACCTGCAGTCATCATGGGGAAACATTGACATAGTGTGTCAATGTTTCCCCGTACCCTGGGGTAACTTTGACATTTGTGACATGAGAAAGTTTTTGTTAAAATTCAAATATGGGGCTCTCATATTTTGGTACAATGTTGTTCAATATAAACAGGCATTTCTTACACAGTGTTTTCTGCTGTCTTGTCAATTATTTGTTACTGAGTGCCATGAAATGCAACATATTTTTTGCATAATTTTGTCTATTTTTGCACTTATTTTTATAAACATTAATATTTATAAGCTGTGTGGTGTTTATGCATTCTAATTATTATTTTCTCTAACTAAGTTTATTTATGTGATGGAAAAATGCAATAAAAATGTGAATATTATGAAGTAGGCCTACCTTTAAACTGTGGCATAAGAAAATGCATTGATGTTAGAGATGTCAATGTTACCCCAGATATGGGGTAACATTGACACTTCGGGAGTTGATATAAATAAGTAGTTGTTTATGTTAATATGGCACACAAGCACTTAAAATGAATAGAATTTATTTCCTGAACAGTGGAGCTGTGCAAAACAAATAATGTACATGGACTCATAATAATGGCAGCGATGACACAGCGACTTTTTCAAAAATGTGTCAAAGTTACCCCAGTTTACCTTACACAGTTTAGGGTAAGCTACAAACAAAGTATTAAACTAGCAATTTAAACGATAAGCAGCAAAACTACAAATAAGTATTTAAATAAGAGTTTAAATAACGGAGAGAAAGATGGTATATATCTCTGTATAGCTCACCGCGTGTGCAGTTTCTTTGTCTTCCCACTCGTCATGCGCTGCTGATTTTCGTTCTGGTGCGACCGTTCTTCTCGACCGCTCAGGTGCGAATCCCTTATTCTTTTGTCGATGAAAATGAAATGTTGGGGTTTAACGACTCTTTCATTTCAAAGATGATCAGCGTCGACTCCACGTTTATATTGCGACCGAGCCACCCGCAGCCTTTTGTCGATGGTGAGTATTCAGGTATTTATAGGCAGTTGCTGAAGGTTCTAGAATATGTCGCATTCCTTTTAACATCATTGGCCAGACACAGGTCATTGGCCAGACACATATATACGCACATGCACGAGCTGGCAGGCAGCAGAAGCAGCACTAGCGGCAACTGAGGCTGGTGAGCATGCAAGACTCCCACACAGAGTGGCAGGCCTTATGGAACAGGTAAAATTTTAAGCTAGCTTGTGTCTTTGAAAGAAATCTCTATGCTTCAGCGAATGCCAGTCGTTGACGACCACAGGATCGACTCAAAATCAACGAATCTGTTGCAATTTCTTAGAAAGAAACGTCTATTTCGGTGTACGTCAGCCGTCTAGGCTATAGCTAGGCTATGTGTGTAGGCCTATGCAAGAACGATAATTAATGTTTATACAATAGGCTATGTTTCGTCTATATAAAAATAGCATAGCTTCGAAAAACGCTGTGAAAAACTGGAACTTAATCCAGAAATATATATTTAAAATGACGATGGTTGGCATGCTGGTAGTCCTGTCAATCAAGACATTGGGGGTTCAAATCGTGGGTGCCCGCAGATATTTTTCGAGGAAGGGGCGGAGAACAATGTTCATGTTTAAATTTTTAGTCAGAGCTTGAAAAACTCGAAGCAGGAAACGAAGAACGTAGGAATTTTTCTTTCGATGCCTTTAATTGTAAAGTTTTGAGTTTTACTTTGTGTATCATTTGTATCATTCGTATCATTAGTATCATTACGTTAGTGAAACATTAATGAATTTATGTATCAACGCATTGTCATTTCACTTTTCAGAGACACTATTGATATCCTCTATATGTTTGGTTGTGTAAAAGATTCTAATTTGAATGGGCATTTGGCTGAAAATGCACAATGAACCTAATTTAAATGACTATTTCACTGAACCATTGTACAATGAATATTTAGTGATTTCTTAGTTTAAAAAGGTGACAAAAGTACCGATACTTACTAGCAGTTGGTGCTAATCATTGTCTACAATATGTGTTAACTTTGTGTGATTATTCTTTTGTGTTAGGGTCATGTAACTATCAATGGCTTAGACGAGATTCAGATAAGCAACGTCTTTCAACCGAAAATAACGCTCAGTGAGTCGAATGTCTACTTTTCTCATTATGTTTAATTTTACCTAATCTGCAGGGCAGGATTTAGGGTGGTGGAGGCCCATGGGCGCCCGTTATGGTGGGGCCCTTTGCTGCAACGGACATGTTGCTTTTGATGCACAGTATCGGACAGGAGATTAGATTATCGGACAAACCCTACACGTAGGCCTATACGGTCATAACATGTTACAAACAGTGCTAAAAGCAATTTTTAAATTGTTGACTTATGGTCAATAATTTTTTTAAATACATAAATTAAGACAAAATAAAAAGATCATTTGCTGTTAGATAAAGTATCTTAATCATTTCTCTAATGCAAATTTAAAGGATAAACGTCAAGCAGATTCTTGTCCAGTTTTTAATTACACAGTGAAACAAAGAAAAAAGTAAAAATTCTGCCATGTGAGATCTCCAAAATAAAGCAGATATGCCTGACTATAAATATACAGTTAAAAAGCTCGGTTAGGCCTACAGTTGAGTCTAAATTTGAGTAGGGTCATTAGGGAATTTGCACCTTTTTCTATTGGCAAAGTCATCAATTAACTAATTAAAATAGAGCTGGCATGGAATATGACTCTATGCTCAACACTGAATAGTCAGTGAATACGTCTCACATGTGTCTCAATTATCTCTATCTTGGAAAACGAGCATTCAGCACTGCAGTTTGTGACCATGAGCACCAAGTACATTCTTAGCATAATTTGCACCAATGAAAATGAATTTTCAACACATTTGTCGAGTAGCCTACTTGGTAGTTGGTACATGAACTGCTACTACCTTATGCCAAGGCCTGTTCTTCCAATCTTGTCTAGAAGCATTTTGACAAAATAAGAGAACTGCTCGTTGCTCGTTACACCACAACCTAACTGCCTATCGATTTTGTTTTGATTAAGCGCCTGTGAATAAGCTAGTTCCCGTGACATGGCTTTTGTAGGCGATGTAGAAGTCTCGAGATTACGATTACGATAACTTCTACAAGCTTTTTCGCAGAGTTGAGGAGTTCTCCATCACTATAGGGGCCTACATGATTCAAGATTAGATAGAAAACAAATCGAACCTTGAGCAGGGCAACAGCTTCTAGTCCGCTAGGTCTAATATGCCTATTACATATTGCCCTAGCTTATACCGATTTACAATTCGGTTCATGCCTGTCGGTTTAAATCATTTAGACTCTTCAGCTTATATTAAACAATAGTCTACTGATCTGCAAACTCCATCTGTGACCTTATAAACCATGGATGTTATGAAAGCATAATATAGTCTGTGTAGGACTGCGGTCTAAAAGACATTGACAGCAAAGCAATGACAGTAAACATGTCGCTGTCCACTGCTACAGATGTGGGCATTGGGTCAATCAAGGTCAAACTACCAGCCAAACACTGGAGCTACAGTGTAAGACAGGATACCCATCACTGTCTGCAGCAGGATCTTTCATTCCGCAACCTGTTAATAGCAGTGGGGTGGCGCTTAGGACGCTGACTGTCTCATCTGTTCGTTGTCTGCTGCCTATACCCAACTAGTCCAGGGAACACCTCTGACACTGTATCTGTCTACAGTCTACACCAGGGGTTCTCAAACTGTGGTACGCATACCCCCAGGGGTACGCCAGGCGTCGGTAAGGGGTACGCGAAAAATTCCAGAGTAATTAATTTTTCTTTGAGTTGGCTTTGTGTCCATCTCTCTTTAATTAGCAGTGATTTTTTAACGTTGCAACAAATAACAGCATCATCATTTATTTCTTTCACATCATATAATTAAACTCACATACAATGCAGTGCAATCAACACATTTAGGCTATATTTAAGCCTATTACTATAATTTTGAAACAAATAATGTATAAATGGTTGAAATTACCAAAGCCATAATCGCTCGGCCTATATAGAGCTCAAAGAGCAGAGAGCTGAATTGGGCAAATGATTAATTTCTGGTCAAGCTTTAAATTTTGTGATTCCTTTCAGAACGTCATATCGTGCTGGTGCCCAGCGCTTGGCGCTTTAGACATTTCAAGTTTACGATTACGATCTGGGTGAAAGTGCTAACTATTCTTGCAATCAAAAACAAACATGGGGTAAATTTGCATTTTAAATTGACAAAATATTAAACCAGATATTGCAAATATGTGCTAGTCTGAACAAGCCCACTGCAGTATATGTTATCTCCTGCCTCTTTCTTACAGGAGTTATAGAACAATTTTCCCTTTTAAATTTGTTTATAAGATTATATGATTCAAAACTAGATTTTGCTCCCTATATAGGGGCCTAGGCCTAGGCCTAGACTCTAATGAACGATGTCACCAATGATTAAGTGGACTTTTAGTTGTCATTACAAGGGGACATCGCAATGGCATTTTGTTTCTGATCTGACTTTGCAGGGGTACGCCATCATTCGATTTTTTACTTGGGGGTACAATAAAAATAAAGTTTGAGAACCCCTGGTCTACACCAACAGGTTGTCATAGCTTGAGTTAAAAGAAATATAATCTCTCAACAGCAGGTGCTGAGGATGTCGTGCTTAAAGCCCTACTGGTGAGCATTATCAACGAGTACAGATAGTGGTCAATTCAAAACCACTCACTGATTAGGCCTAAGATCCCGTGGCAATACACTTATGATTTATTCCTTAACATAAAAAAACTTCAACTGGTGGGGGCCCATAGGCTGGAGCCCGTGTAGCCCATGCTTAAATCCGGCCGTGCTAATCTGTGCAGGAGGCATACATAAAATTAACTTTCATGTTAATAGATTAAATTAGATGATGTCATTAAAAAAATATTAAATTAAATATAAAATAATGGAGGAAATTAAGGTATCTTATACTGACCTACGTTTTCAGATTGTACTTGAACAGTTTTTCTGTTGTCGTTAATTTGCTGTTATATTAATCCTTTACCCGTTTACCCCGAGAATATTCGCTGATATCGGGCTTAAAATTTAACAATGAACCGGTAAAGGGTTAATACTAAATTCTATCAATCGCCAATCATTCAAATTAAAGTAGTATGATGCTTGTACTGGTTTTTTTAGGTATAAGCCTATTGTGTGTGAAATTTTTAAAATCCTGTTACCAGAATTTATCTAGCAAAAAGTCTTATTGAACAAGTGTGAATTTGAATCTTTTCTGTTTCATTGTCGGTTGAGTGAAGGGGAATCTGGAGAATGGCTGAGCCATTGGGTAATGACAGAGCCATTTGGGAATGGCTTAGTCTTTTGGGAATGGCTGAGCCATTTGGGAATTGCTTAGCCATTTGGGAATGGCTGAGCCATTTGGGAATGGCTGAGACATTTAGGAATGGCTTAGCCATTTGGAATGGCGAGCCATTTGGAAATGGCTGAGCCATTTGGGAATGGCTGAGCCATTTGGGAATGGCTGAGCCATTTGGAATGGCGAGCCATTTGGGAATGGCTGAGCTATTTGGGAATGACTGAGCCATATGGGAATGGCTAACCCATTTTGTGAGAGTTACATGTGGCGCAATACACAATAACAAATAGCTGTGCAGCACGTATGATGTGATCAATGATTCTTGATCTGACTTTTTATATTATGCTAAAAAATAGTTCAATGACTTATATTATCTCGTACATATCTCGTCTGTTTCTATTCAGGATGTGACGTTTTGAGCTTCCTGCGTCGACTCAACCACTGTCTTCACAACAGCAGGTCAGCTGATTACACTGGTCAACAGTGATTTTGTTTCCTGAACACTTTTAGGTGTCTCTTATGCAGTTTCTGCTGCTGATCACGAAAATGACCTTGAAATTGTCCCAGCACGTACCGTTTTTGAGAAATCTTCAATTTTTATATTTATTTCCATTTTTCAGATATAACGTTATAATAAGCTTCGTGTAACTGAGGTATGTCCAGGCATGCACTTAGGACAGTTTACATATATGTTTGTCTTGCATAATAAAATATAAACTTGGGCCTGCATATGCATTAATGCTGGTTAGAATCTTCCTCCGAAAGTTCTAAGCACTATTAGAGCCGCTTCTCTGCATAGGCCTACATGTATATCTTACTGAGGAAGTTGACATCAGTTTGTTTGTAGTTTGATGTCGTATTTCCAAAATTTAGTTTGGTCTACATGTATGCAAGATGTATAACAAGTTAGCCAGTTTATATACAGATAAGCTTTAAATTATAATATATTTTAAGACGGTTGTTGGCAGCAGAAATATCTCGCTAGTGTTGCATGAAATGTGATACATGCACATTTTGATACAGTTGTGGAGAGTAGGCTATGCTATATGAGTAATCCTCAGAGACACGCAGTGACTGAACTTGTCAATAAAGCTTTGAGCTGTACTTTGGTTGCAAGACTGGAGAGAAAGCCAAGGAATGCGTGCCTCTCATTTGCTGTGGAAGATGTGCTGCAGCAGATCTTAGAGTTTGACTCCGGGGGTCCTGCGAAAGCAATGCTGTATGCCGTCCCGATGGTCTGGCGAGAGCAGAAAGATTATGACTGTGACGGGCTGATCAGTTTGTCTCCCTAATGTTTCTGGTTTCTCGGGCAAGAATAGGAAAGGAAACTAAGTGATACAGTCATCATCAGCACATAATATTATGAGGAAGAATTGTCATAAAGATTTGTTTTCCAATGAAATTAAATTATAGTATATTGAAAATAATAGGCAATAAACAAGCATTTCAGTTAAAATCTTTCATGCCCGTTTTCTCAAAAACCTTACGTGATACAAAAATTCTGAGAACACCACCGTTTTCAGCACGTCAACTTCTATAGAAACCAGTCAAAGTTTTTTCGGAAACAAAAAAAGTTAAAATTTGTTGACCAGTGGATAATATGCAATAAACAAGGCTAACAAGCATTTCAGTTAAAATCTTGCATGCCTGTTTTCTCAAAAACCTTACGTGATACAACAATTCTGAGAACACCACCGTGTTCAGCACGTCAACTTCTATAGAAAACAGTCAAAGTTTTTTCAGAAACAAAAAAAGTTTAAATTTGTTGACCAGTGGATAATATGCAAAAAACAAGCATTTCAGTTAAAATCTTAGATGCCCGTTTTCTCAAAAACCTTACGTGATACAAAAATTCTGAGAACACCACCGTGTTCAGCACGTCAACTTCTATATAAAACAGTCAAAGGTTTTTCAGAAACAAAAAAAGTTTAAATTTGTTCACCAGTGTAATATGCAATAAACAAGCATTTCAGTTAAAATCTTGCATGCCCGTTTTCTCAAAAACCTTACGTGATACAAAAATTCTGAGAACACCACCGTGTTCAGCACGTCAACTTCTATAGAAAACAGTCAAAGATTTTTCGGAAACAAAAAAAAAGTTAAAATTTGTTGACCAGTGTTACTAACTGTTTATTTCCCACAAATTCTGTGATGCTAAATTATAAATGTCTGTATGGCAATGGGCAAATTAACAAGGTTAATCGTTATTTATTGTTGCGCTTGCTTGCTTGCTTGGTCAGTAGGCTAAATCTGGATCTCGGTGCCATATAAATGCAGTTGTTGACAGTTGTCACGTGGAACTACCTAAGTAGGTTTGAACCTGCGGCTTTTGTACTGTATTGTACTTGAGCATTTATAAAGCATCTCCAGTTGGGTGAGCCGTTTAGAAGTGCTGCCAGAGAAGAGGCAGGTTTCGAGAAGATGGTTGGTAGAGGAGAAACTGCCAGACAGAAACTTAGAGTGAACAGAAGAAGAAAGTGTATTCCAAAGAGTAGGACAAGTTGTGGCAAATGGTCACGACTGAGCAGTTCTAGAGCAAGGATCCAGAAGGTTCAACAATTATATTAAATTAAATTTCTTTGATTAAAGGTTCCAGAGAACCAAGAAGCTAACTGTTTATTTCTCATAAATTCTGTTATGCTAAATTAGGTCTATGGCGGTGTGCAAATTAACAAGGATAGTCATTTTTTATTACTGTATGCTCAGTTTATTAAATCTGAATTTCGTCGCAAGATAAATGTGTGCGCGCTACTTGTTCACCGCTCTCACTTGAAATTAACGAAATAGGCTTGAACCTTCAGCTTTTGGTAAGCAGGCGCAGTGCTACGCCAATCTGCTGTGGAAAATACACATTCAATTGTTCTGTTTGTTAATGTCTTAACACTGAGTACTGCAGTCAGTGTGAAACAAAATGAATCAGACACCAGTCACATGTTAGTCATTACTTTTTTACCAATTGTTAATTTTAACATTGGTGATATTAACGGATCTATGTCAATAAAAATTTCTTTGAGAGCCCAGATTGTGATCTTATGGCACTTTTGAACAAAAACTAATTCCGGCCTAAATATTGCTGAAATCATTGTGCCCTCATATTGTGGATCGTGACATACCGTAGGAATTCAAAGTGGGTTTGCCCTGAAAATTTAAAATTACCAATTATGAATTCTTGTTACACGAAGATGTGTTTCTATATCGTTCGCTATTTTGATATTTAAATAGGTTCATCAATGTTCAAAAGTTTCTCCGAACAAGACGACTGCATTTCAAGTACCTTCTGCTGTTCTACGTCATCTTCCTGCACGCCTACGTTCTGTTTGGTTGCCTCCTAACGTCGTAGAGTTTATGCGATGCATACAAGACTGCAATTGACTGACTTTGTCAGTGACTACGTGACCATATCATCCGAACTGTGCCGAGACTCAACACATTCCACGTTGTTCCCAATTTGTTCGAGCAATTGTACGATATCATTTGTTGTTGGATGACAATGTTTTCTTATTTTTGCCATTGGGTGTTACCTCTTTTGAATAAATTGCTTTCATGATGTGATCCGTCTGTGATGCTGCTACTATGTGATTTTCGTCATTATCAGGCTACGGTGATGTCGCCAATTGTTGCTTGACTGAGGCTGTGAGAGTTTGTTGCTTTCTTCCAGTCTAAAGTGGGTTATTGGTTTTAAGGACTACTTGCTTGAATAATATGTATCGGTTACATATAATGTGTGTTTGTTGTGGGTTTTGTGTTTGGCACAGGGTTGTAAATTTATACCCGGTTTATGTTACTCAATTTGAGAAGTTCCTGACTTTGCTCCATTTGTGCTGAAGGTAACTTGTATAGAACTGAATATTAAGTTTTGGCTTTTCTCGTGGGGCATGATTGTTTTATCTACATAGTTGCATTCCATTTGGCCATCTGTGATTGGAACCGAATAGTGTGTTACATCTGCTACTGCTGTTAGTGATGCACTAACAGCAAATACTCTTAAATTTATGTATAATAAAAATTATGTTGTGCTTTGTTGCCCTGCCAGGAAGTCCACATGGATCCCATGTAGTATTATATTATATCTATAAATTTATATAACACCTAGAGCTTGCAGTGCACAGTAATCAGAGACCGAGAAAAAGTGGTCTTGAGACAGTGAATGTAATGTAATGTAATGTAAATCTTCGAGAATTTCTCAGTGCCCACAAAGGAGACAGCGTGATGCTACAGTGAAAGGTGGCACTTGGCTCACCAGTTAATTAGCGAGGAACCCATCACAGCTCTTTGAGTCAATCTTGACTCGATTAATGTCTTAATTTCTACTGGAATACTGACTGGAGTTTTTTTATGTGAGCTGCCATGATTTCTCACACAATTTTTGTTTTCTCTGCTTGCTACTGGTGCTGATGTGTGT
Organism: Lumbricus terrestris; assembly: GCA_949752735.1. NCBI lineage: Eukaryota > Metazoa > Annelida > Clitellata > Crassiclitellata > Lumbricidae > Lumbricus > Lumbricus terrestris. Next base: position 14,630,981 of record OX457040.1, on the reverse strand, counting down.
TTGGTGTTTAAAATTAGTATTGCTATTTCGTGAAAGAAATTATTTTTAATTAAAGACTATTTGGCAGGCGTTAGAGTTGGAACGATTTGCTGCAGAAGTGTTGAACGTAAAACAGCGAGCATAACTGCGGTGCACAATTTCCTTTGGCGTTCTAACTCGTCTTCCGTTTCGTCGAATTTGGTTCACGTTTTCATACGCTCTCGAATTGACTGCTGTAATTCCATTCTCATTGATCGTCCGAAGGTTTGTGCTTCTCATCGACCGTCAATACTAAATGCAGCCACCAGATTAATAGTCGGGCACGGTGGTGTAGTTGTTTGTTCGTTGCATTGCAGCCGAAGGGTTCCAGGTTCGAATCCAATTCAAGTCGCCACGTAGGGGCCTTGAGCAAGTCCTTCACTCGCAATTGCTCAGCACTTTGGCGTGAAACTCCGATGCAGTATCCGCACAGTAGTCGGGAGCGCCTCTGAGTAGAGAGATTGAAGGGGTGCTATAACAAGTGCACATACATACATACATACACATACATACATAATAGCTTACTGTACCTATCCATGCTACTGTCACAATTCTACCTCCGTGTTTGAACAACTGTGGTGGGTTTATCTCTCTCTACAATGCATTAGCTTCAAAATCCTCGTTCTGGTCTTCAAGACACAATGGAGTTTTGCCTCGAAATATCTGAGTGGTAAGCTTATAGGCCTAATGCTCTAGCCTTGCATTCACTCTTCAAACAGACCGGATCTTCTAGCTTTCTTACTACAACAGCTGCGGCTGGTGCTGGCCTGTTAGTTTGCCTCAACTGGTCCCTCCCTTTAACCCTTTACTGGTTCATTTTTAAATTTTAAGCCCGTTTTCAGCGGATATTCTTGGGGTTAAATGGGTAAAAGATTAATAATGTATTGTCTCCATCTGCTTGCTCTCAAATTCTAGCTGGTCGCCCTTCCTACTCCTCATTAACTTTTCTTGGAACATATTTCTTCTCTCATGGCCTTGCACGCTGGGAGCGACTCTGAGCGGGTCACCCTACTAGGGTCGCTTTATAAATGCTTGAATGCAATACAAATTGTGATAATTACATGTAATATGTATAATATGCTGTAAAAAGTGCATTTGCTAACATAGTTTAGTATCTGATAATACCGTAATTAATACTAATTATTATATCTACTTGTTGATATCAGTACTTGTTGATATCAGTACTTGTTGATATCAGTACTTGTTGATATCAGTACTTGTTGATATCAGCACTTGTTGATATCAGTACTTGTTGATATCAATACTTGTTGTGTGAGAGATCAACAAATCCTTGGAAAGTCAGATGAGTACTTTACCGATTGTCTCGCCTTTGCAACTATAAGAAAGTATGTGCCTGAAAGAGCTCTTTATCAGTATGTGCAATGCTTACTATTACAAGTTTAGCCAGAGATTAGATCTAAAATCCAGCTAATTATCCTAAAACATGATTACCTTGAGATTTTCTTCAGTTTCTTGCACAAACCAGTAGGTCTACATCTGCAGTGATTTTAACCACTGCTAATCTTTGTTTCAGAATTCAGATGTTAACAAGTATTTGAAAGTTATATGTAATTTGAGAACAGTAACAACTTGGAAATATTTATTTCTGTCATTAAATGGGTTGATTGTTAATAAACGTGTACTGTAAAGTTATTTTTGTTATGGATGCTGCACTTTTGAAATAACTGGTACAAAGGATTACACGTGGGAAATTCTGTGTAATGGAATTCAATGTCATTATTATGCATGATCAAAATACGCAGCAGCTCACTAACATCAGTGTACTTTTAAACATTGTCATTCCATTTAATTCCATTTAAAACAAGTTCCCAGAATGTGTGAACTTTACAGAGTCAGAGCAAAATATATCTGCTCTGATCCACAGGCATTGCATTGTTAACAAGTAGGCCTAATTTACTATGCATGTTGAAGTGATGGAACAATGGTAGCACCCGAGCATGAAGAGTGGATCACCAAGCAGGCAGTGGCATATATACCTGCTACCCGGTTAAGGTAGACTCAGCCTTCTACTCACTAGGTGGCAACTGTAAAATGTGCAGTAGGTCAGATAGAAGGTACGTGCATCGCTGCCATACAGTTTAATTTAACTCCTGTTCAACATGTATATATTTCATTTTATTGTAGGATACCATGTCTGTAAACGAAAATGCGGTTAGCAATGGGTGAATTAAAGAATATTCTTATCTTATGTTGTCATCTATTAGGCCTACAGTCGTACTACCGTTTGCAAGTTGGAATTAAATAAACATGAATATCGTTATTAGTAGACTGTAGCGCGCCCGTGATGTGCCATTGGTTGAACTGGGGATCAACTGAGGGTCCAGAGAGCGTATGATCTGAGACGACAATGCAACTGGGAGAGGATCTGGCGAGTTAAGGAGGATAGTAGAAGACAGACTACCGCTATGAGAACAGTCCGCACGCAATGACCCCATGCGTCATCGTTTATAACGGTAGTCTATCTTCTACTGAGGAGACTAGCCGTTAAGCTTACTCGAGTCTTTCGTTTACTGTTGGTCTCGACGTTCAGAGTAGATCCACGGTCGGTTGTTCAGGTACGGCGCCAGGATTTCTGGTTTGGGGGGCTGAATATGCGGGAGAAAATTTTCCGTTTTCAGTCGCCAAAATTTCTGACGACCTTTTTTTAGACATCGGTCGAAATCTCGGGAAATGGGTCCTTTTTCATATCCTCGCGCGTACCTTTGCGGTTTTTAGGGGCTAAAGGGGTTGATCGTACAAATATTTTTTTACATGGGAAAAAAATTGATCGCCTTTTTTAGGGGGGCTTAGCCCCACCCTAGCCCCTCCTAGCGCCGCTACTGCGGTTGTTGGAACCCGTTCCTTTGTTGTAGGCCTATGTTCTGAAGGTGTGAACAGGACGTTCCGTTCCGATCCATATTTTGTTCTGGTCTCGATTCCGAAAGCACAGGGCTTGAAGATGCTTGATGGGAAGGCATTGGCGGGTGGTAGCACTGGTAGCTGATCGACCTAAAGAGAGGAGGGTGAAGAGGTGGTTGCCTTTCTCTTGTAGGGTAAGTTATAGCGGAATTGGTTCCGTTTCCTTGATCAGAAGGTATAGATTTAAACAGACAATTACTGTCAGCTTGAGTGGCAGCCTTAAACGCCGTTAGCCTACTAGACTTTACTAAATGCAGGGATGCAGTGGCAAACTTAGAGGTGAGCACACGCTAGAGTTGCCTAGACCTGAGAAATGGAAGCTTGGTTAATGTTTTTAAAAACTGAAATAGAAGCTGGATTGGTGAAAAACCACTTGAGAAACAGAAGCTGGATTGAGAAAAAAGCGCTTGATAGGCTATATTAAACGTTCTTTTGATCAATCCAACTTCCGTTTCAGCTATTAAAAAACACAAATCCGAATATTATTCCGTTTCTCAACCATTCTTTTCATCAATCGCGACCAAGCGCGCAAGGGCAACGTTACCTACGCCACTGGAAGTACAGACCTTGCACAACAGCTACTTAGTGCCGGCCAATACCAGTCCCAAGTCTGGAAGAAGGCGGAGGGCGTCGCTAATAGTCTTCGTTATCACACAGCGACGTAAAACTGCAAATACTGCAACTGCCCAACATATTACGCTTCTTGATTGCACCATCACCGTCAACAGTAGGCCTACTGTCGTTTGTATTAGCACGTACGTCCTTACAATGGCGGCGTCCTGGTTACATGGATTCACAGACCACTAAGTTTGTTGGCGTTAACTCCGCCACTGGTCGCACTCTGCCAGTGCCAGTCCCAAGCCTGGATAAAGGAGGATGGCGTCGCTAATGGTCTTTGTTACCACACAGTGACGTCAAACTGCAACTACTAGGCTACTACTGCTTTGTTGGCGTTGCGAATTGCAGGAGGTCATCAAAAGGACTCTGTCGATCGATGCTTTCAGTAAGGCAAGGAAAGAGGCTATTAGACAGATTTTTTTGTATCCCTATGTGCACAGTTTCACGTATGAGAAATCGACCGAATAATTATGATGCTGGGTATTATCGGTATCTGTAGGCTTAGGTCTGCATTTTCGCTCGCCTACTGCAAAAAAACGACGATGGCGATGGTGAAACGTGAAGATTAATAGATCGGGTTATTTTATTTTCAGTGCATCACCAGTCTCATGATTGGACTTTCGAGAAGCAAGACGATCGAAGTTTTCTTAGGCTCCACTAACTATTTTCATTAAGGAGAATTCGAAGGTGCGCGATTTGCAAAACAGGAATATACGAAGCAGAGTGTGAGAACTCAGCTATTCGATTCACTTCGCTAAGCATAGGTCTAATCGAAAAGAAAATATAATTATGTCGTGCGAAAATGCTTTGCCACTGCCGCAATACCAATTCTGGTTGAACGCCATTAGAAATGACGACAGTCAACAGATATGCAGAGTTTTAGAAACTTCCGATATACTTACAAAGTCGAAATTGCTGAACGGTTCTTTTCAGTTTCCAGAAATTCCGGAAGTTAAACGTTTAACCAAAAAACGACCGATATTTACTCATCCATTTACATTGGCAGCGTCATACGGATCTATGGGAGTAATTGACGTCATGGTTAAATATGACGCTGACGTCTTTGTTCAGGAGAAAGGAGATTTCAACGTTTTTCATTGCTTGGTTTGCATTGCATTCTGTCAACCACACAACGAAGAAACCATTGCACAAAGTTACACCAAGCTTTGTAGTATTATTCCGAAAGACAATGTAGCTAAGCTTCTGCGCATGGAAGGTCCAGCTGGGCTTAGGCCGTTGGAGTTTGCTGTTAATCAAGGAACGCTCAAGACGATGATGACTATATTTGAAACACCAGGAGTATATAAGATAAGAGAGGATATCGTAGGTGTGAGAAGATATCGGTGGTACGACATCACAGAGTATGAAACAGAGAAAATCTCCGTTAAACGCCATTTAGCTAAATCACCCATGCAAATTGTTAATTTCCTGGATGAAAGGCATTTTTGCTCTGATAGTGGGCGACATGTCTTCACCAAATCCATAATGGCAGATTGGCTTCGAAAGTCAATTCAGAGCAAACGCATTGTTGCTGTCTTCTGGTTTCTTCTCAAGATTGCTTACACATGCGTCTTTTGTGTGTATCAGCTAAGCAGCAAGGTTAGGTTTGGGAATCAATGCAGCGGCAACGAAAATAGTTCTGATCTGTACCTGAAAACCGAGATGATTTACTCCAAATGTTACACAAAGTGCGTTGAAAGTCACACGAATATCTCGTCCACTGGTAACAGGTGCATGGAAGCTTTTCTGATATTGCTATCATTTGCCACATTCTTACATGATGGAATACAAGTGTACCATGGATTTAAAGCTTGGAGCGTACTGGCCAAAGATTTGTCGGGAGGGCGCGAGAAATTAGCCTTTGCTATCTCTTCAGGTTTTCAGCGTTTGGTTAACTTCTTTTTTGCTATCATGGTATTGGTCGAAATAGCGATCTATAACAACCCAACCAATGGAAACATATGGTTCCTCGTTGTGATGCATCTCTTCCAAACTCCGGTAATTACCACTTCGATACTGCATCATATGGCAATCTTCAATTCCATCGGGCATATGATTCTGTACATGAGGAGATTGTTTTCCGTGCTGTTTACTTTTATTGGGGTGGTTAGTTGTTCATCTTCTTTATTCACACGCTTGCTAATAATCATATCCGAATTGGACGGCACTGGAGGCTGTATCGCGCAGTTGTCTGACTTCATCGCTGCCATAGCCTCGACGACTCTTATCTTCCTCAACATGCTGGATATTCAAGGTTTAAGCATTGGAAAAGTGGGATTGAAAGTGTTCCACGTCTGCTATGTTTTCGTATTTGGCCTACTTCTGTATAGTCTGGAGGTTGCATTCTTCTCCGACGAGGTCAGGAGAGTGTCCGATAACAGAGAAGTTCTTTTGCCAATTGAACAGCTATGGACGGTTAGCGCTTTCGAGTTTTTCGGCTTTAACACGCCCATAATTCGAAGAATTTACATTCGGATGAGACGGGCGTCGATTAAGAAGAATTTCGTCTGTTTTGATGGTAAAATCTGTCTGATTTCCGTCGACAGTGCAAAAGCGACGCACAGTGGAAGATTTTAGTGAAGTGAATTTTCACCTGCTTAGATCTAATTCCTAACTTTTGGAGTGAAGACTCATGTCACGTGAAGTGTCATCAGCAGGCCCGTGCAGCTAAGCTTGTTTGAAAAACCAACATGACATTGTGTGTCGCTATATAAGTTATAACCAACACTTCACTTTTTAGTTTAAATTTGTGATTCTCGAGGAGTTGACGCAGCTGACTGAGTAGCCTGATTCGATTAGGACAGAGTATAAAATATCAGACTAATTGTCATACCAGCAGGGAACTACAAATAGGCTAGGCCTAGTCTAGCAACCTGTTGCCGTTGATTTTGTTCGGTATTTACAAGACAAGTAAAGAACGCAAACGTCACGCATATTGATTGCTTAATGACCTTGTTTTATTATAGTCGACCAACACATGCTTTAATAATTGTATGTATCATAATGTATGTATGTATGTATGTATGTATGTATGTATGTATGTATGTATGTATGTATGTATATGAACATTTATATAGCGCCTTACAATAACCTCACGAAGGCGCTTAACGCAGCTACCGGGCAATTAAGATGTATCGACGGATTAAAACTTTACGATTAAATGATTCTAGCACGTGTATAGCCTACAATCATTAGGCCTAACCGCCTGCCATCCGCCTTGTTTCTGTGTTCATTAGTATTGTTTATGTAAATGTAAAATGTAAGTGTAAGCTTAATCGGATTTTTTATAGCGGCCGTCTTATGGCCTTGACCCTGAGGGCGAGGTGCTTCACCACCGTTCGGCGCTCGCCCGTTTGAATGAGTGTTTTACAGTCAGTTTCCAGTCCCAATGTGTGTTTGTCAATTGAATAATAAAGGCTGTGCTTAGGTATCTTTATATGAACGACACGGTGAAGTAAGAATAAACATCGTAACATTTAAAAAAAACAGCATTTGATTGGTTGTGGATGAGTTGGCCTAGTAGGCCTATGTTTACCTGCTTAGTGCACAGTAGGCTAAAGGCCCGCCGCTTGTGTATGTGAGTTAAAGCGCACGTCAATATTGTTAAACACTGAAAATGTGCGTTTTGATACTTGACTGCAGGGGCGCAACCAGAACATTTCCCTGGGAGGTGCTCAGAATTATTATTATAAGCGCCGAAGGTGCTAAGCAGCGAGTGCCAAAGGCACGAGGCCAATGCCGACTAGGGAGTCTGAGGAGCGTCGTAAGCTTCCCAAAGGGGTCTGGGGCGGAGCCCAAGAAACCAACGCATTTTATACTGTTGACATCAGCTGGAGTATGTTTCAGGCTCTTTTGTGCCAGCTGTATTTATGAGCGATAAAGTCATGAAAACTTCTGAAAAACATGGCTTAAGACTTCAAAAATGTCCTTTTACCATTCGGGGGTCTTAGGCATATAGCTCACGAGTGGCATAATTAATAACCAGTGTTTAATCTAGCCCCTCCCCCGGTAACCAGTGTTTTATTTATTTTATCTAGTCCCTTCTCAGGGAATCAAGGTTTCTGGGGAGAAGCGAGCATACGACGGAAAATCTCCGAAGACCGTGGCGCCGAGAGGGCAGGGGCTTTGGGAGGGGATGTGCCCACTACATCATAAATTTTCTAATTTCCGCACTACAATGGCAGCATTTTAAGCTGTCATGCAAAGCAAAATTGCTATGCTATGTCACTGCTGACGAGAGTGGTTCAGTGAAACTTCAGTGAATATAGCCTACTCACAATTAAAAAAAATATTTTTTATGAATTTCCACGTTCATTAGGCTATGGTACAATTTTAAGATGTCAACTTAGCAAAATAACTCAATTACATCAGTGCTGATAAAAAAGAGTGATCTCAGATTTCAACATAGGCCTAGCAGGAGAAGAGGTTGGGCAGGGGATGTACCTCCTCCCAACATAGAATATTTTAATTCCACACTGCTGTGGTATCATTTTAGGCTGTCATTTTAACGAAATTTATCATGATTTTGTTGCTGGAAAACATGGACTAAGACTTCAATGCCCCTCCCCATTGTTTCATTTTTTAAATTTCCCTACTGTAATGGTAGGATAAATTGATCATTTTCAATGCTGATATTCATATATTTTAAAATTTCAGAGTGTTGCCCACAATTACTTTAAAATGTTGGATTTGCACAGTGCACCGTGACTTTTAAAGCTGTCATTTTTATAAATATAACTCTTGATTTTAGTGCTAAGAGACGTGATATAAGATATCAATAAATGTCACCTCCCATCGTTTAAGAATTTTTTTAAATTTACACACACTGTAATGAGATCATTTTAGGCTGTCTTCTTAACAACATTGTTCAATGTTCATTATGGACAACAGTAGATAACACTGCAGAAATTTATAATAATATTTATGAAATATCTATGAAATAATTATTGGGTTGGGGTATAAGCATCTCCGTCCCCCTCACCACAAGCTTTGGGGATTTAAAACTTCAGAGTGTTGCCTCACAATTACTTATGTCTCCCCTATCGCCCTAAATATCTGCCCATGACAGTAAGTTATGCACATTATAATATCATATGACAGTATCATAATTATATTAAGCTTATAATGATATATTAATAAATAATAAAATTATAATTATATAGTAGGAAATAAGATTGCAATTGTAGGCTAATTGTAATCGTACATTTATATAGCGCCACTTCAAGAGAACTCCTTAGAGGCGCTCCCGACAAGGCTGTAGCCATAATTTCATTGTGGGGGGGGGTGTTTCTTCATTTTTCCTTCCGAAAAAACTGATAACCTTTTTAGTCATTTACCTAAATAGCCGCGTGAGTTTACCTGCGTATACCCCTGTTTTTCGGGAGGTGAGTAGGCTATACGATGCCGTTTTGCCAGAGGTGAGCATACGCTGTATACCCGCGTATAGCCTACCCTTGATAACCGCCCTGCTTTCTTACCATTTTCGCCTAATTTCAAGTTTTTGTCATTATGTGCAAGTGGATGCATTCTATTATTTTTGTTCATTTTTCGTTTCGAGTGTGTGTTCATGGTTTTATTTCAAGGTTTTTAGACCATGTACTTGTAAATGCATTATATTATTTTTTACATTTTCCATTTCGGTGGGTGTTAAAACACCCCCTAGCTACGGTCTTGGCTCCCGACCTGACACCAAACTATAATCAAAGAAAATGATTTTCAAACGCTTGCGGAAAAGAGGCAAAGGAAAGACAAAGAAGTTCATTACGGAGACTAATAGGTAACTTATTCCAGAAAGACCATAGCAAAGCTTCTATGCAGCACTGTGGAAGATCGAGCCCTAGGGACAACCAGGTCACCATGCGTAGCAGAGCGAAGGAATCTACGGCTTGGAATGGATAGCACAGGTACACAGAGTTCCATAAGATAGGTCGGAGCTTGGCCTGCTAGGCAATTAGGCTACGCATGAACATTAGAATCTTAAACTCAATACTCAAGATCATGGTATAATATGGCAGTTTATGTAATACAATATAATAAAAAGCAACTAAAAACTACTAACATTTTGTCAAATTTTCTGGGGAATTTTTTTAATTTCTGGGCACTTTCTCCGCTGGAAATGTCTAGATCAACCAAAGCTGAATAACTGTATATTATTGTAAGGCTAATTTGAAGGAATGCAATTCCTAACTAGGCCTTAATGAAATAGCACACACGGTACTATCAATAAACAATATCATAATATTATTATCAATAAATTGGAGAGACACTGTAATGCAAGATATTTTAAAATGTAAGATATTTTAAAATGTATGATATTTTAAAATGTAAGATCTTTTAAAATGTAAGATCTTTTAAAATATAAGATCTTTTAAAATGTAAGATATTTTAAAACGTAAGATAGTTTAAAATGTAAGATATTTTAAAATGTATGATCTTTTAAAATGTAAGATCTTTTAAAATGTATGATATTTTAAAATGTAAGATATTTTAAAACGTAAGATAGTTTAAAATGTAAGATATTTTAAAATGTATGATATTTTAAAATTTAAGATATTTTAAAGCGTAAGATAGTTTAAAATGTAAGATATTTTCAAATGTATGATATTTTAAAATGTAAGATCTTTTAAAATGTAAGATCTTTTAAAATGTAAGATATTTTAAAACGTAAGATAGTTTAAAATGTAAGATATTTTAAAATGTAAGATCTTTTAAAATGTAAGATCTTTTAAAATGTAAGATCTTTTAAAATGCAAGATCATTTAAAATGTAAGATCTTTTAAAATGAAAGATCTTTTAAAATGTAAGATATTTTAAAATATAAGATCTTTTAAAATGTAAGATATTTTAAAATGTAAGATATTTAAAAATGTAAGATATTTTAAAAAGTAGGCTAAGATCTTTTAAAATGTAAGATATTTTAAAATGTAATATATTTTAAAATGTAAGATCTTTTAAAATGTAAGATCTGTTAAAATGTAAGATATTTTAAAATATAAAATAGGCCTATTCGTTAGCTGACTCTTAGTCTTGTTTGATTATCAGTCGCCAATGCTTCTACTTATTCCATACTAAAACAAATTTGTTAAGTTGATCAGACCACAAGGCAACCTCATTTCGGCCACAATTATCAAACATTGCCTTTATTTGCATGGACTAAAAACGTGCTCATTTCTAACTGCCTTTTCCGCATCGTGTTGGAATCTATTAAGAAAACCATCTAGCTTTAATCCTAAAGAGTGGCGTTCGTCAATCCTCAACAAACAAAACGATGACAATATATCAACAGTGTATTAGACCTAAAAGCTGTCATTGCAAGAGGCAAACAACAGACAGACTTGCTACATCGATTTCCTGTATCTGCCTTTGCATGGATGGTTGTCATAGGATTGCATAAAGCGGAGAACTTGTATTACGAAGAGAAAGTATCTAAGAATTTGTATGTTTGTTCGTGTGTATGTATGTATGTATGTATGCATGTATGTATGCATATATGTATGTATGTATGCATGTATGTATGCATGTATGTATGCATGCAAGTATGTATGTATGTATGTATGTATGTATGTATGTATGTATGTATGTCGCCTATGTATGTATGTAAGTAAGTAAGTATGCATTTATGTAAGTATGTATTTACGTATGTATGTATGTATGTATGTATGTATGCATGTATGTATATATGTATGTATGTGTGCATACAGGTATGTACATATGTATGTAGGCCTATGTATGCATGTATGAACGTAGGGCGTCGTAGGCCCTATGTATGTACGCACGTACGTATGTATGTATGTATGTATGCATGCATGCAGATATGTACGTATGTATGTATGCATGTATGTTTGTATGTATGTTTGTATGTATGTATGCATCTATTCAAACGTGAGTTTTCTGTTTATATCCAACAAGGAGAGTAAGTCCAATTTTGTGGGAAATGTCATCAGTTTAAAATGGGAGTGTGCACTCGTGTGTGTGTATGTTACTGACTACTTCGTACACTATTTTCTCTAATTTACTTACTTTTCGTTTGTATATATATGTATATATATATAATATATATGCATGTATACTAGTTAAGATTTTTTGTGTTATTCATTTCAAATTCGGCCGTATTTCTCATCTGTTTCTTCCAACGCTCTCAGGTGACACTGGCTAGCGGGACCTTCGGCCCCTTTTGGGTCACCTGGGCATGCCAACATGTTTGCTACTCTGTTATAAATACGAAATGTTACGAATATTATTGGTTGCCGAATAAAATGTTATGTTATGTTATGTTATGTTATGTATGCACGCAGGTATGTATGTATGTATGTATGTATGTATGTATGTATGTATGTATGTATGTATGTATGTATGTATGTATGTATGTAGTGCATGTATGTATGTATTTTTAACAAATTATTTCTCCATTTCTATAGCGTCCCTTTGAGCTCCCTACTCAGAGGCGCTCCCGACTACAGCGCGGATATTGCATCGGAGTTTCACGCCGAAGCGCTGAGCAATTGCGAGTGAAGGACTTGCCCAAGGTCCCTACGCGGCGACTTGAGGTGTATTCGAACCTTCCGGCTTCAAGGCAACGACGCCACCACTACACTACCGCGCCCCACAAATAATCTTGTTGTCATAGGCCCTCGTCAAATCTGGATCCACCCATCCAAATATCGACTGGATACTGTTACGCGTCATTAGGCTTATTGACATAGGTCTATCGCTAACACTTTACTTGCCAATTTCTTAGCTAACATGGTTGCCATAGCTCCGAATAAACTTTGCATTGGTTGCATTGATTTTTCACGGCTGACATTTATTAGTCCTATCGCTCGAAAGACTCGAGACTGACGTAAGCACTTTCGTCAGCACTGCACAGCGAACTAAGAGCATAATATTAAAAAGAATTGCCCATGGTTATGCACAGTTTGCAACACGTAGAAATCGTCGTGCCGACAATTATATATATTGAAGCCGTGGCTCTAAGCTCTGAGCAGTCTCACTCAGGTCTACAATAGCGACGTGAGTGAAATACGAAGACCTTAAATCAGGGGAAGTCATTCTGAGCCAAACTATTGCAGATTCTGCGGTTTGACAAACTTCAGAAATTCAAATGATCGATAGTTCCTGATTTAGTCTACTTAGCGATTACAAAACATCCGAAGCAGAGTGTAGGAACTCGCCTACTGCATTTGTTCCAAAACGATCAGAGGTGAAGCAGAAATGTCCGAAAACGAAGCTTCTGAAACAGAGTGCAAAAATATTCTGCCTCTACCGCAGTACAAATTCTGGTATCGCGCCATTAAGATTGATGACAGTCAGGAGATACGCAGAGTATTAGATACATGCGACAGAGTTACAAGATCAAAATTACTGAACGGTTCATTTCAGTTTCCAGATATTCCGGAAGTCAAACGTCTGCCAGCAAAACGACCTGTATTTACACATCCATTTACGTTGGCGGCGATATACGGGTCTATGGAAGTATGTGACGTCATGCTAAGTTATGACGTCGACGTATTTCTTCAGGAGAAAGAAGAATTCAACGTTTTTCACTGTTTGGTTTGCTTGGCTTTCTTTCAACCACAAAGCGAAAGATCAATTGCAGAAAGCTATACCAAGCTTTGTAATATTATTCCGAAGGAAAGCGTAGAGATTCTGATTCGGATGGAAGACACGATGGGACTTAGACCGCTGGAGTTTGCTGTTACCCAAGGAACGCTTAAGATGATGATGACTATTTTTGAAACACCAGGAATTTATAAGATAAGAGAATATATCATTGGTGTAAGAAGATATCGTTGGTATGATATCACTGAGTACGAAACAGAAAACATATCTGGCAACAGGATTTGTTCTAAATCACCCATAAACTTGCTTGCTTTCATGGATGAAAGGCACGCTTACTCGGAATTTGGACGTCACGTCCTCACTGAATCCAAGATCGCAGATTGGATTAAGAGATCAGTTCAAGGCAAGCGCCTCATTATCATCTGCTATTTCTGTCTCAAAATTGTTTACAGTTGCGCGTTTTTTGTATATCAGCTAAGTCAGTCCAGAGTCGGAAATCGATATAACAATGGATATGATTCTGAAGAACACTACGAAATTGGGTGTGGCGAAGATGGCACGCATATTTCGTTGACTACAAAAAGATGCATTGAAGCGTACCTGATACTACAGTCTTTGATCACCGTGCTGCATGACGTACTGATGTATGCACACCTGCAGTGCTTAAAGTGTGGACAAATAAGTTCCTGGACGCCCCTTACCTTTTCAAAAGAAGTGCCTGGACGCCCCTTACCTTTCCGGTCTGTGCCAGCCAATAAGTGGCTGGACGGCGTTCAGATTTTAAAATAAGTGCATGGACGCCGTCCATGACCGTCCAGGCACACTTTAAGCCCTGCACACCTGTTCAAAATTAGAGGCTACCAGTTTGGCCTGCTAAAGGATTTGTCGGGCAAACAGAAGAAAATTGCTGGTGATATGTCTTCAGTATACGAACGACCTGTTGCTTTGTTCTTTGCAGTAATGGTTTTGGTAGAAATAGCCATCTATAACAACCCAACGAAAGAAAATCTATCATACCTTACCGTGGTGCATATTTTACAAACCCCTCTCATTACCACTTCGATCCTGCACCATATGGCAATCTTCCGCTCCACCGGACATATGATTCTCTACATTAGGAGAATGTTTTCCATGATGTTCACTTTTATTGTAATGTTTGGCGGTTTTTTGCTTTTGTTTATGCGCCTCTTCATTATGATGTCCGAAATGGAAAGTGTGGGAGGTTGTATTGAGGAGTTTTCCAGCATCTTCGCTGGTGTATACTCTACGCTTCTCATATTTCTCAATACGCTTGACGTTCGAGGTTTAAGCCTGGAAGTTCAAGTGGGAATTGAAACGGTTCACGTCTGCTTTGTTTTCATTCTAGGACTCCTTCGGTATAACCTTCTGATTGCTCTGTTTTCGGACGATGTGGATAGGGTTTCCGGAAACAGAGAAGCTCTTTTGACCCTTGATCAGTTGATGACAGTTGGAGCGCTCGATTTTATTGGTTTGCGTACACCGATTCTTCGAAGTATTTACACTCCAGTGAAGAGAGCGTGGAATAAGAAGAATTTTGTGTCTTTGGATGGTAAAATGTTTTTGGTCTCAGTTGATAGCGCAAAAGTGGCAGGCAATGCAAGATTCTAAACGGATTCATGTTATTTTTTTTGACCTGCCATCTGATTAGATAAAGCAACATTAATAGTTTGATTTAAAAAGTGTTAGTTGTTTAAGTGCATCTGAAAAAAATCGATGTGTACTTCTCAGTATCCACATTTGTTTGTTTGTTGCATCTATCTAATTAATCACTCTTTAGTAGGTTAGCTTATGATGCATTTGACAGCCAATTAGAAAAATATAAGTATACCATCGTGTCTTATTCTAGAAAAGACAGTTTAGGAATGTATGTTGAAATTAGCAACATGACCTAAGACTGCAATCTGTGTAGGCCTACACCAAACATATAGCTCAGAAACTTAATGAATTGAGAACACTGCTACATGTAGCCCGCGCCTCAGATTCACACTTCCGCGCCTCAGATTCACACTTTGGTGTGACCTTGCGCGCGCAATAAATTTATGTAATAATAATAATAATAATAGCCTAGATTTATAAATATGCAAACTGCATTGCTGATGCAGCTGTTGGCCATTTCAAGCAGTTATGACAGGAGTACGGCTGAGTTATAATCATTGTGTGCAGTTGGCTGATGCGTTAACCTATGCGTAGTCTCCAACGCGACATAAGTTACTAACCTTCAGTTATAGAGTGCACCGCTTGCAGCCAACGTTATCCCTTGCATAAAATTTATGTTAAAAAACACAAAGGATCTTTTTTTATTAGTCGTCCACTTAAAATTTCGATTTTCTGCATATTTTTCGTTTCATTTCACTCTTCCGTGGCAGGCCTAAGCCGGCTGAAGTTAGGCCTACCTTTTCTAATGATTATCACTGCACAATATTGCTTTATAGCTGCAACAATTCCTTTACAGCTGCACATTTTGTGTAGAACTGCTCATTAAAAACCCCTACAAGCAATCTACCCAGCATTGATGGAGGGCAATTTCCACAATGATCCAGGTGATTATTGCTAGTAGCATCATTCTTAATTTATAAAAAAATACTTATCAATACTTCCCTGCGAACAACAATCGGCCTATAGGCCCATCGATGAACGCCGTATACCCGCGTATACCTTGATTACAGCCCTGGTATATACACACTGATAGATTTCAATTTTAAAAAGTTAGTAAGCGGCGCTTACTAAGCGTGGTTTTGAAATGGAATATGCCTTTTTAGATTTCTCAGTTAAATTATCAAATCACCAATGAAGACTTAGGCTAGATCGCGGATTGCGTCGAACCACCAACATTTATTAAAATAATTGAAGCGACAACCTGGAGAATATAACATAAACCCCACTGCATCATGACTAATCACAGTTTAGCAATAATATTTAGCCTATACTGGATAGTGGAGAAAACTGATTCTACAGGTATATGACAGTAGCTGTGATTCGCTTTAGCGTAGTCTCGTTCTTCTCAAAATCACCTTTTCACATATTCACGCGTAAATTAACTGCGAGCATAATCTATAGTTGCTATGCGACGTAACCATCGTCAATGTCTACAAAGTAGCAAAAATATAGCCAGCATGCACATGACTCTGGAAGTGCAGTGCCCACAGCGGCAGCCTCGCTCTGCCTTGCCCTATGGCCGGGCCTGGCAAACAAAAGTCAATTGAATGAATAATTGTTCTTGGTAATGCACAGTTTGCAGTAAATATTATTTAGCGCAGGATATTGATCTGTTTTCGCTCTACGTTTCTGTGCGCTTTCACTCAGGTCTACATTCGAAGCGGTGGAATTGGAATAGCCTACGCAGAGCTTAACTTAGTCAGTTCATTCCGTACCAAACCTATGCAGATTCAGCGGTTTGATTAGCCTAACTTCATAAATTAAAATAGGATCGATAGTTCCTGACTAAATAAGCGATTTACAAAATAACTGTAGGCGATTGTAGAAACACAGTTGCTGACTTTACTTCAGTGGATCACTAGAAAAACACAAATGTCATACAACGAGAGCTCTCACTCAAAGTGTAGGACTGCAAATGTTCTGCCTCTACCGAAATACAAATTCTGGTTTAACGCCATTAAGAACGATGACAGTCAACAGATACGCAGATTGTTAGATACCTGCGACGTACTTACAAGATCAAAATTACTGAACGGTTCATTTCAGTTCCGAGAAATTCCGGAAGTCAAATGTCTGCCAGAAAAACGACCTGTATTTACTCATCCATTTACGCTGGCAGCGATATACGGATCTATGGGAGTATGTGACGTCATGCTAAGATATGACGTCGACGTATTTCTTCAGGAGAAAGGAAAGTTCAACGTTTTTCACTGTTTGGTCTGCGCAGCTTTCCTTCAACCACAAAACGAAAGATCAATTGCAGAAGGTTATACCAAGCTTTGTAATATTATTCCGAAGGAAAGCGTAGAGATTCTGCTTCGGATGGAAGACACGTTGGGACTTAGACCGCTGGAGTTTGCTCTTCACCAAGGAACACTACACATGATGATGACTATTTTTGAAACACCAGGAATTTATAAGATAAAAGAGGATATCATCGGTATAAGAAGATATCGTTGGTATGATATCACCGAGTACGAGACAGAAGACATATCTCGTAACCGGATTTCACCCATAAATAATCTTCCTTTCATGGATGAAAAGCACGTTTATTCGGAGTCTGGACGTCACGTCCTCACTGAATCCACGATCGCAGATTGGATTAAGAGATCAGTTCATGGCAAGCGTCTCATTATCGTCTGCTATTTTATTCTCAAAATTGTCTACAGTTGCGCGTTTTTTGTATATCAGTTAAGTCAGTCGAGCGTTAGGGATCGATTCGAGATTGGACGTAGTTCTGAGGAACACTACAAAGATGGGTGCGACGAAGTTTACACGCATGCCTCGTTGATTCCAAGACGATGTCTTGAGGCGTATCTGATACTGCAGTCTTTGGCCACCGTGCTGCATGACGCGCTAATGATGACGCACGTGACCAAACTTATGGGCTGGCAGCTTCTCATGATGAAGGATTTGTCGGGAAAGCGCAAGAAAGTAGCCGTCAATATGTCTGCAGCCTACGAGCAACCTGCTGCATTGCTTTTTGCCATCATGGTTTTGGTCGAAATAGCCATCTATAACAACCCAACGAAAGAAAATCTATCATACCTTACAGTGGCGCATATTTTACAAACTCCCATTATTACTACTTCGATCCTGCACCATATGGCAATCTTCCGCTCCACCGGGCATATGATTCTTTACATTAGGAGAATGTTTTCCATGATGTTCACTTTTATTGTAATGTTTGGCGGTTTTTTGCTTTTGTTTATGCGCCTCTTCATTATGATGTCCGAAATGGAAAGTGTGGGAGGTTGTATTGAGGAGTTTTCTGGCACCTTCGCTGGTGTATATTCGTCGTTTCTCATATTTCTAAATACGTTTGACGTTCGAGGTTTAAACATTGGTGTTTTTGTGGGATTCGAAACGGTTCACGTCTGCTTTGTTTTCATTCTAGGTATTCTTCTGTATAATTTGCTGATTGCATTGTTTTCAGACGATGTGGATAGGGTTTCCGGAAACAGAGAGGCTCTTTTGACTATAAATCAGTTGATGACAGTTTCAGCGCTCGATTTTATTGGTTTGCATACGCCGATTATTCGAAGTATTTACACTCCAGTGAAGAGAGCGTGGAATAAGAAGAATTTTGTCTCTCTGGATGGTAAAATTTGTTTGGTTTCAGTTGATAGCGCAAAACTGGCAGGCAATGCAAGATGTTAACAAGACTTTATATGTGTTTACCTGTTGTCTGATTATCTGAAGGTTGAACACCAATAGTAGTCTGACTAAACTAGGTGTTAGTTGTTGATCTGCTTTCGAAGAAAAAGATGTGCTTAGTTATTACAAGATGTGCTTAGTTGTTACAACTATCTCATCAATGACTCTAACTCGACAGCTAATGATGCATCTGTCAGCCAATTAAAACTGCAGGCATAGCTGAACTTCACTTCCTTTCAGCGTTTAGGTGGCAATTAGGTTATTTTGGTTGTTTTTAAAATTTCAGGCAAATGCTACAAGTTTTGACCGAATTATGGCACTTTTTGTTTGGTCTCATTTTCACAGGGACACAGTTTGCATATGGGACAAAAGGTCAAAATAAGAATCGGCGGGGAGTACTCGGAACCGGGAAAGATAGGAAGAGGAGTCCGACAAGGCTGCCCATAAAAAAGAATGTGGGGGAAAAGAGACACGCGGAAGACCCAGAACGATGCCAAGGGTACAGTGGAATGAAAAGAAAGGCACAGAATAGAGATGAGTGGCGTCGTTGGGCATACGAACCTGCCTGAGGGCAGAGAACGAAAGAAGAGAAAATTTATTTATTTAGGCCTGTATATGGAGCCGAGGTCTGGACGGTAGCGAAAAGGGACGAGGGGTTACTGGAAAGAACAGAGATGAGAACGCTGCGATAAATTCTGGGGATCTAACTGAAAGACAGGAAATTGAGGACATGGGAAAGATGCTCGGAGTGTAACTGACAAGGCATGATAGACTTGCAGGTTGAGGTGGTATGGACATGTAATAAGAAAAGGAGAGGATAGTTGCGTCAAAAGAATCATACAAGCGGAGGCAAATGGACGACGCAGCAGAGGGGATGGCAGAAGAAAAGATGGAAAGACGTTACACGACGAGACCTGTAGCTGATCAAACTGAAGAAAGAAGACACTGGAAGCAGAGACAAGTGGAGGAGAAGGGTCCGAGTGGCTGGAATAATTTTAGCCTGAAGGCAAAGACTTATTCATTTACTGTCTGTTGTTATTTTCATTGATTTTACTTTTGTGCTACGTTTTCACCGTTCTCTCAAGGACTCAGCAAACTAGTGCCATTATTTAATTGTAGGCCTATAACGTCATCATTTTGAGAAATAAATTTGCATGTCCCTACAAGAAATAAAATTTATAAGAGTTATTTTGATATAGGCCTAAACTTCTTTGGCCTATTTAAGTAACAAGTTTTAGTAGGCTACGATGTATGATTTCGTGCACATCATTGTATAGTCTTTAGGCCTACTACTACTGATTTTGCTACTGATAAGATTTTAATTGCGTTATGCCGATCAGCATAACCTTATGCGGACTTATGTTCACAATTTAAATTTGTAGAGATTTCAATACCTTTAATTTTCATCAAATTTTATTACACCATATATAGCTTTGAGAGAAAAACTGTTGTACATTAATTTCACTTATAGGCCTAGGTCTAATTAATTTTAACCTGCTAACAAAGTTGTGTTATTCGCCGATTAAGATAAAATCACACACACGCGGTTTTAAGTTCAAAATGCAGTTTAAGATGCAACAAAGTCAAATTATTTGCCGTTTCTATTTTTTTTCATTCTTTCCGTTCTTTTTATTTTTTTGAATAGAACGACGTTTTATCGTTTTTATTTCGCTCCCGCCGTTTCTGCATCTATGAGGTCACGTCGCCAAAAACCAGGTTACACAATAGGCCTACGAGGAGTTTTGGTGATTTTAGAAACACGAACAGAGTGTCTGCACTAGTAGTTGTTTTGAAGCAACATACGCGTCACAAAGTCATTTATAGTTCATGGTTGTAGTTAGGAACAGATAAGACTTTGTCCGGAGGTCATTTAAACATGAATTTTGTAAATCTCAGTTTAGTTAACTTGGTTGAGACGCAAGATGTGTTTGAAACACTACCAAAGTAAGCTTACTCCTTCAATAGCAACATGGACCGATTGCTAGACCGGTTACCGTATGGGCGCAATTTCACTCAGCAGCAATAGGCCTATTACTCTGAAAAGCCAAAACACAGTGACTTTGACTCTGATAGCTTACCAGGGATTTTCAGGGCAATTTGCTTGATTACAGGCAATGCAACAGTTTACTTATGATGTGGACAGATCTCCTAATTAATGTTGCTATGGATATCGTGAGATTGTGATAGGCTACGTTCAGAAAACAGATGACTAAGCCTTAATCCTGGGCACGACGTTAAACTGCATCCATTCTCCGCCACAGGGAACCAACAACGTCCCTGTGCCGGTCCTAAGCCCGTACAAAAGGAGGAATGTTTGCTAGATGTGTGGCGATACGCTGGCAGTAAAAGACCAAGACGATTAAAATCCGCAAAAACCACGGCACAAGTGACATAGCGACCCAGATGCTTCAAGGTGTCATGATGTGGAGCTGACATGCACAGGCCGGTCAGGACAGACCGGTGGAGAGAGTCGGGGGAGAGCGTGGGACACATAGGCCTACGGCATTGACCCAGGTTGTCCTTCATGCCTCTCTCCCAATATTCTCTTCAATCAGACAAGGTGGTCTAGCTGCTTCAAGATGTTAATGGTATGGACCTGCTGACCGGACCGGTTGAAGCTGGGTAACATGACGCGAGACAGACTCAGACAGAGAGTGGCATCGGACTCCTACGGGCATTTAGCCCAATGATTTCGATGATGATGATGTAGCCTTAATATGTACTGCAGCTGCTAAACGCTCTGCTGCTTCACTTTCTATTAAAATTGGCTAATGGGACTGTCAATTTTGTCCATTTGGCTAACACCGTAGCAACGTGCTTTCTTCGATTTGCCTTACGGTACCCAGACTTTTGGCCCGATATCAGAGCTAAAAGAGCAGCCTTGCTATTGCGGACTTGACTTCACATAGACCTACATGTATATCGCCGGTAAATTAGTTGACCTCGTTGACGTGGTTTTTGTAGACGTTGACACATTTTCTAAGATTTGCATAACTTTTCTTTAGCGGCTGAAGGTCACATAGATTTATGGCAGTTCAAGTTGTATGAGACCCAAGCAGCATGACGAACTTGTAAAACATGGCTGCACATAAATAGCCTACCGCATAAAAATATGTCGCCTTTGAAAGCAATGTGCTAAAGAATGTAGATCACTCATTTCTAACTTGAATTTCATGACAGAGGCTTCATGTTGATTATATAAATTATAAGAAAACTTATTAGCTAAATTAACCGACTGCTCAGAGTTGATTTTAATCACCAACACTTTTACGCAATCCATTCTAAAACAACATTAGGAAGTTGATCAAACCTCAAAGCAAGAATATTTGCGCCGAAGTCTTGTCTAATGACGCTTCTATTTGCATGGACTCCACATGTATCGACCGTCCGTTGATAATTTGTAAGGCATAGCGTATACTCCGCATCTTGGTGGAACCTATATAAAAAGCGACAAAGTCAAACATACTTTTAGAGTGACGTTCGTAAACCGTCACCAAACAAAGCCAAGTAATATAGCAGGTCGAAAAGTCACGATTGAACGAGGCAAACAGACTTTGCTATCCAATTAGACAACATCGATTTCCTGTAAGCCTAACTGTGTATACAGAAATTATTACCATGCATTAATTTAAGCGTAGGCCTATAACACACGATGATAAGAAATCTAAGAGTATTTATATTTGCATGGTCGCAAACTGGAAAGGCGCATAATTTAAGTAAACACGAGTGCATGCATTAGGTGTATGTAATAGGCTATGTCTGCACATGTTATTATGTACGTATGGGTCTATATAATCGACTCGGTTTAGCCTATATACTTTCAGCGACCGTTGATCGATCATCCAACGCAACATAAACGTTTTCATCGAGACGTTGGTTTGTTGATTGCCACTAATTAAGCGCTTGTAAACAAAAGCATAATGATTATCTCCACGCTATCCTTTGTTTCTAAGGCTCTTTAGCGTCTATGGTTTCCTCCATGTCCTCCTCTGTCTTGAACAGTTTAGTGTTCTTACGCCACTCCCCCCAAATCAATCAGACTTTAGGAGCAAGAGAGGGCACTGGCCCCCTCCTGAAATTGGCACTCATTTTTAGATTACTACTTTTGACTTTTTGATTCATGTGTTCATTCAAACAATCTATGGACTTATTGCGCTCCTTCAGAAATCGACATTTTAAATTATATTACTTTTCAATTATTCAACAAATTTCTTTGCACAAAAAACTATTCATGCGAAAAATTAAAAAACATAAAAATGAAACAGAGAAATTGACATTCAGAAACCTCTATGAAAAAATATCCATGCGTATTCTTAATATCCTGCTCTGCATTTTTCAACCTCTTGCTCCAAAAAAATTGAACCGTGGCCATCGGGTTTTGCCCCCTTCCTGCAAAATGTTCTGCGGGCACATGGGCTTCAGGGCTCACCACTCCTTGGAGACTGCTCTTCTTGCTTTTCACTCCCTGAAATCTATTCTGCTGTTGACAGGCCTTATATCACCCTCCTGGCATTTTATTATATCTGTACAGCTTGAGCTATGGTTGACCACAGCATTCTTCTTCAGCGTTTAAAGATTTCTTAGGGATTACGTAGTCTTAAGAGATTTTAAAGGGAAACCTCTTATTTGTTTTCGATCTTATTCGTCTAACCGAACCAAGGTGAATTTTTCGGATGAATTTAAAGGATTAATAATAAACTGGAAGTTCTCAGGACTCTGTCGTGGTCACCTGCTGTCTCTTTTGTGCGACCGGGATCCACTGTCTTTTCCCACTCTCTGCATGGAGCTGTCGGTCATCTCTTTGCGGACGATGTTCAAGCATTCGCCCATGAGTCAGAGTCTCCGTCATCCCACTTACTCTTAGTTGAGATCATCACTCCCTCTCAAATTCTGGCCTCTACTGGGTGACATCATACCAGTGGCGTAGCCAGAAATTTAGGATTGGGGGGGGGGTTATACCCTGGCCGGATGCCCTGTCTGACACCAACCCATTGCAACAGTATTACAGTAAATAAAAAGAGAATAAAGTAACAAAAGTAATAAAGTAAGAAAAACAATTGTTACTACAAGCAATTCTTTTGTTTTCCCTTATTTAAGTAGATAAATCACCTTTAAAAAGACATTCGGAGGCCAATGGGGAGGTTTAACCCCCGAAACTGCCCCTTGTCTACGCCACTGCATCAAACCGTTTCTCCCTTAATTCCTCCAAAACCCAATTCATTTGATCCGTCACACATCCCCTCAGATTCTGAAGACCGAATTTGTTCTCCTCTCGGAAATAATTCCTCAACACCTCCTTTCCTCTATCTGAATGCTACCCTGGACAGCTCTATTTCTTTTAAAGACCACATCTCTAACCGTACACGTTCTTCATATTTCCATAACTGTGTCGAATTTCATACAACTTATCAGGGCTGTTCGGCGTTCTGTTTCGCCTTCTGTTTTTACCACTCCAATACACATTCTCATATGCTCCAGAATTGACTACTGTAATTCCTTCTCATTGGTCTTCTATCTTCATGTCTGAACAACTGCACCGGCTTGCTCTAACTTTGTCCATGGCAAAGAGTCTATAACTTACACTTATCCCTACCATCAAAGAAGTAGCCTAACTCCAGCAGAACCTATCAAACACATCCGTGCAACTGTAAGCTATTATAATCCACCAAGAGATGCAAGTGTGCGCAATCTGGTTTGTGCGTGCTCAGCGATGTGTTGAGGATGCCAAGGAACGACCTGCTTTACGACTCCGAGGACTATATCAGTGCATGGCATAGAGTCATAGACACTGGTATAATTTGAGCTTAAATCATCATTCGCAGCACAGTATTTGTCCTTACCGCCATAATGCGCATAAAACTTGACGTCGCAATAAAAATGACTACTTTGCAACGTGTAACAATTTTACTTTTAATTCTAGAGAAATTCTTAGAAACAAATCGTGTTTGTCTTTTAATGAGGATTATGTTGCCATTCTATAGTTCTTAGTAGCTGTGACGCTTCTGGAGTTTCGGCCAATAAACCGAATACAGACCGCCATTTTCCAAGATGGCTGTTTGAGTACAGGATTTATGAGAACTTTTGGTATGTTCGTCAGTGGGGTGTACTTAGCAACTAAGCCAAGTCTCTACTTACAGATAATTTGTTGAGTTGACTTATGTTTTTCTGCTAATAGGCCTCCCTCTACTATAATGCAGTTATATTAAACTCTTTCGAAAGCTATACCGGTATGACATTTTAATATAAACCGCACACAATAACAGTTCTAAAGTTTATTGATACAGTATAGATAACACTCTACAATTTCTCAGCCAACATGGTTGCCATAGCTACAAAATAAGCTTTGCTTTGGTTACATTGATTTCCTAGAATCACACATCACTTGGTTTCTTGACGAGGCGAATGACAGGAGCATGTCGTAGACACTTATATCATCATTGTGCAGTGCGGTAAGCGAAGACATTTGAATGAACGGTCCTTGGTTATGCACAGTTTCAAACACGTAGAAATCGTCAGTTCCGGATACTTATGCCATGGTTCCAATTTTCTGCGCGTTTTCACTCGGGTCTACGTTAAAATTGACACGATTTGTATATGCTACGTATAACAATGAACTTAGGTTAGTAATTGTTATTCCGTAGGCTATATATACGTCTACAGAACCATTGCGGTTTGATCAACTTCAGAAATATGAACGATTGGTAGTCTATGACTTAATAAGCGGTTAACAAAGAGTCTGAAGCAAATTATAAGAACTCCGTTCCGGCGTTTAGATCTACTTGAAAGGGTCATTGAAAAAGCAATCATGTCCTACGACGATCATTCAGAATCAGAGTGCACGAATGTTTTGCCTGTTCCGCAATTCCAGTTCTGGTTCAACGCCATCAAGAACAATGACAGTCAAAAGATATGTAGGATGTTAGAAACTTGCGATATGCAAACAAAGTCGAAATTACTTAACGGTTCGTTTAAATTCCCAGAAATTGTGGAAGTCAAACGTTTAATGAAGAAACGGCCGATATTTACTCATCCGTTTACATTGGCAGCCATGTACGGATCTATGGAAGTAATTGACGTTATGGTGAAATATGAAGTAGACGTCTTTGTTCAAGAGAAACGAGAATTCAATGTGTTCCATTGTTTGGTCTGTATTGCATTTCTTCAACCACACAGAGAAGAATCAATTGCACAAAGCTACACTAAGCTTTGTAGTATTCTCCCCAAGGAACACGTAGCTACTCTTCTACGGATGGAAGACGAGATGGGTCTTCGGCCGTTGGAGTTTGCTGTTCATCAAGGAACGCTTAGGCTGATGATGACAATTTTTGAAACACCAGGAATATATAAGATACGAGAGGATATAATAGGTGTAAGAAGATATCGTTGGTATGATATAACAGAGTACGAGACAGAAGACATTTCCTGTTACCGATATTGTTTAAAATCACCACTTAATATTGTTCCGAGCTTAGAGGCAAGACATGTTTATTCTGATATTGGACGATATGTCATCAATGAATCCGTCATCGGAGATTGGATTAATAGATCGGTTCAGGGCAAGCGTCTCATCATCGTCTGCTATTTTTTCTTCAAAATTGTCTACAGCTGCGCGTTTTTTGTGTATCAGTTAAGTCAGGCTAGCCTCAGAAATGGATACAGCGATAGATATAGTTCTGACGAACGCCGTAAAAATGATACAGATTACATGTATTTCAAAAACTCCGCGCTGTGCGACAACAATTACTTACATATTTCGCTGACTACTCAACGATGCCTTGAAGTGTACTTGATCTTGCAGTCATTAACCACCGTGCTTCATGATGGGCTAATGGTTGTGTATTTGTTCAAAACTTTGCGCTCGCAGAATAAGATCGTATTTGATTTGTTGGGACACCGCAAGAAAATGGCCCTTGATATAACTTCAGCCTACCAAAGAACTGCTGCCTTGTTGTTTGCTATCATGGTCTTAGTCGAGATAGCGATCTACAATAACCCGACGAAAGAAAATCTATCATACCTGGTAGTGGCCCATGTCTTACAAACTCCTATCATTACCACTTCGTTACTGCACCATATGGCGATATTTCGTTCCATCGGGCACATGATTTTCTACATCAGACGCATGGTTTCCATGCTGTTCACTTTTATTGTAGTGTTTGGAGGCTTTCTATTGATGTTTCTGCGTCTCTTCATAATGATGTCCGAAATGGAAAGCATCGGAGATTGTATTTCGCAGTTTTCCGGATTCTTCACTGGTGTATATTCGACGCTTCTCATATTCTTCAATACGTTTGACGTTCGAAGTTTAAGTATTGGATTTCTAGTTGGATTCGAAACGGTTCACGTCTGCTTTGTTTTCATTCTGGGCATCCTTCTGTACAATTTGCTTATTGCGTTGTTTTCAGACGAAGTGAATTTAGTGTCAGAAAACAGCGAAGCTCTTTTGTCCATTGATCAGTTGTTTTCTGTTTTGACGATCGATTATATTAGTTTGAACACACCAATTCTTCGAAGTATTTACATTCCATTGAAAAGAGCGTGGATTAGGAAGAATTTTGTCTCCTTGGATGGAAAAATTTGTTTGGTTTCAGTTGATAGTGCAAAGATGAAAGACAATGCAAGATTTTAACGGGACTCGTTATTTGTTTAGCCTAGTTGTCGTGTGATTAGGCTATCTGAAGGCAGATCGCATTGGCCTATTTGTGTTTTGATTAAAAGTGTTAGTTGGTAGTTTTACCTGAAATATCAAGGTGTGCTTCGTATAAACAACTTTTATGCTGTGAAGTTGTCGCAGCTGTCTTATAAAAATAATTCTAAAATGTTTAACTTATGATGCAATTGAATACCAATTAGAAGGTCTTTTAAAACTATATAGTGTTGCTCTAGAAAAGACGATTTAGAGATGCCACTTAGACTCTTAGAAATGTAACATAGAATTGAGAAAATGCTGGAGGACGCTAGAATATAAAGTGTGAACACGAAGTCTCAAAAAGTTCTAGAACGTAAGGAGTATCACGTTTGGGTTACATTGATATTTATCCTGCTGTTAGTTTAGTATGTGAGCCGCCCTTGTAACGGTATGGCTGTGCAACGGCGCCAGAGAAATCGTCATTTGTTGTTGTTGTTATTAATATTAATATTATTATTTTATTTTAAATATTTTTTTACTCGAGGTACCTAGGATCCCTCGGGATTAAAAAAATATGCTTGGAGCTGTTTATTATTATTATTTTTATTTTTATTATTTTATTTTTTTATTTTATTTTTTGCCCCGAGGTATTTAGGATTCCTCAGGGACTTAAGTATTAATTAAGAACAGAATAAAAACATCTGGAACGGCTCCTAATCGTCGTAAAGATCCTGCGCTTGGAAGGCGCCGCGGAATGCAACCGCATTGAATCGCTGGATCATAATGCTGAGGCGAAGGTGTTATTATTATTATTATTATTATTATTATTATTATTATTATTATTATTATTATTATTATTATTATTATTATTATTATTATTATTATTATTATTATTATAATTATTATTATTATTATTATTATTATTATTATAAACATTTATTCAAGAAAAAGTTTTTTTGTCCATTACATTCGAACCAGCCTAATGTCTAGGCTACTATCGACATATTAATGTGCCACACAGTCTCATCTGCTGCAGGTCGCTCCCTTCTGTCGTTCCACGACTCGTTTTGCCGGATTGTAAATCTCCTTCTCGTGTCGATCGGGGAGCGGTGGCAATGTTCCGGAGAGGCAGATGGCGTTCCCCCGTTGAAGAGCCACCGAAATCCGCTGGAACAAGTAAGACGTTTCCATAGGGTCATGCGTAGCAGCAGCAATTCTTCTCCCCAGCTCAGTAATGAAATCCAGTCCTTCTTTGCACCAAGCGCCGCCGGTCTCCAAGGCGACCGCAACAAACGCGTGGGTACTGGTGATGGTGGAATACTTGATAGTTTTCGATGCAGCTGCGCGTTCGGCGGCTTCGCCAGCTCCGATGGATGTGTGTGGAAGGTGAGATAGAGCGAAGGTGTCGGGCACTGTCACATCCCATGCCAGGCATCGACCACGTGACCAAGGGATCATTGTCACGCCGTCTGGTCGCTTCCCGTCTTCTTCTTCTTCTTCTTCTTCTTCTTCTTCTTCTTCTTCTTATTATTATTATTATTATTATTATTATTATTATTATTATTATTATTATTATTATTATTATTAATATAAATATTAATATTATTATTATCACGTTTGGGTTATAGTTCCACATTTTTCAACATCAAGAAACTGCTACAAGAAACGGTACAGATAATTTATTATAAGCTTCAACGCTGATCGAAACATTGCGACCGTTAGTCATTTTAAAAAAGCTTCTATGATGATTTCTACTTTGTTTGCTGCTCCACAATTATAATGATAATGATGACGTTCTGATATTATAATTATTCGCTTATTCACTTCACTTGTCATGTCTTTTATTACACATTTTTACATATAACTTTGTTCCTCTGGCAGTCGAAACCGGAGGAAGCTGGCACTTCGAGACTGACATGTCCCTCGATGACTCTGACGACTGTACATACATGTAGTGTACAATGTATGACTTCGATGATGATGATGATGATGATGATGATGATGATGATGATGATGATGATGATGATGATGGTGGTGGTGCTCTGCCCGAAGGCAGGTTCGTTGGCTTTACGCCCCTGGGAATGAGATGAGTGAGGTGGTTTCCCGTTGCCTTCCTCACAGACAATGATGGGTAAGCAACTTGTCCAAGGTCGCTCCTTCGTCCCACACGTGCTAGCCTGAGATATCAAAATCTCTGAATGTCAACTCCCAGCCCGGGGCTTGAACCGCAGTCCGTTGCAACCAACAGACGAATGCCGCTCTCGCTTACCGGTGTAGCTAACTAGGCCAGTGTATGACTTAGACGCTGGTATAAATTTGATCTTAAATATTATAAATAATCTTTCTCAGCATTGTAGTTGTTCTTCCCGCCATAAAACTTTGTATAGGTCCCATTGAAAACTGACTACTTTATAACGCGTAACATTTTTATTTATAATCCTAGAAAAAGTTAGAAACAAAACGTCATTGTCCCTGAATGAGGACTATGTTTGTAATTTTGCATTTCTTAGTAGCTATGACGATTCATTAGTTACGGCCGTTAAAATAATTATAGGCCGCCATTTTCCAAGATGGCAGCTCGAGCACATCACGGATGCATGAGAAATTCGTCAGTGGGGACGTGCATATCAACTATGCCAAGTCAAATTTCACTGCTAATCTGTTGAGTTCATTGGTGTTTTTCCGCTAATATTCTCTACTATTATGATACACATAGGCTATGTCATGTATATATATATATATATATATATATATATATATATATATATATATAGTACGATAGAACTGTATATGTATTGTAATGTAGACCAGGGGTTCTCAACCGGTGTGTCGCGACACACTGGTGTGTCGCGACTTGACCGGCGGTGTGTCGCGTAAAAGTGGTGTGTCGCTGGTGTGTCGCGAAGAATTGGTGTGTCGCGAATTAATAATAATGATAATAAATTATCTTCCATTCTTTTCCAAAATGACACATCGATAATCCTAAATAACATCAGTCTACTAAATTCCCACAGCACAGTCACGTCCGTTGTTCTTGCATTAGGCCTATACACTGACATACTTTGTCTACAGGTAATTTAGAAGTTAGAATCGTGTGCTATCCGGTGATGTCACTGATTTCCCTAATCTGAAAACTGCTCCATCAGAAGCCACAGAGAGTGACGAAGCAGACGATAAGCTGGCAGACACCATGCTTGCACTTGCTGCGGAACTCTTGGATATTCTGTCATTGAATTTCAGAAGATACTTTCCATCCTCTTCAGATGCTGATATTAAGAAGACAAGGTGAATGTTGAACACATTCCTCAGAGAAAACATCAATGGACAGAATTGAATAACAATGAACAGGAAACATTTGTTGAGCTGCAATGTGATTCCAGAATGAAGGACATGTATAAGCAATTATCAAGAACTCAGTTCTGGGCAAAGACGTACCGGTACAAGGAAGAACATTACAAGTCACTTGCAAGCAAAGCTATCAAGGAGCTGGTTTCCTTTCATAGCTCCAACTTATCTGAACAGGGCTTTTCTCAGATGATCAACATAAAGAACAAGAATAGGAACAAACTTGTCGGGGGTGTCCTCTCAGCCTGCTTACGAATTGCACTTACAAAAACTGTGGAACCGCGTTTTAATATGATCCAAAGCAAAATCCATGAACAAAGATCCCATTAACTGCTATGACTACAAGGTCTTAGTAATTAGTTGACTAAATTGACGTCGAGTTGCAGAAACGACTATAATAGATTGGGATCAGAAGAATATTTTAGAATTTTAGAATAAAAAAAATTGGAAAGAAATTCAATACAATTATTTTCATTTATTTAAAATGTCAGCAGTTTAGCATTTTAGAAGGATAAATAAGTTTGAGAGCAAATTTGAAAAGACATGTTTAACTTTGGCACTTTTATATTTTTACGACATTTACATATGACGACTGAATGGTGTGTCGCCAAATTTGATAGCAAGTTTAAGTGTGTCGCGGGACGAAAAAGGTTGAGAACCCCTGATGTAGACCGTATACAGAAACAATTCTAAGGTAGTGTGGCGAAATTCGCCTGAGCAGCTGCCGCAGTCCCCTCCCCTCCTCCTTCACCTCCAAAGTCCCCTCCCCTCGTCCTTCACCTCCAAAGTCCCCTCACCTCCTCCTTCGCCTCCAAAGTCCCCTCACCTCCTCCTTCGCCTCCAAAGTCCCCTCCCCTCCTCCTTCGCCTCCAAAGTCCCCTCCCGCCCTCCTTCACCTCCAAAGTCCCCTTCCCTCCTCCTTCACCTCCAAAGTCCCCTCACCTCCTCCTTCGCCTCCAAAGTCCCCTGTCCGGACCTCTGACGTCACAGACCCTCTAGTGCGCATGCGCGGATCTTGCGCGCCAAGTCCCCTCACCCCCTCTCTTGTCTCCAAAGACCCCTGTCCGAACCTCTGACGTCACCGACCCCCCTAGTGCGCATGCGCGGATCTTGCGCACCAAGTCCCCTCACCTCCTCCTTCGCCTCCAAAGACCCCGGTCCGGACCTCTGACGTAGCGGTCCCCTCCCTTCCTCCTGCGCATCCCCGGACCGGCCCCCTGCCCCCTCGGTCGTGTATAAATAGGAGCGCTGCCTGCATGCATGAGCTCAGTCGTCACCGGGAGTTCGTCAGCCGCCGCAGTGAGTCTTCGTGGAGAGAGTCAGTCCGTCGTCGTCAACAGTCGTCGTCGTGAGCTGCAGTCGTCGTCGATGCCGGGTGGAGTCGTCGCAGCAGTGAGATCGTCGAGTTCGTCGCAGCCGGGAGCAGTCGTCGTTGCAGCTGTCAGTCGCCAGTGGGAGCTGCCGTCGCCGTCGCTGAGAATCGGTCGTTGGAGCTCGCCGTTGCCGCCGCCGCAGTACGCCGCTGCCGCTGCCGTGTAGTGTCCGTGTTCGTCGCAGTGGGGTGCCCAGTAGTCCGCCATTGCTGTGGGAGCTGCCGTTAGGTGTATGACCGTCCGCTGCTGGGGTACGATTGTTCGCTGTGTATCACGTGCATGCCTGCTGTGACGTGTGGAGTTGTGATCAACAATATATCGTCTGAAAATACATCGTGTCTTCGGGTCTTCGTACGGTAGGGGAGCACTGCTAAGCCCTTCGAAAGACGACGGAGGCCGGACTTGCGCCCATCTGGAGCGACATGCAAGCGTTACCACCCGGTGGAAGAGTTTGCCATCCCCTCTCCAGTCAGCCGCGTTTGGGCGCGGGCGGTATTCCGTTACACTGGTACCAGAATTGGGGTACGCAGTTGTTCCAGCCGACGAATAGACGAGTCTACCGAAGATGATGGACGACGACGAGGTCACGTTCGGGCAGCCGAGGCCTTTCGAGTTCCGCAAGCCTGCCGATGTCTCTACGCCTGCAGTGAGAAGAGCGACGACGGAGAAGCAGCCGAGCCGTGGCCGACTGATCGAACTCAGCTCTGACGATGGTGAGGAGCTGGTGGAGACGAGCGCCCGTGTGAAGAAGGAGACAACGGATTCGTCGATGGAGTTGTTGGAGAACCTTGGAAGTCTCCTGCGGAACCGACCAACGCCGATGAAGCCGGGTCGATTCGACGGGACTGGGTCTCTGGAATCCTTTCTCGTGCAGTTCGAGGTATGTGCTCGCCACAATCGATGGACCGGCTAAGACAGGGTGGATCATCTACGCTGCGCGTTGGAGAAGGCAGCGACGCAACTTCTCTGGGATTTCGGCGCGCAAACCGATGTGAGTTACGCCCAACTGGTGGAGCGTCTCCGACAGAGATACGGGACGGACGGACAAGCAGAGACGTTCCGTGCTCAGCTGTATTATCGACGTCAAGGGGCCGGAGAAAGTTTGAGCGATTTACTACACGAGATCCGCCGACTCGTTGTATTGGCCTACCCTGTTCCGTCCAACGAGACGACGCAGATCATCGCGAGAGACTCGTTCCTGGAAGCTATGCGAGACAGGGAGCTTTCGTTGAAAGTCAGGGAGCGTGAGCCGAAGACTTTGGATGAGACTTATCGGACCGCTCTACGCTTGGAGGCCTACCAGCGAACCTCTGAGAATGACGATCGTCGGAGACCGTCGACCCGTGTCCGTGGAACGCAAGAAGTCGATCCGAGCGACCAGCTCTAGTCGACCCTGGACCGTTTCTTGACGACGCAGCGCGACGACCAGCGTCGTTGGCAGCGAGAGATGAAGCGGAAGATGGACGAGCAGTTCCGGGAGCTGCGCAACCAGTCTACGACCGACGATGGACCGAGACGAGATCAACGTCCTGGGAACCGCCGACCTGGAGATCGTCAGCCGGAGAATACGAGGAGGACCGTGACCTGTTATGGATGCGGACGAGATGGTCACGTGATCCGGAATTGCCGTCAGCCGCGCCGCTTCCGGAACCGGCCGAACGATGAGGAAACGACAGAAGGAGACGCACCTGCGCCATCGACATCTGTGGTGGTGAACCACACGACACGTCCGAAGCTGCCCGACCGCGCCAGCAGCAACGCTGTCTACGTTCGTGGAATGATCAACGAGCGACCGCAGATGTGCCTCATCGACACAGGATCCGAAGTCAGCTTGGTTCCGTCTTCAGCCGTTGAGGGGTTAGAACTTCGATCTTGTACTCGCTTTTTGATGGCTGCTAATGGCACTGATATTAATGTCCTGGGTGAGGTCCGGTTACCTATTAGATTTCGGGATGGTCATTTAATCTCTCAATCAATCAATCTTCTTTATTGACCACCACCACAAAGTAATACAAGCGTACAGTTTACAAAATTCGTATGCAGGTTGTCAATCTTCTTCATCTTCGAAATCCTTGGGCTAAATGCCCGTAGGGGTCCGACGCCACTCTCTGTCTGAGTCTGTCTCGCGTCATGTTGCTCAGCCTCAACTGGTCTGGTCAGCAGGTCCATACCATTAACATCTTGGAGCATCTAGACCACCTTGCCTGATTGAAGAGAATATTGGGAGAGAAGCATGAAGGACAACCTGGGTCAATGCCCGTATGTGTCCCACGATCTCCCCCCACTCTCTCCACTGGTCTGTCCTGACCGGACTGTGCATGTCAGCTCCACTTCGTGACACCTTGAAGCATCTGGGTCGCTATGTCACTTGTGCCGTGGTTTTTGCGGATTTCAATCGTCTTGGTCTTTTACTGCCAGCGTATCGCCACCCATCTGGCAAACCTTCCTCCTTTTGTCCGGGCTTAGGACCGGCACAGGGACGCTGTTGGTTCCTGTGGCGGAGGATGGATGCAGTTTAACGTCGTGCCCAGGACCAAGGTTGTCAATAGGTAAACCCAAAAGAACATATGGTTCCACAAGACAGGGTTCCCTGTTTACATAAGTAATTATCAATTATTATACATTGATGGTCATCATTATATCTTCATAGTCATATTGTAAAATGTCAACAGTTGATTTTTATTGGGAGCTTAAGGCTCCTCGCAAGATGGGTAAAAGCACACTAAACAGAAACAATCATAACAAATTCATGCAGTGTATGTATGAACATGTAGTGCATCATGCAGGCAGCAATAAGATAACTCAAACAAGTGCAGCCAATTTAATGGTAACCTTTGAATTTCCGTTTGAATTGGTAAACACTGGGTGGGTGTTTAAGGTCATTAGGCAGTGAGTTCCATAGCAGTGGACCATATATTCGAATACTGTGTTGCCTAGCAGTGGTGCATACCCTTCGCTGATGGTAGTTCTTGACTGAACGCGTATATTGGTCATGGTCCTCATGGACATCTGAATTTTTATAAAACCAGTAGTAAGAATTAGTAGGTAATTTATGCACTTGAAGTTTATACATAAATAAGCCTACTTGAAATTTATTTATGCGCTAGAAAGGTAATATTTTTAGGCTGTAGAATAGAGATACAGTGTGAGGGTGTACGGACCATTGCTCATAGGCTGATTGCTCATAGGCTTATTGCTCATAGGCCTATTGCTCATATGGCTTATTGCTCATAGGGTCTATTGCTCATAGGTGTTTTTGCTCATATGGCT
The DNA here is from genome assembly GCA_949752735.1 of Lumbricus terrestris. Classification (NCBI taxonomy): domain Eukaryota; kingdom Metazoa; phylum Annelida; class Clitellata; order Crassiclitellata; family Lumbricidae; genus Lumbricus; species Lumbricus terrestris. The sequence continues at coordinate 14,595,917 of OX457040.1, read as the reverse complement.
CATTGCTCATAGGCTTATTGCTCATATGCTGTCACACTTAGTCACATTTAAAGGAAACTGTTAAAGTAAAAGATTGATCGCTGATAACTATAGATGTAAAATTTTGTAAATGTTCAAATATAAAGAGCGTTTAACTTTTTAACAACTAGATTGTTCAATACTTCAGATGTCAAACATTTACTAGGTCATGTAATTGATCAAATGTAAAAACAGATAAACTTTTTAACTACAAGAGTGTTCACTACTAAAGATGTCCAATACAGGATTGTTCACTGTCTTATATGTTCACAACTTCATAATTTGTTTGATTGACAGTTAATGTCTTGTTTCTACCACCTATGGTGTTATGGACTTTATAATTGAGCAATGAACGGTTCGAACAAGTCAGTTCACGCCTTCATGTATATGTGTATATATATATATATATATATATATATATAAATATCTTCGCAAGTTTCGCCATTGACACATTTTTTTATTAGTCAACCAACGCTAATTGTCTCTAATTGATAAGCACAAGCTAAGGCGTGAAGAAGGTCACCGATATAGCAAACGGTATATGATTGACCGTATATCTGTTTTAAACCTAGGCCTAAGTTCGTTTATTTTGGACATATGACCAATGAGCCTATGAGCAATAGACCCTATGAGCAATAAGCCATATGAGCAATAAGCCTATGAGCAATCAGCCTATGAGCAATCAGCCTATGAGCAATGGTCCTAGAGCCAGTGTGAACTCTATAAGGCAACTCGCTTTTGCAAGGTAGTCAAGATGGTTAGTCGACTTTGGTACGTAAGGCCCACACAAGATTGCAGTCGGACATGTAAGGATATATTGAAGTATAATACAAATTGACAAGTAGGCCTATAATTATGGCGTGGCAAAACATGCCGGACACGAGAGATAATACCTATATTTTTTATATTTTCTTGGAGATATTATAAGTTACATGTTCCTTCCATGTTAAGTTTTCGTTAATGTGGATGCACACAAATTTAGTAGAAGAAGCCCTAGTAATGCCTTGGTCAACTATGTTAACAGTTAAATCACAGTCTAACTTAAGTTCAGTTTTTCTTTTAGAATGAAACAAAATGAAATTGGTCTTTTGTAGGTTTAGCGATAATTTGTTGGCCTTGAACCATTCACCAACATGTTTTAGTTCGATATCAATTGTTTTAATTAGTACATCTATAGACTTGTTTGACATAAAAACATTAGTGTTGTCAGCAAACATAATAAAGTGCAGTAACAATGAAGCATTATAATAGATATCATTCATGTTTATTAGGAACAGAAGAGGGCCCAGAATAGAACCCTGTGGCGCACCGCATTTAAACATGAATTTTGTAAATCTCAGTTTAGTTAACTTGATTGAGGCGCAAGATGTATTTGAAACACTGCCAAAGTAAGCCTAAGCTTACTCCTTTGATAGCAACATGGACCGATTGCTAGACCGGTTACTGTATGGGCGCAATTTCACTCAGCAGCAGTAAGCGGCGCCTATTGCCCTGAAAAGCCAAAACACAGTAACTGATAAGCCGTAACTTTGACTCTTATAGCTTACCAGTTACTGTGTTTTGACTTTTTCAGGGCAATTTGCTTCAGACAATGCAGCAGTTTACTTATGATGCGGACAAATCTCCTAATTAATTTTGATATGGATTTCGGGAGATTGTGATAGGCTACGTTCAGAAAACAGATTACTAGGCCTTAATATCTACTGCAGCTGCTAAACGCTCTACTGCTTAATTTTCTATTAAAATTGGCTAAGGGGCCGTCCATAAAGTACGTCACGCTATTTTTGACCATTTTAACTCCCTCCCCCTGTCACAAACCGTCACAAATCTCGGACCCCCCCTAAAGTACGTCACACTTTCGAAAAAATTGACCTAACCCTCTAAACCATAGGGTACTATCCCTAATCCCTCTGATAGTGACGTGTGTCCCTAAACGCTTTGAGAGTGACGAGAAATCAACTTTTATCCCGGGTTTTAGACATGCTGGCCGGACCGGGTCGGATTTTAGGTACTAAGAACCGCTAGTGGATATTAAAGTAAAAAAGCGTGGTGTAATTTTGTTTTAATATACGATGACAAATGAAAGTGGGTATTTATTAAATAATACAATGGCTTGGTATCATATATTTTAAAGAATGTCGTAATATAATTGTTTATAAGTTCATGATAATAATGATTAAATTATATAAATATTACCTCTGAATCCTCAAAACTTTGTATTATAATAATTACTATTATATGTAAAAATTAAATTCCGAATTTTTCGCTCAGTGACATAATTATGCAGCGGACAACATAGAAATAATATTTCCGGCATGAGAAAAGCAAGGCTATACATAAAACAAGGCTTCGCAACAGCATACTAGCGCTCCTAGTGAGAGGAATCGTGAACAACACATTCAGGAGATACGCATTTCATGCTATTTTGGCATAAAACTAATTCAAATGTTTCACAAAATTTCTGAAAATTATTTTTAAAGCTATTAAATTCTACTAAAAAAATACAAAAATAAATTAGAAATAATCTTTTTTAAATAAATGTGTGACGTCACACATGGCCTGACCCCTCCCCCTGTCACAAACTGTCACACTTTCTTACACCCCTCCCCCAACCCCTGGAGCGTGACGTACTTTATGGACGGCCCCTAATGGGACTGTCAAATTTTTCCCATTTAGCTAGCACCGTAGCAACGTGCTTTCTTCGACTTGCCTTACGGTACCGGTACCCAGGCTTATGGTCCGATATCAGAGCGAAAAGAGCAGCCTGGCTATTGCGGACTTGATTTGACATAGACCTACATGCATATCGCCGGTAAATAAGTTGACCTCGTTGACGTGGTTTTTGTAGACGTTGACACATTTTTCAAGATTTGCATAACTTTTCTTTAGCGGCTGAAGGCCTCATGGATTTATGGCAGTTCAAGTTGTATGAGACCCGAAGCAGCTTGACGAACTTGTAAAACATGGCTGCACATAAATAGCCTACCGCATAAAAATATGTCGCCTTTGAATTTACTTTCAATGTAATGTGCTAAAGAATGTAGATCACTCATTTCTAACTTGAATTTCATGGCAAAGGTTAGATGTTGATTAGACAAATTATAAGAAAACTTATTACTCTTGTAGGCCAACTACTTTTTTTGAACATTTGCTTATTGGTTCCGCGCTATTACCGTAGCTAAATTATCCGACTGCTCAGAGTTGATTTTAATCACCAACATTTTTGCGTAATCCATTCTAAAACAACATTAGGACGTTGATCAAACCGCAAAGCAAGAATATTCCCGCCGCAGTCTTGTTTATTAATGACGCTTCTATTTGCATGGACTCCACGTATATGTACGTGTATTGACCGTCCGTTTATAATTTGTAAGGCCTACTTCGCATCTTGATGGAACCTACTTAAAAAGCAACCAAGTCAAAACTACTTTTAAAGTGACGTTGATGAACCCTCACCAAACAAAGCCAAGTAATAGTCTATAGCAGGCCGAAAAAATCACGATTGAACGAGGCAAACAAACGGACAGACTTTGCTATCCAATTATAGTAGAGCCGCCTGGAACCAAAATGTGAAGGAATTGTTCACTTTGTGATACAAGCATGAAATTTGGTACATACTACGAAAATGTCATAAGAAAAAGATTTGGCTATACGGCCATCGCAGATTTGGCCCCTGGCCCCAATGGCGGCCATTTTTCAAAATGGCCGACCTGTTTACAGATTTTAAATTATCTCAGCTTCCAGTGCACTTAGAATCGTCATCTTGGTGTCAAAACATACATAGTTAAAGGCGAGGATTCCAGACAAGCCATTATAAATGTTCCCGAGAGCTTCAATGGCGGCCATTTTTCAAAATGGCCGACCAAAATACGAATTTTCAATATCTCAGCTTCTAGTACACTTAGAATCGTCATCTTGGTGTCTAAACATACATAGTTAAGGTCAGGCATTCCAACAGAGCCATTGAAAATGTTCCCAATGGATTCAATGGCGGCCATTTTCCAAAATGGCCGACCTAAAAAAATAATACTTCAATATCTCAGCCTCCAGTACACTTAGAATCGTCATCTTGGTGTCTAAACATACATAGTTAGGGGTGAGGATTCCAAATAGACTATTACAAATGTTCCGCAGAGCATCAATGGCGGCCATTTTCCAAAATGGCCGACCAAAAAGGATATTTTAATATCTCAGCTTCCAGTACACTTAGAATCGTCATCTTGGTGTCTAAACATACATAGTTAAGGGCGACTTTTAAAGGAATCAAATACAAACGTTTCTGTTCACAAGATTCGCAGCCAAGGACGTGAATGGTGCGGTGAGGTAAAAAGTTCCTGCTTATTTGAAAATCAGCTGTTATGGGTTCATGGTGCATCAAGTATAAATATAGTATTATCCAAGCTATTTACTGCATCATACTTTTTCTGAAACTTCTGATTGAGTTCATGTTCATTTGGCAATAAAGCAAGTCTTGGAATATATGAAATATATAAGAAAGGTAAAGTTTTTCAATCAGGTTAAGGTTCTCAGCAGTGTTATCGAGGAGATGGGAACCAATTTATTGACGATAGCAATGACCTACTTGTCCAGGATACCAGAGATCTGGCCGATCAAACAGTGATGAACACCATGTGCAACCTCGGAGTACAACTACTGTTGTACTAGTACAACGACTAGAGTAGTACGAAACACTTATCAAGGAACGTCTCATTAACCAAACGTGACCTGTCAGTGATCCAATAAAAAGAAATAACTTCCCTCTCTTCAGTCGTCCGCCTGTATGGGACAAGTCACGAGCAAAAGAACATTTTTGTCATCTGTGAAGAAGGACTGTTCACTATTCTCCAGGTTGTACATTTCCTGTTAAGACACGCGAAGGAGACCTGGTCACGTGGATGATTTTTTTGCTCACGAGAACCAGGCATGCCACCCATCACTCTCGAATATGGGCAAACTACGGCTAGGAATTAGGCCAGACAGTAACTGTCTAGAAGAACTAATTCCTACTTCAGATATCCAACCAGGCCATTCACTGGGCATTCCAATTGTTGACGCTCTTATACTGGATGAAGCCGTCATAGTCATCATGCTGAAGCCTGGCACTGCATGCACCTTTTCAGATTATTCCTCCCATACTTTTTTGCCCTACTTCACAAGACAGCTAGAGCACGTGCATAGAGTAGATGCTGTATGGGATGAATACGTGCGTGGCAGCTTGAAGACACACACACGCAGGCAGAGTTGTTTTCTTTCTTGATCGAGTCTGCGAATAGCAAAACTATAAATAGAAACAGGGAGACAGACCATAGCCACTTACCACAAGGATGTGCTCGATCTGTACTCGGCAAAAAGACACAACTGTACTTGCTCCGTGCACTCAGGAGGAAGCTGATACAAAAATTTTTCTGCATGTCTCCGATGCTCCCATACATGGTCATCGTAAGGTGATGATGCGCACCGTTGACTCTGACGTGTTGGCGTTGGCCGTAGCAGCAGTTCAGCAGCTGAACATTGATGAACTGTGGGTTGATTTTGCCTCAGGCAAAAAACCTCAGATACCTGCCAACCCATGAGATGGCGAGTGCCCTAGCTCGGTCCAGAAAAGTGCGTATCCTTGTCCTTTCTACACGCATTCAACGGATGTGACACAGTATCATCTTTTGCTGGGTGCGGAAAAAGACTGTCTGGGATATTTGGAAGACATTCAGCGATATCACCCCAGCCTTCTGCACCCTATAGCATCAACTCCCAGCTCTGTTTATGATAAGCTCGATGTAATTGAGTGCTTTGTGGTTCTTCTGTACGACCGTGTTATAATGGTGAGGAGAAGGTGAATGAGGCAAGAAAGCAACTGTTCGCACAGAAAGACAGAACTATGGATGGCCTTCCACCAACTCAAGCTGCTCTGGTGAAACACACAAAGAGAGCTGCCTACCAAGCAGGTCACGTTTGGACAAAGATGTTCATAGCTGTTCCTAAACTACCATGTCCTGGTCAATGGGGTGGCTGAAAACGATTAAGGGTGGCTGGGGAGTGAAGTGGACAACACTTCCCGGAGAGCCACGTGCCAGTTGTGAACTGCTCAGATGTGGCTGTGAGGAGGGATGTAGGGGACAGTGCAAATGTGTGAAAGCTTCTCTACACTCTACAGTGTACTGGTCTCTGTCTGTGCAGAGGCCTATGCGACCGTGAATGACGTGGATGTTGTATAATTCTGTGGTCAGTACATTGTCTGCATAATGGCCCCCAAATGTGGACTTAAGACACGATAGGGACATCTAACCTACGAGCATGTCAGCAACATCTTGAATTGCATATATTCCAAAACTTGTTTTATTGCCAAATGAACTCAATCAGAAGTTTCAGAAAAGTATGATGCAATAAATAGCTTGGATTATACTATATTTATACTTGACGCGCCATGAGCCCATAACAGCTGATTTTCAAATAAGCGGAACTTTTTACCTCACCGCACCATTCACGTCCTTGGCTGCGAATCTTGTGAACAGAAACGTTTGTATTTGATTCCTTTAAAAGTCGCCCTTAACTATGTATGTTTAGACACCAAGATGACGATTCTAAGTGTACTGGAAGCTGAGATATTGAAATATCCTTTTTTGGTCGGCCATTTTGGAAAATGGCCGCCATTGATGCTCTGCGGAACATTTGTAATGGTCTTTTTGGAATCCTCGCCCCTAACTATGTATGTTCAGACACCAAGATGACGTTTCTAATTGTACTGGAGGCTGAGATATTGAAATATTATTTTTTAGGTCGGCCATTTTAGAAAATGGCCGCCATTGAAGCCATAGGGAACTTTTCAATGGCTCTGTTGGAATGCCTGCCCTTAACTGTGTATGTTTAGACACCAAGATGACGATTCTAAGTGTACTAGAAGCTGAGATATTGAAAATCCGTATTTTGGTCGGCCATTTTGAAAAATGGCCGCCATTGAAGCTCTCGGGAACATTTATAATGGCTTGTCTGGAATCCTCGCCTTTAACTATGTATGTTTTGACACCAAGATGACGATTCTAAGTGCATTGGAAGCTGAGATAATTTAAAATATGTAAACTGGTCGGCCATTTTGAAAAATGGCCGCCATTGGGGTCAGGGGTCAAATCTGCGATGGCCGTATAGCCAAATCTTTTTCTTATGACATTTTCGTGGTGTGTACCAAATTTCATGCTTGTATCACAAAGTGAACAATTTTTGACCAGGCGGCTCTACTATTAGACAACATCGATTTCCTGTAACTGCGTTAAGAAGAAACTATTACCATGCATTAAGCGTAGGCCCTATAACACATTACGACAAGAAATCTAAGACTATTTATATTTGCATGTACGCAAACTAGAAAGGCGCATAATTTAAGTAAACACGAGTGCATGCATTAGGCCTATGTAGCATAAGGCCTATGTAGTAGGCTATGTCTGCACATGTTATTATGTACGTATGGGTCTATATAATCGACTCGGTTTATATACTTTCAGCGACCGTTGCTTGATCATCCAGCGCAACATAAACGTTTTCATCGAGACGTTGGTTTGTTGATTGCCACTAATTAAGCGCTAAAAAATAGCATAATGATTATCTCCAAGCTATCCTTCGTTTCTAAGGCTCCTTAGCGTCTATGGTTTCCTCCATGTCCTCATCTATCTCGAACAGTTTAGTGTTCTCCCCCCAAATTTAAAAAAAGGCTTTAGCATGGGCGCCCGCACATAGGGGCAAGAGAGAGCACTGGCCCCCTCTTGAAATTGGCACCCATTTTTAGATTACTACTTTTGATTTTTTAATTCATGTGTTCATTCAAACAATCTATGGACTTATTGCGCTCCTTCAGAAACCAACTTTTTAATGATACTACTTTTCGATTTGTCAACAAATGTCTTCTCACAAAGAACTATTCATGTTAGAAATAAAAAAACAAAAAATGAAACAGAGAGAAATTTACATTAAGAAACCTCTATGAAAAATATCTATGCGTGTTCTTAATTTCCTGCTCTGCGTTGGCTACAAAAATTGAGCTGTGGCCATCTGGTTTTGCCCCCCTCGTGCAAAATGTTCTGCGGGCGCCCATGGGCTTTAGGGCTCACCACTCCTTGGAGATTGCTCTTCTCGCTTTTCTCTCCCTGAAATCTATTCTGCTGTTGACAGGCCTTATATCACCCTCCTGGCATTTTATTGTATCTGTACAGCTTGAGCTATGGTTGACCACAGCATTCTTCTTCAGCGTTTAAAGATTTCTTAGGGATTACGTAGTCTTAAGAGATTTTAAAGGGAAACCTCTTATTTGTTTTCGATCTTATTCGTCTAACCGAACCAAGGTGAATTTTTCGGATGAATTTAAAGGATTAATAATAAACTGGAAGTTCTCAGGACTCTGTCGTGGTCACCTGCTGTCTCTTTTGTGCGACCGGGATCCACTGTCTTTTCCCACTCTCTGCATGGAGCTGTTGGTCATTTCTTTGCGGACGATGTTCAAGCATTCGCCCATGAGTCAGAGTCTCCGTCATCCCACTTACTCTTAGTTGAGATCATCACTCCCTCTCAAATTCTGGCCTCTACTGGGTGACATCAAACCAGTGGCGTAGCCAGAAATTTATGATTGGGGGTTGGTTGGGTTTTTTATACCCTGGCCGGATACCCTTTCTGACACCAACCCATTGCAACAGTATTACAGTAAATAAAAAGAGAATAAAGTAACAAAAGTAATAAAGTAAGAAAAACAATTGTTACTACAAGCAATTCTTTTGTTTTCCCTTATTTAAGTAGATAAATCACCTTTAAAAAGACATTCGGAGGCCAATGGGGAGGTTTAACCCCCGAAACTCCCCCTTGTCTACGCCACTGCATCAAACCGTTTCTCCCTTAATTCCTCCAAAACCCAATTCATTTGATCCGTCACACCATCCCCTCAGATTCTGAAGACCGAATTTGTTCTCCTCTCGGAAATAATTCCTCAACACCTCCTTTCCTCTATCTGAATGCTACCCTAGACAGCTCTATTTCTTTTAAAGACCACATCTCTAACCGTAGGCTACACGTTCTTCATATTTCCATAACTGTGTCGAATTTCATACAACGTATCAGGGCTGTTCGGCGTTCTGTTTCGCCTTCTGTTTTTACCACTCTAATACACATTCTCATATGCTCCAGAATTGACTACTGTAATTCCTTCTCATTGGTCTTCTATCTTCATGTCTGAACAACTGCATCGGCTTGCTCTAACTTTGTCCATGGCAAAGAGTTTATAACTTAAACTTATCCCTACCATCAAAGAAGTAGCCTAACTCCAGCAGAACCTATCAAACACATCCGTGCAACTGTAAGCTATTATAATCCACCAAGAGATGCAAGTGTGCGCAATCTGGTTTTGTGTGGGCTCAGCGATGTGTTGAGGATGCCAAGGAATTACCTGCTTTACGACTCCGAGGACTACCAGCGCATGGCATAGACACTGGTATAAATTTGATCTAAAATCATCATTCGCAGCACAGTATTTGTCCTTCCCGCCATAATGCCCATAAAACTTAACGTCGCAATAAAAATGACTACTTTGCAACGTGTAACAATTTTACTTTAAATTCCAGAGAAATTCTTAGAAACAAATCGAGTTTGTCTTTTAATGAGGATTTTGTTTGCCATTCTATAGTTCTTAGTAACTGTGACGCTTCTGGAGTTTCGGCCAATAAACCGAATACAGATCGCCATTTTCCAAGATGGCTGTTCGAGTAGAGGATTTATGAGGACTTTTGGTATGTTCGTCAGTGGGGTGTACTTAGCAACTAAGCCAAGTCTCTACTTACAGATAATTTGTTGAGTTGACTTATGTTTTTCTGCTAATAGGCCTCCCTCTACTATAATGCAGTTATATTAAACTCTTTCGAAAGATATACCGGTATGACATTTTAATATAAACCTCACACAGTAACAGTTCTAAGGTTTATTGATACAGATAGTATAGATAACACTCTGCAATTTCTCAGCCAACATGGTTGCCATGGCTTCAAAATAAGCTTTGCTTTGGTTACATTGATTTCCTAGAATCAAACATCACTTGGTTTCTTGACGAGGCGAATGACAGGAGCATGTCGTAGACACTTATATCATCATTGCTCAGAGTGGTGAGCGAAGACATTTGAATGAGCGGTCATTGGTTAGGCACAGTTTCAAACACGTAGAAATCGTCAGTTCCGGATACTTATGCCATGGTTCCAATTTTCTGCGAGGTATCACTCGGGTCTACGTTAAAATCGACACGATTTGTATAGGCCACGTAGTAATAAACTTAGGTTAGTAACTGTTATTCCGTACAGAACCAGCGGAGACTATTCTGCGGTTTGATTGACTTAAGAATTCTAAACGATTGATAGTCTATGACTTAATAATCGGTTAACAAAGAGTCTGAAGCAGATTAAAAGAACTCCGTTCCAGCGGCGTTTAGATCTACTTGAAAGGGTCATTGAAAAAGCAATCATGTCCTACGACGATCATTCAGAATCAGAGTGCACCAATGTTTTGCCTGTTCCGCAATTCCAGTTCTGGTTCAACGCCATTAAGAACAATGACAGTCAAAAGATACGTAAGATGTTAGAAACTTGCGATATGCAAACAAAGTCGAAATTACTTAACGGTTCGTTTAAATTCCCAGATATTGTGGAAGTCAAACGTTTAATGAAGAAACGGCCGATATTTACTCATCCGTTTACATTGGCAGCCATGTACGGATCTATGGAAGTAATTGACGTTATGGTGAAATATGAAGTAGACATCTTTCTTCAGGAGAAACGAGAATTCAATGTGTTCCATTGTTTGGTCTGTATTGCATTTCTTCAACCACACAGAGAAGAATCAATTGCACGAAGCTATACCAAGCTTTGTAGTATTCTCCCCAAGGAACACGTAGCTACGCTTCTACGGATGGAAGACGAGATGGGTCTTCGGCCGTTGGAGTTTGCTGTTCATCAAGGAACGCTTAAGATGATGATGACTATTTTTGAAACACCAGGAATTTATAAGATAAGAGAGGATATCATTGGTGTGAGAAGATATCGTTGGTATGATATCACAGAGTACGAAACAGAAGACATTTCCTGTTACCGATATTGTCTAAAATCACCCATTAATATTGTTCAGAGCTTAGAGGCAAGACATGTTTATTCTGATATTGGACGATATGTCATCAATGAGTCCGTCATCGGAGATTGGATTAATAGATCGGTTCAGGGCAAGCGTCTCATCATCGTCTGCTATTTTTTCTTCAAAATTGTTTACAGTTGCGCGTTTTTTGTGTATCAGTTAAGTCAAGCTAGCCTCAGAAATGGTTACAACAATAGGCCTATATATATTTCTGATGAACTCCATGAAAATGAAACAGATTACTTCATCAATTCCACCGAGTGCGATAACAATTACTTACATATTTCGTTGACTACTCAACGATGCCTTGAAGTGTATCTGATCTTGCAGTCATTAACCACCGTGCTTCATGACGCGCTAATGGTTGTGGCTATGCTCAAAGTTACTCGAAAGCAAGATTACGTATTGTTTGATTTGCTTGGAGAACGCAAGAAGATGGCCCTTGATATATCTTCAGCCTACCAAAGAACTGCTGCATTGTTGTTTGCCATCATGGTTTTAATAGAAATAGCGATCTACAATAACCCAAAAAAAGAGAACCTATCATACTTGGTAGTGGCCCATGTCCTACAAACTCCTATCATTACCACTTCGATCCTTCATCATATGGCAATTTTTCGTTCCCTCGGGCACATGATTTTCTACATCAGACGCATGGTTTCCATGCTGTTCACTTTTATTGTAGTGTTTGGAGGTTTTCTTTTGATGTTTGTGCGTCTCTTCATAATGATGTCCGAAATGGAAAGTATAGGAGATTGTATTTCACAGTTTTCCGGCTTCTTCACTGGTGTATATTCGACGTTTCTTATATTCTTCAATACGTTTGACGTGCGAAGTTTAAGTATTGGCTTTCTAGTTGGATTCGAAACGGTTCACGTCTGCTTTGTTTTCATTCTGGGCATCCTTCTGTACAATTTGCTCATTGCTTTGTTTTCAGACGATGTCAATTTAGTGTCAGAAAACAGAGATACTCTGCTGTCTATGGACCAGTTGCAATCAGTTTTGACGATCGATTATTTCGGTTTGAACACACCACTTCTTCGGAGTATTTACATTCCATTGAAGAGAGCGTGGATAAGGAAGAATTTTGTCTCTTTGGATGGTAGAATTTGTTTGTGTTTGGTTGATAGTGCAAAAATGACAGATAATGCTAGATGTTGACGGGACATATTCTATTTTTGTTTAGCCCACCTGTCGCTTGATTATTTTCACACTAATCGTGTTGTGATTTTTACACTTCTAGTTGTTTTTCCGATCAGAAACATCAAGATGTGCTTCGCTTGGGCCACATTTATGCTGCGAAGTTGTTGCAACTGTCTTATTAAAATAACTCTTCAAATAGTTAGCTTGTGATGCAATTATATTTCAATTATAAAGTTAGTTGCTATATAGTGTTACTCTAGAAAAGACGCTTTCGAAATGCACTCTAGGATTGACAAAATGTTGGAAGACGCTAGAATATAAAGTGTGAACACGAAGTCATAAAAAGTTCTTGGAACTTAATGAATTCACGTTTGGGTTAACGTTCCACATCATTCGACACCAAGAAACTGCTACAAGAAATTGAAATTACATCAACGCTAGTTGCAACATTGCGACAATTAACCTTTTTAAAGAAGCTGATTTATACCGATTGCTAATTTCTGCTTTGTTACTTGCTCCATAACTGTAGCCTAATGATATTGACGATAACAAGGCCGTAGCTAGGGAGTGTTTTGGGTGTTTGAACAGCCCCGAAATGAAAAATGTAAAAATAAAAGAATGCATTTACTAGCACATTATGTAAAAACCATGAAATAAAATCATGAAAACACCCCCGAAATGAAAAATGTAAAAAAAATTGAATGAATTGGTTACATTTTCTGAAGATTTCGGCCGGATGACTAAAAAAGGTCATCAGATTTTCGGACGGGAAACTGAAGAAACACCCCCCGAAATCAAATCCTTTCTACGGCCTTGGATGATAATCATAATAATTATTTGTTTATTACACATAACATATTATAGCTTTATTATATATTTTACGCGTCATTTCGTTCCTCTGGTAATCGAAACCGGAGGAAGCTGGCACTCCGAGTCTCTGGAATTTGTACAAGAGCTAGGATTCTAGGAAGCAGGATTTCTCTAGCGACAGGTGACCAGCGTGAAACCAGCCATCTGATCCAGGTTTATCAGTTGTCTCCAAATTGGAAAAACGTTGTCTGTTTTGGGCGCAATGGGTTAAAAAAATCAAGACACAGAGAGGCTCAGAAGTCAATGACAGCTCTACATATCATAAGACAATCGATTATATACTACTACTACTACTACTACTACTACTACTACTACTACTACTACTACTACTACTACTACTACTACTACTACTACTACTACTACTACTACTACTACTACTACTACTACTACTACTACTACTACTACTACTACTACTACTACTACTACTACTACTACTACTACTACTACTACTACTACTACTACTACTACTACTACTACTACTGCTACTGCTACTACTACTACTGCTACTGCTGCTGCTGCTGCTGCTGCTGCTGCTGCTACTACTACTACTACTACTACTGTTACTGCTACTGCTACTGCTGCTGCTGCTGCTACTACTACTACTACTACTACTACTACTACTACTACTACTACTACTACTCCTACTACTACTCCTACTACTACTACTACTACTCTTACTACTACTACTACTACTACTACTACTACTACTACTACTACTACTACTACTACTACTACTACTACTACTACTACTACTACTACTAATAATAATAATAATAATATAATAAAAATAATAAAAGCGGGCCGATGCCTCGTATGGGATGACACTGCGTACGACACCCTGGCACCTTCCTATCTGCAGGCAACGGCTGTCGCGGCAGGAGCAGCAACATAAATGGCAGATAGCAGAAAAGAAAAGAAATATATGTCCATTACAGCCTCACATGACTTCATTCCGCTGGCCCTGGAGAGTCTAGGACCATTAATTATAGGGTAGCCTAATTGCTATGTTAGTTGATTTAGGTCGCCAGTTGTCACACGCGTCGGACGATCTTAGGGAGACGTCATTCCTCTTCCAAAGACTGTCAATTCTTATTCAGCGTTTTAACGCTGTGGCTATCACGGGTTCTTTCGCTAACCCTAAGCCCGATTTGGAAGAGTGGTAACATTTCCATAATAATAACAGTTTGACTTGTATAATAATAATAATAATAATAATAATAATAATAATAATAATAATAATAATAATAATAATAATAATAATAATAACAACAATTTGTTTTTAAAGCCTGAGGGATCATATATACCTCGGGCGCTAAAAAAATAATAATAACAGTAATATTAAATTATCATCACCATCTTATAATAATGACAGTAATGTAAATTATAATTATACAATGTTTTACTTGAAGTAGGCCTACCACTTATCCCTCAGGAAGCATACGGTACACAAACAGCGGGAGCAAATTGCAGTAACTGCAAGGACCATTAATATGTGTGACGTCTGGAGCAATAACCTTATTCTTGTTTCATGTTGATTATAATTGTAGTGTCTGAGGCTGACACATAGAGACAGATAGAGACAGAGAGCAGACAGCCAGGCAGCAGGAGAGAGAGAAAGAGAACAGATAGACATGACTAAGCAGACTGGATGAGCGCAGTAGAGAGAGAGAGAGGAAGAGAGAGAGAGAGAGAGAGAGAGAGAGAGAGAGAGACAGACAGACAGACAGACAGACAGACAGGGACAGAGCGCAGACTGACTACTGACTAGAGGCTGCTCGGATATAGAGGCTAAGAGTTAAGAAAGGCTGGGTCGCCTTAGCAACGGATTTACCAGCGACCAATCAGGTTACGACACATAGGTGAAGAAGCTGGAAGCTGCAGAGGGCTAGTAGAGAGATTGAGTCAGTCCGCAGTTTGGATTCAGCCAAGTCGGTCAGCAAGCAGTCAGACGAGATAGACAAGGGTTGCCGGCCCAGGCTGATGGCCAGGGTCGAGCAGAGTGATGGAGTCATGGGTTGGAGTCGTCGGGAGGCACAGACGGAGAGACATTCAGTCGGTCATTCAGTCGAGTAGTGAATCGTTCAATAGGTCTTAAGCTCTGTCATCGTCAGAGTTATCATTCAGTTAATGCAATCAGTCGTTCAGTAAATCTTAACGCGTTGTCGCAGTCGATCGTGTGGTTGTGTCTGACAAATGTCGTTGTAACAATAAACATTCATCAACAGAAAGAGCTTTGTTCCCTTGTCTAATCTGATCGACAACCCGTATTGGCCGGGCGATCAGCACAGACGCTAGATAATTATATTGTCATGTGCAATTGTGCACGCCTCTCAATTTTCCCTGCAACTAAAACAGACTTTGCACTATTGTCTATAATTTATTGTGCAAGCTAAGCTTCATTACAGTTGAATTACTATATTTCCAAGAGTCAAATCATTTTGTGATTCTTTTATATGCATAATGCATATCCAACATGTACAAGCGACGAGGTATAGATAGGTTCCGTTGTTCAAAATTGTATAAATTCAAAGTGCATTCAAATATTTTACACCTAAGATATAGAGGTCTCACGTTTTTTTTATTAAGAACTAGCTGTGTTATCCGGCGTTGCCCGGTAAATTTTTGTTTTTCGCTCCACCCGTCCTCACCCAGCATTCCCCGGCAAAGTTCGCAACCCTCCATCACACCACGCCTCTACACCGACCCACTTCTCACCCTCTCACGTTCAAAATTATACGCCCATGAACTTTGAACGACCTTCGCCTCATCTATGTACTTATGTCTAGAGTCTCCTCCTCGTCTAGACCTACGCGTTGCATTTCTCCTTCTCTGTGGTTTCTGCACTGAGACCGCCATTGAATAAGCGCTTCATAAATGTCGAGATACGACATTATTCATTAATAATTATTATTTGTTGTTATTGTGATTATTTTGTTCCTACCTATAATATCATCTCTGGACACGTGCAGTGTTTTGGACACGCGCAGTGTTTAACGACTCAGGCCACGCATACGGACAGAAATGACGTCAGAAATGACGTTGTCAAAAGAGATTAAATATCGCCAAGACGTGATGTGGTTGGCTTCGGACAAATAGGCCTATTATCGTTAATGGCGTCTTAATTTCGCGTAAATTACGGGTCGACTTTTAAAATGTCCATAACTCTGGATTTAAAGTGAATCGAGAGCTAAAAATAGTCGCACTGACCTACAAATTCGCGTAGGTAGATTAACAAAAGTTTCGGTATTCAAACGTATGCGGCTTCAGAGCCTTTTAAGGGACAGACCCACATACAGATTGACAAACTTTCTACTTTATAGTTTAAGATGAAAGCTGAGTCAACTTCTGTATTACATGATACAACATCTGTAATGAAACACGAAATCCAGTGAGTTGATGTTTCCACACTCTCCATAGAAACCGATGCAGCAAAAAACCATCTTAGCCTAAGGTTTAATCTTCGCTTTTCTTTGCATAGACTCAATGCTTGCAATAATATTCTTACTTGCTTTCCATTATATTCCTGGAATCTATAAAGATGGCGAACAAGCCAAAACCAGTTTCAATGATTGACGTTCGTGAACCTTCAACAAACAGAACAGAGCAGTGCACCTAAATGCCACGATTCAATTACACAAGCAAGCAAACAGTGTGTGCTCCCTAATGGGTAACAACGATTTCCTGTAGGCTAATTGCGTATGCGGCAATAAGCCTACATGCCATAATTATACGGTGCATTAAGTGCATCACTTGCAGCCTATTATCTAACGAAAGAATCAAAGAATATTTATGGTAGCATATAATGCTTAAATACGAACTTGTGCAATGTGCATACATGCATGCATCTAGCATGAACACATACATGACTTGTGTATGTTTCCTGTTTTATTCTGTGTAATCCCAGTCTCTTCATAACTTCTACTCAGCCAATCCAACGGAAGCGCTTCCTTCGAGGCTTTCGTTCGATGATTCCCGACACTGGTCATTGGGGTCGGCGAATCTCTGCCACCATGGGACCAGGGTGGGGGACAAAATCCTTCATTTTCCCTCACAGGCTTACGACAGCACTTTTCTTTCGGTCCCATACGCATAAAAGCAACGGCTGACAGAGGTGTTTAAGGCCAGCGCTTTGCCAGTCAGGATTTCACGGGTCGCGCACCGGTCGAGGTCGGAGTGTGGTGGAGTGTGGGTGTGGTGGGGTCAGGGAGGGAGGAAGGAAGGGTAGGAGGGAGGGTGGGAGGGCAGGTGGAAAGGAGGGGATGGTGTGAGGGTGGGATGGAGGGAGGGAGGGTGGGAGAGAACTTCAGAAGGAGGGTGGGAGGGTGAGAGGGAGCATGGGAGGGAGGGTGGGGAGAGGAGACGGTGGGAGGGAGGGTGGGATGGATGGGTAGGCGGGTGGGGGATGGAGGATGGGAGAGTGAGAGGGAGTATGGGAGGAAGGGAGGGTGAGAGGGGATTGGCGGGAAATGGCCCGAATCCTAAAATTCCCGGGCAACGCCGGGTACCACAGCTAGTTTTGAATAAAACATTGGCTGCAAATAGAATTCTAGCGGCGCTTTTATTTCTTTCCAAAGCTTTTTCTTGCTTGACCTTCAAATGATGAACCACCACCACCACCACCACCACCACCACCACCACCACCACCACCAACACCACCACCACCAATAATAAATGCTGTCAGGAAGGCGGCGCAATCAGCTCACCATAATTTCGCTGTTAATGACAAAATTAATGTAAGCGTGTCAGTTCAATAATTGTTCGTGGCTGATTACCTATATCTTTCGTAATATGCGCGTAGATTTAGTGGATCTATAGTTATGTATTTTGTAATGTAGATGGTACTGTACACATTCAGCGATCCAAGGCTTGTTGAAATAGTTCCATCAATAACGCGTTGTCAATTGCTCACCAAACATGGTTGCCATAACTCCACTAATAGCTTTGTTTTGGTTGCATTAATTTCCTCGAATCACACATGGCTTGATATCTCGACGCAGAAAATCACCGGACGTTGTCGTAAAGACATTTTTCATCGCTGTGCAGTAAGAGAAGACATTTGAATGAGCTGTCGTTGGCTATGCACAGTTTGCGACATCATCAGTGACGGATAGTGATTTCATGGTTCTAGGTTGCTGCACGGTTTCATTCAGTTTTACATCAAATACGGCACACCTGGAATAGTCTACGTAGATATAAAATTATAAACCTTGGTCAGTAATAATTCCTTACTAAACCAGTGGAGATCCTGTAGTTTGATTAATTTCAGAAATTCAAACGATGGATCGATTTTGACTCAATAAGCAATAGTCAAAGCATCAGAAGAAGCGGATTGTAAGAACTCAGTTGCGTCATTTACTTGAAAGAATCATTGGAAAAGCAATAATGTCCTACGTCGACGGCTCTGACACAACGTGTACGAATGTTTTGCCTATTCCGCAATACCAGTTCTGGTTCAACGCCATCAAGAACAATAACAGTCAACAGATACGCAGAGCCTTAGAAACTTGCGATGCACATACAAAGTCGAAATTACTGAACGGTTCTTTTCAGTTCCCAGAAATTCCAGAAGTCAAGCGTTTGGAAACAAAGTATCCGACATTTACCCATCCATTCACTTTGGCAGCCATGTACGGATCTATGGCAGTAATTGACGTCATGATAAAATATGAAGTAGACGTATTTCTTCAAGAGAAACGAGAATTCAATGTGTTTCATTGTTTGGTTTGTATTGCCTTACTTCAACCACACAGGGTAGAATCTATTGCACAAAGTTACACCAAGCTTTGTAGTATTATCCCCAAGGAAGACGTAGTTACGCTTCTGCGTATGGAAGACGAGACAGGTCTTCGGCCTTTCGAGTTTGCTGCTCATATAGGAGCGCTGAAGATGATGATGACCATTTTCGAAACACGAGGAATATATAAAATAAGAGAGGATATCGTTGGTGTTAGAAGATATCGTTGGTATGATATCACAGAGTACGAAACAGAAGACATTTCCTGCTACCGGAATATTGTAAAATCACCCATGAATATTATTGCTGCCCTAGATGAAACGCATGTTTACTCAGACGTTGGACGACAAGTCATCAATGAGTCCGTCATTGCCGATTGGATCAAAAGATCGGTTGAGGGCAAGCGCTTGATTATCATCTGCAATTTTGTTCTGAGGATTGTTTATAGCTGTGCGTTTTTTGTGTATCAGTTAAGTCAAGCTAGCCTCAGAAATGGACACAACAAAATATATAGTTCTGAGGAACTCCGTAAAAATGAGACAGATTATCTCAATATCTCAACTGAGTGCGACAACGATTACTTACATATTTCGTTGACTACTCAACGATGTCTTGAAGTGTACCTGATATTGCAGTCATTAGCCACCGTGATGTATGACGTCCTAACGTTTGTGTATCTCTGCAAAAATTGGCGCACGCTGAATTTCATCCTGTACGATTTGCTAGGAAAACCCAAGAAAGGTACCGTTGATAAATCTTCAGCCTACCAAAGAGCTGCTGGCTTGTTGCTTGCCATCACGGTTTTGGTAGAAATAGCAATCTACAATAACCCGACGAAAGAAAATCTATCATACTTGGTAGTGGCCCATGTCCTACAAACTCCCATTATTACCACTTCGATTCTGCACCATATGGCAATCTTTCGTTCCATCGGGCATATGATTTTCTACATCAGACGCATGGTTTCCATGTTGTTCACTTTTATTGTTGTGTTTGGCGGTTTTGTGCTTATTTTTATGCGCCTCTTCATAATGATGTCCGAAATGGAAGGTATCGGAGATTGCATCTCGCAGTTTGCGGGCATCGTTGCTAGCGTATATTCGACGCTTCTCATATTCCTCAACTCGTTCGACATTCGAGGTTTAAACATTGGCTTTCTGGTTGGATTCGGAACGGTTCATGTCTGCTTTGTTTTCATTCTCGGCATCCTGCTGTATAATTTGCTTATTGCGCTGTTTTCAGACGACGTGAATTTGGTGTCAGAAAACAGAGAAGCTCTTTTGTCAATCGATCAGTTGTGGTCAGTTGTCACGATCGATTATCTCAGCATGAACACACCAATTCTTCGGAATGTCTACATTGTATTGAAAAGAGCGTGGATTAAGAAGAATTTTGTGTCGTTGGATGGCAAAATTTGTTTGGTTTCAGTTAATAGTGCAAAGATGACAGATACTGCGAGATTTTAAGGAGACTCATTTAAGCCCACATGTCATGTGTTTATCTTAGAGCAGAATAACTGCTGTGTTTTGACTAAACAGTAGGCCTATTAGTTGTTTGTCTGACCTGGGCTATTGACGTGTGCTTCACAGAAGACGCATTTCCCTGCAATTCTTGCAATTTTCTTTTCTAAATGGTTTACTTTCTATGCAATAGAAAATCGTTTAGAAATCCAAGTAGCCTACAAGCCTGTGGTTACTCTGGAAGAGGCGATTTAAAAATGTAAGATAAAATTTGCATGACGCTTAAAGACGCTAGATTATGATATTGTTGGAACTCGAAATCGCAAAAAGATTCTGAAACTTAAAGAATTCACGTTTGGGTTATCATTATGCAACGTTTCGACATCATGAAAACTGATAAAAGTATAACCACAAAGATGTGCAAGCTACACACTTATTGCAACCGTTAGCTATTTACATGAATCTACTACCTGATTACTACTGCACACCGCAAGAAGTCCGTCTTCTAGGTGTGAAGACGATAGCGAAAGTCTATGGAACTCGAAATAAGTGAAGTATTTGTTCTAACTTTGAAGATCTGTGAACTAGATTTGGCGTGCATTGTCTAAGGTATTTATTTTATTTAAAAGCTGCAGGGTTTCTAGTATGCTTTCTAATCATAGAAAAATATGTTAGACACAAAACGTCTTTGTCTTTTATTGAGGATTATGTTTGCCATTTTACATTTCTTAGTAGCTGTGACGAATCTGACGATTCATGAGTTACGGCCAATGATCCAAACATATGCCGATATTTTCCAAGATGGCGGCTCAAGCACATCACGGATACATGTGGAAAAATTTGATAATTATACTCGTCAGTGGGGTGTGCATATCGACTATGCCAAGTCAACTGTCCCTTCTAATGTGTTGAGTTCAGTGGGTTTTTTTGTGCTGAAATTCTCTACTATTATAATATACATATATTATATCTATAATAGTACGATAGAACTGTATGTGTATTGCAATGTAGACGGTATGCAGAAACAATTCTAAGGTACATGTACATTGATATAAGTCCTATAGCTAGCACCAGAGCCTTCTATTACTGAGAGTTTGGCATTCAGTCGTAAAGAGGAACTCGCGCTGTGAATGGTTGAAATTCATGGGCTCCATTGTAGTTCCATATGTGTCACCTTGTAAGAAGGTAGGCCTAGATATCAAATTGCAGTTCTATTGCATTGCAGTGACATAAAGTACCACATATCTCTGAACGCCACTTTACATGTATCATTGAGAGACTGACAGACACACATACACATACACTTAGACACGCAGATAGAGACAGACATATCGTTGAACACACACAGACAGAGAGACAGACAGACAAACAGACAGACAGAGAAACAGATATAAACAGAGATAGGCTATAGATAGCGATCGACAAACAGACAAGCAGAGAAAAAAGAGAGATAAACTGACATACATAGAGAGACAGATAGAGAGACAGAGAGAGACATACAGACATAGATAGAGAGACAATAGAGAGGCATAGAAATAGAGAGAGATAGACAGACAGAGAGAGGCAGACAAAGAAAGAGACAGATAGACAGCAGATATACAGACATTTAGATACAGAGGTCTCGCCATTTAAGGTTCCCGTGAAAGGACTATTGTACTAGCCAGGGCTGGTATCCACAGGACAAGGCATAAGGTAATCTATGTATAGTGCCTAAACGCGACTTAACAATTCCCGACTTAGCCATTGGAATTTATCAGTATGCACGAGACAATTTAGCATGTAGCATAGCTAATCTACACATTCCTCGCACTCGACGATGCATGACGCTTGCTCTTCCCCCAATTCAATAGGTTATAGCTGAGCGCGCATGCGTGAAAGATATTTATATGCGGTCGTTGCCAGCGTGGGGTCAACAGATTCAGACCTAAAGACAGGCCCCAGGGAAATATCGATGGCTGCCTATTGTTCACGCTGTCCAGCTAACGTCGGCCGTCTATTGTTCACGATGGGAATAGCCGGTTTACTCCTACCTCGGAGTTGGAATAACGTTATACCTAGTTTAGTTCGCTAATCTCAAGCCATGCATACGGAAATAACCCAGTATTCCCGATTAAGTCAGATTTAAGCCATATATAAGAGTTATGCCCTCATGTGCATCCGGGCCCTGATATTTGCCTTAAATAGGCCAGCATCGCCCACTTTAAAACAAAGGCGCATCATGCCAATAAGGCTCCCTGAGCCCGTAAGGCGCTACTCTAGCGCTAAGCGCAAAGCACCAGCTTTTTACGAGCGTTGCGTTGGTCCAGATAGGCCTAGCTCAAATTCCAAGTCCCGCTACCGCAGTAAAGTAGAGCAGCTGTTGCGGCGGGTTTCATCGAGGACGAACAGGATCGAAATAGCATTCTCGTGCTGCTAAACAAGTATTATCAAACTACACATGTGGCAGCTGAATTTAAATTTCCTATCTTCCGAATAGGTCTAATTATCATTTAATCCAGAGCGTCAACACAGCAGAAGTGAAATATCTGCTAATAAGTGAATTTGACAGGCACCCATCGTTGCTACTTACTTACTCAACCCCTTCCGGTGGAACTAAAATGGCGTCCATGTCAGCCGACCAATCATAATGCAGGAATCCGTTTACCATTGCGCCTATAGGAGAATGCCGAACTCTCAGTAATAAAAGTCTCTGGCTCTGGCTGTTGTATCTCAGCAAACATAATTACCGTAGCTTAAATAAAGCTTTGCTATGGTTACATTGATTTCCTGGAATCACACACATTTCTTGACGAAGCGAATGAAGGAAGGTTGTCGTAAACGCTTTTATAATCACTGTGCAGTGCAGTGGGAGAGGACATTTGAATGCGACACGTAGAATTCACCAGTGCCGGATACTGACGTTATCATTGTTATGGGTCTAAGTTTCTGCGCGGTTTCACTCGGGTCTGCATTAAATTCTACGCGATTGGAATAGACAACCAAAAAATAAATCTAGGTTAGTTATTGCGTACCGAACAAGTGCAAATACTGCGGTTTGATTAGCTTCAGAAATCTAAACGGTAGGCCTATATTGCTTTTGACTTAATAATCGATTAACAAAGTATCTGGAAAAGCAGATTGTACGAACTCAGTTGCTGCATCGACTTGAAAGAATCATAGGAAAAGCAATAATGTCCAACGTCGACGGATCTGACATAACGTGTATGAATATTTTGCCTATTCCGCAATTCCAGTTCTGGTTCAACGCCATCAAGAGCAATGACAGTCAAAAAATACGCAGAGTATTAGAAACTTGCGATGCACGTACAAAGTCGAAATTACTGAACGGTTCATTTGAGTTCCCAGAAATTCCAGGAGTCAAACGTCTACCAACAAAACGACCGACATTTACTCATCCATTTACATTGGCAGCCATGTATGGATCTATGGCAGTAATTGACGTCATGGTTAAATATGACGTAGACATCTTTCTTCAAGAGAAACGAGAATTCAATGTGTTCCATTGTTTGGTCTGTATTGCATTTCTTCAACCAAACAGAGAAGAATCAATTGCACGAAGCTACACCAAGCTTTGTAGCATTCTCTATAAGGAACACGTAGCGACGCTTCTACGTATGGAAGACGAGACTGGTCTTCGGCCGTTAGAGTCAGCTGTTCATCGCGGAACGCTTAAGATGATGATGACTATTTTTGAAACACCAGGAATTTATAAGATAAGAGAGGATATCGTAGGTGTGAGAAGATTTCGTTGGTATGATATCACAGAGTACGAAACAGAAGACATTTCCTGTTACCGAGATTGTCTAAAATCACCCATTTATATAGTCCCTACCTTGGAGGCAAGACATGTTTATTCTGATATTGGACGATATGTCATCAATGAGTCTGTAATCGCCGATTGGATTAAAAGATCGGTTCAGGGCAAAGGTCTCGTTATAGTCTGCTATTTTTTCTTCAAAATTGTTTACAGTTGCGCGTTTTTTGTGTATCAGTTAAGTCAAGCAAGCCTCAGAAATGGACACAGCAAAGTATATAGTTCTGAGGAACTCCATGAAAATGAAACAGATTACTTCATCAATTCGACCGAGTGCGACGACAATTACTTACACATTTCGTTGACTACTCAACGATGCCTTGAAGTGTACTTGATCTTACAGTCATTAACCACCGTGTTTCCTGACGCGATAATGGTTGTGGCTATTCTCAAAGTTTCTCGCAAGCAAGATTACCTTTGGTTTGATTTGCTTGGAAAACGCAAGAAAATGGCCGCTGATATATCTTCAGCCTACCAAAGAACTGCTGCATTGTTGTTTGCCATCATGGTTTTAGTCGAAATAGCGATCTACAATAACCCGACGAAAGAGAATCTATCATACTTGGTAGTGGCCCATGTCTTACAAACTCCAATCATTACCACTTCGATACTGCACCATATGGCAATTTTTCGTCCCATCGGGCACATGATTTTCTACATCAGGCGCATGGTTTCCATGCTGTTCATTTTTATTGTAGTGTTTGGAGGCTTTCTATTGATGTTTCTGCGTCTCTTCATAATGATGTCTGAAATGGAAAGTATCGGAGATTGTATTTCACAGTTTTCCGGTTTCTTCACTGGTGTATATTCGACGCTTCTCATATTCTTAAATACGTTTGACGTGCGAAGTTTAAGTATTGGCTTTCTGGTAGGATTCGAAACGGTTCACGTCTGCTTTGTTTTCATTCTGGGCATCCTTCTGTACAATTTGCTTATTGCGCTGTTTTCAGATGACGTGAATTTAGTGTCAGAAAACAGAGAAGCTCTGCTGTCTATCGATCAGTTGCAAACACTTTTCACGATCGATTATTTCGGTTTGAACACACCAATTCTTCGGCGTATGTACATTCCATTGAAAAGAGCGTGGATTAGGAAGAATTTTGTCTCTTTGGATGGTAGAATTTGTTTGTGTTTAGCTGATAGCGCAAGGATGGCAGATAATGCAATATTTTAACGGAACTCACTTTTGTTTAGCCGCAGAGTTATTTGCGAGGAATTACGTGCTCAAGAACGATATTTTATTTTATGCAACACCTGGTAGCTACATGTAGCCTATATGTTTCCCGGTTTCCGGTAGGCTCCCAACTAATAACCGCCGTGCTTTCTGCTTCTTTTGGAGACTTTCAGAATTGGACAATAACACTTCAACAAGACAAGACTTCACTACTTGGATTCTATATCATGCCACGTGGTCTGTTCTTTTTGATGCCTCCCGATGAAACAGTGAGTGAAATTTGCGCGTTTTTGGACGATTTCAACATCTACGATCTTCACAGCATGGCTGTCGCTTGTGTGTTTACTATGAACAACCGCTTCGAACGCGTCATCCAAGAGTTTCGCTGTAGGGCTGCAGCATTGGACTATAGTCTATGCGCATATTACAACATTCATCACCTTTTACTACGATCATCTTGGCAGGAGTATAACATCGGTATTTATCCTTCCGAGTACATATTTAGCAGGATATAGTGGCCACTCAAGAAGCCTCTTCCTTTAAGTTTAACATCAACAACCAAACAGTTTGGCGCCTGTTTATGGCTGCCGCTACTTTATTATTTAAAAAACTTGATTATTGCTATGCTTTATTATTATTTCTGTGATTTGTTTTACATTTTTTGGCATGTAACCGGGTGCGGTGTGTCACCAGGAATTTTCAGATTTTTAAATTAAACGAATGTACAATAATGCAATAGCCTAATACTTGTCGCCTGTTTGACTTTGGGCAGAGTACTTATTGTATTTTGATTCAACGGTGTTAGGCCTAATTGTTAATCCGTTGAGAAATATCAAGGTGCACTTCATACGAGTCACATTGATGCCGTGAAGTTGTTCCAACTGTCTTATTAGAAACAACTCATCAAATAGAAATTCTTTCAAGACGCGAAAATATAAAGTGTAAAAAACTCGCATGAACAGTACCTCATTTACCAAAACCACAAGACTATTGAAGGCCGAATTGGCATTTGGGAGGACAGAGGGTGTTGATCTTAAAATGGCACTCTGCAGTTGCCATATACCGGTAATTATTGTTGATGCTAATGCGTTCAACCGTTGCAGAGTAGGCCTACTTGGAGGTCGTAGGGTCCTCTACGTCAAATGCATCGTCGGCGTGTGCTCTGTATACGTGACCACTGGTCTCTGTCTTCGCCGCCCGTGTCTTACTGTCTCAGGTTTGCTGAAACTTCTCCTTTTCTTCGACCTTCCGTAGCCAGCACATTTCAATGTCTTCTTCGCACAAGGGAACTTGAGCGGCTCAACCACCGGCCACACACTGACCTTCTATTTAATTTGAAAAATAGTTTGCGATGCGATTTGCTAATGTTCTTTTACTGACCTTGACACTGCAGTCAATTATAATCATTTTCAAATAAGATTCTAACGATGAATTGTCGTGTGTTTTTCAAATTGACTTAGGAGTTATTCGATTTATCTTACTGTTAAGCCAAGTGCTCACAATAATTTACAGAGCTCAGTTAGATAGGCCGAAGCAAAGCTAAGGAGACACCGCCAAAACAGTGATGCAATACTGATATCGATGCGCTCTGAGACAGGGACCCAGCGCAGAGTGTGAGACAGGGAGCCAGCGCAGAGTGTCATGCATGTATGATGAAACAGAGGCAGTTAGCCGGGCTGCAGAGCGAAGAACACGGTCTAGTCTGGATGTCAATAATATAATAGGCAAACCAAACAGAATACAGCAACAGAAGACCAAGCGGCTGGTGTCAGAAGCATGGACAAGGGTAGCAGCATCGATCCTGCGATAAGAAGCGAGAGATGAACCGTAGCTGACGAGTTTGGTAGTAATAGTCACGATTCAGCCGATTGACATGCTTTGAGAAACTAAGTTCTTCATGCAGCGTAACACCCACATCTCGGACAGTATCAAAAAAGGTAACATGGGAAAAAGCTTTAACCATGGAACAACTATAAGCACTTGCAGGTCGTCTACGTCCACCCAGCCAGATGAATTGAGTCTTGGAAGCATTAAGTAGAGGCAGTGGCGTAACTAGGAACTCGGGGGCCCCTAGACAAAATATGAAGGTGGGGCCCTCTCTCTACGGTACATATTGAAATGTATTACGAACTCGGGGGTCCCTCTGGGGCCTCTACACTCGGGGGCCCCTAGACTTTGTCTTACCCAGTCTACCCTATTGTTACGCCACTGAGTAGAGGGCGGTTAGAGGCTAGCCAGCTAGCAAGCTTATCCATAGCATGACACATTTTCTGAACTATTGCCAGAGCATTGTCAGGGCGGGTCTGGGTACATCGCTTGACCATCATCAGCGTTTAGGTGGTGAAAAAGACCACAGGATGTCAGTAGTGCTCTTATGCCAGGCGTATAAATAATTAATATAAAGCAATGGTCCCAAAACAGAGCTCTGCGGGATCCAAAGGGGCAGAAACCCAGACAGATCTGGAAGTACCAAAGCCAACAGAATTGGCCCGTTCCGATAAGAAAGAATATTATCTACACTGCATACTTTCGCCCTCTCCTGGCAGCTGGTTTTCTTGAGTCAATCTTGCGCAGACCATCAGCCATATTATGTGAATTTATGTCCACCGTCTGGCGTCTGCAGAAGGACTACTACAGCGGTTCAAGCAATAAACCAACTTGAACCAATTTCTATATAACAGGATATGACAATTTGACAATTATCTGTAATGAACAAGGCCGTAGCCAGGATTTGATTTCGGGCGGTGTTTCTTCAGTCACAAAATTTCACCAATAAATTCATTTTTTTTACATTTTACATTTCGGAGGGTGTTTTCGTGGTTTTATTTCATGGTTTTTACATCATGTGCTCGTACAATATGCAATTATGCATTCTATTATTTTTTTTAATTTTCCTTTTCTGGGGGTGTTCAAACACCCAAAACACCTCCTAGCTACGGCCTGGGTAATGAAACACGAAATCCAGTCAGGTGGTGGTTAGTATGACCTTCCCATGGTAACCGATGTCACAAAAGTCTTGCAAGCTTCAGCCTTCCCGAATCCTGTAAGTTTGTTTTAATGAGTGACGTTTGTGAACCGTTAACAAACAAATCAAATTAGCGCAGTGTGTCTAAATGAATGATTCAGTGACACAAGCAAACAGCCAGTCTTTGATCCCTAATGGCGCAACAACGATTTCCCGTAACTGCGTGAGCTGCAGTGTATGCCATACATTAAGCGAAAAACTTTATTTGGGCAGAGAAGGAATCAAAGAATATGTAGGCTACTGCTGCATATGTGCAAAAACAAACTTGAGCACACATGCATTGTTACAGTTTTGTTTATTCAACAACCCGGTTGACAGAACGCAACCGGTTACAGTGTACAATTATGCAGTTTTCAACAATTCGCAAGAACGCAGATCACAGAATACACAAATCTTAATTATACTAACTGAAACAGACAGCCTGCAATAATTGACGCTAATAGCAGCCTACAAAGCACACGTTCGCCCTGTACGGGGACTCGAACTCGCTACCTCTCGCTCTGTATAGGCAAGCGTGCTATCCATTACTCTACCGGCCCCCAAGTTGTTGCAAGTTGTAAATTCTGGGGAATCGCTCTAGCCTATGTATGTACAAATATGCTTCTCTATCCCTATCCTCCCTCAGCTATAATACATTTGTTTTACGCAGGATACTATTAATTTTTGTTAAACATCGTATTTGCTATTTAAACAAATTTGTTGACCCTAGTTAGCTGTTTGAATCTGAACAGAATTTAATTATAGGCTATGTAATCAAATGTCATCTGATGACTACAGGATAATTGAGATTTATAAATAGGTTAAGGTGAACGTAGGCTAATAATTAAAAAATTATTTTGTGTATGTAAATTTTGTCAAGATCCTCTCTCATCGTATGCACCCGTATGCAGATCGCCTAAGCCCGCCTAAACCCGGTGACTCCATGTGTGTACGCAGTGGCGTAGCCAAGGGGGGTTTCGGAAGTTAAACTCCCCCATTGGTTTAGGAAATAAGTTTTTAAAGGTTATTTATCGACTGAAATAAGAAAAACAAACAATTGCTTGTAGTAACAATTGTTTTCCTACTTTATTCACTTTGTTACTTTATTCCCTTTTTATTTACTGTTATACTGTTGGGTTGGTGTCAGGAAGGGCATCCGGCCAGGCCATAACCCCCCCCCCCTATCACAAATGTCTTGCTACGCCACTGTGTGTGCGTAACATATGGACAGCCTCTTACATGTGAAACCTCAGACAACTACAGGGTGGGCCATTAAAAAAGACCCCCCCTAGGTTTTTTGCCCATATCTTGACCAAAAGTAAGAATTTCTAAATGAAATTTTACAGGCTTATAGGCAATTCATATTCACACATGATGGCCAGATTTTATCAAAATATTTCAAACAGAACAAAAGTTACACCACTTTCAGTGAAGCCACCCACCGTTTTTTGACGTTTCAAAAACGTAACGCAACAAAAAGTAGGTTTTTGCCAATATCTTGGCCAAAAGTAAGAATTTCGAAATGAAATTTTACAGGTTTATAGACAATTCATATTTACATATTTTGGCCTGATTTCATAAAAATATTTCAAACAGAACAAACGTTATATCACTTTTAGTGAGGCCACCCACCGTTTTTTCGACTTTTTTGAATCATCAAAAAACGTAGGGTGGCCTCACTAAAAGTGATATAACTTTTGTTCTGTTTGAAATATTTTTATGAAATCTTAACAACAAATGTAAATATGAATTGTCTACAAAACTGTAAAATTTCATTTCGAAATTCTTACTTTTGGCCAAGATATTGGCAAAAAGCTACTTTTCGTTACTTCGCGTTTTTTGAATCGTCAAAAAACGGTGGGTGGCCTCCATAATAGTGGCATAACTTTTGTTCTGTTTGAAATATTTTTATGAAATCTGGCCATCATGTGTAAATATGAATTGTCTTTAAGCCTGTAAAATTTCATTTCAAAATTCCTACTTCTAGCCAAGATATTGGCAAAAAACCTAGGGGGGGTCTTTTTTTGGCCCACCCTGTAGATCAGGTTATTCAGTGGCGTCATCCAGAACGTAGG
This sequence comes from Lumbricus terrestris, assembly GCA_949752735.1. NCBI lineage: Eukaryota > Metazoa > Annelida > Clitellata > Crassiclitellata > Lumbricidae > Lumbricus > Lumbricus terrestris. The sequence goes on along the minus strand of OX457040.1, from coordinate 14,565,483 downwards.
CCCTATTCAAAATGTATGTCTAGTTATTATCATGTACTCATGTACAGTATCTCCTCCAATACCTGGATCAGTCCGAATGGTCTGTCCCAGGCTTCCTGCAGCTGGGACCACTGCTACTCAAGCCTGATCTTTTACCATAATATTAATGGTCCATCCTGCTTGTCACATGTTGAACGACACTGTCATATCAAAGATGATTAGTGTCACCCTCCTCCTGTATCCAGGCTTGGGACTGGCACCGGCAGAATGCAACCAGTGGCAGAGTTATCTACACTGCATACCGTGCATGCATAATTGTCTACGTGAACAGCTAAAATGCACTGTTCTATTTTGTGCAGGATCTGAAATGGCGGACCAGTAACAAAGAATACTAAAATCGCATTTGGGTAAGGAATAGATGCAAGCGATGGGATAGAGGAGGGAAGGGAAGGGACGGGACGTGAAAGGGAAGAGAAGGGGGAAAGAAAGGGAAGGATAGGGTAGGGAAGGGAAGGGAAGGGAAGGGAAGAGTAGTGAGCGGGAGGAAGTCACCACCACTACCAGGTCCTGGGGAAACGTTGCGCTCATGTCAGCATAGATGATCCAACCAACAAATAATATACCGGTACTCAGCGGCGCCCACAGGATTTTTTCTTGTACGCGCAACAGGGGAAAATTTTCGTCAGGGCCACCGAAAAAACTGATGACCTTTTTTTAGTCATCAGCCATTTTTTTTAGCCTTTCCGCGCTGTACGCACTTGCGTATGTGCGTACGCCTGCGGGCGCCGCTGCCGGAACTACGGTAGCTTATCCACAGCGTATTTAGTCATGATGTTTCACGGATGCAGATTGGATCCATTGACGTCAAAGGCGGACGGATCGAAACCACTGCCATGAACTGCAGCACTGTGTTGATAATATTCGCATCAGACGACCTGCTGCAGGTAATCAAATCTTGTTGGTTTACATCGGTCCTGAAAGGACTCGACAAACCAATAAATTGCAGGTGTTGTCAGGAAGGCAACCAATCAGCTGATCATAATTCCGCTGCTAACGACAAAGCAATCATTCAGCACAGCATTTCTCTTGGCTGAATATCTATATGGTTTTTCGTACTAATAGACCTATAGCCTATGGTAATAATATGGTAATATTATATACTAATAGACCGTACAGTAGGCCTACACAATTAGCGATGCAAGGTTTATTGACATAGGTCATATCGCCAACGTTATATAATTCCTTAGCAAACATAATTGCCATAGCTTCGATACCCGGAATAAGCCTTGCTTTGGTTACATCGATGTCCTCAAATCACACATCATTTTAACTCCGCCACTGGTCGCACTCTGCCAGTGCCAGTCCCAAGCCTGGATAAAGGAGGAGGGCGTCGCTAATGGTCTTTGTTACCACACAGTGACGTTAAACTGCAACTACACCATAGGCGGAGACCTGGTCCGAACTTGGGGGGGGGGGACGGACGAGCGGCCGAATGACGATCTCCGAGGCACGATGCGCCTAGCAGGGGAGGGTTTGGGCAGGGAGATATGCCCCCAAACTTCGAAAAATTTCGATTTTCAGCACTGCAATGGTAGCATTGCAGGTAGTCATATTAACAAATTTCCTCGTCATTTTAGTGCTTATAGTCTTTGTTTAAGACTTCAAAGTGCCCCCAGCCAATGTCGAAATGCTTTGAATTGACAATTGTTTAGAAAAGTTAAAAGAGGTGTGTAAAAGACATCTCCAATTGGAATTATCTCTTTTAAAAAAATAGTTAACTTGCTTGATGATAATAGTTTAGTAAAGTTAAAAGAGGTGTGTAAGAGACATCTCCAATTGGAATTCTCTGTTAAAAAATAGGGGTTTTTTGATGACAATAGTTCAGTAAAGTTAAAAGAGGTGTATAAGAAATATCTCCAATTGGAATTCTCTGTTTAAAAAATAATAGTTAACTTGTTTGATGATGTAAGATTAGTAATATTAAAAGATGTGTGTAAGAGACATCTCAATTTGGAATTCTCTGTTAAAAAATAATAGTTAATTTGTTTGATGGTAATAGTTTAGTAAAGTTAAAAGAGGTGTGTAAGAGGTGTGTCCAATAAAAATTCTCTGTTAAAAAATAATAGTTAACTTGGCTGATGATATCAGTTTAGTAAAATTAAAAGATGTGTGTAGGAGACATCTCCAATTGAAATTCTCAGTTTAAAACAATAATAAAAGCTAACTTGTTGGATGATAATAGCTTAGTAAAGTTAAAAGAGGTGTGTAGGAGACATCTCCAATTGGAATTCTCAGTTTAAAACAATAATAATAGCTAACTTGTTTGATGATAATAGTTTAGTAAAGTTAAAAGAGATGTGTGAGAAACAATCTCCAATTATAATTCTCTGTTTAAAAAAATAGTTAACTTGTCTGATGATAATAGTTTAGTAAAGTTAAAAGAGGTGTGTAAGAGACATCCAATTGGAATTCTCTATATTAAAAAAATAGTTAATTTGTTTGTTGATAATAGTTTAATAAAGTTAAAAGAGGTGTGTAAGAGACATCCAATTGGATGGATCCGATTTGACCAGGGTCTATGACAACAGATGCCGTTACCCTGGACAGAAATTTGCTCGGCATATTACAGCACTTAAGAGCTTTCTTCTTTCGAAGTTTTTACACATCCAATTGGAATTCTCTGTTAAAATATAATAGTTAATTTGTTTTAGGATAATAGTTTCGTAAAGTTAAAAGAGGTGTGTAAGAGACATCTCCAATTTGAATTATCTGTTAAAAAAAATAATAGTTAACTTGTTTGATGATAATAGTTTAGTAGAGTTTCTCCTTAACGCACTCCAGGTTTAGCGTTATCTCTTCACACTGGTATCACAATCCTAAAGCCACTGGGTTTAAATAATCTCTTCCTATATATTTCAGGAGGTATCCCCAATCTAGCCCAAAGGTTTTTTATAAATTGCGTTAGCTAACTAGTTCTCACCTTGATTATTGCCTGATTAATTTGTGATACTTGTTTTGCTTTATGTAACTATTTTCCTGCCTTATATCTTAGTGTGCTTGATACATATGGACCAATCAAAAAATTGATTGATTGATTGATAATTATATTATATTTAAATTGGGATTTTAAATCCTAAGTTTTTAATACCTATTGTTAATCCGATGTATAACTACGATGTTCTATGTCCCATTGTTCGTTTTCAAGAGGAGTAATACAACAAATACTTGCATACTAACTTACTTACTTTCCATATTATTCCCAATGTACAACTGGAGGTTGATTCGAGCCTGAAGGAAACCTGTAGGGAATGTAGCAGAAGCCCGATTATGACGTTGTGGCGTTATTTATTATTATTAATCAGAAGTTTAACGACATCTTATAGCAACAAAGGCCGTTGACGTCTTTAAAGATTTTTAACAGTGCATTCCACTTTTTTCTCCTCGCATTTTTTAAGTAGTGAGATTGATATATCATTCTTTATTAACGCAAGCAGCATATGCTCAGTTGTTTCAGGCATTTGGCATTTAGAACACAGGTCTGTTGTGCTTTTACCTAACACTTTCAGCCAAGTGTTATTAAGGACATGCCACATCCTAAGTCGGGTAATGTGAATTTCTCTTTTCTGATGGAGTCCATAAATTTTATATCAGTTGTGACGTTGGGTGTTGGGAAGGTTTTTATAATAACCGGTATTACGTTAAAAGAGGTATCTTATCCACACAGTAAAAGGTTCGCAAACTATTCAACGTGGGACTAAATAACTATTGGTTAGAGCCTGGATTGCCCGGGAATACAAATCATTAGAAATATGAACTTCATCTGCTAAAGTTTTCTTTCTCTAGAACTCTACTGACGTGTGTGTGTGTGTGTGTGTGTGTGTGTGTGTGTGTGTACATGCCCTAACGCTTAAACATTGGGGGGGGGGGACAAATGCATGGGCCGTCCCCCCCAACGCCTCCATTGGGGGGGACCGTCCCCCCTGTCCCCCCCTAGGTCTCCGCCAGTGAACTACACATACACTTGGTTTCTTGGCGAAAAGAATGACAGGAGGTTGTCGTAGACGCATTTATCGTCACTGTGCAGTAGAGGAAGAGAAGGCATTTGAATAATCTGTTCATGGTTTATATGCAGTTTGCAGCTCATCGTCAGTGCCGGATATTTGTGACAAATAGCGACTGTAATTAGCGGTTGTGACCTGCGTAGGCGCTGGGTTTTGTGCACCTGATGCCAGACGCGCAGTTGTACGACACCGGTAGACCCTATAACTGTGACCGATGATTGATCGACGAGGGTGGTCTGATGGAAAGCGTGGAAGTGGTGAAAACGCGAAAAGGAACCGGTTTAGCTGTTGTGGAATAGGAGAAGGTGACTCAGGGCTGAGAGGTTGACAATTCGAGGCTCGACGGACAGATTAACCCTTTGAACACTTAGCTCCTGTAACTCTATGGATAACGGGCCGGAAAAACCGGGCCGTCGGGTTCAAAGGGTTAAAGACGAGGTATTTCGGTTTCCAACGGACTCAGATAGACTAACTAAGGCGTAGATGGTGTCGATTATTGAGTAGTCATAGACTTACGTTGATGACTTGATGTTCGTAATTAAAGTGTTCCTTTTAACAAAACTATGGAAAAATCTTCACAATATTCATGTTATGGTTGTAAGTTTCTGCGCGGTTCCACTCAGCCTATATTAAAATCGACGCGATTAGAATACGTAGAAATTAACTTAAGTCAGGTCCTTCAGCACCGAACCAGTCCAAATTCTGCGGTTTCAGTAACTACAGAAATCCAAACGATGAATGGTTTCTGACTGAGTACGCGATTTACGCAGTAAATGGAGCGGAGTATAAGACATCAGTAGGCCTAATTGTCTTAACTTTCCAAAGGGGTCGCCCAGAGCCAATAATGCCCGGCAACGAAGCCTCTGACACAAGGCGTACAGACTTTTTACCGTTGCATCAATACAAATTCTGGTTCAACGCCATTAAGAACGATGACAGTCAAAAGATACGCAGAGTATTAGAAACTTGCGATACGCATACAAAGTCGAAATTACTGAACGGTTCATTTCAGTTCTCAGAAATTCCAGAAGTCAAACGTCTAACAGCAAAGCGACCGATATTTACTCATCCATTTACTTTGGCAGCTATGTACGAATCTAAGGCAGTAATTGACGTCATGGTAAAATATGACGTAGACGTCTTTCTTCGAGAGAAGCGAGAATTCAATGTGTTCCATTGTTTGGTTTGTATTGCATTTCTTCAACCACACAGAGAAGAATCAATTGCACGAAGCTACACCAAGCTTTGTAGTATCCTCCCCAAGGAACACGTAGCGACGCTTCTACGTATGGAAAACTCGACAGGTCTTCGGCCGTTGGAGTTTGCTGTTCATCAAGGAACGCTCAAACTGATGATGACAATTTTTGAAACACCAGGAATATATAAGATAAGAGAGGATATAATAGGTGTTAGAAGATATCGTTGGTATGATATCACAGAGTACGAGACAGACGACATTTCCTGTCAACGGGATTGGCTTAAATCACCCATAAGTATTGTTCCGGGGTTAGAGGAAAAGCATGTTTATTCTGATATTGGACGATATGTCATCAATGAGTCCGTCATCGGAGATTGGATTAAAAGATCGGTTCAGGGCAAGCGTCTCGTGATAGTCTGCTATTTCTGATTCAAAGTTGTTTACAGTTGCGCATTTTTTGTGTATCAGTTAAGTCAAGCTAGCCTCAGAAATGGACACAGCAAAATATATAGTTCTGAGGAACTCCGTAAAAATGAGACAGATAATTTCAACAACTCCACCGAGTGCGACAACAATTACTTGACTACTCAACGATGCCTTGAAGTGTACTTGATCTTGCAGTCATTAACCACCGTGCTTCATGACGCGCTAATGGTTGTGTACTATGTAGGCCTACATCTTCAAAACGTTGCGCTCGCAGAATAAGGTCGTATTTGATTTGTTGGGAGAACGCAAGAAAATGGCCGTTGATATAACTTCAGCCTACACAAAAACTGCTGCCTTGTTGTTTGCCATCATGGTTTTGAGCGAAATAGCGATCTACAATAACCCAACGAAAGAAAATCTATCATACTTGGTAGTGGCCCATGTCCTACAAACTCCTATCATTACCACTTCGATACTGCACCATATGGCAATATTCCGTTCCATCGGGCATATGATTTTTTACATCAGGCGCATAGTTTCCATGCTGTTTACTTTTATTGTAGTGTTCGGTGGTTTTTTGCTTATTTTTATGCGCCTCTTCATAATGATGTCAGAACAGGAAAGTATCGGTGACTGTATTTCACAGTTTTCCGGCTTCTTCACTGGTGTTGGCCTATATTCGACGCTTCTTATATTCTTCAATGCGTTTGATGTGCGAAGTTTAAACATTGGCTTTCTCGTAGGATTCGAGACGGTTCACGTCTGCTTTGTTTTCATTCTCGGAATCCTTCTGTACAATTTGCTTATTGCGCTGTTTTCAGATGAAGTTAATATTGTGTCAGAAAACAGAGAAGCTCTTTTGTCAATTGATCAGTTGTGGTCGGTTTTGACGATCGATCATCTCAGCATGAGCACACAAATTCTTCGAAATATTTACCTTCCTTTGAAAAGAGTTTGGACTAGGAAGAATTTTGTCTCTTTGGATGGTAAAATTTGTCTGGTTTCAGTTGACAGCGCCAAGATGGCAAATAATTCAAGATTTTAACCGAAGTCACATTTGTTTACTTGTCGTCTGATTATATATTGTATTTTAATTCAACGGTGTTAGTTGTTAGGCCGACCAGAAATATCACGATGTGCTTCATTTGGTCAAGATTTTTTATGTAGGCTAGTTGTTGCAGATGTCTTATTGATGACGCTTTGAATGGTTAATTCATGATTCAATTAAATATCAAATAGAACGTTTGTGCATATCGTTTGTGATGCATGCCTAATGTAGGCCATGTGTCGAGACTGCCTAAGCTTTAATTCACTTAGAGTTTGTCGCTAGAACTTTGCAATTTGTAAAGCTAACATGACAACCACAGATACGGTACAAACTTTGCTTTGAATGCATTGATATTCTCGAACAACGCATCGCTATGTTTAAAGCGAATGACTGGCGGTTGTCCTAAATCACTGCATCGTTACTAAGCAGTAGAGTGATAAGAAGAATTAATTGTATCTCCTTGACTAACATGCCCTGTCACCATCCCTGTAGGCCTAAAGACTCCGGTGTCTACATGTATGTTGACTTCACTCAGTTTCAATGTAAAGTGAATACACACGAATTAACGAGTTGAAGTTAATAGCTAGGCCTATTAAAGAAAATGGCGATAAGTACTGGGTCCTGCACTAATTCTGACCCAACAAGAAAGGAGTCAGGGAGACAAGATTCTTCCTTGGTATTAAGAATTTGCTTGCTTATTTTCCAAGTCAGATTAAGGTCATCACCACACTAGATGAAACAATCAGAGTAATAACGTGATTCACATTCTTTTATAACAGATCTAAACTTGTTTTGATATTGGGTGAATAGTTGTTTATTTAAAGCTGTTGGGTTCAACAAGTAGCCAACTGCTTATGTAGCCTTGTTTTTTTCTTGCGAGATTTAAGAAGTGATTTCCATGTAGCAGGGCCGCTGAAGTTGAAGTTATTATGTTCTAAACTAGTGCAGTATATTTGAATTGATTATCTTCATAGGCACATGATGATTAATTTTAGGCCGATTAAAGTTTTCGACAAACTAAATGAATTAAGCAGAAAGTTCACAGCAAGCGAAATATCTTAAGTAGAGTGCGAGAACGGATTTTCCGACTTCAAAAGGATAAGCTTAAATGCAAAAGCAATAGTGTCCTAAAACGAAGTCTCTAAAACGAATTGTACAAAATGTTTTGCCACTGACGAATAATTATTACCGAAATCGTTTAAAATCCATTGGGAATGACGACTGCATGGAGACATGCAGGGTATTAGACACAAACGGTATTATAACATACAAATTATAAGCTTACATAGGGCCTACATTGAAGAAATTACTGAACGCAATTCAGTTCAGTTCACAGATATTCTGGAATTGAAACGTTTAGCCAAAAAAAACGACCGATATTGACTAATCCATTTAGGTCTGTTACTTTGCAAGAGCGACGCTAGGGGTGCTAGGAGCTAAGCCCCCCCAAAACGGATATCCGTATGTATGAGATTTCGACCAAGTGACTAAAAAAAGGTCGTCAGAAATTTTGGCGACGAAAATGGAAAATTTTCTCCGAGAATTCAGCCCCTCAAAACTGAAAATCCTGGCGCTGCCACTGTAACTTTGGCAGCGTTTTTCGGGTCTATGTGGGCATGTGACGTCATGGTGAAGCATGACGTCGACGTTTTTATTCAGGAGGAAGGGGATTTCAACGTCTTTTATTGTCTGGTTTGCATTGCATTCTGTCAACCACACAACGAAGATTCCATTGCATAAATAATTTAAACCAAGCTTTGTAGCATTACCCTGAATCAGCGAATGGCCTTGAGACGCAGAGTTGGTAAGAAGGAAAGCATGATCTCAGTTATAGGTCTATGCTCGCAGAAAGTTAGAGAGAGAAAGCTAAGAAGCCAAAGTTGGCTTTTGCAGAGTAAAGTTCGTGAACTCTCGACGGACAAAAGCAAGGCAACGCAATAAGGGGTCGTCAATAAAATAATGACGTCACGTAATTTCGGACGATTTTTGACCTCCTCACCTCGTCACGCGTCAACCTAAAGATCATATGATTCTAGTATGGCTAACAGGCCAAGACTGTCACGCATTGTCACAAATGTGTGACCTCCCTTCCCTCTAGGTGTGTGGCGTCATTTTTAGACGGCCCGTAAGAGACAGGGCAAACGAGAAACACATAAACTGACGACATCGATCTTCTGTAACTGCAAATCCAGATATGAATGCATTAAACGAAGAATGAAATCTAAAAGCATATCGAATCCACATATGCTTGTTTGCAGTTGTGTGTAAAGCGTCTATGAAAGCATGCATGCCTTTATGTCCGGGCTTTTAAACGGAAGTTCAATAATGGGTAGGCGGAATGCAAAGTGATATGGCCGTGGGCGTATATAGGCTATGCTAGACCGTGCACGTTGAAAAGACTGTTTAGGTTCTACAAATTAGTAATAGCCTACTGATTAAACTAAGTATGGTTGGCCATCTGAAACTTTCTCAACGATAGAGTGATAGTCCTGTATTTAGCGGGTTTGTTGATCTTCCTTTGGGAATGTCCTGCTGACGGCAATAAGATGATATCTGTTTGTCGCATTGACGATGGCTTCTTAATAGCTTACAACGTGTTGATACTGAATCAATAAAATGACTCGAATCAGTTATGAACAGACAGTCAGCAAATCCCGCATTAGACTTTGCAATTAGTAATTTAGTCTTTACGTGCTTATTGTCATGAGCGGAGTTTGGTTTTCGTTCTGGTGGGGAGGAATGGGCTGGAAAAATTTGGTCCATAACTGGAGGCGCCGGGGAAAAGATTTCGGCCCCAAAAAGTTGGTGACCTTTTTTCAATCGTCAAGTTAAAATCTCGTAAAAGTACTTCACTTCGTCGGTCCCAAAAGTTTATGACCTTTTTTCAGTCGTTTACTTGAAAGTTCATAGGGGGCTAAGCCCGGAAAAATTACCATTTGCACGGTAAAAAATTATTATGGGACTTCTTAGGGGGGTTAGCCCCCTAGCCCCTGATAAACTCCGCCCATGCTTATTGCTGAAAGTGAAACACATTCGATAGGGAGCAAACGAAATCCAATAGGCTTTTGAACGAAGCGACATTTAATTCCACAGCCATGAGTGAAAGACATTGCATATTATGGATCGTTCATGCATTTGGGCTTATCGTGAAGGCCATTGGTACATATTGGAAGTAAATCACCTAATGACATTAATTAGCAGTCTGCATTAAATATATAGCTCTAGCTTTATGGTCTGACGCAGCAAACAGCATTCATGCAGCCCGAGTGACAAAATCGTTATTCCATTAACTGCTTTGCAACACATTAGCAGATTGGTGTAATGCACGTTTGACACATTTAGTAGAAAGCACTGATGTGATAAATTTTAAACCTAACGAAGTAACTCAGTAGTGTTCGTAATTCTATGGGAAAAACAGTTATTTATCAGTTCACATATTAGGCTATTAATTGTAAAAATGTCAAAAACATCAGCGTTTTACGAGGCGATAAAAAATGACGACAGTGTTTATGTATCAGAGATCATAGCTGCTCAAAACAGCGTTGATAAACAGAGCCTGATGAATGATGAACTCACATTTTCAGACTTGCCAACAATTATGAACATTCCTACACGTAAAGTCAAATTCAGACGACCGTTCAACCTGGCCGCCGTTCTCGGCTCGCTCAAAGTATGTGACGTCATGATACATTATGACGTCGACGTTTGTATCGTTGAGACGGGATCGTACAACGTCATCCACTGTTTGATCTGCGTTGCGTTTTATCAGCCGCACAATGAAGAAGCCGTTGTTAAGACGTACAACAGTCTATGTGGAATGTTTTCAAAAGACATCGTACGAAAGTTACTGCACATGGAAGAATCAAACGGACTTCGTCCGCTCGAATTCGCCGCACAGCAAGGAACTCTTCAGCTGATGTCAGCCATCTTCGACACTCCAGGAATTTACATTACCAGAGAAGAGGTAGTCGGAATTTCTGTTTATCAGTGGTACGATGTTACGGAGTATGAAGATTCCCAAGCACCAGAAAGTCGAAATGCAAAATCACCTTTGACGTTCCTAGCTCGAATAGACGAACGTCATTTGGCGAAACCGTGCGTTCGAGAGGTACTTACGAGTGGCGTCGTGGCCGACTGGATCGCAGAAGAGATTGACAGAAAGAATAAGTATATGTTTGGTGGACTTATACATCGCGTGCTCTACGTCGTCGCGTTGACCGTTTACGAAATGGATTCGGCTTGGCTTAAATATGCAGAGAGACACGCTGCTGTTGTTGTTGATAAAGATACGAATGCTTCGGATTGGAACAGCGACTCATGCGGAGATGGAACGGTTGTTTTTATTTCCAGCAGCGCACAGTACTTCCTAGAAATATTTTTACTGTTTAACTGCATCGGGATTATATTTTACAGTCTGTGGTTCTTTGCAAATGATGTTCGCGGCTATTTGGGTTTCGGTCACGAGCTATGCCGTAGGGACGACTTGAATGGACGAAAACGTCTACTTATAAGATACGCCGATGTATTAGTGCGACCGCTGTTCGACCTTCCAATATGTGCATTGGTCATCATAGAAGTTGTTATGAGACATACAGAATCTCAGCACACCCTGCTAATTTCTGCATTGAGTATTCTTCGCGCAGTGTCCTCATTGTGTCTTCACATGTCAGTTATTTTTTTTCTTCAAGCTCTTCCAGGAATCGGATATCTAATTATTTGCCTCAGAAAGATCTATTGGGATTTTACGCTTGGCGTAATCGCCTTTCAGCTATTTATGGCCGGCTTTTCTCATTTTAATATCATATACTTTGGAGCAAATAGCAAAATTGGTTGCGTGACTGAGTTTTCGGATTTTCTAACTGCAGGCTACACCCTTTTTCTGACGATGCTTAGCGCTCAGAATTACGACCAATTCGATGTCCTGTATCCAGCTATCATGTACGCTGCCAATGTACTCTTCTTTTGCGCTACGGGAATTCTGGTCAGCAACCTTATAATTGCGATGTTCTCCGATACAATTAGTAAGGTTAACGAGCGAAAGGTTTTAGAATTCAAACTTTGTCAGCTATTGATGTACGTTTACATGGAGGAAAGATTTTTCACGTTGCCCTTTCATGAATGGCTGTACAAGAAATTTGTCACGGCTTCGTCGAAAAAACGCTTCTGTCGCGAAAATGGCCATATTTTCATCATACGTCCTATATTTAATGTAACCAATCGACTCGCACAAAGGTCCAAATCAATTTGCAGCTCCAAATTGAAGCAAATCCGGAGTGAGTGAAAGCTTAAAAGTCTAAAAGCATTGTACATTCGTAAAATACGTCTTGGCTCAATAAAAGGTTAGCCAAACTGTTTTTCACATAACAATTATCTCTAATGCCTGATGATTAATCATACTAAATTTTCCAGATATTTAGAGAATAATATTGAACGAATAATTTGATTTCAACACATCATGTCATAAACTTGAACGGATAGAAATAGTCTACATGAATCTTTCAACTTCACCAGCCAAAATTTACATTTTCAGCAAGTCTGTTATCGTGTTCGTTGCGGTTTCGACTCTTGGTCATTCCCATTTTGGTCTTTAATGATCCTGGAGTAAAAACTAACAGAGTCTATTACCGTATCGCAAAGTTCTGCCGTCACAACACCTTCTACCTGTTATCAGCTCCAGAAGGCAACTTTTTCAACAGGACAGTGCCCAGCCCATAGAACCAAGGAAATCATCGATATGCTAACAAGAAAGACACCAGACTTCATTTCTCCCACATTATGGCCTCCGAACAGTCCAGATTTAAATCCTGTTGACTGTAACGGGTGGAGTGTGCTCCAAAAGCGATTCTACGAGACAGCAATCCATGTTGTAAACGATTTGAAGCAAAACTTGTTGGAAGTGTGGGATGGACTGGATGAGAGGATTATCGACGATGCTGTTGTCCAATGGTGCCAGTGCCTCGAAGGCTTGCGTGCAAGCAGAAGAATGACATTTTGAACATCTTCTTTAGCTAAATTATCCACTCATACTACTTAGAATTTCTTCACAGAAATATTAAAGTCTATTTTCATGTTTTAAGTACGGTAGGCCTACTTTGTTACAAAATCCTAAAGAAAATTGCTCGTAAACTTAAATTTCGGCAGATGAAACTGAAAGGTTTATATCTTTCTATCCGTTCAAACTTATGACATGATATGTTGGAATAATAGACCTATTGCTGGTTCAATACTCTAAATATCTGGACAATGTTAGTGTGATTAATTATCAGACATTAGAGAACGATAATTTGGCTTTCTTTTTATTGAACCACCTTGTATATCAGCCATGTTCGATGATGTTGACACTCGTAGTTGCTTCATAATTATTAACTTAACATTTTGACAATGTGAATTAGGCCACTTTTCGTTTGTGCATAGCATTTTGACAATGTGAATTAGGCTACTTTTCGTTTGTGCATAGCATTTTGACAATGTGAATTAGGCTACTTTTCGTTTGCGCATAGCATTTTGACAATGTGAATTAGACTACTTTTCGTTTGTTCATAACATTTTGACAATGTGAATTAGACTACTTTTCGTTTGTGCATAGCATTTTGACAATGTGAATTAGGCTACTTTTCGTTTGTGCATAGCATTTTGACAATGTGAATTAGGCTACTTTTCGTTTGTGCATAGCATTTTGACAATGTGAATTAGGCTACTTTTCGTTTGTGCATAGCATTTTGACAATGTGAATTAGGCTACTTTTCGTTTGTGCATAGCATTTTGACAATGTGAATTAGGCTACTTTTCGTTTGTGCATAGCATTTTGACAATGTGAATTAGGCTACTTTTCGTTTGTGCATAGCATTTTGACAATGTGAATTAGGCTACTTTTCGTTTGTGCATAGCATTTTGACAATGTGAATTAGGCTACTTTTCGGTTGGTACATGTATAACATTTTGACAATGTGAATTGGGCTGCTTTTCGTTTGCGCATAACATTTTGACAATGTGAATTAGGCTACTTTTCGGTTGGTACATGTATAACATTTTGACAATGTGAATTGGGCTGCTTTTCGTTTGCGCATAACATTTTGACAATGTGAATTAGGCTACTTTTCGGTTGGTACATGTATAACATTTTGACAATGTGAATTGGGCTGCTTTTCGTTTGCGCATAACATTTTGACAATGTGAATTGGGCTACTTTTCGTTTGTGCATGGCGCATGTTCCACGCACTCTCTGATTATGCAGTCTCTCTTGTTACATTTTCAAGTTGCGTCATATGGTATTACATTACTCATGAATTAAAGCATGTTTCTTTCTTTAGTTCAGTAGGTAATGATTATGCATGAAAGGCTTGAGATAATAGTTGCTTGGCGTGTTGAAACTTTATCCTACTAGGACGGAAAAAGGACTTTAGTTATAGGCTACTAGGCTATAGTTGTAAGCGTCATTAGTCAGCGTGCAATGCGTGCAAATGGATAAAAGCCCTATAATGTCAGACAAGCAATATATAATCTCGCATTGCAATGCACCTATCGAAGTTGATAATAAATTGAAGTCAATGGCAAAGGCTTAGTATCGGTTGAAATATCTTGAGGGATAGAGAGTTGAATCGTTTTCTGGCTTAATATACCAATTCATTAAGTTCATTAAGCTCTTTCCAACAGTGGCCCTACCCCTATATGACAAAAAAATAGTCTAAATAAAATATTTCACGAGAAACTTGCAATTAGGCCTATATCAAAACCCACAAAATCTCGTTACTTTGACTTATGATGGCACATAAGACATTTAGAGGTCTAAATAAAAAAATTCAACATTTTCTCACCAAATGCCGTTTGGCAACTGTTGGGTGCTATTACTTTCAAAATTCGCAATTTCCATTTTCCCACCGCACCATAGTGGTATATAGGACTGCCACATCCCAGCATTGCGCCTTCGCCTCCGTCGGCCCTTTGCTGTGGAATGGACTTCCTACCATAGCTCGTGCTAAGATATTATCTAGAGGCTTTACTTTTTCTGTCCGTTGTTTTCAGAGTTTTTCTTTCACAGAGGTTCTTCGTACTGGGAGCGCCTCTGATCAGGTTGTAGGCTACTGTGCGCTTTATAAATCCCAAAATAGAATAGAATTGCACACATATAGCACGCGTAAAGGGGTCCATCTCGCCCCAAGTTCCCCTACATGTTGGACAAAGTTTCACAGCATCGTTGGAGCAGAAGATAATTATAACAATAACAATATTTTCTTCATTTAACAATCCGGTTGACAGAACGCAACCGGTTACAGTGTACAATTATGCAGTTGAAACAATTCACAAGAACGCAGATCACAGAATACACAGATCTTAACTATACTAACAGTCTACGCCACTGAAGTTTCCTCGCAGAACAATAGGCCTACACGTTAAAAAATATCAATTGACTTTCCACCTGAGAAGCATCGCATTTAAAGCGCAAGGAAAACTACATTCTTCGGTATGTTGGTATTTTAAATGATCGTTTAATGCTATCGTTAAATCTTTCGAAGAGCCAGAAGCACGTGATAAAGTAAGCATAATGTGGCATGTGCAAAATGTAAGAAACTTTGCACGAGTAGGCTATCCTAGTTTATTATTGCAATAAGTATTTCCTCCCTGTGCTTCGCTAAATGCAAATATTTTTTTTACATAATTTAGCCTAATGCACTGTTAAATGTTGAATTTAGCTAAAACACAAAAAATTAGAATCCACTGACTTTGCCAACACAAACCGTAAGTTAGAAAGAGCTTAGCCTAACTTTCAAAGCGTTAATTTCATGGGACGCATTTATAAATAATCGTTTATATTAATGCAGTGCTTTTACCATGTGTACGCCTAGCCCATTCTGTTCAAAAGAGCTACTCCGCTAAATACGTTCGTATACCCTTAACAAACAAAGGAAAGCAGTGTTGTAAACACCAGGAGACGAATGAGACAAACAAACACCCACAGCATCGATTTCCTGTAGGCTAATAACTGCGTGTACCACTCGCGGCCCTGCACGGGCATATAGAAGGAGAGAGAAGCAGAGGAAGACAACCAAAGACTTGGATGGACAACGTCAGAGAGGATCTGAGGAATATGGGTATTGGGATTGCAGGAGCAAAGGATCTCATCAGAAATAGACTAGTCTGGCAAAGTCATGTGAGAGCCTCATCGTCGTCGCATGACTGACGGAAGAGAGCAAAGAAGAAAGAAGAAGAATAACTGCGTGTGCGTAAATGAATGGACGCATTAAACTAGAAAAAACCTAAACAGAAACTGAATCTAAAATATAAAATTTACAAGATGCTGGAAGACACCTGAATGTGAATTGCTAGCACCAAATCGAAAAATAGTCAGCAGCGTACTGAATTCCCCACTTGGGTTAACTATAATTTAAACATGTCGACATCAAGAAACTGCTAGTAGTATGATAATGGCAGATAAAGAGCTTTGGACTTCAAGCATAGTTTGTTTAATATTTTCGGGCCTACTTGCCCGAAACACAGACATGACCAAAAATTTGTTTGGGGAGGGGGGATTTTCCACCGACCCCGCCTCGTACGCCTATGCACTCATCGAGCCAAGATTTATTGACATAGGTCATATAGCTAACACTATGTAATTTCTTGGCTAACATAATTGCCACAGATCGATACACGGAATAAACTTTGCTTTGGTTACATCGATTTCCTCGAATCACACATCGCTTGGTTTCTCGGCGAAGCGAATGACACTGTGCAGTAAAGAAAGAGAAGGCATTTTGATATAGCTGTCCAATTGTCCATGGTAATGCAGCCTACAGTTTGCAGCATCATCAGTGTCGGATATTGATGTTATGGTTCTAAGTTTCTGCGCGGTTCCACTCAGCTCTAGAATTGAATCGAAGCGATTGGAATACGTAGAAATTAACTTAGGTCAGGTCCTTCAGCACCGAACCAGTCCAAATTTTGCGGTTTCAGTAACTACAGAAATCCAAACGATGAATGGTTTCTGACTGAGTATTAAAGCGATTTGCAAAGTATATGAAGCAGAGTCAGCTTATAAGAGCGCAGTGATTGTCTTAACTTTCCAAAGAGATCTCCCAGAACCGATAATGTCCGGCAACGAAGCCTCTGACACAAAAATGCGCACAGACGTTTTACCGTTGCATCAATACAAATTCTGGTTCAACGCCATTAAGAACGATGACAGTCAACATATACGCAGAGTATTAGAAACTTGCGAAATGCATACAAAGTCGAAATTACTGAACGGTTCATTTGAGTTCCCAGAAATTGTGGAAGTCAAACGTTTAATGAAGAAACGACCGATATTTACTCATCCATTTACATTGGCAGCCATGTACGGATCTATGGGAGTAATTGACGTTATGGTAAAATATGACGTCGACGTCTTTGTTCAAGAGAAACGAGAATTCAATGTGTTCCATTGTTTGGTTTGTATTGCATTTCTTCAACCACACAAAGAAGAATCAATTGCACGAAACTACACCAAGCTTTGTAGTATACTCCCCAAGGAACACGTAGCGACGCTTCTACGTATGGAAGACGAAACAGGTCTTCGGCCGTTGGAGTTACTTTGCTGTTCATCAAGGAACGCTTAAACTGATGATGACAATTTTTGAAACTCCAGGAATCTATAAGATACGAGAGGAAATAATAGGTGTGAGAAGATATCGTTGGTATGATATCACAGAGTACGAGACAGACGACATTTTCTGTCAACGGGATTGGCTTAAATCACCCATAAGTATTGTTCCGGGGTTAGAGGAAAAGCATGTTTATTCTGATATTGGACGATATGTCATCAATGAGTCCGTCATCGGAGATTGGATTAAAAGATCGGTTCAGAGCAAGCGTCTTGTTATCGTATGCCAATTTTTTCTAAAAATTGTCTACAGTTGCGCGTTTTTTGTGTATCAGTTAAGTCAGTCTTATCTCAGAATTGGATACCGCAATATACATAGTTCTGAGGAACTCCATAAAATCGAGAAAGGTTATATTATTATCAACAACTCCACCGAGTGCGACAACAATTACTTACATATTTCGTTGACTACTCAACGATGTCTTGAAGCCTACTTGATCTTGCAGTCATTAACCACCGTGTTTCACGACGCGCTGCTAGTTGTGTATGTAATTAAATTTTCACGCAAAACGAATTACATGGTATTTGATTTATCGGGAAAACGCAAGAAAATGGCTGCTGATATGACTTCAGTCTACCAAAGAGCTGCTGCTTTGCTGTTTGCCATCATGGTTTTAGTCGAAATAGCGATCTACAACAACCCGACGAAAGAAAATCTATCATACCTGGTAGTGGCCCATGTCTTACAAACTCCTGTCATTACCACTTCAATACTGCACCATATGGCGATATTTCGTTCCATCGGGCACATGATTTTCTACATCAGGCGCATGGTTTCCATGTTGTTCACTTTTATTGTAGTGTTCGGTGGTTTTTTGCTTATTTTTATGCGCCACTTCATAATGATGTCAGAACAGGAAAGTATCGGCGACTGTATTTCACAGTTTTCCGGCTTCTTCACTGGTGTATTTTCGACGCTTCTTATATTCTTCAATGCGTTTGACGTGCGAAGTTTAAGTATCGGCTTTCTTGTTGGATTCGAAACGGTTCACGTCTGCTTTGTTTTCATTCTTGGCATCCTTCTGTACAATTTGCTTATTGCGCTGTTTTCAGATGAAGTTAATATTGTGTCAGAAAACAGAGACGCTCTTTTGTCAATCGATCAGTTGTGGTCGGTTTTGACAATCGATTGTCTCAGTCTGAGCACACCAATTCTTCGGAACATTTACATTCCTTGGAAACGAGTTTGGATTAGGAAGAATTTTGTCGCTTTGGATGGAAAAATTTGTCTGGTTTCAGTTGATAGTGCCAAGATGGCGGATAATGCAAGATTTTAACCGAAGTCACATTTGTTGTTATTTGTCGTCTGATAATATATTGTATTGTAATTCAACAGTGGTAGTTGTTAGGCCTACCAGAAATATCACGATGTGCTTCTGTTTGGCAACATTTTTAATGTAGTTGTTTCAGGTGTCTAACTGATGACTCTCTGAATGGTTATCTCATGATTCAATTACATATCAAGTATGTGCATATCGTTTGTGATGCATGCCTAATGTAGGCTATGTGTCGAGTATGTAGGCTAAGCTTTAATTCACTTAGAGTTTATCGCTAGAACTTCGCAATTTGTAAAGCTAGCATGACTGCCATAGCTACGGTACAAACTTTGCCAGGAGGGATCAATCCGGCCATGGTCCCCATTTAGAAAATTCTTTATTTTTCACCGGCCATTGTGGTGTGGAAAGTGGACGTGGTCTCCCCATCACTTTAAAAATGTAGTCTATGATGAGTAAAAAAAGGTCATCAGATTTTCCGGCGACTAAAGATGAAATTTATCACTGCCCAAGACCGAAAATATTGCCCCCCATTCGAACGTTCTTTATCCTCCACTGTTTGTATGCATTGATATCCTCGATCGCTATGTTTGAAGCGAATGACTGGAGGTTGTCCTAAAGCACTGTATCGTTAATAAGCAGTGGAGTGATAAGAAGAATTTATTGTATCTCTTTGGCTAACATGCTCAGCCAACATCCATGTAGGCCTAAAGACTCCGGTGTCTACATTGAGTTCGCTCAGTTTCAATGTAAAGAGACGCTGGTGGAATAGCCTACACACAAATTAATGAGTTGAAGTTATTCTGTTCTAAACTAGTGCAGTATCTTTGATATGATTATCTTCAGAGGCACATTTATAATGATTAATTGTAGGACTACTAGGCCTAAAGTTTTCGATAAACTAAATGAATTAAGCAAAAAGTTCATAGCAAAAGGAACATCCTAAGCAGAGTGTGAGAACGCATTTTCCGACTTCAAAAGGATAAGCTTAACGCGAAAACAATAATGTCCTACAGCGAAGCCTCTGAAACGAATTGTACCAAATGTTTTGCCACTGACGAATAATTATTACCGAAATCGTCTAAAATCCATTTGGAATGACGACTGCAAGGAGACATGCAGGGTATTAGAATAATTAGACACAAACGATATTATAACATAAAAATTATAAGCTTACATAGGGCCTACAAGGAAGAAATTACAGAGCGCAATTCAGTTGAGTTCGCAGACATTCAGGAATTCAAAGTTTAGCCCCAAAACGACCAATGTTGACTAATTCATTTAGACCTGCAACTTTGCAGGAGCGGCGCAAGGGAGGTTAGGGGCTAAGCCCCCAAACGGCTATCCGTATGTATGAGATTTCGATCAAATGACTAAAAAAAGGGTCGTCAGAAATTTTGGCGACGAAAATGGAAAATTTTCTCCGAAAATTCAGCCCCTCAAAACTGAAAATCCTGGCGCTGCCACTGTAACTTTGGCAGCGTTTTTCGGGTCTATGTGGGCATGTGACGTCATGGTGAAGCATGACGTCGACGTTTTTATTCAGGAGGAAGGGGATATCAACGTTTTTTATTGTCTGGTTTGCATTGCATTCTGTCAACCACACAACGAAGATTCCATTGCATAAATAATTTAAACCAAGCTTTGTAGCATTATCCTGAATCAGCGAATGGCCTTGAGACGCAGAGTTGGTAAGAAGGAAAGCATGATCTCAGTTATAGGTCTATGCTCGCAGAAAGTTAGAGAAAGAAAGCTAAGAAGCCAAAGTTGGCTTTTGCAGAGTAAAGTTCGTGAACTCTCGACGGACAAAAGCAAGGCAATGCAATACGTGGGTCGTCCATAAAATAATGACGTCACGTAATTTCGGACGATTTTTGACCTCCCTTCCTCGTTACGCGTCAACCTAAAGATCATTTGATTCTAGTAAGGCTAACAGGCCTAGACCGTCATGCGTCGTCACAAATGTGTGACCTCCCTTCCATCTAGGTGCGTTGCGTCATTTATGGACGGTCCGTAAGAAACAGGACAAACGACATAAACTGGCGATATATCGAACTCCTGTAATATATATATGCATATATAATACAGGAGATCGATGTCGTCAGTTTATTTCGTTTGTCTTGTTTCTTGCGGACCGTCTATAAATGACGCCACGCACCTACATGTAGATGGAAGGGAGGTCACACATATGCATGTATCCAGATACGAATGCATTAAATGAAGAAAGGATCTAAAAGCATATCGAATCCACATATGCTTGTTTGCAGTTGTGTGTAAAGCGTCTATGAAAGCATGCATGCTTTTATGTCAGGGCTTTTAAACGGAAGTTCAATAATGGGTAGGCGGAATGCAAAGTGATATGGCCGTGGGCGTATATAGGCTATGCTAGACCGTGCACGTTGAAAAGACTGTTCAGGTTCTACAAATTAGTAATAGCCTACTGATTAAACTAAGTATGGTTGGCCATCTGAAACTTTCTCAACGATAGAGTGATAGTCCTGTATTTAGCGGGTTTGTTGATCTTCCTTTGGGAATGTCCTGCTGACGGCAATAAGATGATATCTGTTTGTCGCCTTGACCATGGCTTCTTAATAGCTTACAACGTGTTGATACTGAATCAATAAAATGGTTCGATTCAGTTATGAACAGTCAGCAACTCCCGCATTAGACTTTGCAATTAGCAATTTAGTCTGAAAGTGAACCACATTCGATTGGAAGCAAACGAAATCCAATAGGCTTTTGAACGAAGCGAAATTTAATTCCACAGTCATGAGTGAAAGACATGGCATATGGATTGCTCCATGCATTTAGGCTTATCGTGAAGGTCAGTGGAACATATTGCAAAGTAAATCACCTAATGACATTAGCAGTCTGTATTAAATATATAGCTCTAGCTTTATGGTCTGACGCAGCAAACAGCATTCATGCAGCCCGAGTGACAAAATCGTTATTCCATTAACTGCTTTGCAACACATTAGCAGATTGGTGTAATGCACGTTTGACACATTTAGTAGAAAGCACTGATGTGATAAATTTTAAACCTAACGAAGTAACTCAGTAGTGTTCGAAATTCTATGGGAAAAACAGTTATTTATCAGTTCACATATTATTAATTGGAAAAATGTCAAAAACATCAGCGTTTTACGAGGCGATAAAAAATGACGACAGTGTTTATGTATCAGAGATCATAGCTGCTCAAAACAGCGTTGATAATAAACAGAGCCTGATGAATGATGAAATCACATTTTCAGACTTGCCAACAATTATGAACATTCCTACACGTAAAGTCAAATTCAGACGACCCTTCAACCTGGCCGCCGTTCTCGGTTCGCTCAAAGTATGTGACGTCATGATACATTATGACGTCGACGTTTGTATCGTTGAGACGGGATCGTACAACGTCATCCACTGTCTGGTTTGCGTTGCATTTTATCAGCCGCACAATGAAGAAGCCGTTGTTAAGACGTACAACAGTCTATGTGGAATGCTTTCAAAAGACATCGTACGAAAGCTACTGCATATGGAAGAGTCAAACGGACTTCGTCCGCTCGAATTCGCCGCACAGCAAGGAACTCTTCAACTGATGTCAGCCATTTTCGACACTCCAGGAATTTACATTACAAGAGAAGAGGTAGTCGGAATTTCTGTTTATCAGTGGTACGATGTCACGGAGTATGAAGATTCCCAAGCACCAGAAAGTCGAAATGCAAAATCACCTTTGACGTTCCTAGCTCGAATAGACGAACGTCATTTGGCGAAACCGTGCGTTCGAGAGGTACTTACGAGTGGCGTCGTGGCCGACTGGATCGCAGAAGAGATTGACAGAAAGAATAAGTATATGTTTGGTGGACTTATACATCGCGTGCTCTACGTCGTCGCGTTGACCGTTTACGAAATGGATTCGGCTTGGCTTAAATATGCAGAGAGACACGCTGCTGTTGTTGTTGATAAAGATACGAATGCTTCGGATTGGAACAGCGACTCATGCGGAGATGGAACGGTTGTTTTTATTTCCAGCAGCGCACAGTACTTCCTAGAAATATTTTTACTGTTTAACTGCATCGGGATTATATTTTACAGTCTGTGGTTCTTTGCAAATGATGTTCGCGGCTATTTGGGTTTCGGTCACGAGCTATGCCGTAGGGACGACTTGAATGGACGAAAATGCCTGCTTATAAGATACGCCGATGTATTAGTGCGACCTCTGTTTGACCTTCCAATATGTGCATTGGTCATCATAGAAGTTGTTATGAGACATACAGAATCTCAGCACACCCTGCTAATTTCTGCATTGAGTATTCTTCGCGCAGTGTCCTCATTGTGTCTTCACATGTCAGTTATTTTTTTTCTTCAAGCTCTTCCAGGAATCGGATATCTAATTATTTGCCTCAGAAAGATCTATTGGGATTTTACGCTTGGCGTAATCGCCTTTCAGCTATTTATGGCCGGTTTTTCTCATTTTAATATTATATACTTTGGAGCAAATAGCAAAATTGGTTGCGTGACTGAGTTTTCGGATTTTCTAACTGCAGGCTACACCCTTTTTCTGACGATGCTTAGCGCTCAGAATTACGACCAATTCGATGTCCTGTATCCAGCTATCATGTACGCTGCCAATGTACTCTTCTTTTGCGCTACGGGAATTCTGGTCAGCAACCTTATAATTGCGATGTTCTCCGATACAATTAGTAAGGTTAACGAGCGAAAGGTTTTAGAATTCAAACTTTGTCAGCTATTGATGTACGTTTACATGGAGGAAAGATTTTTCACGTTGCCCTTTCATGAATGGCTGTACAAGAAATTTGTCACGGCTTCGTCGAAAAAACGCTTCTGTCGCGAAAATGGCCATATTTTCATCATACGTCCTATATTTAATGTAACCAATCGACTCGCACAAAGGTCCAAATCAATTTGCAGCTCCAAATTGAAGCAAATCCGGAGTGAGTGAAAGCTTAAAAGTCTAAAAGCATTGTACATTCGTAAAATACGTCTTGGCTCAATAAAAGGTTAGCCAAACTGTTTTTCACATAACAATTATCTCTAATGCCTGATGATTAATCATACTAAATTTTCCAGATATTTAGAGAATAATATTGAACGAATAATTTGATTTCAACACATCATGTCATAAACTTGAACGGATAGAAATAGTCTACATGAATCTTTCAACTTCACCAGCCAAAATTTACATTTTCAGCAAGTCTGTTATCGTGTTCGTTGCGGTTTCGACTCTTGGTCATTCCCATTTTGGTCTTTAATGATCCTGGAGTAAAAACTAACAGAGTCTATTACCGTATCGCAAAGTTCTGCCGTCACAACACCTTCTACCTGTTATCAGCTCCAGAAGGCAACTTTTTCAACAGGACAGTGCCCAGCCCATAGAACCAAGGAAATCATCGATATGCTAACAAGAAAGACACCAGACTTCATTTCTCCCACATTATGGCCTCCGAACAGTCCAGATTTAAATCCTGTTGACTGTAACGGGTGGAGTGTGCTCCAAAAGCGATTCTACGAGACAGCAATCCATGTTGTAAACGATTTGAAGCAAAACTTGTTGGAAGTGTGGGATGGACTGGATGAGAGGATTATCGACGATGCTGTTGTCCAATGGTGCCAGTGCCTCGAAGGCTTGCGTGCAAGCAGAAGAATGACATTTTGAACATCTTCTTTAGCTAAATTATCCACTCATACTACTTAGAATTTCTTCACAGAAATATTAAAGTCTATTTTCATGTTTTAAGTACGGTAGGCCTACTTTGTTACAAAATCCTAAAGAAAATTGCTCGTAAACTTAAATTTCGGCAGATGAAACTGAAAGGCTTATATCTTTCTATCCGTTCAAACTTATGACATGATATGTTGGAATAATAGACCTATTGCTGGTTCAATACTCTAAATATCTGGACAATGTTAGTGTGATTAATTATCAGACATTAGAGAACGATAATTTGGCTTTCTTTTTATTGAACCACCTTGTATATCAGCCATGTTCGATGATGTTGACACTCGTAGTTGCTTCATAATTATTAACTTAACATTTTGACAATGTGAATTAGGCCACTTTTCGTTTGTGCATAGCATTTTGACAATGTGAATTAGGCTACTTTTCGTTTGTGCATAGCATTTTGACAATGTGAATTAGGCTACTTTTCGTTTGCGGATAGCATTTTGACAATGTGAATTAGGCTACTTTTCGTTTGTGCATAGCATTTTGACAATGTGAATTAGACTACTTTTCGTTTGTGCATAGCATTTTGACAATGTGAATTAGGCTACTTTTCGTTTGTGCATAGCATTTTGACAATGTGAATTAGGCTACTTTTCGTTTGTGCATAGCATTTTGACAATGTGAATTAGGCTACTTTTCGTTTGTGCATAGCATTTTGACAATGTGAATTAGGCTACTTTTCGTTTGTGCATAGCATTTTGACAATGTGAATTAGACTACTTTTCGTTTGTGCATAGCATTTTGACAATGTGAATTAGGCTACTTTTCGTTTGTGCATAGCATTTTGACAATGTGAATTAGGCTACTTTTCGTTTGTGCATAGCATTTTGACAATGTGAATTAGGCTACTTTTCGTTTGTGCATAGCATTTTGACAATGTGAATTAGGCTACTTTTCGCTTGTGCATAGCATTTTGACAATGTGAATTAGGCTACTTTTCGTTTGTGCATAGCATTTTGACAATGTGAATTAGGCTACTTTTCGTTTGTGCATAGCATTTTGACAATGTGAATTAGGCTACTTTACGCTTGTGCATAGCATTTTGACAATGTGAATTAGGCTACTTTTCGTTTGTGCATAGCATTTTGACAATGTGAATTAGGCTACTTTTCGGTTGGTACACGTATAACATTTTGACAATGTGAATTGGGCTACTTTTCGTTTGCGCATAACATTTTGACAATGTGAATTGGGCTACTTTTCGGTTGGTACATGTATAACATTTTGACAATGTGAATTGGGCTGCTTTTCGTTTGTGCATAGCATTTTGACAATGTGAATTAGGCTACTTTTCGTTTGTGCATTGCATTTTGACAATGTGAATTAGGCTACTTTTCGTTTGCGCATAACATTTTGACAATGTGAATTGGGCTACTTTTCGTTTGTGCATAGCATTTTGACAATGTGAATTAGGCTACTTTTCGTTTGCGCATAACATTTTGACAATGTGAATTGGGCTGCTTTTCGTTTGCGCATAACATTTTGACAATGTGAATTGGGCTACTTTTCGTTTGTGCATGGCGCATGTTCCACGCACTCTCTGATTATGCAGTCTCTCTTGTTACATTTTCAAGTTGCGTCATATGGTATTACATTACTCATGAATTAAAGCATGTTTCTTTCTTTAGTTCAGTAGGTAATGATTATGCATGAAAGGCTTGAGATAATAGTTGCTTGGCGTGTTGAAACTTTATCCTACTAGGACGGAAAAATAACTTTAGTTATAGGCTACTATAGTTGTAAGCGTCATTAGTCAGCGTGCAATGCGTGCAAATGGATAAAAGCCCTATAATGTCAGACAAGCAATATATAATCTCGCATTGCAATGCACCTATCGAAGTTGATAATAAATTGAAGTCAATGGCAAAGGTTTAGTATCGGTTGAAATATCTTGAGGGATAGAGAGTTGAATCGTTTTCTGGCTTAATATACCAATTCATTAAGTTCATTAAGCTCTTTCCAACAGTGGCCCTACCCCTATATGACAAAAAAATAGTCTAAATAAAATATTTCACGAGAAACTTGCAATTAGGCCTATATCAAAACCCACAAAATCTCGTTACTTTGACTTATGATGGCACATAAGACATTTAGAGGCCTAAATAAAAAAATTCAACATTTTCTCACCAAATGCCGTTTGGCAACTGTTGGGTGCTATTACTTTCAAAATTCGCAATTTCCATTTTCCCACCGCACCATAGTGGTATATAGGACTGCCACATCCCAGCATTGCGCCTTCGCCTCCGTCGGCCCTTTGCTGTGGAATGGACTTCCTACCATAGCTCGTGCTAAGATATTATCTAGAGGCTTTACTTTTTCTGTCCGTTGTTTTCAGAGTTTTTCTTTCACAGAGGTTCTTCGTACTGGTAGCGCCTCTGATTAGGTTGTACTGTGCGCTTAATAAACCCAGACATAGAATTGCACGCATATAGCACGCGTAAAGGGGTCCATCTCGCCCCAAGTTCCCCTACATGTTGGACAAAGTTTCACAGCATCGTTGGAGCAGAAGATAATAATAACAATAACAATATTTTCTTCATTTAACAATCCGGTTGACAGAACGCAACCGGTTACAGTGTACAATTATGCAGTTGAAACAATTCACAAGAACGCAGATCACAAAATACACAGATCTTAACTATACTAACAGTCTACGCCACTGAAGTTTCCTCGCAGAACAATAGGCCTAAACGTTTAAAAGTGTCAATTGACTTTCCACCTGAGAAGCATCGCATTTAAAGCGCAAGGAAAACTATATTCTTCGGTATGTTTGTATTTTAAATGATCGTTTAGGCTAATGCTATCGTTAGGCCTAAATATTTCGAAGAGCCAGAAGCACGTGATCTAAACCTATAAAATACAAGTTGTAACGGGTGGTCTAGAAAAAATCTACTCATCCACGCGACCGATTTTTTCAAATAGGCCTAATTGCAAAACAACTTCTTAGCACCCACGAAAAACACTATCGGGATTCGCGATTCAAAAATCTCACCTTTTATCGAGCTTGAAATTTTTGTTTTTCTGTCCGAAACTTAACGCAATATTTAAGATTGGTCGACGGAAGTTCCGGAATACTTTTCAAAAATTCCATAGATTTATGACGTCATCACTTCTTCACCTCACTTTAGACGGCCGATTTTATAGCGCGCGCTTTCGCAAAATTATACCTTTTTTTTTTTTTTTAGTCATCGACCAAAATCTCATGAAAGTTTTCCATTTTCGCCGCCAAAATTTCTGACGACCTTTTTTTTTTTAGTCATCGACCCAAAAAACGTGGATTTTTTATGTAAAATAATTAAAATGGCAATTCTTTAGGGGGGCTTAGCCCCCCAGCCCCCTCTAGCGCCGCCACTGGAGCGGCTGGGAGTTGGGTTGGGGTGAAAAACCTACATTTCAAGGAGAACGCCAGGCACCCCAGGCTGGGACCGGGTTGGGGCCGATGGAAGAAGGCGGGGTGAGACAGGCGTAGTGGGAGCGGGGTCAGCGTGGCTGGGGATTAAAAGCCGAAATTTTCCGGGCAACGCCGGGTAATTCAGCTAGTAATTGATAAAGTAGGCATAATATGTGGCATGTGCAAAATGTAAGAAACTTTGCACGAGTAGGCTATCCTAGTTTATCATTGCAATAAGTAGCCTATTTCCTCCCTGTGCTTCGCTAAATGCAAATTTTGTTTACATAATTTAGCCTAATGCACTGTTAAATGTTGAATTTAGCTAAAACACAAAAAATTAGAATCCACTGACTTTGCCAACACAAACCGGAAGTTAGAAAGAGCTTAGCCTAAATTTCAAAGCGTTAATTTCATGGGACGCATTTCTAAATAATCGTTTATATTAATGCAGTGCTTTTACCATGTGTAGCCTACGCCTAGCCCATTCTGTTCAAAAGAGCTACTCCGCTAAATACGTTCGTATACCCTTAACAAACAAAGGAAAACAGTGTTGTAAACACCAGGAGACGAATGAGACAAACAAACACCCACAGCATCGATTTCCTGTAGGCTAATAACTGCGTGTGCGTAAATGAATGGACGCATTAAACTAGAAAAAACCTAAACAGAAACTGAATCTAAAATATAAAATTTACAAGATGCTGGAAGACTCCTGAATGTGAATTGCTAGCACCAAATCGAAAAATAGTCAGCAGCGTACTGAATTCCCCACTTGGGTTAACAATAATTTAAACATGTCGACATCAAGAAACTGCTAGTAGTATGATAATGGCAGATAAAGAGCTTTGGACTTCAAGCATAGTTTGTTTAATATTTTCGGGCCTACTTGCCCGAAACACAGACATGACCAAACTTTTTTTTTGGGGGGGGGGAGGATTTTCCACCGACCCCGCCTCGTACGCCTATGCACTCATCGAGCCAAGGTTTATTGACATAGGTCATATAGCTAACACTATGTAATTTCTTGGCTAACATAATTGCCACAGTTCGATACACGGAATAAACTTTGCCTTGGTTACATCGATTTCCTCGAATTACACATCGCTTGGTTTCTCGGCGAAGCGAATGACAGGAGACAGTTTTATCATCACTGTGCAGTAAAGAAAGAGAAGGCATTTTGATTGAGCTGTCCAATTGTCCATGGTAATGCAGCCTACAGTTTGCAGCATCATCAGTGTCGGATATTGATGCTCTGGTTTTAAGTTTCAGAGCGGTTCCGCTCTAGAATAAAATCGAAGCGATTGGAATACGTAGAAATTAACTTAGGTCAGGTCCTTCAGCACCGAACAGTCCAAATTTTGCGGTTTCAGTAACAACAGAAATCCAAACGATGAATGGTTTCTGACTGAGTATTAAAGCGATTTGCAAAGTATATGAAGCAGAGTCAGCTTATAAGAGCGCAGTGATTGTCTTAACTTTCCAAAGAGATCTCCCAGAACCGATAATCATGTCCGGCAACGAAGCCTCCGACACAAAGCGCACAGACGTTTTACCGTTGCATCAATACAAATTCTGGTTCAACGACATTAAGAACGATGACAGTCAACAGATACGCAGAGTGTTAGATACTTGCGATGTGCATACAAAGTCGAAATTACTGAACGGTTCATTTCAGTTCTCAGAAATTCCAGGAGTTAAACGTCTAACAACAAAGCGACCGATATTTACTCATCCATTTACTTTGGCAGCTATGTACGGATCTATGGCAGTAATTGACGTCATGGTAAAATATGACGTGGACGTTTTTCTTCAAGAGAAACGAGAATTCAATGTGTTTCATTGTTTGGTCTGTATTGCATTTGTTCAACCAAACAGAGAAGAATCAATTGCACGAAGTTACACCAAACTTTGTAGTATTCTCCCCAAGGAACACGTAGCGACGCTTCTACGTATGGAAAACTCGACAGGTCTTCGGCCGTTAGAGTCAGCTGTTCATCAAGGAACGCTCAAACTCATGATGACAATTTTTGAAACACCAGGAATCTATAAGATACGAGAGGATATCGTAGGTGCACGAAGATATCGCTGGTATGATATTACAGAGTACGAAACAGAAAACAGGAATTGGTTTAAATCACCCATAAGTATTGTTCCGTGCTTAGAGGCAAGTCATGTTTACTCAGATTTTGGACGATATGTCATCAATGAGTCTGTAATCGCCGATTGGATTAAAAGATCGGTTCAGGGCAAGCGTCTCATCATCGTCTGCTATTTTTTTCTCAAAATTGTTTACAGTTGCGCGTTTTTTGTGTATCAGTTAAGTCAAGCTAGCCTCAGAAATGGATACAGCGATAGATATAGTTCTGATGAACGCCATAAAAATGAGACAGATTATCTCAACAACTCCACTGAGTGCGACAACAATTACTTACATATTTCGTTGACTACTCAACGATGCCTTGAAGTGTACTTGATCTTGCAGTCATTAGCCACCGTGCTTCATGACGCGCTGCTAATTGTGTATATGCTCAAATATTCTCGCAAGCAGGAATTCATATTATTTGATTTATCGGGAAAACGCAAGAAAATGGCACTTGATATATCTTCAGCCTACCAAAGAACTGCTGCATTGTTGTTTGCCATCATGGTTTTAGTAGAAATAGCGATCTACAATAACCCAACGAAAGGAAATCTATCATACTTGGTGGTGACCCATGTCTTACAAACTCCCATCATTACCACTTCGATATTGCATCATATGGCAATCTTCCGTTCCATCGGGCACATGATTTTCTACATCAGGCGCATGGTTTCTATGCTTATGACTTTTATTGTAGTGTTCGGTGGTTTTTTGCTTATTTTCATGCGCCTCTTCATAATGATGTCCGAAATGGAAAGTAGGCCTATCGTAGGTTGTATTGCGGAGCTTTCTGGCTTTTTCTCTGGTGTCTATTCTACGCTTCTGATATTTCTCAATACGTTTGACGTGCGAAGTTTAAGTATTGGCGTCCTAGTTGGATTCGAAACGGTTCACGTCTGCTTTGTTTTCATTCTGGGAATCCTTCTGTACAATCTTCTGATTGCGTTGTTTTCAGATGAAGTGAATTTAGTGTCAGAAAACAGAGAAGCTCTTTTGTCAATCGATCAGTTGTGGTCAGTTTTGACGATCGATCATCTCAGCGTGAGCACACCAATTCTTCGAAATATTTACATTCCTTTGAAAAGAGTGTGGACTAGGAAGAATTTTGTCTCTCTGGATGGAAAAATTTGTCTGGTTTCAGTTGATAGTGCCAAAATGGCAGATAATTCAAGATTTTAACCGAAGTCACATAATTTGTTTACTTGTCGTCTGATTATATATTGTATTTTTTTCAACAGTGTTAGTTGTTAGGCCGACCAGAAATATCACGATGTGTTTCATTTGGGCAACATTTTTTTATGTAGTTGTCGCAGATGTCTTATTGATGACGCTTTGAATGGTTAATTCATGATTCAATTAAATATCAAATAGAACGTTTGTGCATATCTTTTGTGATGCATGCCTAATGTAGGCTATGTGTCGAGACTGCAAGCTTCAATTCACTTAAAGTTTATCGCTAGAACTTTGCAATTTGTAAAGCTTACATGTACATGACAGCCACAGCTACGGTAGAAACTTTGCTCTGTATGCATTGATATTCTCGAACAGCGCATCGGTCTGTTTAAAGCGAATGACTGGAGGTTGTACTAAAGCACTGTATCGTTACTAAGCAGTAGAGTGATAAGAAGAATTAATTGTATCTCTTTGGCAGGGGCGGATCCAGGGGGCCAAACTGGCCATGGCCCCAATTAGAAATTTCTTAGTTTTTTACCAGCTATTCTGGCCCGGAAAGCTGACGTGGCCCCTTCGTGAGTAGCTCCGTATGTCCGTCCCCCACCACCCATGAGGTTCGCAAACCATGACGAGGTATTTTTGGGGGGAAATCCAAGGCAGATGACTAAAAAGTCATAAGTTTTTTGGCGGACCGAAAAAAGGTATCTTTTTGAAATCCGAGGGAGATGACTAAAAAAAGGTCATCAGGTTTTTCGGCGACCCGGACGAACTTTTTTCCCTTGACCAAGACCCTAAATTTTGGCCCCTCCATCGAAAATTTCTGTATTCGCCCTTGCGCTTTGGTTAACATGCCCAGTCAACATCAATGTAGGCCCATAGACTCCGGTGTGTATATTGACTTCACTCAGTTTTAATGTAAAGGAACGCTGGTGGAATACATACACATTAACGAGTTGAAGTTATTCTGTTCTAAACTAGTGCAGTATCTTTGATTTGATTGTCTTCAGGTGAGATAATAATATGTCGCAAATTTATGGTTGATTGGTGGTTTAAATTTTATAACCCTTGAGAAGATTTTAGAATGCCCGAAATGCCTAAATTGTGCTATTATTCAGGTGTTCGGTTGACTTTAGTGGTCTGTCGTTGAAAGTAAACTTAGAAAAGTTCGAACCCGAATGATTAATTTTTGTGTCCAACTTTTTAACGTTTAGGCCCATTTTGTAGTCTATACCAGCAGATGGAATAACCTCAATCCTGAACCGTCTCGGTCTCGGCATTAACCTCACTGTATCGGTTTCAAAACCTAGAGTCTCGCTTTAAAATCTGCGTCACAGCAATTTGTCTAATCCTATGCTGCTGCAATGCAAACAAACGGAATTCGTGACTTCTCTGCATGCCTAGTCCTAAACGTTTAACGAATTTCTCTAGATTAGAACTATATCAGGCATTTAGCGTTTTGAACTTCGAGTTCAAAGGACACGGCAAACCCTCTTTCGAGAAAATTGCTCCATTTGTTTCCAATTACGAACTCAACTATTAGTCTATATTTTTGCTCCGGACATTCTTTATGACCTGCCCAAAATTGTTTGGGATTTTAGTATCTTCTCTACATTTAATTTCTTGGACCTAATGAATAGCTTCTATGACTTTGTCGCTACCTGTTTCAATTGTATTGCTGCAGTCGCCATCGGCAATGACCGTGAAGTGTCCGTGGGATGATCAGACGGCCGCATATACATAAAAGTCCTTTAATTTGCTTTTAAATGTTTGATGGATAAAACAGTTCTTATGTCCTCTGGAAGAGAACTTAACAATTTTCATAATTCTGTTTTCGTGTAGTGTATCACGTGCATCGAATGGATTCTTTGAAAGTAAATTTTTATGTTTTGAGAATTGTTTTGTGATCAGGTTGGTGTGCGCTGACAGGTGATTCCTGTAATGCATTATTTGTAGGCCTATAGCCGACTTTGAAGCGTGTCATAGGTGAGAGCCTAATATGGGCACACTTTCCTGCACGAATATGGGCACCTAATATATGGTCTGAACATGGGCCCGAATATGGGCATGCCCATATTAAGTCTATTGCTAATAGGCCATTACATTGCATATAAATATACAATATTATAGCCTGTATGTATATTGTAAGGAAATAAATACTATTACAAATAGAACAATTATATAATATTCTAAGCCAAACCTTTCTATAAAATTATGTGTACGTATGCATACATACATAGATACATAGGCCTACATACATAAATACGTTGAATAGACAGCAAGTTCTTGCTGGGTCACCCACTTTTAGGCTTAAGTTTTTCAATAAGGTTTCAGATCCATCTAGTGTTAGACTACAACTGTATTGTGTGAGCCTATAGCAGCGGATGAACAATGACGTATTTCTTTTGGAATATTATTGTGACGAGCAACCATAATTATGACATTTACATGTGCCTTTGACTGCAATATATGTGTGGACTTAATAATATTATGATGGGTGCCCATCATTAGGACACCAGTGCCTAATATGGGCACTCCAGAGCTCTTTGTATTTTCAAGATTTTGTAGGTAAATCTCAACATTTTAATGTCATTCCAGTGAGTTTCTAGTTGCTAAAGTGCTGAAGATTAGTTTGACAAACATTGTTTTACCTTACTTTCATTGGACTGTGAACTACAAGCAAAAGTCCTTAAGGTGCCCATAATAGGGTACTTTACCATACTGTTATGTTCTTTGAGCTCTCTGTTAAAAAACCTTCAATTTCGAAGCTTCAGAAAGTTGCATGTCGAATCAGAGGATAGTGCTACAAGATACCTAGGTCGAGTAAAATGTTCACCGCAGGGTTCTCAAACTTTATTTATTTTTATTGTACTCCCAAGTAAAAAGTCGAATGATGGCGTAGCCTACCCCAGCAAAGTCAGATCGGAAATAAAAGGTCATTGCCAAGTTTCGCGAGTATGGATTTCTCTATGGTTAAAAAAAGCAAAACACGGATAGGCCTAAATTCACATTCATCCATCAACGCTCGACTATCCACACACTGCAATTCATACAATTATGTGCGCCGTAGATAAGAAGTTTTTCTGATAACAGCACTTGCCCTGTCCGATTCTTTTCTCAAATCAGCATTTATGCCATTTCCATGTCAAAACGTTGACGTGGTTATATTGATAATAGACCTATCATACTGCGAAATAACCAATTGCGAACTCTATTCCGGAACCAAATATCGTTCGTATAGGCCTAATGGCTTTCATTTGCGAGGACTCGGATATGACCTCCTTACACTTTGTGATGCGCGGTGGTGTAATAGGTAGACTATGTTTAGCCTATACCTTGCAGCCGAAGGGTTGCAGGTTCGAATCCACCTTAAGTCGCCGCGTAGAGACGTTGGGCAAGTTCTTTACTTGCTATTGCTCTGCGCTTCGGCGTGAAACTCTGATGCAGTGTCCGCGCTGTAGTCGGGAGCGCCTCTGAGCAGTGAGCTTGAAGGGGCGCTGTGGCAAGTGCACATACAAACAAACTTTGTTGAACGTCTATAGAGAAAGTAATTAAGCCAGGCCAAGTCAGTTTGCAGATGTGTGGCCTATAATGAACCGTGGACGTCACTTGTGCCATCGGCGATCAGAATAAACGCATTTAGTGAAAGCCTAGACTCAATGAAGCAAAGAAACAGATTGTCGCTTAATGCGTTACGATCGATCTCCTCTAAATAATATTAACTGTTATTCCATGCATTAAACGAGCAATGTGCACTACGAAGACCTGACGAATATGTATGCAAGGCGGCAAGGGTGTATTTTATATAATTAGTAATGTGTATATTTCTTATATCTATATAATCAAATAACTTTGCCTTGGTTTGCATGAAATATATAGCCACATGGGAGTGGGGGTGGGGGCGGTGGCGCTTTGGATAGCAAGCTGGCTTAGAGAGCGAGGAGTACCGAGGTAGAATCTCGAAGCTCCCGTAGGATTACATGCTTTGTAGGCTGCCAGTATTATTATTTCAAAGATTATTGCTGAGATTATTATTTATTTATTTTATTACCCGAGGTATCTATAATTCCTCAGGTTTAAGATATTGATGAGAAATTTTAACCCTAGAGTGGCCATTCGTGTCAAAATCTGGAAGAAGAAAAGTGCTGTGGAACGCAACAGCATTAAAATGCAGTTCAGAATAGCAACCAATCTCCGATCTGTGTTTCTTAACCCACGTTCTTCGTTGTTTTGTTTCACTCAGGGTATTTCCCTATTATCAGTAATCTGATCACATCCCTCTTAAGATTTCAGACGCATAGTTTCGACCTAAAGTGCATCCTAATTCCTCTGTGATCTGTCCGCTAAGTTCCTCGATTATGGATTTAGGCTATACCTGGTGTTGTCAGCAATGACGCGACAAATGCGCGCACAACAAATGCGCGCAGACAATAGCGCGCAAAGGCAAAAGATAGATAATAAAAAGAGCATTTATTTATACTCGAAAGAACTAGATTTGTAAACACTTCAGGCACAAGGAAAACACAACTTTTTCGAACACATTTAAGCTATCATATCAGGTCATAATTATTAGTTTATATAGGCTAAATATGTTGTAAATGTTCCGAAATTTTATTAGTACTATCAACCAAACTATACACTGATGATTGTGATGATATCTGCGCATCCAAAATATGTAATTTATGTCATATATTATGTTTTATGATTATATCTTTTCATGTCTTTTCACTCTCTGCTTTCTCCAATTTTTGCTTGTGTGAATTAACACATGCCTTGAAGTTGAGTTTGTGCGTAGCCTACTTAAGTGTACCGGTACCCATGTTCTGTTGTTTAAAATGCCTAAAGACTTTTTAAAAGCACTATATATAAAAGTATATTTCCTACTAATGGTGCATTTTCATAATGCTTATACATTGTATAAAAGTTAAAATGCTATGGATTTAGAAATACTTACCAATAAGTTGGGAATAGGCGGCACGTTGTTGATTATTATTAGTCATTATTCGGGTAATTTTCGTTCGCCCTTTTTTGCGCCCTTTTGTCGGGGATGGTGTCTGTTGTGGGCTATTGTCTGCGTTCTTTTGTCTTGCGCGCTTTATCCTGCGCTGTTTTGCTACGGCGCCGTTGCATGCCAAACACGGGTAAATCCACACGCGACAACCCACGCTCGAGCTATCTATACATTGAATTTTTACATAATTGCATGTTTGTGAGCCGCAGATAAGAAGCTTTCAAGTTAACACTAGCGCCGTCGGATCCTTTGTATATTAGCATTGATGCCAATTCCATGCAAAACATTGTCTTGGTTACATTGATTAAATACCATTGTGAAACAAATCATTAAGTTTGTCGACGTTACGAATGGCAGGAAGCTGTAATAAGAAACAATAGATCTAAGCTTACTCTACTAGCAGATCATATAATGGGTATAAAATAGATACATAACTATCTTTGGCCGAAGCAGAATTTTTCTCAAACGAGAAATCGTTACTTACAGGACTTTCTTGTTGAGGCCAGTCACCGCCAGTGTCCGAACAGTTTCGCTCAAGTCTACTATAAACTGAAGATAGTGAACATAAGGATCACATCATATCAGGTCATAATTATTAGTTTAACACTAGATCTGTGAAGCTGAATTAAGTCGAAAGTGCAGGCTGTCGAAAATATTCTAAACAGAATGCGACAACTCAGTTCATGCGAATTCATGTAAGAAATCATGATCAGAAAACCACCAAAGATGTCGTTCAGCAAATCCTCCGACGCAAAGAACACAGATATTTTGCCACTTCCGCAGTACCAGTTTTGGTTGAACGCCATCAGAAATGACGACGGTCAACAGATAACCAGAGTCTTAGAGACATCCGATACAGTTACAAGATCGAAATTACTGAACGGTTCATTTCAGTTCGTAGAAAAACCGCATATTGAACGTTTGGCGACAAAGCGAACGACTTATACTCGGCCTTTCATTTTGGCAGCATTGTACGGATCAATGGGAGTATGTGACGTCATGGTTAATTATGACGTCGACGTATCTGTTCAGGAGAAAGGGGATTTCAACGTTTTTCATTGCTTAGTTTGCATTGCATTTTTTCAACCACACCACGAAGAGTCTATTGCGCAAAGTTACGCTAGGTTGTGCAGTATAATCTCTAAAGCAGATGTAGAGAAGCTTCTACGCATGGAAGACACAACGGGACTGAGGCCGCTGGAATTTGCTGTTCATCAAGGAACGCTTAGGATGATGATGACTATTTTTGAAACACCAGGAATATATAAGATAAGAGAGGATATCATTGGTGTAAGAAGGTATCGTTGGTATGATATCACTGAGTACGAAACAGAAGAAATTTCCTGTTACCGGAGCAGTGTAAAGTCACCCATGAATCTTGTTTGTTCCTTAGAAGAAAGGCATGTTTACTCAGATTTTGGACGCCATATCATCACTGATTCTATCATCGCAGATTGGATAAAGGCATCAGCACGAGGCAAGCGTCTCTTTATAATCTGCTATTTTATTCTCAAGATAGTTTACAGCTGCACGTTTTTTGTATATCAGCTAAGTCAGTCTAGCGTCAAAGATAGATACCGCAATGGACATAGTTTTGAGGAGCCACACAGTATCGAAAAGCATTATTTCAGCGGTTCTAATGAGTGCGAGGAAGCTCACGTTCAAATTTCGTTGACTAGTGAAAGATGTATCGAGGCCTACCTGATATTACAATCACTTGCAACCGTGATTCATGACACGATACTTGTTGTGCATATTCTCAGACTTTCACGCATACAGTTTTTCATGTTGAAGGATTTGTCGGGGAAACGCAAGAAAATGACCGCTGATGTAGCTATAGCCTACGAGCGAGTTGCTGCCTTAGTGTTTGCCGTAACGGTTTTGGTCGAAATAGCCATCTACAATAACCCAACAAAAGAACATTTATCATATCTGTTAGTGGCTCAGGTCTTACAAACTCCCATTATTACGACTTCGATTCTGCACCATATGGCAATCTTCCGTTCCATCGGGCATATGATTTTCTACATCAGGCGCATGGTTTCCATGTTGTTCACTTTTATTGTTGTGTTTGGCGGATTTTTGTTGATGTTTATGCGCCTCTTCATTATGATGTCTGAAATGGAAAGTATCGGAATTTGTGTTGCGGAGTTTTCCGACTCCTTTTCTGGTGTGTACTCAACGCTTCTCATATTCCTCAACTCGTTTGACGTTCGAGGTCTAAACATTGGCGTTTTTGTGGGATTCGAAACGGTTCATGTCTGCTTTGTTTTCATTCTAGGAATCCTTCTGTACAATTTGCTGATTGCGCTGTTTTCAGATGAAGTGAATTTGGTTTCAGAAAACAGAGAAGCTCTATTGACGATCGAACAGTTGATGACAGTCTTTACTGTCGATTATATCGGTTTGAACACACCCGTGCTTCGACGTATATACATTCCCATGAAAAGAACTTGGAATAGAAAGAATTTTGTCTGTTTAGATGGGAAAATATTTTTGGTTTCAGTTGATAGTGCGAAAATGAAAGGTTATCCAAGAATCTAATTGTAGCCTATATTCATATATCGTTTGCTTATTTTCTGATTGGATAGCTAGATAACTGTAGATGATTGTCCGCGTAAGAAAAATCATCGCCACTCTTGTATAAGTCGCATTAATTAATAATATGGTAGGCCTAGATCTATATCTTAGTCTTTACGTTTGAAATGCTAAGTCAAATAAAAAATGAAATTGTATCATTTGAAAGCTGTGTAATACCATGAACGGAGTTTATCAGGGGATAGGGGCTGAGCCCCAAGAAGACCCAGATTCAGTGTTTTTACCGTGTAAACGGTATCTTTTCCCTGGCTGCTAATTGTGTATATGCTCAAATTTTCACGCAAACGACATTAATACCAAAAAATCTGATTATTTTTTCTGAAATAGTTTGTGCACCCTCCAGAGCCAGATGGTTGGTCTATGACATGGTATAGTTGAATGTTTAAATATTGTCACCTGCTCAGAGATATTTGGACGAAATCCTTAAGGGGCCGCACTTGCCCCACCCTCCTCTACATATTATTTGATTTGTTGGGGAAACGCAAGAAAATGGCCGTTGACATAACTTCAGCCTACCAAAGAACTACTGCCTTGTTGTTTGCTGTCATGGTTTTGATATTAATATTAATATTAATCGAAAAAGCCATCTACTATAACCCAACGAAAGAGAATCTATCATACTTGGTAGTGGCGCATGTTTTGCAAACTCCCATTATTACCACTTCGATTCTACACCATATGGCAATCTTTCGTCCCATCGGGCATATGATTTTCTACATCAGGCGCATGGTTTACATGCTGTTCACTTTCATTGTTGTGTTTAGCGGGTTTTTGCTTATTTTCATGCGCCTCTCCATTATGATGTCAGAAATGGAAAGTACCGGAGGTTGCGTTGCGGAGTTTTCTGTCACTTTAGCAGGTGTATATTGGTCGCTTCTAATTTTCCTCAATACGTTTGACGTTCGACGTTTAAACGTTCGCTTTGAAAGTGAATTTGTTGTCAGAAAACAGAGGAGCTCTTTTGTCGATCGAGCAGTTGTCAACAGTGTTTGCTGTCGATTATCTCGGTTTGAACAAACCCGTGCTTCGACGTAATTACATTCCCACGAAACGGGCGTGGAATAGAAAGAATTTCGCCTGTTTAGATGGAAAAATATGTTTGGTTTCAGTTGATAGTGCAAAACTAATTGGGCTAATATTTTACATGGACGGAGTTTATCAGCGGCTAGGGGGCTAAAGCCCCCAAGTAGACCCAGAGTCGCTTTTTTACCGTGTAAATGGCATCTTTTCTCAGGCTTAGCCCCCCAAGAAGGCGTACAAAATGACAATACCTCGCCTGTTCCAGTAGCCATGATATATTATGTCGTGAGTTCTCGAGCTGCTTGAGCATCATCCCAAGGTGCACCACTTTGACACACCACTTTTTCGGAGGCACCCGTAATAATTTTTTATCAATATTTTACTCACGTTTCCATGCTGCAGGACGTGTTGAAAAATGTTAGCATTGTTCAGAATGAAGAACTTGGCACATAATGGGTCAACGGGGCACGGTGGTGTAGTGGTAGCGTCGTTGCCTTGAAGCCGGAAGGTTCGAGGTTCGAATCCACCTCAAGTCGCCGTGTAGGGACCTTGGGCAAGTCCTTTACTCGCAATTGCTCAACGCTTCGGCGTGATACTCCGATACAGTTTCCGCTCTGCAGTCGGGAGCGCCTCTGAGTAGAGTGCTTGAGGGGGCGCTATAACAAGTGCACATACAAACAAACAATAATATAATATTATTGTACATAAATGATTCACAGTCTGTGCAAGACTTTTTGTTAGTCATATTAATTTTGTTGTCGACACGAATATCTCGCAACTTGTAGGCCTACATTTAGCCCTTCGTGATATATCTGAAACCCTGAATGCTAATAAGACGCTGGTTCTCTGCAAACGTTTTATACTTAATCTTAGCTAAAATTAATTATATTAGTTTTAGTAATACGGTGATTCCTGACACGGAATTCAATACCGGTCTAGTTGTAGGCCTAAATGATGTGCGATTTTCTCTTGGACGTGAAATCAAATTTCTGGACGTTCTAATTACCGAAAAGCTCAAATGGAGAAAAACGTGGATATAGACACAAGTAATGTGTAGGCCTATTAGGTTGTTGGAATTTTACGTGAAGTGGGCATTTACTACCTGCTGACCAATTGAAGCTATTATACAATGCCCTAATAGAACCTTATAGACTTTCAATTAGGCCTACTGTTATGTTCTTTGAGCTCTCTGTGAAAAAAACCTTCAATTTCGAAGCTTCAGAAAGTTGCATGTCGAATCAGAGGATAGTGCTACAAGATACCTAGGTCGAGTAAAATGTTCACCGCAGGGTTCTCAAACTTTATTTTTATTGTACTCCCAAGTAAAAAGTCGAATGTTGGCGTACCCCAGCAAAGTCAGATCGGAAATAAAAGGTCATTGCCAAGTTTCTCGAGTATGGATTTCTCTATGGTTCAAAAAAGCAAAACACGGGTAGGCCTAAATTCAAATTCATCCATCAACGCTCGACTATCTACACACTGCAATTCATACAATTATGTGCACCGTAGATAAGAAGTTTTTCTGATAACAACACTTGCCCTGTCCGATTCTTTTCGCAAATCAGCATTTATGCCATTTTCATGTCAAAACGTTGACGTGGTTATAGCCTATTGATAATAGGCCTATTATAGGGCCTACTGCAAAATAACCAATTGCGAACTCTATTCCGGAAACAAATATCGTTCGTATAGGCCTAATGGCTTTCATTTGCGAGGACTCGGATATGACCCCCTTACACTTTGTGAGGCGCGGTAGTGTAATAGGTATGTTTAGCCTATACCTTGCAGCCGAATGGTTGCAGGTTCGAATCCACCTCAAGTCGCCGCGTAGGGACCTTGGGCAAGTTCTTTACTTGCTATATCTCAGCGCTTCGGCGTGAAACTCCGATGCAGTGTCCGCGTTGTAGTCGGGAGCGCCTCTGAGTAGTGGGCTTGAAGGGACGCTGTAGCAAGTGCACATACAAACAAACTTTGTTGAACGTCTACAGAGAAAGTATTCCAGGCTAAGTCAGTTTGCAGATGTATGGCCTAGGCTATATATATATATATATGAACCGTTGACGTCACTTGTGCCATCGGCGATCAGAATAAACGCATTTAGTGAGAGCCTAGACTCAATGAAGCAAAGAAACAGATTGTCGCTTAATGCGTTACGATCGATCTCCTCTAACTTACTGTTATTCCATGCATTAGACGAGCAATGTGCACTACGAAGACCTTACGAATCTGTATGCACGGGTGTATTTAATATAAGTAGGAAGGCGGGTATATTCTTTATATCTATAACCGAATAATTAACTTTGTTTTGGTTTGCATGAAACATAAGCCACATGGGGGAGGGATCGGTGTCGCATTGGATAGCACGCCGTCCGGAGCCCCCGCAGGATGACGTGCTTTGTAGGCTGCTATCATCAGAGATGATTGCAGGTTGTCTGTTCTGTTGGTATAAACTTAGTTAAGATTTATGTGCTCTGTGATCTGTGAATGGTTTCAACCGCATAACTGTGTAATGCATCCTTTGCGGTCTGTTAATCGGACTGTTGAATAAAGAAAATTATATGTTATGCATGCAAATAGAGCCTTTAATGACATTTCATAATCATTTTTATTATATTGTGTGAGATTATCAGATTGACTGCGCCAACATATTCAAAACAAGTCTAATTAAACAGAGAACTTGCCAATGGAATAGCTTTCCGTTCCTTCTCCGTGTCATTATGTCTATAAAATCAAGACAGCTCAACATCTTGTAGTCTTCTAAATAACCATAACCATAACCATAACCACAGTTTTTATTGCTTAACGTGACAATTGACAAAACATCTTTATTACATAAAAGGATATAGGAACAAACAGAAAGCAAAAGGAGAGAACCCCTAAGGGACTATTGTCCCACTGGCAGGGTTTCCCAAATACAAGTTGAAATAAACAGCAACAGGTTATGCAAATTATAAAGTACCAGGTATAAAGATTAGTTATTAACTTAACTAGTTAACTAAATCCTGGGAAAAGGTAAAAAGGTGATGTTGAGTGAGTCAATTTCGAAGTCTTTAAAATAAAAGAATATAAATATTTAGTAACATAGATGGTGATCGGTAGATTTATCAGGAGACAGCATGAAGTAAATGACTTTTAAGTTTACGTTTAAACAAGGTGAAGCAGAGGGAATTCTGAATAGACAAGGGTAAGTTATTCCAGGTCCTAGGACCCGCACTTTTAATTGAGAACAAGCGGGTATTAGTTCTAGTGATAATCCTTCTGTAATTAAGTGAGGATCTCAAGTTATAGGGAACTAAAGCAGAGGTTAGAGTAAAGAAATCAGCAAAGGCATGAGGCAAAAGATTATGCATATGTTTGAACATAAGTTCAGACGTTTGCATGATTCTTATCTGATCGATGGTAAGTATTCTTAATTTAGCTAAGAGGAGATGTGAATGAGAACGGCGAGAGAGACCCATAATAATTTTAGCAGCTCTGTTTTGAAGTGAGGTTAGTCTTACAAGTCGAGAAGAGTAGTTAGAAGCCCAAACAATATTGCAATATGAAAGATATGGATGGATAATAGAGTAATATAAGTTAAGTCTAATTCGAGGTGGTAGCATATAAGCAATACGGGTCAAGATACCGACACTTTTAGCTATCTTTTTAGATATGTTTTCAATATGCACCTTCCAAGTTAGAAATTGGTCAACATGGACACCCAAGAATTTAGTTGATATTACTTGGGGTATATTGAAGTTGTCCATAGAAATTGTTAATTTTATGTCAGGAATTGGTTTACGATGGGAGCAAAATAAGATATAGTTTGTTTTACTAAGATTCAAGGAGAGCTTATTAACTCGGAACCAATCAACAACGTGTAAGAGCTCATGATTCATCATTTGAAAAAGTAATTCATAAGATTTATGGGAGGCAAAAATGTTAGTATCGTCCGCAAATAGAACAAAGCGCAGTAATGGGGAGGCGTTGGGAAGGTCATTGATAAAAAGTAAGAAAAGGAGGGGTCCAAGAATAGACCCTTGTGGAACACCAAATTTGATCAAATTGATTTTGGATAATGAACCATTGCAAGAGACCTGTTGCATTCTATTTTCAAGATAGCTTCTAAACCAATCAAGGGCAATACCTCTTACTCCAATATTAAGCAATTTAGAAATTAAAATATCATGATTAACAGAATCAAAAGCTTTTGCAATGTCAATAAATATGCCCAATGCAAATTCACCTCGATCAATTATAGAGGATATATTATCCTGGATATTGAGAAGTGACATGGAAGTAGAGTGACCTGGTTGGAAGCCATGTTGAGAATCATGCAGAATATTCTTTTTGGTAAAGTAATTAAATAATCTTGAATACATAACTTTTTCAATAAATTTGGAAAAAAAAGGCAAGATAGAAATAGGTCTATAATTCACAAGTTCTTCTTTATTACCTTGTTTATATATTGGTATAACCTTGGCTATTTTTAGAGCAGATGGAACAATGCCCGTAGACAGAGAGCAATTGATGATTTCAGCCAAAGGGTCAGCAACGAGTTCTAATAAGGGGCTCATAATAGTTGGGTCTATCTCATCAAGACCTGAAGAATGAGAAATTTTAAGACTATGATTAATTGATAACAGTTCAGTAGGAGAAGTAGGGTAGATGGCAAAAGATGTTGGAATTGGTGGATTGAGATATGTATGGATCGTATTCGTGGAATCAGGTATCTTATTGACAAGATCTTGAGCAACATTGGCAAAATAGTTATTAAATTTCTCAGATATGATACTAGCATCTGTCACACTCTCACCATTAATGCAAAGATTTGTAATGCTAATATTCTTGTCCTTTGTGTTTATAATATTTCTGATTAATTGCCAAGTCTTTTTTAGATCATGATTATATTTTAGAAATTCAGATTCATAATACTGCTTTTCAGCTTTGATTCGAATCGTTTTAAATTTATTTCTATATGAAGTGAATTTAGTTTTATTTTCAGGTGAAGGGTTCTTGACAAATTTTAGGTGTAGTTTAGACTTATATTTACATGACTTAAGTAGGCCAGGAGTCATCCATGGTTGATTTAGTTTCTTATATGGTTTTATAAGTTTACGTTTGAGAGGAAATGCTGTGTTATAGGCAGTTTTAATTAAAGATAAGAATAGTGCATAGGAGCCATCAGGATCATTGCAAGCGCAGGAGTGACTAACTTCAGACCAATCAATGTTAGATAATAAAGTTCTAAAATGCTCACAAGATGCTGGATTGACATTACGAGTA
Source organism: Lumbricus terrestris (assembly GCA_949752735.1). Lineage (NCBI taxonomy): Eukaryota > Metazoa > Annelida > Clitellata > Crassiclitellata > Lumbricidae > Lumbricus > Lumbricus terrestris. The sequence continues at coordinate 14,520,535 of OX457040.1, read as the reverse complement.
GTTTGGTAGTCAATAGTTGCTTCTTTGGCAGGAATAAGTTTAAGTCTAACAAGGATTGGAAGATGATCAGATATGTCAGATGCAATAATAAATGAGTCCACAATTTTTGAAGTTCTATTGGAGAAGAAATTATCAATAAGAGTTGAGGAGGTGCAAGTAATTCTTGTAGGTTGGGTAATAGCTGGTAGGAAGTGGAAGGATGACATAACATCTAGGAAATTAGAAGTCGGAATATGATTATGAACCTTTAGCAAGTCAATATTAAAGTCACCCAAAATAAAAATGTCTTTAGGTTTGGTTGAGAGTGAGGACAAGAGCTGAGCAAATTCGTCGTTGAAAGTAAAAACATTCTGGCCAGGGGGCCTATATATAACACCAATAGTAAAGTAAGACCGATCAGATTGAGGAAAGCGTAAAAATAAAGCCTCATAGGAGCAATGTGACTGACAGTCAAAAGGGATTTCCAATTCCTCATACTTAATATGGTCCTTTATTGCAAAACCAACACCTCCTCCCTGGCCAGTTTTTCTAATTCTATGCAAAAGATTATAACCTGGTATATGCACAGAATTAATCGAGCTTTCATCCAACCATGTTTCCGTAATCGCAAGAATATCAATAGACAGTTGATAGAGTAGATCAGTGATGGTTGATGTTTTGGAGATGATGCTTCTGCAGTTGATATGCATAATGGAGGTAAGAGATTCGTTGGAAGCACAAATAGTCATTAGATCAGAAGGAGTGCTATACTTAGAACTCTTAGGTCGGTTGATAAAAAAGTTATCATCAGGGTCCAGATCATAATTAAGAGTCAAAGGACGATTTTCTTGTACATCTGTAAATACTTCAAGTCTTGGGCCTTTATTCAGGGCATAAATAGAGATATTAACATTAGGCAAATCTCTCGTACATTGGATAAATTCATCATCATTAATTATATGATTAAATGGAAAGAGGGTAATTAGACAATTGGGACAATACCATGAGGAGGAACTGATTGAACACCTTGATGTAAGAGAAAGACAAGATAAATGATAGTTCTGTTCACAAAGAGAACATGTGACTGCCTCATGCTGCTCAATTAAAGGATGAGAACACACACAACACTCAACAGGAGTTAAAGCGGATGGACACGATAGCTTAAGTAGCGACACTAAAACACACCATTAACGGATGTCTCGGTAACACAAGGTAAGTTTTATGCAAAGACACAAAATTCTAAACTGAGAATCAAATAACATATAACATAACCATACTGTAACCTGGTAAGGAAATAATAAGGCATCAAATTGATACAGAATGATAAAAAAATAAACACAATGAAGAGCAACTTAGGAGTTAAACAGAAAATGCAAGAATTGATTACAAAATATGAGAATTAAATGCCAACAAGAAGTGACTTTACATAACAATATAAAATTAGAAAATAAAAACTGAGGAGATCAAAGTCAACAGAAACATGTGCAAACTATCTAAATAAACAGAAGCTTAGTGACTTCCTAAGCTGCAGAGTTGTACACATTAAGCAAAAATCCTTGAGCAACGTGCAAATTCCTCATCATTAACTAGAATCAAATTAAGATTTACATAGATAGGTCACATCAAAGCAAATCACAAATTTTGATTGATAGCGGAGAGTAAGAAATGAAACCAAAAAAATTGACTATGATTTGTAAGAAAGTTCAGTTAAATGAGTAACCAGATCCATAAAACTTTAGATGGTCTAATTAGTAACATAAAGTTCATTACATAGAGTGGTAAAATATTGTGGAATCAAAGTCAACAGAAACATGGGTAAACTATCTATATAAACAGAAGCTTAGTGCCTTCCTAAGCTTCCTAACACACTAAGTAAAATGCAAGTGTAACAGGCAAATTCCTCATCATTAACTAGAGTCAAATTAAGAATTACATAGATAGGTCACATCAAAGCAAATCACAAATTTTGATTAATAGCTCGGAGATTAAGAAATGAATCCAAAAAATTGACTATGATTTGTAAGAAAGTTCAGTTACATGGGTAACCAGATTCATAAAAATTGAGATGGTCTAATTCTTAACATAAAGTTCATTGCATAGAGTAGAAAAATATTGTGGAATTAAACATCATAGGCATTATAAATTGGAACTAGGTACTAATACATTCAAGTATAAAATACAGATCATATCTTCAAAGAAACAGAACATAATCATACCTGAAATTAGACTAAAAATATGATGGTTGGAGATAAGGAAGAACTGAGTGCAAAACTAAGATTATGATCGGGTTTTAATGGAAAATATTGAAATTAAATGTGATGCAAGTAGAAAATACAAGTGCTATTGGTTACACATTGGTATACAAACCAAGAAATAACCTGAGTTGATCAAGACAGAGAAGAGGCCGGATCGGAAACAAGGAATGGGTCAAGATCTTTCAAGTTGAGTAGTTTCCTGGGTTTGTCGTTGGGATCTTCAGATTTCTTGATGAAGGTGAAACCGCCTTTGGTCCAGGTCGAAGAAATGGTCTTCTCTTTCACCAATTTTCTCGCTTGGGCAAAGATTTGAGCGTTCCCTCTTGTGAGATGTTCGTTGATGAAGAATTTGTTAGGATCATTGTAGTCAGACTTCTGGCGCAGCATCTTCCTTGCAGCTAGTACAGAATCACGTACGTTGCGAGAGATGAATTTCACAATTAAAGGCTGTGAATGGTCCTTGCCCTTTGTGGGAAGGCGATGTGCCGTGGAAATGTCGAATTCTGACAACTTTAGATCAAGCCGAGACTGGCAGAAGTCGAGAACCAGGTTGACGTTTTGACGATTGGTAGGTCTTGGCAAACGACGAGATGAGGCAATGGAAGAGTAAGCCGATTGATGGGCGTTATCTTCAGGTGAGTCATCAAGTCCATGAAATACTAGATTGTCTAAGCGACTGTGGACTTCCAGATCCTCAATTTTGCGTTGAAGAACTTTATTTTCATTTTCCAGGATATTCATTCTTAAGTTGGTAGGTTCAAGTTCCTTATTTACTTGATCAGTTACCAACGATCCAACGAGTTCATGGAGAGTGGATTTGAATTCTGTTAATAGCTTTTTGAAAGCCGCCTCAACAACGGGGGTGAGACGCTCCACTAATAAAGCCATCACCTTCTCATCTTGCATCACGTCCATCAGATCATCCGTTTTTAAGTTTTTTCGAGACATCGTTAAGTGAGATTAAATCAGAGTACCTTTGTTATATGAGATGATCCACGTAAGCATCGAGAACAACAGTTATCGCTTGGCAAAAAGAGACGATAATAGAAGCGAGACACAACCAAACGCCCGCGAACTTCCCTTGATCAATTCGTTCTTTTTATATTTTTTACGATGCAGATTACGCAGATTTAAATCAAAGATACTTTTCTCAGTTAGATGTCGAGTGTAAATATAAAGAACGGCATAGTTGACTTTATTAAATATGAAGAAATTTGTGATAAAACCGAGACAATCCAGAATGGGCTAATAACAAGTCGCCATTTTGCATAGATCCGTTTGATTAAACCGTCATTTAATCACGGAAATCTTAATGTGCCTCTGAGGTGACTCCGGCATGTAGCGGATATTAAACTTGCTGGTGGCCGTCCCTGAAAAAATTACTTAAAGAGGTGGTGACGTTAATTTCCCCTAAAACGCAACGAAAAGTAGGTTCGCATTTAATATATATATATTGCATAGATTAAAATTGAACAAGACTCTTTATAGTAATTACCACGTAATGTAAATAGGCCTATGTGCCGACTAACCCATCGAAATCCAACTTCTTTGACAACTTTCGTTCTTAATCGGAATCGATACTATAGTCTTTGTCTAGTTCTTAAGTCTTCAAATCTTTAGTCACTGCCACTACCACCATCTCTAATCTGTTGACTAACACTCGTGTAGGCCTATTATTAGTCTCAGTTCAAAACACCAACCAATTGTGTTTATTATCTCACGTTCTTCGTGGTCTTGTTTCACTCGGGATCCTTCCCTATTATCATTAATCTGATCACATCTCTCTTTAGATATGAGGCGCATAATTCTAACCTAAAGTGCATCCCAATTTCCCTGCGATCTGTCCGCTAAGTTCCTCGTGTATGGGTTTAGGCTACCTGTTGTTGTCAGCGGTGACGCGACAAAAGCGCGTAGGACAAAAGCGCGCACAGCAAATGCGCGCACAACAAATGCGCGCAGACAATAACGCGCCAAGGCAAAAAATAGACAATAAAAGGAGCATTTATTTATACTCGGATGAACTAGATTTGTAAAACAATTTAGGCACAGGGAAACACAGAATTTTTTCGAACACATTTAAATTAAACTAGAAATATGTCGTGAATGTTCTGAAATTTCATTAGTAGGCCTACTTTCAGCCAAACTCTACAATGATAGGCCTATTTGTGATGACATCTACGTATCCAAAATATTATATTTTGTTTTATGATTATCTCTTTTCACTCTCTGCTTTCTCCAATTTTTACTCATGTGAATTAACACATGCCTTGAAGTTGAGTTTGTGCGTATTTACTTGTACGCTATGCCCCATGTTCTGTTGTTTAAAGTGGCTCAACACTTTTTAAAGGCACTATATAAAAGTAAATTTCATATTAATGTGGTGCATTTTCATAATGCTTACTTATATTGTATAAAATGCTAAAATAACATGGGTTTAGAACTGCTTGCCAATAAGTTTGGCATAGGCGGCACGTTGTCGATCATTATTAGTCATTATTCGGGTAGTTTTCGTGCGCCCTTTCTTCTGCGCCTTTTTGTCGGGAGGAAGTTTCTGTTGGGGGCTATTTATTGCCTGCGTTCTTTTGTCTGCGCGCTTTTGCTTGCGCGCTTTATCTTGCGCTGTTTTGTTACGGCGCCGTTGTAAGCCAAACACGGGTAAACCCACACGCGACCATCCGCTCTTGACTATCTACACATTGAATTTTTTACATGATTACATGTTTGTGAGCCGCAGGTAAGAAGCTTCCATGTTAACACTAGCGCCGTCAGATCCATTGTATATTAACATTGATGCCAATTCCATGGCAAAACATTGTCTTGGTTACATTGATTAAATACCGGTGTTAAACAAATCACTAAGTTTGTCGACGTTGCGAATGGCAAAAAGTTGTCATAAGAAACAATAGATCTAAGCTTACTCTACTAACTGAACATGATATAATGAGCATAAAATCGATACATGTACCTTTGATAGAAGCAGAATTTTCTCAAACGAGAAATAGTCACTCGGGCTACAGGACTTTCACGCTGAGGCCAGTCACCGCCAGTGTCCGAACAGTTTCGCTCAAGTCTAGTATAAACTGAAAATATTGAAGATACGGATCGCACCATAGTCAGGTCATGTCATAATTATTAGTTTAACACTGGATCTGTGAAGCTGAATTAAGTCGAAAGTGCAGGCTGTCGAAAATATTCTAAACAGATTGCCACAACTCATTTCATGCGAACTTATTTAAGAAAGTATGACCAGAAATCCAAAGATGTCTTTCAGAAAAGCCTCCGACGCAAAGAACACAGACATTTTGCCACTGCCGCAATACCAGTTTTGGTTGAACGCCATCAGAAATGACGACTGCCAACAGATAAACAGAGTCTTAGAAACGTCCGATACAGCTACAAGATCGAAATTACTGAACGGTTCATTTCAGTTCGTAGAAAAACCGCAAATTGAACGTTTGACAACAAAGCGAACGACGTATACTCACCCATTCACTTTGGCAGCGTTGTATGGATCAATGCGAGCATGTGACGTCATGATTAAATATGACGTCGACGTACTTCTTCATGAGAAAGGGAATTTAAACGTTTTTCATTGCTTGATTTGCATTGCATTTTTTCAACCACGCAACGAAGAGTCTATTGCGCTAAGTTACACTAGGCTATGCAGTATAATCTCTAAATCAGATGTAGAGAAGCTTTTACGTATGGAAGACACAACGGGACTGAGGCCGCTGGAATTTGCTGTTCATCAAGGAACGCTTAAGATTATGATGACTATTTTTGAAACACCAGGAATTTATAAGATAAGAGAGGATATCATTGGTGTAAGAAGATATCGTTGGTACGATATAACAGAGTACGAGACAGAAGACATTTCCGATTACCGGAGTAGTGTAAAATCACCCATGAATCTTGTTTGTTCCTTAGAAGAAAGGCATGTTTACTCAGATTTTGGACGTCATATCATCACTGATTCCATCATCGCAGATTGGATAAAGGCATCAGCCCAAGGCAAGCGTCTCGTTATCATCTGTTATTTTATTATCAAGATCGTTTACAGCTGCACGTTTTTTGTGTATCAGCTAAGTCAGTCCAGCGTCAAAGATGAATACAACAGTGCTCATGGTTTTGAAGGGCCCTACAAGATAGAGAAGCATTCTTTCAACGATTCCAATGAGTGCGAGGAAGCTCACGTTCAAATTTCGTTGACAACTCAACGGTGTCTTGAAGCGTACCTGATATTACAATCGCTAGCAACCGTGATTCATGACACGATACTTGTTGTGCATATTCTCAGAATTTCACGCACACAGTTTTTCATGTTGAAGGATTTGTCGGGAAAACGCAAGAAAATGACCGCTGATGTAGCAATAGCCTACGAGCGAGTTGCCGCCTTGGTGTTTGCCGTAACGGTTTTGGTCGAAATAGCCATCTACAATAACCCAACGAAAGAGCATTTATCATATCTGTTAGTGGCTCAGGTCTTACAAACTCCCATCATTACGACCTCGATTCTGCACCATATGGCAATCTTCCGTTCCATCGGGCACATGATTTTCTACATCAGGCGCATGGTTTCCATGCTGTTCACTTTCATTGTTGTTTTTGGAGGTTTTTTGTTTATATTTATGCGCCTCTTCATAATGATGTCCGAAATGGAAGGTATCGGAGGTTGTGTTGCGGAGTTTTCCGACGTCTTCTCGGGTGTATACTCAACACTTGTTATATTTCTCAATAAGTTCGATGTTCGAGGTTTAAACATTGGCGTTCTAGTTGGATTTGAAACGGTTCACGTCTGCTTTGTTTTCATTCTAGGAATCCTTCTGTATAATTTGCTAATTGCGCTGTTTTCAGATGAAGTGAATTTAGTGTCAGAAAACAGAGAAGCTCTATTGACTATCGAGCAGTTGATGACAGTCTTTACTGTCGATTATATCGGTTTGAACACACCCGTGCTTCGACGTATATACATTCCCATGAAAAGAACTTGGAATAGAAAGGATTTTGTCTGTTTAGATGGGAAAATATGTTTGGTTTCAGTTGATAGTGCCAAAATGAAAAGTTATCCAAGAATCTAATATTATTGTAGCCTGTTCATATATCGCTTGCTTATTTTCTGATTGGATTATTAGATAACTGTAGATGATTGTCCGCGTCAGAAAAATCATCGCGACCCTCATAATTATAAGTCGCATTAAGTAGGCTAATTTATGCTAAATAGCCTATCTTGTTCTTTAGCCTTCGTTTGAAATGCTAAGTCAAATAAAAATCAAATTGTATCATGTGAATGTTGTAGGCCTAATGTTGAATGTTGTGAATGTGTAAAACCATGGGCGGAGTTTATCAGGGCCTAGGGGCTAAACCCCCAAGAAATTCATTTTTTACTGTGTAAACGATATCTTTTCCGGGTTTGAAAAAGGCGCAGACTCATAAATTTGTTCGGAGAAAATAGTTCTGTTCACGAACGCGAAACTTCCAAATGACTAAAAGGAGGTCATTAACTTTTTTGTCCGAGAAAATATGTCTTTTTCAACGAGATTCCAGCCTGAGGACTAAGCCCTAGCACAAAAAAGGTCATCAACTTTTTTCCCGCTCGTTCTGGACCGAGTCTAAACCACAACAAAGCCCAAGTTCTTCCCAAGTTCTAACCAAGTTCTTTTTTTGCCCCACCAAGAACGGAAACCAAACTCCGCCCATATGTAAGACGGGTTGGTTATGTGAGATGAAGGCAATAAAAGAAATGCATCCAATAAGTCACAACATAATCATCTCTATGGACTTAATAAATTTTCCATTTTAATTTAGCACATCACAGCCTTTTGATGTGCATAAAATTGCTGCAAGACTTAGTAGCGATGCAATTAATTATATAAGTTGCAACGCTAGTAAGCTGATTGCAAGGGCTAGTCCTTTTGATACCGGTTAACCGGATTGCAGCATGGTTTTAGTGCCCGTCGGCTATGCGCGTTGTTTCGTTCATCTAGCATTGAGAAGTGGTTTCGATGTGCTTTTCAAAGTATTATTCCATGAAAGCTTTAAATTATGATTTTGCTGAGTTTCCATACTTTGTCGAACATTGGTCAGAATTGTATGGATAAGCTTATCAGTTTTAAATGGAATGATAATTATAGTAGACCTGCTTTATTTACAGAGATTACGTGATTGCATATGCCTGTTAGCAGTTTCTAGCGTTTCTAACTTCTAACCGTGTCCGGTGGTCGAAAGGGTTAAATATGGAGCAAAATAATTTTATTGGCCTACTTCTATGAGATGAATTTGGTACCACGCAGAGAAAATGCCAACATGTTAGAAGCATTACCATTGATACCTTTGTGTAAAATTTGACAAATATTCACATAAATTTGACAAATATTTACATAAATTTGACAAAATTTAATATTTGCTGAATCGTCTGACCTTTAGGATAGATTTAATTAAATAATTGTCTGACAATCATTGTTTGTGGTTTAACCTGTGAGTTGAGGCGTCTTGTAATATTGCAGAGCCATTTCAACCAATGCATAGATGTCTGGTGACGCCTTCCATGGCATGAGATAATTTCGAGACGCTATAATGCACATTAACGTCTTTTGAAAGTTACTTTAATAGAGGGAGACTATAATAAACTGAATTTTTCGAAACATATATTAGGGTGAGTTGAGGGTGGCATTAATATTAGGACCTGCTTATAATTTTTTACCGCTTTCTATATTATACTTTCCAGTTATGGATGGCATTCTGTTAAGGCGATTTATTTGATTGTCTATAACTTTAGCTTTGGTTGATGCATACGGACTCCTCAGTAGTGTCAGCTATCTTCTACTTTCAATTGCACCGTTAATAGGTTACTGTCTGCAAGTATTCTTTGACCTAAGCTACTCGAGGGAAGAAAGTAGGGAAAGAATCCGCCAGGACGACCACGAAAGATTGTGATGGATTGGGTGATGGACGAAGAAAAAGCAAGAGGATTTTTTAAAATCAAGTAAAAAACACAGACTAGACAACGGTGGTGTCGCTGGAATCTTGGACCCAGGCTACCTAAGGGCAGAACACCAAAGAAGAAGAAAAAGCTAAGTAGGGCTATACCAAGCAAAATTCAAATTTTTGCCCAAATTTTTGTCAAGCCAACTCTGTTATGCAATGCACAGATTCATGTAGGCCTATTTGAGGCTTAGTAAGGGTTTCAGAATGGCTCTAGATGTAATCTAAGTCAATTATGAGTTAAAATGACTGCTGTGGCGACTGTATGAGTTTTTCTTGGTAACAATGCATTTAATTGAATTAGAAATCGCAAAGTTTCCGCTACTTAGTTCCTCAGAGCTTTGGAGATCTTGAGAGTAGCAATTTCCTTACGTTATAACCAGGGCCGGATTAAGGCATGTTGAACATGTTCGGCCGAACAGTGGCCTCACACTTTAGGGGCCCCACGCATGCGAAAAAAATTCTGGGGAAGAAATTGGCATATTGTGAGGAAATTTCGACCAAACGACTAAAAAATATTTATAGACCTATTCCAAAGACATTTCGACACAGCGACTAAAAACGTCATCAGATTTTTTGGCCAAAGATCCCCCAAATTTTCCGAACAGGGCCCCCACGTTTCTTAATCCGGCCCTGCATTAAGCTTAGCATTCTATATGCATACTGTCGTCCTTATGTTCAATTTTGGAAATAATCTCTTGCCGAAGCAAATGAAAATGGTTTCATGTCAGTAGCTCAAATTTATTCTTCTAATACTCGTTGATCGAATTAAATATAGGCCTAACTCGTCGCCGAATCAATCGCTTAAAGATTAAAAAGTCATTGCGAATGGATTTGTCTCCGGAAGAGATTATATATAAAATGCGAATGTACAATTGTGCATACCGGCTTGCCTGCAGTTTTAGTGGTTGGAACGTTTTAGCTTGTACGATAAACTTTTACATCTCAACAGAATTGTACAGTGTTCATGTACACCTCAACAAAACGGGTCCTACATTGTATACCTATTGGTGGCGCGAAAGTCACATTGTCGTGCTAATCTTGTGCATTTGATGTTTTCATTTGATGAAACTTCGCGATGACCCATTATTATACTGCACCGTCTTTTACAAGTCTCTAGAGAAAGTAAGCAAGGCTGCTTTAGTTTGCAAAGAAGACTATGAGAACCGTTGACGTCTAGAACCGTTGACGTCCAGAACCGTTGACGTCTAGAACCGTTGACGTCTGAAACCGTTGACGTCTAGAACCGTTGACGTCTAGAACCGTTGACGTCTAGAACCGTTGACGTCTAGAACCGTTGACGTCTAGAACCGTTGACCTCTAGAACCGTTGGCGTCTAGAAACGTTGACTTTTAGAACCGTTGACGTCTAGAACCGCTGACGTCTAGAACCGTTGACGTCTAGAACCGTTGACGTCGCTTGTGCTATCGATGAGCAAAGCAAAGACGTGCAGTGCAAGCCAAGACTGAATGAAACAAAGATGCGGATTGTCGCCTAATGCGTTAAGATCGATCTCTAATTATTGCCTGCAGATAATGGACTCCATGCATTAAACGAGCAGCGCGCTCTATTCATTAAACGAAGACATTGATAATCTATATGTATGTACAAGGATGTATTTAAATGAGTAGGAGGGGCGCATATTCTTTATTTATCCAACCGCATAACCTTATACAGCTTGGTTTACATGAAACATAAGCCACCTGCAAGTAGGGCCTATAAACGTATATATATATATATATATATATATTTTAAAATACATGTAATCATGTATGAACTTCTCAGACCGATCACGCCAACGTATTAAACACTAGTCTAGTGAAACAGGAAACTTGAGAAAAAATGACAGTTTTCCGTTTCTTCTCCGTGTCACTCTCTCTGTAAAATCAAGACAGCGCAACATCTTGTAGCCTAAAATTATTCCGAGTTGCCCATAATCGTTACGGTCAAATTATCTACCAAGCCCGTTTAATTAAACCGTCGTATTACAAAGGCCCCAATGCGGTTTTGAGGTGACTGTAGTTGATAAGACAATATTATTATAAGTGAGAAATCCACAAGAAACTATACTTACAGAGGTAGAGTCTTTAATTTCCCCAAAAGAACTTAAAGAAAAGGCAAATGATCATAATGGTAGAAAGTGAATTCTACTCATATTTATATAGATCTAATGCCCATCAATTGTATTGGCGACTACTCGTGGGTTTTTAAGCAGATTATCTCTGCTCATCATCACTGCTATAAAGTTGCCCATAATCGGATTTAATACGACTGAGATTATAATAAGAGTTTATAATATTATTGCCATGTTATGTAAATATGTTCAGCCGAACTCGTCTAAATCGTCATTCCTTGATAAATTTAGTTCTAGTTCACAATCAGTCTTGTTCTTCAGCTCTTCAAATCTAGAATCATCTGAACTGGACCCACTAGCATCTTTTATTATTGGTGACGGTCTAGGCTACTTTACAACCAATTGGTTTTTCTCTTTAGCAGGTCACTCGCTGGGGACAGTTACTGTAACCCTCCCTCAGAGCAGAAGCATCCTGTTTTTCTCGCACAATTTTTTCTGACTCTGTTATTGGTCTCAGTTAAAAATGCCAGCAATTTTCCATCTATCTTTCTTATCCTAGGTTCTTCAGGGTCTTATTCCACTCAGGAACCTGCTCTAGTCTACTCTCCTTCAACCATGAGGAGTAGGCTATCGGATCATTTCATCTCAAAGTGCATCCAAATTCTTTTTGATCCGTCTGCCAAGTTTCACGAATATGGATTTACATGTGGGTGTAGCCTATGCCAAACACATGTAAATCCACACGCGACCGTCCTCGCTCGACTATCAAGGCTACACATAGCATTTTATATAATTATATATGCGCCGTAGATTGGAAGCTTTCCTGAAAACACTAGCGCCTTTGTAAATTAACATTGACCCAATTTTCATGACAAAACATTGTCTTGGTTACATTGATTACATACAGAGGAAAAGCATTAAGTTTATTTACGTTGCGAATGGCACGAAGTTGTCATAAGGAACTGTAGATCATAGATGCACTTTTCTAGTAGAGCATCGAAAGGGTATTAAATAGATACAATGTCATGTATCTTTGGCCTGTGCAGAATTTTCTCAGTCGAGAAGGCGTCAAATACAGGACTTTAATGTTATGGTCAGTGACTGTGCAGTTTCACTCAAGTCTACTGTAGATCTAAAGCGATAATTGTGAAAAACGAATTATACAGTATGTTAAGTCATATTATTTCAGCGCTGGATATGAAAGTTTAACTAATTAGAAAGTGCAAGCTCGACAAAATATTGTAAGCAGAGCGAGACAACTCGGTGAGTGAGACAACTCGGTGAGTCAGTTCATGCAAATTCATTTTTAAGTATGACCAGAAAAGTGAATATGTCGTTCAGCAGAGACTCCGACACAAAGTTCATAAACGTTTTGCCACTGCCGCAATACCAGTTTTGGTTGAACGCCATTAGCAATGACGATAGTGAGCAGATAAGCAGAGTCTTAGAAACATCCGATACAGCTACAAGATCGAAATTACTGAACGGTTCATTTCAGTTCGTGGATATACCGCAAATTGAACGTTTGACGACAAAGCGAACGACATATACTCACCCATTCACTTTGGCAGCGTTGTACGGATCTATGGGAGTATGTGACGTCATGGTTAAAAATAATGTCGATGTTTTTCTTCAGGAAAAAGGAAAATTCAACGTTTTTCATTGCTTGGTTTGCAATGCATTTTTCCAACCACACAACGAAGAATCTATTGCACAAAGCTATACCAGACTGTGCAATATGATCTCTAAGTCAGATGTAGAGAAGCTTCTGCGCATGGAGGACAAGACGGGACTGAGGCCGCTGGAATTTGCTGTTCATCAAGGAACGCTTAGGATGATGATGACTATTTTTGAAACACCAGGAATTTATAAGATAAGAGAGGATATCGTAGGCGTAAGTAGATATCGCTGGTATGATATTACAGAGTACGAAACAACAGATAGTTCTCTTACACGGCACTTCATTAAATCACCCATACAAATTGTTAATATCCTGGACGAAAGACATCTCTACTCAGATTTTGGGCAGCGCATCTTCACAAGATCCATCATTGCGGATTGGATTCGGAAATCAGTTCAGAGCAAACGTTTCGTTGTCGCCTCCTGGTTTGCATTCAACATTGTCTACATTTGCGTTTTCTGTGTATATCAGTTGACCAATCGCATTAGCTATGCGAATCAACACAGCAACGAAACTAATCCTGAAATTAACTATAAAACTGAAGTAGTCTACTCAAAAGATCTCACAAATTGCGCCGACAACTACATAATTATGGGGTCTACTTCTCAAAGATGCTTAGAAGCTAGTTTGGTAGTAGTCTCATTGGCCATTATGCTGCATGAAAGCATACGCATTCTTCTCGGAATTAAAGCATGTAGTCTACAGTTTGCCATGCTATGGGATCTCTCGGGAAAACGCAAGAAATTCGCTTTTGATGTGTCTTCATCGTTTCAGCGTTTGACTAGCTTGATTCTTGCCTTCATGGTTTTGGTCGAAATTGCGATCTATAACAACCCGACCAAGGAAAACATGTCGTACCTGACTTTGTCGCATGTTCTTCAAACTCCAATAATTACTGTTAGTGTACTGCACCACATGGTAATTTTCGATTCCATCGGGCATATGGTACTCTACATCAGACGACTGTTTTCCATGTTGATTGCGTTTCTCGCAGGCGTTGGCAGCTTATCGTTTATGTTCACACGGCTCTTCATAATGATATCTGATTTAGAAAGTTCGGGAGGCTGCATCTCGCAATTTTCTGACTTGGCCGCCGCTATTAGCTCGACGGCTCTTATGTTCCTCAGCATGCTGGACGTTCGAGGTTTAAGCTTAGGTTACAAAATTGGATTGCAAGTGTCTCACATCTGTTATGTTTTCATGTTTAGTGTCCTTTTGTATAATCTACTGATCGCGCTGTTTACAGATGAAGTCAGAAGATTATCGGAAAACAGAGAAATTGTTTTGTCTGTTGAACAATTGTGGACAGTAAGCCTGATTGATTTTTTCTGCACGAACACGCCCATTATTAGACAAATCTACACTCGTATTAAACGGGCTAAGATTAAGAAGAATTTTGTCTGTTTAGATGGTAAAATATTTCTGATTTCAGTGGACAGTGCAAAAGCGAAATAATGGCCGACTGTAATAATTGGGTGCGTTTTTATTAAATTTTGTTTAACTCATAACTAATTAAGTCGAAGCCCTGTTCCTGTTTCAATCGGCATTCTGTTTATCCGAATAAAAATAGGGACCTATCAAGATGTTCGTCACAATGACCATGGCGTCACAATTAGGCCTATGTCAGTTTAGATCTGGGATTCTCTGGGAAAGGTTTCCGAATTGAAGAAAAATGCAGATATGGGGAGGATGTTTAATCTCGGAATAGTATGAACCGAACAGGTGAGATTTTACTGACTTGACACCCATTCGAATAAGCAGCAGTGGTGACGGTTCTCACAAGAGAAAATTAACGAAGAAATTCATATGGTCGCACGCCAGCATTAACTTTAACCAGAAAAGGATTGTAATTCGCTCCAAATCTATGTTACATTGGCATAAATTGTATACGAACTGATTATAACAGCATTCAGTTTCAGTTTCTTTTTCGGTACTTTGATTCACCTGCAAAGGAAGTTCTCTGATTTAAAAATGATTCCTTATTATTGCGCTGAATATGAATAGGCCTACTTGTAAATAGTTTTTTTTATCGTAGGATAAATATTAAGCTTATGTTTCTTGAGCATTTGCATAGCTGAAATCATTCATAATAACCCTAGAAGTAGTTAAGAATATATATGTATATATTCGAATGCAATGACAAGATATGATCGAATTTAAATGAGCTATTGCGCCTTAATTATTGAGACTAAATTATTATTATTATTATTATTTTTATATATTATTATTCCTTTTTAATATCTTCAACAAACAACATCAGTATAACAAAAAGTACCAAAAAAATAACAATAATAATAATAATAATAATATTATTATTATTATTATTATTATTATTATTATTATTATTATTATCACTCCAACAGGTGGAAAAGTCGTTCATTATTATTATTATTATTATTATTATTATTATTATTATTATTATTATTATTATTATTATTATTATTATTATTATTATTATTATTATTATTATTATTATTATTATTATTATTATTATTAATTATTATTATTATAGAAGCCTAGATTATTATGTCTCTAAATGGTACGGCTTAATTTCGAGTTTTGAATAGGCACACTAGCTCTATTCGGACACAGTTTGAGTGAACACTGTAGCCTATACAAAGCGAAAGTTTCAAACTGTTTATATCGATTTGCATTTGAACGTTTCCCGTTGTAGATGGATGCTTTCATATTGCATGACTATAAAGTTCAACATTTATGTCCAAGTTTGAAGGACGAAGAGTATATTCAACATTCGTATTATGTTCTTAATATAAAATATAGATAGGCCTATAGCGACTCATATGGCTGATATGTAGGCCTATGTATTAATGTATTACAATATAAATCACGAGCAGCATAGATTATTTGTCAGTAAAAGAACTTATTTATATTGATTTTTGGATTTAAGATTTTGTGCTGTTTTAAAACATTTGACATTGAATGGATATAGAAATGATGTATGTTTGTTTATTATAACAAGCCTGTACACCAAAATGCGGATAGCAATTGGTCCATTAAAGAATATTCTTGTCTTATCTTATGTGAAAATTGAAAATGTTTAATTGCAATTTGTTCAGATCTGACACATTTCTGATTAAAATCTAAGCAAACTGTTTGTGACTATTGTTTCATATTTTAGGCCTATTTAGATGAAATTAATATGCAGACTAATTTAATAGCTGATCATGTTCAGAGAGTGTGCGTCGACGAATTAACTGATGTGTAAGTGAACTTTTAGTTGATGATAGGTAGAATAATAACGATTATTCCGAGACTGTGTTTCTTGTTTCAGTTGCAATGCAATAATTATGTGCCGAGACTTTGTTTCCTGTTTTAGTTGCAATACAATATGTGTCAGCTAACGTAGATTTGAAGTGGAATACCAAGAGTTGAGATTTTCTAGAAGAAAGTGTTTAACAGAGGCAAAGTCAAATGCTTTAAAGAAATCAAAAGAGATTTTTGAGATCTATTCGTTGGTTTCTGGAGCGTTGTGCGTGGTAATGAATAGAGGAAGCGACTGCGCAATTGGATCAATTAGTTATGAAGGCAAAATGATGAGTGAATAACTATAATGAAGACTTGCATTTGTTTATATTGTCAAATCTTCAAGATTTTATTCTGAAACGCCGGTAACGTATAGGTCTAAACAAGGCTCACCCAGAATAACTTTTGATATAATATCTAATACCGGAAGCGCTCGCCATGTCATCAGTTTTCGAGTTCTGATTGTCCAGACCCCATGTCCAAAATTATATTGTAGACACGTTCACGACATTAGAACACTAGACCATGCATGTTATGGACGTTCCATTACCCAGAAATCTCATCACGACTGGTGTTTTGATAAATACAATGCAGACATTTCTTATATTATGGCCCGTAAAGAAACTTAACAGCGAAAAATTGAAGAGATTACGACATGCCTAACAGGTTTTTGTGGCGTCCATGGCAAATTGTCAAACGCTCAAATGCTTCATTTAATACTCTTACAAATCTAGAACTTTGCGTTGTTTCCATTTCTGGTTTGTGATCACACTGCATTGGCGTGATTTAAGGTTCTGAGACAGGGAGCAAATGCGATTCAAGTTTATGAAACATGAGTGACATAGGCTACATGATGCACGAAAATGCGTCGCCTTAATTAAGCAAAGACTACTTAAAACGCAATGCTGGCCCACTAAAGGGTGTAGATCACGCGTTTCTATATTGAAATTCATGAGGTAGGCCATAAATTATGCTGATTAGGCGAATTTAAATAAATTATGCTGATTAGACGAATTTAAATAAATTTGCTTCTCTGCAAGATTCTGCGTCATTAGCGGCATTTGCAGTTTGGTCACAGTTAATTTTGGTCACCAATGCCTCTACATTTTCCACGCTAAAACAACTTCAGAACGTTGATGTTTTAAGGCGACAACATTTCAGCCACAAACTTGTTTATTGTTTAATCGACACCTTGCACATTAACACTGCGCGCGCAACATTGTTGTAGGTTAGGTTTCCTCTGCAGCTTATTGCAATTGATTAAGAAAGCAGACATGCCAATGGCTGTTTTAAAGAGTGACGTTTTCGAATCCTCCATAAACAAAGAAAAGTAATGTAGGCTAGTAGACGTACAAGCAGTGATTCAATAATGCAAAGAGACAGTCTCTGAATCTTGGCTGCCTAATGGGTCGACAACGATTTCCTATAACTGCATGTGTAGAAATGAATGCCTTTGCATTAAGCGTAAACTGTAACTTGCAGCAACAACGATTCTAAGAATCTAAGTATAGGCCTATTTCTCTGTAGATATAGGCTATATATACAATGAATGTATGCAAGTATGTATGTATGTATGTGCGCATGTATATACCTGATTCATTCATTCTTAGTTGTTTTAAAATAATATTCTGCTTTTCACCGTCTTTTTGTTCATCGGATATATTTATGTAATTATTAAGGTCTAGCGAATCATTTTGGGAATATATATTGCGAAGCGGGATTTCTAGTTGCATTGCAAGAATGCTCATATCTAATTTGTCTTTTAAACATATAAGACACCTTAACCACACGCCTCTCAGTCTTCGAGATCATTTGAAGTGACTAGGCCTACGCAGTGATGATTCCATTGTGTGCAACTGTACCAGAGAGTAAACTTACACTTTCTTTGTTTATCGTTCAACTGTTGGCTAAGGAAAATTTCCTTTATTTATAGTCATGTTAGCCGAAAATGTTTCCGTGACTATTTGTCTCTTTCCATTGTAGGACTAGGCTAATATGGAACGCACGGAACACCAAGTCAGTGCGACTGAAGTAGGTCATATTTGCAATTGATGCGTGCGCAAGTTTCAGACTATAGTTAATTATTTATTGTTGTCCTACCCATAAATTTTGATCGATAATGACACCATTAGGCAATCTAAACACAGCGCAGATGTATTACATAACAGTTCCTTTGCATTATGCCTGAGGCGTTTAAAAATCGACATTAATTAAACGGATCAGTTAATTATAATTATGGTTAACAGTTTCGTCTTACTTTTATTGACATGGGTTATACCGCTAACACGTGTCTCAAATTCCTTAGCTAACATGGTTGCCATAGCTCCGATGTATACATTTCCATGGTTTCCATGGTTACATTGATTTTCACGAATCACATAACATGTCTAAGTTCTTGAGGCAGCGAGCGACATTATTTAATCCTGGACGCACTTATCTTCACTGCGCAATTCAGCAAAAGAAGACATTTGAATGCGTTGTCCTTCGTTATGCTCTGTTTGCGACACGTCGAAACCATCAAATTCAAGGCTTTATGTTGCGGCACAATCTCACCGAGGTCTACTGAAAGCGACACGATTTGAATAGGGGCCTACGTAGAAATTTCCCTAGGTCAGGTGATTCTATTAAATGTTTTTACAGATTCTGTGGCTTGTCTAGCTTGGCAATCCAAAACAATCGAAAGTGTCTGTTTAACTAGACGAATTAAGCCTAAATTGAGCGATTCGCAAAGTAAGCCAGTCTAAAGTGGAGTGCAACAAGACTTCTGCATTTGCATTTAAAACGAATCTTGAAAAACCGACGATGTCGCACAAGAATGCCTCAGACACAAAGTGCACAGATATTATGCCGCTGCCGCAATACAAATTCTGGCTCGACACCATTAGGAACGATGACAGTCAAGAGATTTGTAGAATACTAGAAACCTGCGATATGATCACAAAGTCGAAATTGCTGAACGGTTCATTTCAGTTCACGGAAATTCCTGAAGACATACGTTTGACAACACAACGTTCGACATTCACGCATCCATTCATTTTGGCAGCGTTGTACGGATCTATGGCGGCATGTGACGTCATGGTTAAACATGACGTCGACGTATTTGCTCAAGAGGAAGGAGGTTTCAACGTCATTCATTGTTTGGTCTGCATTGCATTCTGCCAACCTCACAACGAAACATCTATCGCGCAGAGTTACACCAAGCTTTGTAGCATTATCCCAGAAGCTAAGGTTGCAACGCTTCTGCGCATGGAGCAGACGGATGGGTTTAGACCGCTGGAGTTTGCTGCTCACCAAGGAACGCTTGAGGTGATGATGAGTATTTTCGAAACACCTGGAATATATAAGATACGCGAATATATCATAGGTGTAAGAAGATATCGTTGGTATGATATCACAGAGTACGAAACAGACGACGTTTCCCTTCACCGGGACTGTCTTAAATCGCCGTTAAGACTTCTTCCTTTCGTTGATGAAAAGCATGTTCACTCAAAGTTTGGACGACGTGTCCTCACTGAATCCATCATTGCAGATTGGCTTCGAGGATCGGTGCAGAGCAACCGTCATATTATCATCTGTTATTTTATCCTCAAGATTGTTTACAGCTGTGCGTTTTTCGTTTATCAGTTAAGTCAGTCTGGCATCAGGAATGGATACAACAATGGAAATGGTTCTGAAGAACACTACAAAGTTGATTGCAGCGAAGACAGCACGCGTGTTTCGTTGACTATAAAAAGATGTCTTGAAGCGTATCTGATAATACAGTCGTTAGTCACCGTGCTTAATGACGCTGTGATGGTTGGGCATGCGATCACAACTTTAGGTGTACTGAATTTTATCATGAAGGATTTGTCGGGAAAACGAAAGAAAATTGCCGCTGATATGTCTTCAATCTTCGAACGCCCTGCTGCATTTTTGTTTGCCGTCTTGGTTTTGGTCGAAATAGCCATCTATAACAACCCAACGAAAGAAAACCTATCATACCTTACGGTGTCGCATATTTTACAAACCCCCATTATTACTACTTCGATCCTTCACCATATGGCAATCTTCAGTTCCACCGGGCATATGATTCTCTATATTAGGAGAATGTTTTCCATGATGTTCACTTTCATTGTAATGTTTGGCGGTTTTTTGTTTTTGTTTATGCGCCTCTTCATAATGATGTCCGAAATGGAAAGTGTGGGAGGCTGTATTTCGGGGTTTTCCGGCATCTTCGCTGGTGTATACTCTACGCTTCTCATATTTCTCAATACGTTGGACGTTCGAGGTTTAAACATTGGCGTTTTTGTGGGATTCGAAACGGTTCACGTCTGCTTTGTTTTCATTCTTGGCATCCTTCTGTACAATTTGCTGATTGCTCTATTTTCGGATGAAGTGAATAAGGTTTCCGGAAATAGGGAAGTTGTTTTGTCTATCGATCAGTTGATGACAGTTTACGTGGTGGATTACCATGGTTTCAACACACCCATTCTTCGTCTAATTTACATTCCCATGAAAAGATCCTGGAATAAAAAGAATTTTGTCTGCCTGGACGGAAAAATTTATTTGGTTTCAGTTGATAGCGCAAAGATGACTGGCAATGCAAGATTCCAATAATTGATATTTTTGCAGACTCAATTGTTGTCTGATTAACTGAGAAGATGAATGTTTTCGACTAATTTTATTAATATGGATCTAAGTCTGCAGACTTGACTGGCCAATGAGAAGAAGAAAGCTGTGTAATTCAATGAACCGATTCGACTATTTTCAACTGAATCTGCTTTGAAAAAGGAATATAAATGCAATGTACAATGTAGGTAGATGTAACTTATTTATGGACTCCACGCAATATCGTGCATTGACTTTCGCGCGTTTTGACTTGCTGGATCTCTAAAGATCTTGTCGTTAACGGTATAATCATACCACAGTGTCATGGGCGCCCGCAGAAATTTTTGCAGGGGGGGGCACAAATTTTACGATTGTCACAAAAAATTTTTAGTAGCAAGAACTTAGAGCTTTAAAAATGCGATGCAGGAAATTAAGAAAACGGGTTTTTTTAAAAGAGGTTTCTTTTGCAAATTTCTCAGTTTAATTTTTTTTCTAATTTTTAATACAAATAGTTTCCTTAGAAATTTGTTAAAAATCGAAAAGTATATGTTAAAAAGTAGTTTCATAAAAGTGCGCTATATAAGACCATAGAATGTTCGAATGAATAAATGAACGAAAAATAGATGTCAGTTTTCAAAGGGAAAATGCTCCTCTAGCTGCTTATAAAGCGCCACTCGAAAGCCAATCGCACGGCACCAGCGTTTTCACATGTGCTGCATCGAGTCAGAAGCCTATTCTAAAGAGCAGTCAGAAAGAAGTCCGAGTCTGGTAGCCAGAGGGCCAGAGTAACTGTTAATGCGGGTGTCATTTAGGAAGGTGGAGGATCCGAGGATCAGCTGAGTGTGGGCATCAATTCTTTTGAAACGATCTCTTTGTCAGTTTTGGGTGTAAATCTTGAGGCGTGATAACCAGAGGGCAATTTTATCTACAGTTTGACCTACCTGGATTCTGTACCGGCATCTTGCAAAATGGACAAAATGGCTTATAGCAGACTTGGTTTTATATAATTCCAGAGCTGGTGAATAAGCAGATCTTCCTGATGTAATTTCAGTGTACTTTGAAAAATGCTCAAATTTTTGCATTAGTATTTAATTTTTTGCAGTGGTGATTATTTGCACTACAGCTGAATTCCACTCAAGTAGGCAATAATCGATGGGCCTGCTGTTTGCATGGGCGCCTGCAGGAGGGTTGAAAGCCAATGGTCATTGTTACAGTATATAAAGAGGTTGAATATGCCAGGCAGAAAGTTACAAGAGCATGTTTATTTCTGAAGAGATCTCTAAATGTAGAGAATGGAAAATAGAAAGGATTTCTGTCTTTCACTGTTTGTATCATTGGTGCAATAAGGCAAAGAAATTTGTTAAAACCCCAAAAGTAGTAGTTAAAAACATTGGTGTCAATTTTCCGGGGGGTGGCAAGTGCCCCCCTTGCCCCTATGTGCGGGCGCCCATGCACAGTGTGTGGGTTTGAAATTAATCGACTAGTGTTATTATGATTGTTATTATTCTTATTAGTAATAGTGATAGTATGAAATTATTATTATCATCATCATTATTATTAAATTGTTATTATTGCTATTACTGTTTTAAACAGAATGTTAGTTTTTGTTTTCTATTTAACTATTATAATATGTCACGTTTTAGTGTCGATATGGCGGCCGGTTCAAAGCCTCCGGATAGCTCAGACAAGGTGCACTGTATTCTACAATGTTATAGCGTCGGTTGTAACTGAGAGACTCTGGAACAGAAATTCTGTCTCGCGCAAATTTTTAGCGGACCTCAACCCCGTCGTCCAATCTCATAGCGAAATGTGAAACCCTCAATACTGATGGGGTCACATTGTTTCCACGGCTAATGAGATGATGGAGTATGTTCTTTGGGGGTTCAACTACTTGGAGAATTTCCTTGTGGTGGCTTTATCCGCTGCCTTCCCGGCCCAGTTCATTGCTCCTGGCCTCGGTCGCGTTCTCAAGGACACAAGAGGCAGCCTATGTGTCTACCACGTTCGCGTCCCAAAACAGCGCCCTCCCGTAACTCCAGGGGAATAGAGTCTGGTCGTTCGGTCTTTTCCATTCAGACCAGTTGAGGCGGGACGGCTCCTTAATTCCCGCAGAACAAAATCTATTCAGACTGCGGTATACAAGGTCGTTGCTGATGCTGTGCCTAGCCTGTCGACCGAATCCAAAAGCGTGTGAACTTTAGTTAGCCACGTCTTCGTTATAAGTCTAAATTTCTCGGTTTAGTTTGTTTTTTCATGTAATAAGTTGCGGTATGTCAAGTTAATTTTCTTGAATAACGAAATATATATAAAAGCAACATTTTAACCACAATCTTGTTCAATCGACGCCTTTTTACATGCCCTCCACACGTGCTTCATTGTCTCAAGCTTTCTCCGTTGGCCTACATGTATCTAATTGCAATTGATTAAGAAAGTTTGCAAGCCACAGGTTGTTTCAAAGAGTGACTTTGTGAATCCTCAGCAAATACAGCAAAGTAGTGTAGTAAGTCTACAAGAAACGATTGAATGATACAAATAAACAGACAGCCTTTGCAGTTTAATGGAACAATAGCGATTTCCTGCGCAGTAGTGGATGCCTTGCAGTAGGCGTAGGCTATAACTTGCCTTAAGAACGATTCTAGGTATTCGTATGTAGCTCTTTGCGCAAAAAAGTATGCATGTGCAAATTGTGCATGCATGTATGTGCATAAAAATTATATGTGCATATGTATGTATCTGCTCCGATTTTATTCTAATGCACCTTTCAGCAACGACCATCCCATTAGCCCATCATCAATTAAGTTCAACATAAACGTTGTCGAGTCTTTCGTTCGATGATTTCCATTAAGCACTCATGAAGATCAGTTAAAACCTATATCCTTCCTCACTGTCGACAACGGGGGCTCTGTAAGCTTATAGATTTTTCTTACCACCGTTTCCTCTTGTGGCAGCAAACTGAATTCGTTACCCCATTGCATTCGCAGTCCCAAACATTTCACGAACTTCAGCGGGATCCAATTCTGTCTGCAAAAAATTCGGGATTTCTACTCTTCATGTTTCCAATTACAGATGCATCGCGCCGTCGGTTGGAAGTTATGAAAACTGTTAGGCCAATGCGTCGATCATAGGGAAAAGCAACTCAACACACGTGCTTGCCACTCTCAAAAAGTCAAGAAGACTGAATTTTTAGTCCTTCTGTTTTCAGCCATTTACCGTTTCCTTCGTCGTCCTCCTCTTCCTCTTACTCTCCTCCTTCTCATCATCTTCATCATCATCATCATCATCATCATCATCATCATCATCATCATCATCATCATCATCATCATCATCATCATCATCATCATCATCATCATCATCATCATCATCATCATCATCATCATCACCACCACCACCACCGCGCCCCACACATCGTGGGGCGCGGTGGTGTAGTGGTGGCGTCGTTGCATTGAAGCCGGAATGTTCGAGGTTCGAATCCACCTCGCGTCGCCGCGTAGGGACCTTGGGCAAGTCCTTCACTCGCAATTGCTCAGCGCTTCGGCGTGAAACTCCGATGCAGTGTCCGCTCTGCAGTCGGGGGCGCCTCTGAGTAGTGAGAGAGAGCTTGAAAGCGCGCTATAACAAGTGAACATACAAACAAACAAACCACCACCGCCACCACCACCACCACCCCCACCCCCACCACCACCACCACCATCATCATCATCATCATCATCATCATCATAATCGAGGACATCATTATCACCAACATCATCGTTGTCATTATCCCTGCCACTATCACCATCGTCATTACCGTTTTTCGTCGTTGCATTCTTAGGTGTATTCTAATTCAACTTCTTCACCATCTCATTGTTCTTCTTCGGATCAATATCGATAATGATACTATCAGCCTACGAGACAATCTATGCAGATGTGTTACAGAGCAGATCTTTTGCATTTTGGTCGACGCCGTTCGACGCGCTGAGAAAAGCCCACAGCAGATCAATAATTGCTGTGAACACAAACTAATGTCTTGACAAACAATTTCTTCTTAGGCCTGTAATTGACATAGGTTGGGTGATGGGTAAGTGGGACAGGCCACTATAGTGGGACAGCTAAGCTAGCGAGGCTTACATGCTTATTATGTTCAATACATCCAAAATCTAAAAATACATAGTGTATGGCAATATACCCGACGTCATTAACATGTGCGTACACACGTTTTATTCAAAGTGTTTAATGATCTTTGGTTGTGCGTGTAACATTCGATTTTCGAAAGTTAGTGAATTTGCGGTATTCATAATTTTGATAACATTAACTTGCTAAGGCCCTTGTCGACACTAACGATAAGTAATTCTATTGAATGCAATTTATGTTGAAATATACTGACGAAATGAACTACCAGCAACGGTTTTTATCACCAAATGTCAACATGCATTTACAAAACCTGCTGGTGTATAGGTGTCCCACTTTAGCGACAGCTGTGTTGTCAAAGTGGGACAGCGATCTGCTGCTAAAGTGGGACAGCCTATTGCAGCTGAAATAAGCATACGTGTTGATAGGCCTGTTGAATATAAGCCCATATAAATCCTAGATTACGATTACGATGATTGTTTTAGATGGGAAGAGTGCTTAAGTCGCCTACTCACATACTGACCAGCAAGGAACATGGCGAGTTTCTGAAAGAGAAGGACACTCGACATAAGCCTAAGAAAAAACAAGGGGGGGGAGAGAACTTGAATGGACCTACTTCTAATGGAAGCAAAGTAGCCTAAAGAGACAGAAGAAAGAAAATGAAGTGACAACTAAGCCGAAAAACAGGAAAGCAAAAACGAAAGCTGGGACCGACTATAGGCCTACAAATGAGCCCTCCCCTTGCTACGAGTGTAGTGTTGTCGAGAACAGTAAAGCCGACAAGAAACTTGCACAGTCTTGGATACAATGCAGCCGCTGCTTTCTGTGGTGTCACGAGCCATGTGGGGAGATAAATGGAATTTCAGATGATGATGATTTTGTTTGCTCTTTGTGCGCAACAACTTACCTTCTAGCCTTAAGTTATCATTGACTATCTTTTTGTATGTTAACTAGGCCTATAGGCCTTTAAGTTTTGATGCTCATAGAGCCTATCAGTGTTGGACCACTTTAGTAGCAATAGTGGACCACTTTACCGTTTTCCGAAGAAAAATATAGATTGTCGTGCTTTCCTAAGCAACATCAAGTTATGGACCACTTTAATAGCTATTTTGTCCCACTTTAGTAGCTCCTGGAATCAGACACAGTCTAAACTGTCTGAGTATGCATTTAGTTTGGTCTGTTTTAATATATCGACTCCTCGACTGCACGTCATTCCTTTAAGTGTCCCACTTACACATCACTCACCCTAGGCTCTCTCTCTAACAATATGTCAATTCTTTAGTTAACATGGTGACTGCAGCCCATATAAGCTCTGCTTTGGTTACAATGATTTCCGCGAATAACACATCACTAGGTTTATTGACTCAGCGAATGACAGAAAGTTGTATTAAGCAGCTTAGGACACTGTTCAGTGCAGCAAAAGACGGCATTGTGATTCTTTGTCCGTTATGCACACGTCGAAGTCATCAAATTCAAGGCTCTATGTTTCTGCACAATCTCACCGAGGTCTACTGAAAGCAACACGATTTGAATACTTAGAAATTACCATAGCTCAGGTCATGTATAAAATATGTTTGGTATTTGTTTGCCGATTCTGCGACTTGTGAAGCTTGGTAATCCAAAACAATCGAAAGTGTCTGTCGAACAAGAGGAATTAGGCCTAAGTCTAAATTGAGCGATTCGCAAGGTAAGCCCGTATAAAGTGCAGTGCAAGACTTCTGCATTTTCATTTATACTCATTAAAACGAATCTTGACAAGCCGACGATGTCACACAAGGATGACTCAGACACAAAGCGCACAGATGTTTTGCCGCTGCCGCATTACAAATTCTGGCTCCAAGCCATTAGGAATGATGCCAGTCAGGAGATTTGTAGAATACTAGAAACCTGCGATATGCTCACAAAGTCGAAATTACTGAACGGTTCGTTTCAGTTCGCGAAAATGCCTGAAGATATACGTTTGACAATTAAACGCCCGATATTCACTCATCCATTCATTTTGGCAGCGTTGCACGGATCTATGGCGGCATGTGACGTCATGGTTAAACATGACGTCGACGTATTTGTTCAAGAGGAAGGAGGTTTCAACGTTTTTCATTGTTTGGTCTGCATTGCATCCTGTCAACCACACAACGAAACATCTATCGCGCAGAGGTACACCAAGCTGTGTCGTATTATTCCGGAAGATAAGGTTGCAACGCTTCTGCGTATGGAGGAGACAGTGGGGCTTCGGCCGTTAGAATTTGCGGTTCACCAAGGAACGCTTCAGATATTGATGAGTATTTTCGAAACACCAGGAATATATATGATACGTGAAGATATCGTTGGTGTAAGAAGATACCGTTGGTATGATATCACAGAGTACGAAACAGAAGACAATTCCCTTCAACGGCATTGTGCTAAATCACCCTTAAGGATTCTTCCCTTCGCTGACAAAAGGCGTGTTTACTCAGATTTTGGACTACGTGTCCTCAGTGAATCCATCATCGCAGAATGGCTTCGAGCATCGATTAAGAGCAACCGTCCTATTATCATCGGTTATTTTATCCTGAAGATTGTTTATAGCTGTGCGTTTTTCGTGTATCAGTTAAGTCAGTCTGGCATCAGAAATGGATACAATAAAGGAAATGGTTCTGAAGAACACTACATAGTTGAGTGCAGCGAAGATAGCACGCGTGTTTCGTCGGCTGCCAAAATATGTCTTGAAGCGTATCTAATACTGCAATCGTTAGTAACCATTCTTCATGACGCGTTGGTGATTGTGCACACGCTCAAAATTGCAAGCCTACAAAATTTCATCATGAAGGATTTGTCTGGAAAACACAAGAAAGTTGCCGCTGATGTGTCTTCACACTTCGAACGAATTGCTGCCTTGTTCTTTGCAGTAATGGTTTTGGTCGAAATAGCCATCTATAACAACCCAACGAAAGAAAATCTATCATACCTTACAGTGGCTCATATTTTGCAAACTCCGATTATTGCTACTTCGATCCTGCACCATATGTCAATCTTCAGTTCTACCGGACATATGATTCTCTACATTAGGAGAATGTTTTCCATGACATTCACTTTCATTGTAATGTTTGGCGGTTTTTTGGTTTTATTCATGCGCCTCTTCATAATGATGTCCGAAATGGAAAGTGTTGGAGGTTGTAGTGCAGAGTTTTCCGGCATCTTCGCTGGTGTGTACTCTACGCTTCTCATTTTTCTCAATACGTTTGACGTTCGAAGTTTAAACCTTGGCGTTTTTGTGGGAATTGAATTGGTTCACATCTGCTTTGTTTTCACTCTAGGCATCCTTCTGTATAATCTTCTGATTGCTCTGTTTTCGGACGATGTGGATAGAGTCTCCGAAAACAGAGAAGCCGTTTTGTCTATCGATCAGTTGGTGACAGTTTACACGGTGGATTATCTTGGTTTGAACACACCCATACTTCGACTTATTTACAGTCCCATGAAAAGAGCATGGAACAAGAAGAATTTTGTCTGTTTTGAGGGCAAAATTTGTTTGGTCTCAGTTGATAGTGCAAAAATGGGAGGCAATGCAAGAATATAATTGGATTCATATTTTCTTACTTGTCGCCTGATTAAATAAGTAAATGGTTGTTAGTAGTGTTTTGCGACAGAAAAGTCAACGTGCGGTTCATCATTTTATTAGTGTTTTTATAGGTCTGCAGGCTTCACTGGCCAATGCGATGCATATTATGACACTTAACATAGGTTACGTTCTTTGACTTTCACATGTTGATTTTTTGTATATTTGAAAAACTTGAGATTTACTGCAATCATACTATGGCGTGTGAGTTTGAAATTAAATGACGATTATCGTTATGAATATCATTATGATTTTTTTTATTTGTGGTAGTATAAAAATTATTTTTATTATTATAAAATTATTATTATTTCCATTAGTGATATTATTATTAATATTATTTATTATTATTATTATTATTATTATTATTATTAATTTATTATTATTTTTATTACACACATTTATGTCTTCAAAAACTGACAAAATCACATGCAGACAGATTTCGGACACAAAGGTGAGACCTTCAACGCTGATGGGACCCATTGTTTCCACGGCTAAGGGGAACTTTCTTTGAAGGACTTGGAGAGCTTGCTTGTGGCGGCTTTAACAGCTCTCCGCGAAACCTCGGTCGCCTTCTCAAGTACATACGAGACAGCCACTGTGTCTACCACGGTCGCGTCCAAAATCATTGCCCTCCCTTTACTTCAGAGAATTAGAGCCGTCTCGTCCGGTCTCGTTCCATCCATCCTGGTGAGACCCAATGGCTCCTTGAATGCCGGTGTCACGAAATAGAGTATCCCTCGTATTAATCTATCCCCCAAATAAAGATAGCTTTCATGGGAGATAGAATATCACGTGACACCGGAATGCCATCTCTATCCAGACTTCGATGGACAAGCTAAGTCGTTAATGATGCTATGCTATCGACCCTGCTGGGCGTCACTTACACACGATTGAGGCTCATAAAACATGACCGCACCCAGTCGGAAACCTACGCGCAACTACCACAGCCTCGTCGCTCAATCGAAGGCGGGACGCGGCAAGTGGGAGGGCGTATAGGCAGTCGGGGGGCGCGTAGGCAGTGTTAAATCTAGTTCCCGCCCTCTGGGGAATCCAGGTTTCTGGAGGAGACAATCAAGCGTCCGGCGAACGGTCGCCGAGGCGCCTAACCCTAAGATAGAAAGGGGGGGAGTTGATGTGCCACCTCCCCACCCGAAACTTTTTTGAATTTCCACATTGCAATGGCAGCATTTTAAGTTGTCATCTTATCAAAATAACTATACTTTTTCAGTGCTGATAAGAGTGGCCTAAGACTTCAATAAAGATACTATACAATACTATACAATACTATACTTACCATAATAATTTCTTTTTACTTTACACACTGTAATGATACCCTTTTATGATTTTAGAAAAATTACAGAACTATTTCAGTAGGCTTACTGATCAGAAGAGTGTTTTAAGATTCCAATATATATATATATATTAGGGTGATTCACCTTACAATGGAGAAAAAATAAATTTCTCTGATTGTCTGACATGGTTGATTATTTTGTTCCTTTAGTCTTAGTGAACATTGCATCAAAATTTTATTGCAATATATGAATGTTTAGAGGTAGCTCAATGACCTTGAAATCTGAGATGGGGTCTATATGAAGAAATCAATGCAATTGTCATTGACGAGGCACTCGAATGGAACATTTTCAATTAGATTAAGCTATAATCCTGTAAGTTGAAAGTATGTACATAGTCAGAGGCCATACATGAATAATTAATTCTTATTATCTTGTGATCACTAAAAAAACCTGCTGAATTGTAATATTTGTTTTGACCAGCGACGAAATTGGTACGAAGTAGGAATAATTTTACATAACCGCATGAAAGTAAAAATGCATGGATATTTCTGTCTAGACATTGTGTTCAGACAGTGTGATATGAGTAATCAATAGCATTTGTACACACATTATTCTGAAATTTTGCTTTTAAAGTTTTCATTGCGTAAATGTCATATTTGAGGAATTCCATTTCCCAGTTATAATTATAATTAACAAGATAATGAAAAGTGGCTTTCGGTTATTTATTTGTGTAACTTCATTTGTACAGACCCAGCTGCAACAGAAAGTAAAAAATGGCTTCATTTAATATAATACAGCCATCAAATAAAAACAAATCATTTATTTGGCAACCAGAACCAGAACAACAAATCAAATCAAGCATCAAGGAAACAAAGTTAACAAAATATACTAAAGCCGTGCTTAAGGAATGATGCTAATGGTTTCAATTTGGTTGCACAGGAGACCCGTGTCAAAATAAAAGGTTTAGCTGAGAAGTATGATCTGATATAGAAAACAGAAGCAAAAAAACTGAGAGGCATGTGTTGAAAGTTAATCTTATTTTTTATATTGCAAATCAGAACATGATCATGTTCTTAAATTTTACGAATGTACAGGGTGCGCCAAAAAAAAGACCCCCCTAGATTTTTTGCCAATATCTTGGCCAAATGTAAGAATTTCAAAATGAAATTTTACAGACATAAAGACAATTCATATTTACATATGATGGCCAGATTTCATCAAAATATTTCACACAAACCAAAAGTTATGCCACTTTTACGAAGGCCACCCACCGTTTTTTGACGATTCAAAAACGTATCGCAACAAAAAGTAGGTTTTTGCCAATATTTTGGCCAAAAGTAAGAATTTCAAAATGAATTTTTTACAGGCTGATAGACAATTCATATTTACACATGATGACCGAAATTTCATCAAAATATTTAAAACAGAACAAAAGTTATATCAGTTTTAGTGAGACCACCCTCGGTTTTTTGGATGATTCAAAAACGTAAAAAACCGAGGGTGGTCTCACT
Organism: Lumbricus terrestris; assembly: GCA_949752735.1. NCBI lineage: Eukaryota > Metazoa > Annelida > Clitellata > Crassiclitellata > Lumbricidae > Lumbricus > Lumbricus terrestris. The sequence continues at coordinate 14,489,209 of OX457040.1, read as the reverse complement.
AAAAGTGATGTAACTTTTGTTCTGTTTTAAATATTTTGATGACATTTCGGTCATCATGTGTAAATATGAATTGTCTATCAGCCTGTAAAAAATTCAGTTTGAAATTCTTACTTTTGGCCAAAATATTGGCAAAAACCTACTTTTTGTTGCGATACGTTTTTGAATTGTCAAAAAACGGTGGGTGACCTCCCTAAAAGTGGCATAACTTTTGGTTTGTTTGAAATATTTTGATGAAATCTGGCCATCATATGTAAATATGAAATGTCTTCAAGACTGTAAAATTTCATTTTGAAATTCTTACTTTTGGCCAAGATATTGGCAAAAAACCTGGGGGGGTCTTTTTTTGGTGCACCCTGTAAATTGTTTGCATATCAGCAAGAATCTCGAAAGATTGAGCATGGATCTTCGTAAAATGGAGGCAAAAGTTGCAGAGCAGACGATGACACACTAAGAGCCTGATTGAATCAGGAAATGGTAAAATAATCTGCTGAAGGGTCTGGCTCGAGTAACCATGCAGGCAACTAGAGATTTCAATAGCGGCGACCGGGATGATGACGAAGAGGGCAGTGATGATTACGATGGAAAACATGAATGTGACTGCATAACAGCTGAATACTCTCCCTGAAGGTTTACATGAAGATACAGAAGAGAGAAAAACTTTGCATTCATCAAAACAGAATGTCTTGGCTGACATAAACTTCTCAAACAGGAAGTTCACTATGCTGATAAAGCAGATTATGGAAGTAGGCCAGTGTCATTCTCAACTGTTCAATGCAAGCAATCAATTGTCAGCAAGATGAGGTGATGGAATTGTGCCTATACTGATTCTAGTAGAGACGGTTGCTAGTGATGGAGTGTGTCATCTTAGACAACCAGGTGCATATGACACATGAATGGCAAATGTCACTTATTGTTTCGAGACCAATCTTTAGAGAGTTCACTTTTAATTGACGGTCTCTAATTTTAGAAATTTCACAGAATTCTGTTTTTCTGCAAGTCATATAAACGAGGAGTAAGCATGGGAGCGTGAAAGCGCTGGTCCGGTGGAATCTGATACACCAGTTATTTACTGGCGGTTCTATAGGCTTATTGTACAATGCACAAGCTGATCAGGCAGTGGGTTACCCGCTTGGAATATTAAACTTTTTTAGTTTACAGAATGCTGTGAATAAATATCTTTTTTCCTATGACTATTTTAGTCAATAATGACTCTATGTTTTGTTCTATTCAACTTCATTTTGTGTGTGAAATCTCACATGGCCATTCTTTCAATTTGTAGCTTCATTGCGAATGTATGTGGAAACTTTGGGCTCATTGAGCTAGCTCTAAAATAAATTTTAGCTAGAAATGTCTTATATACAATTTATTCTGGGTCCAAAAGGAACAAAATTAGCAACCATGCTCATTGAAATTCGAAAATAATTTTTTTTGAATCACCCTAATATATATATATATAATTATAATAGCAATAGTAATTTCTTTATGTACCGAATTCAACAGTTCAGTTCTGCTGCTGCTGGGTTATTAAAGCTTATCCATGTGGCCCAAGACGGTCCTAAATTGCTGACCAGGACACACTTAGCAGAAACTATAACAAATTATACACAAAAACCAACCAAGATTCGGGAATTTTTATTTGGTGTTCAAGGAAGAAAACATGTTGAAATTTAACAGTTTGAAACATGAAAGATAGCATTGTCGAGGAGCCATTTAGTTGTACAAAAGTAGTAGGCCCTATTTGAACAAAATATTAACAGTGAGTTACACTCATTGTAAAATGATGGTATAATCATTTTAAAATAGTAAATAATAGCGTAAGAGCCTAATAGTAAATAATATTACAGTACATTAAAATACTTAATGTAAAACAATGATGTAGGCTATAAATAGCAACAAAAAAATCATTTTGTCACAATATTCTGGGGAAATGAAATTCCTGGGGGACCTCTCCCCCAGAGATGTCTGGAATAAACACTGCATGAGAATACGTTATCTCTGACATTTATTCAACAATTACTGACTAAGAAAACGTTATCTTAATCTGCACACATGTCTGCAACGCCATCACGTTATCATAATTTCGCTGATATTGAAAAATGTCAGCATGCTAGCACAAATGGTTACATAAATGACAATTCACCTTTTACTTTGCACTAATGTACCGCACGAAGCACACACCAAGTCAAATACCATAGCGACTGAAGTTAAAAATTGCTTTTAATTAATGCGCTTCTTTCAGTCAGACTATGTTGACCTTTCCATTAATGCCGATTGGTAATGACACTATCAACCTACGTAGGCAATCGTGTTACATGACAGACCTGGTGCATCATGTGGACGACGCTAGACGCGTTGAAAAAAGCGACAGTACACGGCAAAAATTTACGGTGGGATATACTGGATCTCCCTGTAATTAGTGAATGTCAATGCTAGTAAATGATTGGCTACTGGATATGCCGCTAAAAGACGATTATCTGGAGATTTTAGACCGTAATTACATCTGGGAGGTGGAATTTACTGAATTTGACCGTAGAAATGATAAGTATAGGGCTGTCACCTAGCGAACACTTTTTAAATACCGACACAATGAGACGCCGCCTGTGGAGTATAGGTAGTGGCAGCAGTGGAAATAGTAGCAGTTGCAGTAGCAGAGGCGGTGATAGTAGTTATGATGATGATGATGATGATGATGATGATGATGATGATGATGATGATGATGATGATGATGATGATGATGATGATGATGATGATGATGATGATGATGATGATGATTATGATGATGATGATGATGATGATGATGATGATGATGATGATGATGATGATGATGATGATAATGATGATGATGATGATGATGATGATGATCATGATGACACCGACGGTGCTGATTCTGCTGCTGCTGCTGATGATGACGATAACAACAGTTATGATCAAGACACTGATGATGATGATGATGATGATGGTGATGATGATGATTACGACAACGACGACGACGACGACGACGACGATGACGGTGACGATGATGATGATGACGATGATGACGATGACGATGATGATGATGATGATGATCATAATCATGATAATCATGATAATCATGATAATCATGATCATGACACTGATGATCATGATCATCGTGATCATGATGATGATCATGATGATCATAATGATTATGATGATGATGAAGACTTTGACGACGACGATGAGACTGACGACGAAGTTAGAGTAGTCGTGGTGGTTGTAGTAGTAAAAGTGACAGCTGCAGTTGCTGTGTCGGTGGGGGTATTGCGATGGTGGTGGTGGAAGTGCGGTTGTGGTTTTGGCAGTGACGGTGGTGGTAGCGGTGGTAGTGGTTGTTATGGTGGTGATGCTCTGGTATTTGTGGTGGTGGTGGTGGTGGGGTGGCGGTGATAGTGGTGTTGGTGGTAATGGTGTTGGTGATGGTAGTGGTGAGATGGTGGTGGTGTTGGAAGTGGTAGTGGGATGGCGGCATTGGTGATTGCGGTGGTGGTGCGGTGGGATGTTTGTGATAGTGGTGTCAACGGTGGTGATAACGATGGTGATAACGGTGGCAGTGGTAATGGTTGTGATGTGATGTGGTGGTGGCGGCGGTGGTGGTGATGTTGCGGGTGGTGTCCTTAATTGTGATGGGGCGATTGTGGTGACGGTAGCCGAGATGTTGATGGTGGTGTTGGTGGTGGTTGCGGCTGTAATGGTGGCGAGGGTGGTGATGGTGGTGGCGGTGATGTCGGTGATGATGGTGGTGCGGTTGCTGTGGCGGTTGTAGTGACGGTGATAATGCGGTGGTGGTGTCATGCTCACTGTGTCCGTTTTCTTTCCCCCCACCGTCTATCCTCTATCCTTGCCTTCAATTCCTATTTTGTTATCGCTACCTTACTTTGCATTGGTATACGGCTCTATACATGTGTGTTCCTCTCTCTGTCTTTATAGATGTTTCTGCTTGTGAGTCTAATAATTAGCCGCCTGTGTCTTTGCCATCATGCCCGGGCTACAACCGTTCTCTGCGAATCGGTCATAAATGACTAATCATTGACACTTCCGCGTACTGGACCCCTGGGTTGCTCCTCGACCGGGCCTCTAGTCGACGTGCGGGGGTGAGGGGATCGAGGTAATTAATGTAATCGTCTTTGGCTTGATGGAACCAGCGTGCATGGGTTGAACGCGATACCCTTCCCTAACCCTCCCCAAACCGTCGTCTCTTGTTGCGGCTTAACGACTCTGTGGCCGTGTGAAAGATGATTATTGTCGTCATACCCCGTTCCGCCTCTATTCGTAACTATCGCCTCCATTCGAACCTATAGCACTCCATTCTATGTGTTTCCATGTACCTGCATCCATTCATGCGTATATCTAATTGTGACTGGTGACGGTGTCCATGTTCTTTCGTTCCCGTGGATGTTTCTGTTGAGTGTACTATAATTATATATGTAGACTAATTATAATAGTGTTGTTGTCTATCTAAATTCCAAATCCTTTCACGTTGATTCTTGACTAAGTGTTAAGTTGTTTCAGCAAAGTTATAAACTGTCCCTAAGGTAGTAGTCGTGATGGTGGAATGGGTAGAGGTGGGGGCACATAGTTTTTGATGGCGGTGGCAGTCGTGGTAGCGGTGGTGCTGGAGATGGCGGTGATTGTAGCGGTGATGATGATGGTTATGACGATGATGATGATGATGATGATGATGATGATGGCGATTGTCATTATGATGATGATGATTACAGCCACGAGAATGATGAAAGTGATGATTATAATGATTATAATGATGACGACGACAACGATGATGACGACGACGAAGAATATGAACAAGTGGCTGTAGCACTATAGAAGCTGCTGATTAATCGCGATTAACGCGTTAATTTTTTTAACGTTTAACGCTATTAAACATTTTCCGATTAAGTTTTAATCGCAAAGACCACTTTTAGGTAGAAATTTTCCGAACAGTACAACGCGTCGGTTAATGTCAAAGTCTAAAATCTTTGGCCGAGACTGGGCTCAATTCATGGAGGTGAGTTGGGCGTAGGCCTATATGACGGCAACAAGAACCATCAGGGCCGTAGCAACAAAGAACGTGGCCCCCTCCGAACATAATCATTATGTCCAGGGCGTCGGGGCCCCCTGCAATGCAGAAACTGGAAACAGTATTTACTACATACAATATGCAGGGCTCATTATTATTATGCATACATAGACCTGCAGTATGCATGTAATCCGTGTTTACTTCACGGAATTGTCAGTAAGACCAATATGAGTCGTGTAATAGCGTCAATAAATGTCACATACTTAGTTATACCTCACATATTTTACACATTTATGGGCCCCCTTTCCTTGCGGGGCCCCCTTCGGTCGGAGGGTACGTAGGGCGGTCGCTACGCCTCTGAGAACCATTTCCTGTTATCCTAATGGCGGCTAGAATGGGTTTTAAAAATGTTTAACCTATCCTTTCTGTGAAAGTTTATCTTCCTGTAGACCTACTTTGATTTCTATTCATATTGTAATATTATTTTCTTGCGGGTTATTGCAATCTGAGAATGAAAATATCGGAGATAACAGCAGAGAAAAAGTCAAGCGATATATTTGCCTTATAAACTATCAGTTTACGTTTAAAACTGCAGATAGTCCTGTGTTAGCATGCAAACAATTTAATACATACATTACAATACAATAATTATTTATTACGCGCTTTAACAAGACACGTCTTGCATAAAAGCGCGAATTTAAGTAGGAATTTAAATAGCACACCTACAGCTCTCTCGTATTATACACGCACGAAGCATGCTTTGCTTTTTTTCCCAGCCGCGCCCATTTCTTTGTTGTAAATCGTCATATTCATCTGGGCCTTTGATCTCACATCCATGTGTTTGTGAAAAAATATTCTGTATATATAGGCCTAAGTCATGACATGTTGACCGAAACGTGCGGACTCATGACTCAGAGAAGCACAACTCCATTGGTAATGCTCTTTCTTTGACGACAGCAAGGGATAGCAGACCTTTGAATGCAGTAAACGATGAGGACTTGCAAAGCTCAATTGCTATTTTAACAACATGCGATTAATCGCAAGTTTAATCGAGATTAAAAATTTTAATCGCACGATTAATCGCGATTAAAAATTTTAATCGTTGAGCAGCCCTACTATAAACAATAGTAGTATAATGACGATATGATGATCATGGTGATGATTATGATTATGATGACGACGACGATGGCATTATAAATGATGGGGATGAGGGTGAGGATGATGAAGACCACGATGATGACAGCGACGAGAACGGGGAAATAAAATGATGAGGATGAGAATGAGTATCATGAAGACGACGACAGTGATGACGACAACAACGACGACGAGTACTACGAAATAAAGATAAGGAGGAGGAGTAGGATGTTGATGACGACGTCCATATAAAGAATGACGATGATGACGACGACGACGAAGAGGACAACTACCGTATTGATGATAATGATGATGATGATGATGATGATGATGATGATGACGACGACGACAACGATGATGATGATGATGATAACGACGACGACGACGACGACGATGATGGTGATGGTGGTGATGATTATGATGATGATGATGATGATGACGACGACGACGACGACGACGATGATGATAATGATGATGATGATGATGATGATGATGATGATGATGATGATGATGATGATGATGATGATGATGATGATGATAACGACGATGATGATTACGATGATGACAACGACAACGACGACGACGATGATGATCGTATTTATGACGATGTTGATACTAGTGATGATGATAATGATGATGAAGGTGATGTTATCCATCTGTCTTTAGAAGTGAAAAGAAGAGACTAAGCTATAGGCAATTATAGACGCAGGCTTTTTCCTATGGTGCTCCATGTCGTATTCTGTTTGCACATAAAATACCACCACATAATTTTGCATACCCATATGCACACACAAGAAGGCAGGTATTAGTATACCTGCATACATGACAACAACATCATGTGGTAGGGCCTAATATAGTATATACAGTATGCATGCATGCACACATACCCGTAGAACGCAATGAACTCAGTCCTATACATTATCAGATAACATACACTCTTGTTGATTATGCATACATATGCTGAACAAGTGACCTACATGCATATCCATACCCAAGGGGTCTAATCTGCATCGTTAATTAGTTCCACTGCCGTGGTCCAGTGGACCTGCTGACCGACCATAAAAGACGACGCGGGGTTCTAATGATCTTGATTACAATCGGATGTCTGCTACTCTGAGGGGCAAACGGCAACCTAATGACGTTCCAATGACGACCTACCCTGCTGCGCATAGCGGTGCCAACAGTGCGTGTACACTCAGCCAGTGCAGCCAGCTCCACGGTGATCATCAATGAACTTAAGATCTTACAGGTCCGTCTAATTTGTTTCGAGTCAACATGTTAAGCGTCGCCCAAGTTTTCTCGCCAGCTAAAGTAAAGGTAAAACCTTCATTCATTTCTTGGATATAGGCTAAGAATGTAAAGTTTGCAAACAATGCAATCATTTATGCCTGTATGTATTGTAAGTACGCGTGTTTGCTTGTACGTATATAGGTATAAACGTATTCATGTATATATGTAGGTAGCAGTAGGTGTATATATGTATGCATGTTTCCATGTAGATAGGTATATATATATATATATATATATATATATATATATATATGTGTGTGTGTGTGTGTAAAACATACAATAACCGCCACCACCGCTGCCACAGCCCACCACCAACACCACCGCCATCACCACTACCACCAGCATTTTGATCACCACTGTCAACACGCACCACTGTGGATCCATCATCACTGTATACCCATGATGATCACCACCACCACTACCACAGTACCACATGCCTTTGTGTGTATATATGGGTAACAAAATTATGTTGTCGTATTTTTTAGCAGGACATGGATTTTCTTGATCTGAAAAAGGAAGACGCTGGAGACGGAACAACATGGAGACAAAGGATTCGAGTGGCTGAACCCTCCACAGCGCGGGATTAATCCTAGCCAGAAGGAAAAGAAGAAGTATTCATGTAGGTAGGCATACTTGCGCTTATGCATGGATGGTGGTACACAATGAATATACATATGTACGTAACTATATAATTTATTTGTATGTATGTATGTGTGTATGTATGTGTGTATGTATTAATGTATGTATGTATGTATGTATGTATGTATGTATGTATGTATGTATGTATGTATGTATGTATGTATGTATGTATGTATGTATGTATGTATGTATGTATGCATGTATGTATGTATGTATGTATGTATGTATGTAACTATGTATATATGTATGTATGTGTGTGTATGATTGTATGTATGTATGTATGCTTGTATGTATGTATGTATGTATGTATGCATGTATGTATGTATGTATGTATGTATGTATGCATGTATATATGTATGTATGTGTGTGTATGTATGTATGTGTGTATGTATGTATGTATGTATGTATGTATGTATGTATGTATGTATGCATGTTTGTAAGCATGTATTTATGTATGTATGGCATTGCATGTATGTATACGTATGCAACATGCATGTATGTATGTACGTGTGTATGTGCGTATACACCGTGATTCAAAAAAAAGTAAGCCAAATTATTTTTCATATATCTCCAATGCCTGATAACATATCATGCTAAAAATTTCCAAATATTTAGAGAATTGGACCAAGAATATGATTCCAAGATTTCATGAGATAAAGTTGAACGGATAAAAAGATATGTATCTTTCAACTTCGTATGCCGAAATTTCAGTTTACAAGCAATTTTCTGTTAGATTCAATAAAATGTGAGTCAAACTTTTTCAGTATCTTTATGGCCTGATAATTAATCATAGTAAAATTTTCCCAATATTTAGAGAATTGAATCAAGAATAAGATTCCAAAATATCAAGTCATAAATTTGAACGGATTGAAAGTTATGAATATTTCAACCTCATCTCCCGAAACGTCAGTTTTCAGCAAGTCTGTAATGGCGTTCTTTGCGGTTTTTACGCTTGATAGTTCCCAATTTTGGTCTTCAGTGACCCTGGAGTAAAATTAATGGATGCTATTATCGCGAGGTTCTGCTGTCACAACATCCTCTATCTGTAATCAGAAATCTAGCCCCCAGAAGGCTGGGTTTTTTTCAACAGGATAGTGCCCCAGCCCACAGAGCCAAGGAAACCACGGAAATGCTGACAAGAGAGACGCCAGACTTCATTTCTCCCACATGATGGCCCAGATTTGAATCCTGTCGACCATAAAGTGTGGAGCTTGATGCAAGACCGAGTAGACAACAATCCATGGTATAAACGATCTGAAGTAGCACTTGATGGAAGTGTGGGATGACCTGGACCAGCGGATAATCGACGATGCTGTTGCCCAATGGCGCCAGCGCCTCCAGTATTGCGTGCAAGCAGGAGGAGGACATTTTGAGCATCCTATTTAATTAAATAATCAAACCAAACTGTGGGAATCATGTTGTTATTCAATTCTCTTCATATCTGGACAATTTTAGCATGATTAGTCATCAGGCATTAGAGATATAAGAAAAACAGTTTGACTTACATTTTATTGAATCTAGCAGAAAATGGCTTGTAAACTGAAATTTCGGCATATGAAGTTGAAAGATACATATCTTTTTACCCGTTCAACTTTTTGTCATGAAATCTTGGAATCATATTCTTGGTCCAATTCTCTAAATATTTGGAAAATTTTAGCTTGATATGTCATCAGGCATTGGAGATATTTGAAAAACATTTTGGCTTACTTTTTTTTGAATCACGGTGTATATAAGTGCAATATAGGTAGAGAATTTGATGCATGCTCATATGAATATGCGAATAGATCTGGTATATATTAATCATGGAGATTTATACAGGGCCCGTTCAAGGTTAGGCCACTACTCGTTATCGCTCCCGACCCAACTGCGGCTGAAAACGACGGTTTTAAAAATGCGATAAAACACATAATATTATGTGTAAACCTTAGACATGAATAAAAAACACATGATTCAACAGTTGAGCTCGTGCTTATGCAGCCAAGAACATTAATTCCATCCGTGCAGAACGAAAAAGTCGACGACTTTGGAATTGGAAGTCCTCTTATATTATATTCCAGTAGGCCTATCCAGGAAACGGCGAAGGATATCTCATTTCCTTAGGCCTACTTTATGGTTCATGGAATGTTGTTGAGCATTCATCTAATCCTAGTACCTCACCAGTAGCGGCGCCTGAGGAGGTAGGGGGCTAAGCTCCCCCTAAAAAGGTCATCTGGTTTTTTGCAAGTAAAAAGAAAAATTCCCCATGATAAGCCCCCTAAAAAAAATATGCCCATGAGATTTCGACCAAATGACTAAAAAAAGATAGTCAGAAATTTTAGCGAATGAAAATGTAAAATTTCCTCCGAAACTGAAATCCTGGCGCCGCCACTGTGCCTCACTGTATGCTTTGCTACACGAGGCTGTGTTTGCACAGATAATAAGCGTTAGAAGCTGTCATTACTTGTCACGGTTATAATTTCAAAGTTCCTTTTATTGCTTATGTATATTAACTATAATTATATACACGGACATAATATACTATAGGCCTATAACAGTGATACTTTTAATGACGACTATAAAAACGATTATCGTATTAGTAGAAGTAGCAGTAATAGTGGTGGTGGTATTGGTGGTGGTGATGATGATAATGAAGGTGTGGCGGTGGTGTGGTTTGGGTGGTGGTGGTGGGGTGGTGTGGTGCTGGTGGTCGGCCGTGGGTTGGGTGATGTTGGTGGTGGTAGTAGTGTTGGAGTAAGTTGGAGTAAGTGATGATGAGGATGATGATATGCTGATAGATTGATTGCCCGCCTTCCCAAGTATACTCTCGCATCTCTACCTTTATTTTTGATGAACTTCATTGGGTTCCTCTCCGTGATCGCACACAGTTCAAGATCCTCACTCTCATCCTAAAGTCTCAACGGGTCTTGCCCCAAAATATCTGACTAATGCTTTACTTCGTCCTCGCTCAGCTTCTTCTCATCGTCCACTTCGTTCATCCAACAGATTTGACCTCTTGGTTTTTCGTAATCGTAAACTCGAAATTTCTAAAGCGCCACTCAAAAGCCAAGCGCAGGGCACCAGCTTATTCACGAGCGCTGCGTTGCGTTAGAAGGGTTGTCCGTTAGATTAGTCCGTGGTGGTTCGGGTTGAGTTACCATAGGATCAGAGGGGCGGAACAGCTACTAAGGTGGGTGTCGTCTGGGTCGGGAATTGGAAGGTGGAGGATCAGATGAGACAGGGTAAGAGTTCTTGAAAAGCAGTGTCTTTAGTTTCGAATGAAAAACGCGATGTGTGATGGATAGAGGAGCCTGAGGAAGGTGATGGTGTGTGATTAGTAATGACGGTGGAGGAACTGAAAAGGATCGGAATTCAGGAGGCAGATCATTCCAAAGGCGGGGTGCTGAGATGGATATGGCTCAGTTGGAGAACTTGAGATGACTTGTGACCGGCGGTCGAGAAAGTGTAAGGCAGGCGGATGATTGGTTAGAACGGGTAGGCTGGATGGTGAAGAGTTCGCGAAGATAAGTGGGCTGAGAGCATTGTAAAGAGTTGTAAGTTAAGGAGAGAACTTTGAAGTGGATTCGCTCTGGGATTTTCAGCCAGTGAATTGACTTGAGGACAGGGGTGATGTGATGATGTCTGGGTGTTCTAGTGACGGCTCTAGCTAGAGAATTTTGAATGAGTTGGAGGGGCTTGAGTTGTGTGGAATCAAGGTTGAAGAACAGGGAGTTGCAGTAGTCAAGCTTTGAGTTGACGATGGACGTAGCAATGGTGGAAGCAGTTTTGAAATCAAGCATAGGTCGGATGCGGCCGAGGTCCCAGATATGCATGAAACAGGAGCGCGATAGATTAGAGATGTGGTTAGAGAAGGAGAGATGCGAGTCAAACATTACACCAAGATTGCGAACAGGAGCATCGGAAGTAAAGGTGATAGTTGAAGAGTTAGTCGATAGGCTTACTGAAGGGTCAGGGATTTTCTTGATTTGGTCAGGAAGGCCTAGAATAGTGAACTCTGTTTTTGATGGGTTGAGGCAGAGGAGGTTTGGGGACATCCATTGAGAGAATAAATTGACCACATTGAGAAGTTGAGCAATGGCGGTCAAGAAAAAGCCTGAGGAGAAGGATATAAAGAGTTGGGTGTCGTCTGCGTAGAGATGGTGGTCAACAGACGAGGATTTTATTAGATGACTTAAAGGAGTGGTGTAGTGAATGAAGAGCAAAGGACCCACGACAGAGCCTTGAGGAACGCCACAGAAGAGAAGAGAAGAGGAGCGTTAATGAGTGCATTGGAGCGTAGAACGAAGATGATTGGTCGGAGCAATGGCAGCGGGTTTGAAAAGATTTGAGACAAAGGGATTCGGACAAAAGGCTATATTTCGGAAATTAATAAAGATATGACAAATTGGAACGGACTCATCGGATTTATGAAGAGATTCATGCAGAAAATCAGAATTGTTGTTGCAAAGTAGACGAAGAAAAATAAATGAAAATGCAAGTTCTGTCTCCGAGCACCGTGCTTAGCTGGTTACCCCACGTGATCGGTTCCTCGGTCTAGAACTGCTATGACTCAGTCTCGATCTTTTGTCTCAATTGGTCCTTCTCTTGGAAATGCTCTTTCTCCTTCTGTTCGCTCTAAACTTCTGTCTGTCAGTCTCTCCTTAACTTTGTCTCTTCTCAAAACCTGCTTCTTCTCGCGGAGACTTGCGCACTGGGAGCGCCTCTGAACGGTTCACTTACTAGAGGCGCTTTATAAAATGTCTAAACACAATACAATGATGGCGATGATGATAATGACGACGATGATCATGATCATATGTGAGGGAGGGCCTCGTTTCCCGTCGTTTGTCGGAATCTAGATAGAGAGATAGAAGGAAAAACAGGCGACAGAGGTTAAAAATATGGAAAATTGCTTTATAGTGTATTATTGCTTTAAAATATGTCTACTTTCAATATCTACAATTAAAACTGTGGAATTCAAATGATTAGTGGAGAAAAAATGACTTTTGGCGCATGTGGTGTAAGAATTCGCTTTAATTCTTGGCCCCAAATATCCTATTTTCAAAGTTAATATTCGCCATGAACGACCGAGTTTTCACAAGCTGACCTGACTATTTTTTTGTAGCCACGTGTACTGCGTGATAGGTTATACCCTAAAATATGATATTAGACGGTTCTGGTAAATTTTGCCACCTACTTGAATGTGACAAAGTTTGGCTATAAAGTTTAGCATCTGTAATGGCCACCTGCATGGGTATGGGTGCGTCGGTGCATGTCATCATCATCGTTAGTCGTCGTCGCGGTCATCATCATCGACATTATCATTATCATCGTCAGCATCATCATCATCTTCGACGTTGTCATCATCATCATCATCATCGTCGTCGTCGTCATCGTCGTCGCCGTGGTCTTAATAGTCACCACCACGACCATATAGACGGATTGATGGATGGATGGATCCATACTTATATATATAATATATATATATATGGACGCAGGTAGTATATATATGTATAATTGTATATACATTTTTTTTCGCGCGCTCACGTCTGTGTCGCCAAAGCGTTTGTAACCAGTTCAATTTCTGCCATGAATTGCTTCAGTGGCACTGATTAAGATCAATGGAAAATGGTGTTATTTTCATAAAAAAGTAAACCATAATGACGTTTCGAGACAGGTTTGTTATGTCTCAACCTCGATATTGGGCCTATAATTGTCTTCGTCTAAGGCTTGGTCTCGCGGCCACATCTGACTTTTGGAAACTGTCTTGAGGCAAAAGTTGTATTCTCTCTCCAAGCGACCTGCATAAGTCTCACGTAAACAATCTCTGTTTCTTGCGCTCTAAAACTTCCTGAAAGTGAATGAATTTTACATCGAGAACACTGCAGCTATAAAACTAAATTTGCATAAAGATTCTTTTGAGTTAGTTTGTACTTTAGCATCAGCATAATCAAGACATGAGGCGCTGGCAATTTACCAAAGTGGATTGTTTGTATGTGCACTTGTTATAGCGCCCCTTCAAACTCACTACCCAGAGGCGCTTCCGACTGCAGAGCGGCCACTGCATCGGAGTTTCACGCCGAAGCGCTGAACAATTGCGAGTGAAGGATTTGCCCAAGGGCCCTACGCGGCGAGGTGGATTCGAACCTCGAACCTTCCAGCTTCAAGGCAACGTCGCTACCACTGCACCACCGCGACCCACAAATTATTGTTATTCGTGTCTTTGGGGATATTATATTTATATGCCTGTTTTTATGTAGTAAAAATTACCTTCATAAATAGAGTTTAAGGTTTTATACAGGACTAGATGTGTTACCCGACGTTGCCCGGGAAAATTAGGGTTTTCAACACTATACTCCTCTGGGGTACCCAGCGTTGACCGCAAAAATTGGGGTTGTCGCCACCCCTCCACACCACCCCGCTTCCTGGAAAAGCCAAACATGACCCGGGCGGGTGTGCTGACTGTGGCCTAATACCATTATTGCAGGCTGTCTGTTCTGTTATTATAATTAATATTTCTGTGATCTGCGTTCTTGTGCATAATTGTACACTGCAACCGGTTTCTGTTAATATTGGGCGAGTATGACGTCAAGCGGGGCGTTGACTCTTTACAAATGCCGCAATACGGTCATGATGATGATGATGGTTCTCTGCCCGAAGGCAGGTTCATTGGCTTTTACGCCCCTGGGGATGAGATGAGTGAGGTGGTTTCCCGTTGCCTTCCCCACAGACAATGATGGGTAAGCAACTTGCCCAAGGTCGCTCCGCAGGAGCTTGTGCCCATGCGTCCCAAACGTGCTAGCCCGAGATATCTAAATCTCTGAATGTCAACTCCCAGCCCGGGGCTTGAACCGCAGTCCGTTGCAACCAACAGACGAATGCCGCTCTCGCTTACCAGTGTAGCTAACACGGCCATATGGGTGATAAAATCGAACTAAAACGCCAATAACTCAGGTTTTAAATTGAATTAAAAGCTGAAAATAGTTGCGTTGACTTTATAATTTGGGTAAGAATCATTTGCAAAAATTTTGTTAAACCGACACTGTTTCATTTACAATCCTTTTCTGTTACGAAGAGTCCAAATACATCCATACAAACATATGGAAGGACAAACTTTCGGACTTATAATATAAGATGTTGTGCATTTTCCTTTGCATGCTTGATTTTAAAGTTGTATGATTAATGTTAATATTGAATGCTGTTTTGTTAATATTTGCCTACAGGGTCAATACATACAAGGTCGCGGAGGACGATATCGATTATACTACCCAGTGGTTCATGACCGATGCCAACGATGATGAGTTGGATGACTTCGGCTTAAGCGGCGATGACGAATTAAGAATGCGGCGATGGAGCTGAGTTGCTTTTTGCCACGGGATTGGCTCATGCCCTTAGATGCCACAGGCCCACAGCGCACTCAAAAATATAATGCTATAAATGTTACTATTTCATTTGTTTCCACTGCAGGTCCGTCTCCCATTCTACCATGGCATCCATTGTGCACGCACTTGTCTGATCCAGAATTGATTATAATTCCATTCCTGTTGAACTTCCCATGGTCGTCTATATCTCCTATTCAACCAGTTCTTAATTATGTGACTAATTTGCTGTCTGTCTTCATAAATACTCTCATATCATTTTTTTACTCAATCAGTTACATTTATTTCGTCTCACTGCCCTCATTTCATAGTTATATCACGAACTTATAAGTTTTCCTGTGGTCGGCTCATTCTCCTGAAATAAATATCATAACTATCTTTATTAATAGCTTATTGGCCTTTGTCTCTTTTCCGCACGCGCTTGATGACCACTTTTTCATGGTGTATTGTGTTTCGTCTGGGTTGCATCTGAAGAGTCTACTGCGTTGGCTCTGCATCAATCTGGCAATATTTGATGCATCTTCAGCATTCGACATAGTAGACCATGATAATAATTCTATAACATTGTATTGCAACTTCTTTTAGTCTTAGTGGAATTCCTATTCTTTGGTTTCATTCTCATCTGAAATTTGAATCGACAGTCGCAAATTTGTGCCTTAAGGAGCGGTCCATAAAGTACGTCACGCTCCAGGGAGGAGGGGGTGTAAGAAAGTGTGACAGTTTGTGACAGGGGGAGGGGGGGTCAGGCCATGTGTGACGTCACACGTTTATTTTTTAAATTCTTGTTTATTTTTTGTTCTTAGTACCTAAAATCCGACCCGGCCCGGCCAGGCGCGTGTCTAAAACCCGGCCTGGTGGGATAAAAGTTGATTTCCCGTCACTATCAAAGCGTTTAGGGACACACGTCACTATCAGAGGGATTAGGGATAGTATCCTAGGGTTTAGAAGGTTAGGTAAATGGTTATGTTTAAAAAAATTTGTTCGAAAGTGTGACGTACTTTAGGGGGCGGGGTCCGAGATTTGTGACAGTTTGTGACAGGGGGAGGGGGGGTCAAAAATGGTCAAAAATAGCGTGACGTACTTTATGGACGGCCCCCTAGTAGCTTTGTGCAGCTCTGTTTGGACTTACCCTGTTCAAAATGCCTTCATATTTTCATTCAGTACTAAACTTTAGTAGATATATGCATCCAAGATTGCGACTTAATTTACTTTTCGAGATTGTTTTTCCTATTTTCGAATGCTTCTTTTGATTACAACCTGACCGAGACAGTAGGTTTGTCCAAAGTTGAAAAAGGAAGTAAACAGTAAATTCAAAAGTTCTGCATGTATCCTGTATTACTCTTCTGGCAGTATTTGATACTTCTTTAGCATTCGATATCATAGACCATAATATTCTATAACATTGTGTTTAAACTTCTCTTCGTCTTAGTGGAATTCCTCTTATTTTTTCGTTCTCATCTTTCTGACCATACTCAAATGGTTATTCTAGGTTATCCAGCACCTCATAGGTTCCTGCAAATTTGGAATTCCTTAAGAATCCGCTCTGGGTCCACTTCTTCATATCTTGTTTGCTGCTAAACTTCCTCTTCTCTTTGCTAAACATTCAACCTCTGTTTACCTCTATGGTGATGATGTTCAGACATGACTCCTCTTCCCAACAACTTGCTCTTTGCCAGTCTATTGACTCTCTTTCTGCTTATATCAAATGTTGGATGTCCTCAAATCGTCGTTACCCAAATCTTCCAAGACTCAGTTGACCTGGCTGGGCACTCGTCAACAGCTAAATGAGCTTGATTACGTTTTACTTGCCACGTGATTTCCTCGTCTTACTTTCTTGACAATGTCCGTGACTTGGGTATTACTATAGACACTTCTCTTTCCTTCTCTACATATATATAATATTTCTCGGTCAACTTTCCATCATTTGGGACGTTTAACGTGCCATTCGAGGATCTGGCCCTTGTCTATTTTTCCTTCTTTGGCTCATGCCTTCGTCTGTTCTCGCGTTGACTACTGTGACTCGTTTCTCGTCGACCTACCTAAACTGCTCCACTCGAATCGGTATATAATGCATCTGCACGTTTGATTGCCCCCTCCCTCGTTTCTCTCACATTTCGACTGTTATGACACCGTCACTAGCTTCCCTTAACTGCCCGTATTCCTCACAAAATTTCTTCCCTATATGACGTTTATGTGGCCTTATTGCTCGGCATATATCAGCTACCATTGGACGTGCTCTCCGCTTTTTAAACCGTCATGAACTTCTACGGTCACGGACTGCTACAGTCAAGCATCGTGTCTTCCACTCTGTCGACCCTTTGCTTTGTGGCTTTCCAACATAACCCGTGTTCAGATTTTATCTGCAGTCATTACTTTTCCGCCCGTAGACTTTTCTTTTCCATGGGTTCTTCGCACTCGGAGCTCCTCTGATTAGATTGTACTGTGAGAGGAACTTTATAAATCAGAAAATAGAACGAATTAGAAAAACCGTCATATGATTTCCGACTGATGCAGATTTTGGGTAATCACAGTAATATGCTTTGGTAAAGATTATGCTGTAGAATAGTGCATTTCATTAGGTTCCACTGTGTCCAAATTCTGAGACAGCTCGTATTGTAGGCCTACAACAAATGTGCATAACAGATCATATAACAGATTTGTTTCGTTGCATAAGGTGTTAATTATGGTATACATGGTAGGCCAAAAAGACCCCTAGGTTTTTTGCCAATATCTTGACCAAAAGTAAGAATTGCGAAATGACATTTTACAGGCTTATAGACAATTCATATATACACATGATGGCCAGATTTCATCAATATATCTCAAACAGAACAAAAGTTACGCCACTTTTAGTTAGGCAACCCACTTTTTTTGACGATTCAAAAACTTAACGAAACAAAAAGTAACAAAAACCTGATTTTATCAAGTCATATATTAACTAACTGTTTGGAAATGAACTTGATAGTGACTCACAAGTTGTGTTCAATGTGCCCGCCTCAAGTGCCAAAAATTCTTTTGAGTCTTTATGCTAAGTTCTTGATGGCCCTGTTGGCACGTTCCAAAGGCAAATCTTCCCATCCAATGCGACCATCAATTATCTTACAGCTCTTGGTTTTGGCTGCAGATTGTGATATTCTTCAGCATAGCTCTCCGCAATTGATTATCAATCCATCGGGTTCAAATTCGGAGATTTGGGGCCATTGGTATTCTCAATAAAACAAGAACAATTGACATTAGGCCGATCTCCGTTCCTTTACGCAAATTTATTAAATCTCGTATTTTTTGCGCTCTCACTGTTTATCCGAATAAACGTTGCTCATAGCCTTATATCTCCAGGATCTTGCTCAAGGGGTGTTTGAATAAACATGTTGTCAGTCATTGACACCTTGGCCATTTTCTTTTTAAAATTTGAATTTCATCGTCTTAATTGCAAAATTATTAATCTGAAAGATTCCTTATTTACCAACTTGATTGTCATCTTGCTAAGTAGCTTCACAGTGATCCGCGGCTACGCTGGTACCCTGTTTCTGTTTAAAATAGCAGTAATAAAGATCATCTGGCAATATCGGGTCTATTTGATAACAATTATTTGAGATGAGACTTAATAAAATCGTGTTTTGCTACTTTTTGTTACGTTGCGTTTTTGAATCGTCAAAAAAAACGGTGGATGGCCTCCCTAAACGTGGTATAACCTTTGTTCTATTTCAAATACCTTGATAATATCTGGCCATCATGTGCATATCTAAATTATCTTTCAGACTGTAATTATTTTCGAAATTCTTACTTTTGGCCTAGATATTGGCAAAAAACCTAGGTTTTGGCGTGCCCTGTGGTTGTTAATGTCTGTGAGGCAGAATTTGAATTTTGAACAGTGTAACTGATCAAGTGACAGTTATTATTTTGCCTCAAGGCACCCATTGATCCTCATGAGTACAAAATGCATGTCAGTATACAATTCTGCATTCAATCTATCATCTGTGACAGCTGAAATGTGTTCACTTGTACATTTGTGTATATTAATGTTTTCTTTTAAACAGACTTAGGGATTTATAGTTTTGTGCTTGGGGATTATCTGCAAGATATTGCGGTTTCTCATTGCGATTTGAAGCGTTCATTTACTTACATATTGTAATTTTTAATGCATTATTAAATATTCAATCGGTGATTGAGATTTAAAAAGTCCTTCCCATAGCTTTTGCAGAACACTGAGTTTTGATGAGTTGCTACTTTTGATGATGTGTACATTGTTGATTTATTATAAGCAGGATATAATAAATATGGCTTAAGCTTAGATTAGGCTATAGTTTTAATGTTTTTGCTTAGGTATTGTTTGCGTCGTATTTTGATGATTTGAAGATTTATTTGCAGAAGATTGACTCTTTAATTGTTTTACTCCTCCCTTAAAAACATTACGAGTTTATTATTTCGCGTGTTATGTTTAGTCATTGTTTGCAAGTGTTTATGCTGTTTATCGTATGATTTTGAAGTGATCGCATTACTTCAACATGCTGTTTTGAAAAATAAAATGTTTGAAAAGGGATAGTGTAGCAATGATTCTAGGCCTACATTTAAAACAGAGCCTCTTTGAGATAAGTTGTGACGGAATATCCGATATTCAGGGCTTTCAATAAGGACTTGGTCTGGGTTAGTAAAGATTTCATCTGCTTTTAAACAGTTAATGATAATAATGACTTCGGCTTAAATTTTAATGTTGTGTTTTCCTTGGAGATTGTGTGTGTTTGATTTCGAGGATTTTAAGGTGATTGTCTACTTTCAGATGCTGTTGTAGTATATCAATTTGGTTAAAATTGATCATTATTAAAAGTGCTTTAATTTAATGAGATTTTTATGGTTCAGAAGAACGATTCCTAAAGCATTTTACTATTTTTTTAAACAGTAAGATGTTCGAGTTTATAATTTCGTGTTTGTGCCTATGTGTTGATTGAAAGTGTTTGTGCTGTTTATTATAAGATTTCAGGGTGATCGTTTTACATTAAAACGCTGTATTGTAAATAAAATTATTTAAAGCTGGATTGTGTAGTAATTTCGAATTATAAAAATAGCCTCTGTTAGGAGAAGTGTAAAGGAATATTCAATGTTCTTGGCTTTCAATAATTATTTGTTTTGGGTTTGTCAAGATCCCTCCTGTCCTAGTATTTCGAAGGAATAGTTTGCTGCTGCATCCTTCCTAACGTCAAGTAAGATCAAGGAAAAGATGTAAGGCATTAACCTATGCAAGATTTGAACCTCAAACTTTTAGAATTCTTGAGCCAAGGGTTTCCCTTGCAAGAATAGAAGTTTCTGGGAACGCATTTTACAACATTTAAAATACCAGGCATGACCGTATAAATTACCGCGTTATGCGGGGAAAACAATAAAAAATACAAGGTATGACCGTGGAAAATCACTGTGAAATACAATAAAAAGCAATAAAGATACGAGATATGACCGTATAGACTACGGTGAAATACATTACAAGATATTTATATATACGAGATATGACTGTATAAATTACGGTATAATATATTCAAAATATAACAAATGAGAGTCATGACCGTAGAAATTACGGTGAAATACATTCGAATATAATAAAGAATACGAGATATGACCGTATAAATTAAGGTAAAATACATTAAAATATCCTAAAAATACGAGACAGGATCGTAAACATTACGGTAAAATACATTCAAAACATACAAAATTAGATTCGTGACCGTAGAATTTACGGTGAAATACATTTTAAAATATAGAAAAATACGAGATATGACCGTATAAATTAATGTGAAATACACTCAAAACCCATAAAAGTACAAAACCTGACCGTAGAAATGACGGTAAAATACATTCACAAACATCAAAAATACGAGACGTGACCGTAAAAATTTACGGTAAATTACGATCAGATTACTTTCCTTTACCGTAAATTTTTACGGTCATATGAGTGTAACTATTACAGTCAAGAATAAAGTACTGTCCGCCGTAATTTTACGGTCATTTCCTGTGTACAAAGCTGCCAGGAAATGCCCGTAAAAATACGGTGAGATTTCTAACAGTGTATTATAGCCTGATAATTACTGGGAACACAAGCGAAAGTCTACGGAACCTGCAACTATAACAGAGTGTCCAGTTTCTTCTTAGGACTATTGATGTATAAAGCCCTATCGCTTAAAGTATGTCAATTCCTTCGCTAGCATGGCTACTATAGCCCATAATAATAATTATTATAAGCTTTGCTTTGGTTACAATGATTTCCCCTGGAGTAACACACCACTTGGTCTCTTGACGCAGCGAATGACGAGACGATGCAGGTTAGTAAGCACACTGTGCAGTGGTGGTTGTATTTGCAGTTTAACGTCACAGTGTGGCAACAAAGAGCATTAACGACGCCCTCCTCCTTTATCCAGGCTTGGAACTGGCACTGACACTGTGCAGTGCAGCAGAAGAAGACATCTGAATGAGTTGTCCTTCGTTATATGCACCGTTTGCAACACTTCGAAATCATCAAATTCCGGACTATAAATTTCTGCTCGATCTCACTGAGGTGTACTGAAAAGCGACGCGATTCTAATACGCATAAATAACTAGCCCAGGTAATTTCAAAATACACTAGAACATACTGCGGCTTCTCTTGCTTGGTAATCCAAGACGAGCGAACGTATCTGTAAACCCAGTTGAAATAATCCTAAATTGATCGATCCGCAAGGTAAAAGTGCAAGAGTTCGGCAATTGCAATTAGTCTACTTTCAAAAGGAACCCTGAAAACCGAAAATGTCGTACAAGAAAGCCGATGACACAAAGTGCACAGATGTGTTGCCATTGCCGCATTACAAATTCTGGCTCGACGCCATTAGGAAAGATAACAGTGAGGAGATGTATCGACTATTAGAAACCTGCGATATGCTCACAAAGTCGAAATTACTGAACGGTTCATTTCAGTTCACGGCAATTCCCGAAGATATACGCTTGACAATAAAGCGACCAATATTCACTCATCCATTCATTTTGGCAGCGTTGTACGGATCAATGGCGGCATATGACGTCATGTTAAAATACGACGTCGATGTCTTTGTTCAAGAGGAAGGAGGTTTAAACGTTTTTCATTGTTTGGTCTGCATTGCCTATTTCCAACCTCACAAGGAAGATTCTATTGCGCAGAGTTACAACAAGCTTTGCAGCATTATTCCAGAAGATAAGGTTGCTACACTTCTGCGTATGGAAGATAAGTTGGGGGTGAGGCCGCTGGAGTTTGCCATTCAGCAAGGGGCACTCAAGATGATGATGAGTATTTTCGAAACACCAGGAATATATAAGATACGCGAGGATATAATTGGTGTACGAAGATACCGTTGGTATGATATCACAGAGTACGAAACAGAAGACATTTCCCTTCACCGACAGAGTCCCAAATCACCCTTGAGAATTGTTCCTCTACTCGACGAAAGGGAAATTTACTCGGAGTTTGGACGACGAGCGCTCAGTGAATCCATAATCGCAGATTGGATTCGAAAGTCAGTTAATGGGAAACGGTTCATTATCATCTGTTTTTTTGTCCTCAAGATAGTTTACAGCTGTGCGTTTTTCGTGTATCAACTGAGTCAGTCTAACATCAGGAATGGATACAGCAACAGATATCATAGTTCTGAAGAACACTACATAGGAGAGTGCAACGAAGATGACACTCATATTTCGATGACGATAAAAAGATGTCTTGAAGCGTATCTGATCCTGCAGTCGTTATTCACCGTGTTTTATGACGCACTGATGGTCGGGCACACAATGAAAATTTTAAGTTTTCAGATTCTGATTGTGAAGGATTTGTCGGGAAAACAAAAAAACGTAGTCAACGACTTGTCTTCGAACTATGAGCGACTTGCTGCATTGCTTTTTGCCATCATGGTTTTGGTCGAAATAGCCATCTATAACAACCCAACGAAGGAAAATCTATCATACTTGGTTGTGGCTCATATTTTACAAACTCCCATTATTACTACTTCAATCCTGCATCATATGGCGATCTTCAGGTCCACCGGGCATATAATTCTCTACATTAGGAGAATGTTTTCCATGATGTTCACTTTTATTGTAATGTTCGGCGGATTTTTGGTTTTATTCATGCGCCTCTTCATAATGATGTCCGAAATGGAAAGTGTTGGAGGTTGTATTTCGGGGTTTTCCGGCATCTTCGCTGGTGTATACTCTACGCTTCTCATATTCCTCAATACGTTTGATGTTCGAAGTCTAAACGTTGGCTTTCTAGTTGGATTCGAAACGGTTCACGTCTGCTTTGTTTTCATTCTTGGCATCCTTCTGTACAATTTGTTGATTGCTCTATTTTCGGATGAAGTGAATAAGGTTTCCGGAAATCGGGAAGTTGTTTTGTCTATCGATCAATTATTAACAGTCGACACGGCCGATTATATTGGTATGAACACACCCATACTTCGTCTTGTTTACATCCCTATGAAAAGAGCATGGAATAAGACGAATTTTGTCTGTTTTGATGGAAAAATTTGTTTGGTGTCAGTTGATAGCGCAAAATTGGAATGCAATGCAAGATTGTAATTGGATTCATATTTTACTGACTTGTCGTCTGGTTAAATAAGTAAATGAATGTTAGCAGTTTTTTTGCGTCAAACAAAATAACGTATGGTTCATATCAATGTGTTTTTGTCTGCTAGCTTTATAGGCTGATGTCAAGAACGAACTTGTATATTTCAGTTGACTATTTTCATCTGAAACTTAAATGAAAAAGGACATGAAAATTATTCATGTAGGGCTAATACAAGTACGAAATCTTATATGGGCTCCACTCTATAGACCTAGTTTTGAGTTAACAAGGCAGTGGGTATAACTTTGTATTGCATTGACTTTCGCGTTTTGACTTTTGTAACTTTAGAAATCTTGTTGTTAACGGTTATCTTGGGCTTGCGATTATTTATGAAGTTGCTTTGAGGACAATTAGGAGAGAGTCTGAACGAATATGACATTGTGGCAAATTCACTTGCGTCTTCTGTACTTTCCATTTATGTTTGCATGGTCTAGACGCTAGACAATGCAATGGAATTAGAAAATGTCTACACGAGTTACAACTGCTACATTTACAAAAAGACTTTACGCTATTCCTCTCTGTATGGCTAATCATCGGGGAGGGCCCGAGCGGTTTAGGGTGATGGAAAACACTCTGGCCAGAGGAGCTTCCCAGAATGTAAAACATTTCCACTCTGAACATATTTCCCCCGATCATATTACGCCCCGCACAGTTACCCCCTCGGTCGTTTTACTCCCTAAGTAGAACATATTCCCCCATTAAGACCATGTCCATAAATGGTTACATAGATACATACATACATACATACATACATACATACATACATACATACATGCATGCATGCATACATAAATACATACATACATACATACATACATACATACATACATACATACATACATACATACATACATACATACATACATACATACATACATACATACATACATACATACATACATACATACATACATACATACATACATACATGCATACATACATGCATGCATGCATACATACATGCATAGTATTACATATATACATACATAAATATATACATTGCTTTCTCTATCTGTCTGTGTCTATGTCTGTCTCTGTCTGTCTCTGTGTCTCTGTCTGTCTCTGTCTCTCTGTATCTGTCTCTAACTGTCACCCTGTCTGTCTACCTCTGTCTGTTTTAGTACATACGTGCATACATACATACATACATACATACATACACACATACATACATTCTTACATACATACATACATACATACATACATACATACATACATACATACATACATACATACATACATACATACATACATACATACATACATACAAACATACATACCTACATACATAAATACATACAAACATACATACATACATACATACATACATACATACATACATACATACATGCATGCATACATACATACATACATACATACATACTTACATACATAAAAGCATGTATGCATGTATGCATGTATGTATGCATGTATGAATGTATGCTCTCTCTGCCTCTGTTTCTGTCTCTCGTGTCTCTCTCTCTTTCTCTTTCGTTTTCTCTATATGTCTGTGTCTATGTCTGTCTCTGTCTCTCTGTGTGTGTTTCTGTGTCTCTGTCTCTCTCTGTCTCGCTGTATCGGTCTCTAACTGTATCTCTGTCTGTCTAGCTATGTCTGTCTCTATGTCTGTCTGCCTCTCTCTTCGTGTTTCATTCACTGACAACATCCGGTGGTGTGCGTCCCAAAGTTCTTCAGTACACATAATATTATACTGGAGGCGTGTTATACAAAATTGACAGACAGAAAGCAAAACTGGAAACAAACAGAGCAAAGATCGCCAGTCGCCAGTCGCCAGTCGACCGAAAGCTGTGATGAGAAGCTGTTGCAACACAGTCGATTTTTAGCTCTTTTCTGCCATCGTGAAGCGTAGACGAATAATCAAGTCTAGCCTATTAAATACATATTCACTGCTCGTCGGTAGATCATAATGATTCCATAAAATTATTTCCAGTGTTCTATAGCCTACAGCAGCTGTGCATAATTCATACATAATATTGAATGCTTCGGGTCGAAGAGAATCAAGTTCAAAGCAAAGAATTCATTATTACGCACACATGCAGTTGTATTCAGCTCATCGCTAGTGGAAGGTAGCCTATATGCAATATTGTGTTCTTTGCCAGTGCCATATGGTTAGTTGAGGCAAGCACCAGACCGGATCTGTACAGTCACAAAATAAAAGACATAATGACCTGCTAAATTTGGGGCCCCTTTCAAACTCGAGGCCCCCGGCCGGGGGGTACGGGGGGTGCTAGCGCCGGCACTGATTATTAGGTTTGGCTGATCAGATGGGCGAAGCGGTAAAACCGAACTCTTTTGACATTTGAACCCAAATCTTGCAAATCTTAGGCCTATAGACTAAAACAAGTTCAGCAAATAAAGTAACTGAGTCAGGTATATAATAGGTGTCTTGTTTTCGTAAATTATCCCGCTTCATTTGAAAAACAAAAGACCTAGAGCGACAGTTAGATCCATTCTGCTACATGCACAATTGCACATGGCAATATGGATAAACAGCCACCGAATTTCTCACTGCCAGAACTTTTGCCCTACCAGAATTTATTTTTTCCCTGTCATAATTTTCTCCTGCCAAAACTGCCAGAATCTTGCCCTGACAGAATTTTTGCCTTGCCAGAATGTTGCCCTGCCAGAATCTTGCCATGACAGAATTTTTGCCTTGCCAGAATGTTGCCCTGCCAGAACTTTTGCCCTGCCATGCCAGAGAGCGGAGAGACGGACGTGAACAAAAAGAAACAATATGCCCGAACAAATTCTGGCAAGGCAAAATTCCTGGCAGGGCAACGACCAGGGCAAAAACCAGGGCAACGGCTTTTTTACCAGGGCATTTGCCCTGCCATGCCCTGGCGTAGCGCCGCCACTGATTCATGTTGACGACGGTAGACGCGTTGAAAAAAACCGACAGTATAGCCTGATAATTACTGTGAACACAAGCGAAAGTGTATACGGAACCTGCATAGAGTGGCCAGTTTCTTCTTAGGCTATTGGCACATACAATGTAAAGCCCTATCGCTTAAACTGTGTCAATTCCTTCGCTAGCATGGCTACTACAGCTCATAATAATATTATAAACTTTGCTTTGGTTACAATGATTTCGTCTGGAATAACACTTGAATCCTTGGCGCAGCGAATGACGAGACAATGCAGGCTAGTAAGTACACTGTCCAGCATCAAAAGAAGACATTTGAATGAGTTGTCATTCGTCACGCAACGTTTGCAACACTTTGAAATCATCAAATTCCGGACTAAAAATTTCTGCTCAATCTCACTGAGATCTACTCGAAATCGACACGATTCTAATTCGCAGAAATAACTAGCCCAGGTAATTTCGAAATAAAATAAAACATACTGCGGCATCTCTTGCGTGATAATCCAAAACGATCGAAAGTATCTGTCGACCCAGTTGAATTAATCAAATATTGATCGATCCACAAGGTAGGAGTGCAAGAGTTCGGGAATTGCAATTAGCCTACTTTAAAAAGAAAACTTGAAAATCGAAAATGTCGTACAAGAAAGCCGCTGACACAAAGCGCCAAGATGTGTTGTCATTGCCGCATTACAAATTCTGGCTCGACACAATTAGGAAAGATAACAGTGAGGATATGTGTAGATTATTAGAAACTTGCGATATGCTCACACAGTCGAAATTACTGAACGGTTCATTTCAGTTCAAGGAAATTCCTGAAGATATACGTATGACAATAAAGCGACCGACATTCACTCATCCATTCATTTTGGCAGCGTTGCACGGATCTATGGCGGCATGTGACGTCATGGTTAAACATGACGTCGACGTATTTGTTCAAGAGGAAGGAGGTTTCAACGTATTTCATTGCTTGGTCTGCATTGCATTTTATCAACCGAAAAACGAAACATCTATTGAGCGAAGTTACAGAAGGCTTTGTAGCATTATTCCAGAAGATAAGGTTGCTACACTTCTGCGTATGGAAGATAAGTTGGGGGTTAGGCCGCTGGAGTTTGCCATTCAGCAGGGGGCACTCAAGATGATGATGAGTATTTTCGAAACACCAGGAATATATAAGATACGCGAGGATATCATTGGTGTAAGAAGATATCGTTGGTATGATATCACAGAGTACGAAACAGAAGACATTTCCCTTCACCGGCAGAGTTCTAAATCACCCTTGAGGATTCTTCCCTTCGCTGACGAAAGGGAAGTTTACTCAGAGTTTGGACGACGTGTCCTCAGTGAATCAATAATCGCAGATTGGATTCGAAAGTCAATTAAGGGCAAACGGTTCATTATCATCTGCTTTTTTATCCTCAAGATTGTTTACAGCTGTGCGTTTTTTGTGTATCAGTTGAGTCAGTCTGACATCAGGAATGGATACAGCAACGGAGATGGTTTTGAAGCACACCACATGCATGTAGGAGAGTGCAAAGACGATGACACTCATATTTTGATGACAATAAAACGAAGCCTTGAAGCGTATCTGATCCTGCAGTCGTTATTCACCGTGTTTTATGATGCACTGATGGTCGGGCACACAATGAAAATTTTAAGTTTTCAGATTTTGATTCTGAAGGATTTGTCGGGAAAACAAAAGAACGTAGTCAACGATTCGTCTTCAAACTACGAGCGCCTTGCAGCGCTGCTGTTTTCCGTCATGGTTTTGGTCGAAATAGCCATCTATAACAACCCAACGAAAGAAAACCTATCATACCTTACGGTGGCGCATATTTTACAAGCTCCAATTATTACTACTTCGATCCTGCACCATATGGCAATCTTCAGTTCCACCGGGCATATAATTCTCTACATTAGGAGAATGTTTTCCATGATGTTCACTTTCATTGTAATGTTTGGCGGTTTTTTGGTTTTGTTTATGCGCCTCTTCATAATGATGTCTGATATGGAAAGTGTTGGAGGTTGTATTTCGGGGTTTTCCGGCATCTTCGCTAGTGTATACTCTACGCTTCTCATATTCTTCAATGCGTTTGACATTCGAGGTTTAAGCATTGGTGTTTTTGTGGGATTCGAAACGGTTCACGTCTGCTTTGTTTTCGTTCTCGGAATCCTTTTGTACAATTTGCTGATTGCGCTGTTTTCAGATGAAGTGACTAAGGTTTCCGGAAATCGGGAAGTTGTTTTGTCTATCGATCAATTATTAACAGTCGACACGGCCGATTATATTGGTATGAACACACCCATACTTCGTCTTGTTTATATGCCTATGAAAAGATCCTGGAATAAGAAGAATTTTGTCTGTGTTGATGGAAAAATTTATTTGGTGTCAGTTGATAGCGCAAAATTGGAAGGCAATGCAAGATTGTAATTAGATTCATATTTTACTGACTTATCCTCTGATTAAATGAGTAAGTGGATGTTAGTAGTTTTTGCGTCAGACAAAATAACGTATGGTTTCTATCAATGGGTTTATGTCTGCTGGCTTAATAGGCTGATGTCAAGAACGAACTTGTTTAATTCAGTTAACTATTTTCACCTGAAACTGATATGAAAATGGACATAACAATTATACATGCAATGCAAGTTCGAAATGTTATATAGGCTGTACAGAGCTAGTTTTGAGTTAACAAGGCACCCACGCGATCGGTATAACTTTGCATTGCATTGACTTTCGCGTTCTGACTTTTATAGCTTTAGAAATCTTGTTGTTAACGGTTATCTTGGGCTTGCGATTGTTTATGAAGTTGCAATGAAAGTATTATTATTAGGAATGATTCTGAATGAACATGTAGTAAAATCACTTGCTTCTTCAGTACTTTTCGAGTTATATTTGAATGGTTTAGACAATGCAAAGCAATGGGGAATGTCTACACTTATATTTACCAAAAAGACTTTATGCTATTTCTCTCTGTGTGGTTAATTATTGGGGGAGGGGTTTACTTTTGGGTGATGGCAAACACTCTGGCAAGAGGAGCTTCCCACTCTGAACGTATTTCCCCCGGACATATTTCGCCCCGCACAGTTACCCCCGGACGTTTTACCCCCGAAGTAGGACATATTCCCCCCCATACAGACCATGTCCATAAATGGATATATATGCATAGATACATACATATTACATATGCATACACACATGCATACATACATACATACATACATACATACATACATACATACATACATACATACATACATACATACATACATACATACATACATACATGCATACATACATACATACATACATACATACATACATACATACATACATACATACATACATACATACATACATACATGCATACACTCAAACATACATACCTAAATGCATACATACATACATACATACATACAATACATACATACATACATACATACATACATACATACATACATACATACATACATACATACATACATACATACATACATACATACATGCATGCATGCTTGTATGTATGCAAGTATGTATGCTCTCTCTGTCTCTACCTCTGTCTCTATCTGTCTTGTCTCTCTCTCTATATCTCTCTGTCTACTCTTTCTCTTTCGCCTTCTCTGCCTATCTGTCTCTCTGTCTGTCTGTCTGTCTCTCTGTGTGTGTGTGTATCTGTCTCTCTCTGTCTTTGTCTCTCTCTGTCTCTCTGTCGCTGTTTCTCTCTGTATCTCTGCCTGTCTCCCTCCGTCTGTCTGTATCTCTCTTTCTCTTCATGTTTCATTCACTGGCAACATCCGGTGGTGTGTCGTCCCAAAGTTCTTCAGTACACATAATATTATCCTGGAGGCGTGCTATACAAAATTGACAGACAGACAGCAACAGTGCCGGCGCTAGGGTACATGAGGCCTCCCCAAAAAAATCTTGAGGCCCCTCATACCCTGAGCTGTCATCTCAGCAAAATTTCTCAGAATATAAGTGCTGAGACATGGTGTAAGACTTCAATAAATTTTCCCTCCTAATTATTAAATTTTTTGAATTTCCATGCTGTAATGGTAGAATTTTAAGCTGTCATCTTAAAAAAATGCTAATTTTTCAATGCTGTTATTCGTGGTTTAGGACTTTAGGACTCCATTGTTTAAATTTGTCCCATTTGCCAACTGTTATGGTAGCATTTATAGGCTGTCATCTTAACAAAATTCATCATTATTGATGGGCAGTGGATGATACTTAGGAAATATTTCTGAAATATTGGGGATACAAGGATTCCGTCCAAATCACAAATTGTGGCGCCGTGCCCCTGTCCACACCCCCCAAGTCTCCACTTTGTTTGAAGGACAATATGCTCTATTGGTTTGCGTAAGCTAATGTTATTTTGTATACTTTGCGTTAAAACATAATTCGGTGCGTGGTTTCATGAATGAACAGACATGAAAGGTATAATTAATTACCAGCTACATTTGAGGCCCCTTGCAAACTTGAGATCAGACACATAACAAGGACATCTGGGACCCTACACAAGCTATAATGTTTGGGCCTCAGTGCCTCACGCAGGTTTTATTTTGAGGCCTCATCCAATTAGCAATTGGAATAAGTTACAATTTATAAACGTTGTGTTTGAGAAAGTGGACGAAATTGCCTGAGTTAGTTCAAATGTCTTTTATAATTAGGCCTACGCCCAAAATCAGTATGATATTATGATATTTGCATTAGGTATCCAATGGCAGTGCCATATTGTTAGTTGAGGCATGTACCAGACTGGATCTGTACAGTCACAAATAGGCATAATGACCAGCTAAATTTGGGGGCCCCTTTAAAACTCTAATGGCTTTATACTATACGCCCTAAATCAGTATGATATTTGCATTAGGTCTGCTATGGCCGTGCCATATGGTTAGTTGAGGCATTCACCAGACCGGATCTGTACAGTCACAAATAGGCATAATGACCAGCTAAATTTGGGGGCCCCTTTCAAACTCGGGGCCCCCGGTTGGGGAGTACGGGGGTGCTAGCGCCGGTGTGGCATGAAATGATGTCCGGCATGAAATTATGTCCGGAAAGCGTTGCCATTGGTTCATGTGACCGATGACGTCAGATAGTAACTGTCAAACAAAGGTTATTTATAGAGCCGTGAGATCTTGTCCGGGAAAGACATACAATACCAAAGATAATAATTCCAGCGCAGCCTGTCCACCTAATAATAGACATCGACATCTATATTTAGAACTGGTTATTAACAGCATAGATGATTAACAGTAGCCACATATCGTTTTCGTTAGAGATCCAAAATACTAAAGATAATGATTCCAACATCCCATAAAAATTGGGAGCTATAATTACGAGAAATATGGTAAAATAAATTATTAGCCTAATCGCAAAGGATTGGCCATAGTTAATCGGTGTTTGTATCAGGTTATAGAAAAAGCATGTTGCATAGAATAGAAACCACAAATGTCTGAACGCAGAATATTTTATGCTCACAAGGCTGCTATCCGATTTAGGTTACTCCATGTAATACTCGACTCAGGACAACTAATGTAGTATTACAATAAACGGAAATACATCATCTGGAATTTCCATCATGTAGGCTACTCCCAGGCCTGTTTCCACCTATTGTTAAAAGGCCGTACGATCTGCGTTCGCGACATCATGACTTTGAACTGCCAAGGAAAGATTACTTTAATTTCATCTCTCGAGTACTTTTTAAGACTGTTCGCACTGTTATTTTAATCCATTTCCTTCCTTTTTTCTCTTCATGTAATAAGTTGAGCTCTGCCAACTTAATTTTCTCGAAATAAACGAGGTATATATATAGCCTATCATACATGATAATTAAAACACTGAAATATGCAAGGCGAAAGAAAACACGAACGCTAATCGCGTTTAATTAGATCTAACTAAGGCACTCCGATTCTTCCATAATAATCACTAAATTATCTAGCCACGTGCTTATCTGACACTTTTTCAGAATTGGATATTCTAGTGAAACGTACATTAGGCCTATATTAGTTCAATATTGACAATTAAAACTCGGGGCCAAATAACTGCTTTACACTGCTATACGCATCCTACACATACTAAAACACGTGTAGCAATAATTTTTATGCATTGTGAGTTCTAACCCAGGCTCACTGTAGGCTTACAATGGCTACCATTAAGTAGGCTGCTAGCAAGTCAGTCAGTCAGTCAGAAAGTCAGTCTAAGTAAGAATATTTTTCATTAGAACACCAGCAAACGCATAGTTGTTTGTACAAGAATAAATTAAAGGCTTAGAAACATTTAAGCAAAGCAATATAACATTCTCATAATAAAGCTTTTGGCACAAGACACCTCTATGAAGTGTTACATTAGTTGTTCTGAGTCGAGTATTACATGGAGTAACTTATTGGGTGAGGAGGTAGTTAAGAATGTGAAAAGGATTTAAGAGTATAGAGCGGAAAAGAGCAGAGAAACCCTAGAACAGAGTGCTTCAAACTTCTGAAAATCAGCATATGGAAGAAGCCTAAACGGTTGAGTTTTATTCAAACACCGTTAAAATGTCTACGCTCCATGGCGTTTGCTAATAACCACCAGGCCACCACACAGGGAAGGCATAAAGTAGGCTAATCTCCGCATGGCCGTAGCACAGGATAAATAATAAAATTTGTTATTTATACTGTGGCCTAGCTCTAACCACATCAAAAACCGTAGGCCTAATTTTTTGCTTAAATCATCAAAATAGAAACCATACTATATAATTATGTTCTATGAAAACCTTAAAACCACTTAAAATAATTATGTTTATAATGTGGTAATAAAGTACGCTACGAATATGTTAAAAATAAAGCGCTACAAAATTTGCGAGTACCATAGCCACTTGGTTTGTTCTACGATGGGAATTTTTATCTAAAAATAGAAATAGAGTCATCGCAAAGGCAGTTACAAGCATTGTGCTTTACAACAATAATTATACCGTTTAGACCATTGTTTTATCATGTGTTTAAGACAATAATATATTTTGGCAAGTTTTGCTGATATTGTCTTATAAGCGGTCAATATCTCGAGAAATACTGCTTCGACAAGCGGCATACATGTAACGGCGGAGTCGGACACGATTTCATGCCGGACAATATCTCATACGTAGGCCGCATGAAATCCTGTCTTGACAACGGAAGTGGGCGGAGCCGGACAATATCTCATGCCGGACCTAATCTCATGCCACACCGGCACTGGACAGCAACACTGGAAACAAAGAGTGCAAAGATTGCCAGTCGACCGACAGACAGAAAGCTGCAGCAATGAAAAGCTGTTCCAACACAATCGCTTTTTAGCTCTTCCCAACCATCGTGAAGCGTCTATTAAATATATATATATATATATATATATATATATATATATATATATATATATATATATATATATATGTAACTCCGCTACAGGTTGCCTTTCAAGGAAACCTGTGCCTGTCCCAAGCCAGGATAAAGGAGGAGGGTTCCGCGGTGGGCTTGCGACCCACTCGGGTAAAACAAATCGAGCAACAGAAACAATGCAGCAAACTCATTCTACCCAATGAGGGAGCTGCATTGCCCGATGCGCAGAACTACACGCAAAGGACTGATGATGATATTATATGTATATATATACATATATATACATATATATACATACATATATATATATATATATTCACTGCTCGTCGTTAGATCATAATGATTCCATAAAATTATTGCCAGTGTTCTCCACAGCAGCTGTGCATAATCCATGCATAATATTGAATGCCTCGGGCCGAAGAGAATCAAGTTCAAAGCAAAGAATTCATTAATACGCACACATGCAGTTGTTGTATTCTGCTCATCGCTGGTGGAAGATGTGCAGCCAGCATTGTGTCCTTTGTCGTCTCGAGACGCACCTGCATTAGCTATCAGTTTTTGCTAGAGCAGTCTGTAACTGAATACCCGGTGAATGAGGCAACTGCACTCGCAAACGATTTCAAGGAGAGTCATGAACGCCAACATTAAGATTACTCATTATCTGTAACTCAATAATAGTATTTGCATTTTCATTTTTCTCTCCCACCCAATAGGCCTTTGTCTGTAGGCCTACTTCCTCTGCTGTCAATCTGCGTTTTCATATTGAACTAGCGCGAAGCTTGCACAGGTCTAAGACTCGCAGATGGCCTGCGTCTTCTCTTGTTAAATTGTTCCCATGCCGAAGCCAAACAAAGCAAGTAAGTATCAACTTTAATTCGCGGTTGCAAGCCTGTCTATTGTAGAGCGTGTTTCATTTGTCCTATTTAGTAGGTCCTTATGTATGTATGTGCACTTGCTATAGCGCCCCTTCAAGATCCCTACTCAGAGGCGCTCCCGACTACAGAGCGGACACTGCATCGGAGTTTCACGCCGAAGCGCAGAGCAATTGCAAGTGAAGGACTTGCCCAAGGTCCCTTCGCGGCGTCTTGAGGTGGATTCGAACCTGCAGCCCTCCGGCTGCAAGGCGACGAACATACCCACTACACCACCGCGCCCCGCAATGTAATGAGTTTATTATCTTTATAATAGAATTGATATATCCTACTGTAGACGTGTTTTTTAGCGTCGTATATCATTCGCAATTGAGCAGATTTCAGCGTTGTTCAAAATTAGAAATTGACGAGAATAATTTTTATTTGGACCTAAATAGAAGCTAGTTGATAAATAAGTTTACATACAATTTACATGCAAATATTAATTGTGGTAGCCTATAGAAGTTTAGTACAGATTGGTCGATAAAATAAATAAGTATTATGTCTATAGTATTATAGACCTATGCCTAAGTAGTAACTAAGCAACGCAAGTAAATAGGCTAAGACATTGATTTTATTGACAGATCACCATCAACAACATGACAATATCATCACAGAATAGCCTGTCAGTGCAAAATCAAAGCTTCCAGTAAATGATGCAAAAGTCAAAAGGTCAGTTACATAATTACTATGGTCATAATTTTTCTATAGACATCTCAATATGAATTGATCTTATTCTGGATAACATATTGCAACTGATTTAATCGTAATCGTAATAGTAGACTCGGAATCTCTACAGCGCCCACACAAGCTAAGTCGTGGAAACCAGCCTAATCACAGGTGCTCAATAAAAAAAATAAAGTCGATAGGCAGCAGAGTTCAAGATCCGGAGAGTCAGACGAGGAGTTAGACAGACAGCTATTATACAGTGGATGATGCTTAGAGTCGAGGCGGCGTGGCAGGTAGGGGGTGTAGAAGAGGAGTCAGGATAGGGCACGGTGTGTGTCATACTTCGGGGATAAAACGTCCGGGATGTGAGAAACAGCGTTTTCAGTTTCAAGTGAAAGACTCGTGGGGGATAATATAGCATGAGGTAGAGTTTTGGTAAGTTCGTAGAATGTGTCAGATGTTCGTCGAAGTGCTGGCGGAAGTCTGTTCCAAAGAGGCGGGAAAGCAATGGCTATAAAAATAATCACTTACAAATTTTAGTGATGAGGTGATGGAAGGGCGGATGGAGGAAGAGGAGCGGATTGACCGAAGTGGCTGGATGCTGAACAACCGACGAAGATAGGATGACTGGGACGATTGAAGGTGAGTGTAAGCAGGGGCGGATCCAGGGGGCCAATCCGGCCATGACCTCCATTTAGAAATTTCTTTATTTTCGACCAGCTATTCTGGCTCGGAAAGTTGACGTGCCCCCCAGGAGTAATTCCGTATGCCCCCTACACCCACGAAGTCCGCACTCGAGGTCCGTACGACTAGAAAACCCCCGAAAATTTCGGCCACCCTTCGAAAATTTCTGTATCCGCCCTTGAGTGTAAGGGCTTTGAATTCTATTCGTTTAAGCCAGTGGAGTGATTTCAGGATGGTAGCGTTTAGGGGTTCGGTGACAGCACGGGCGAGGGCATTCTGAATTGCTTAGAGGTGGCTTATTTGAGTGATAGGCTATCCATGTTTAGGAAGAGAGAATTGCAGTATTCTAGTTTGGCATAAACTATAGATGTAGCGATTGTGGATGCAGTTTTAAAGTTGGGCAAAGAGCGGGTTCTGCGAAAGGTCACAGATTCGCATGAAGCAAGAGCGGCAGTTGTGTGAAAGTGAGAATCTATATAAATAAAGAGAAGATTCTCTATCTGTGTGTCTGGTTGTTTGGGATGCCTTTCGACAGTTTTGGAGCTTTTCACTCCAAACCTTCACTACTGTGTCCGTGTGGGCATGGGAAACCGTGTGGAGGGGTTAACGAATCTTTCCCGTCATGGGGGCCAGAATGGAAGGGCCGAAAACCCTATTTTCTCTTTGACCGGGATGCATTTCCAGAGTTTTTCACCTTTTCACTCCAAGTCTTCACTACTCTGTCAGTGTGTACATAGGACACCCGGTGGAGGGGTTGGCAAATCTCTACGACCATGGGAGCCACCATGGGAGCCATGGTGGGGAGTGAAAACCGTCATTTCTCCTGTTTCACCGCGATGCATTTACACGTTTTTTCACCTTCTCACCGCAAACCTTCACTGGGTGAGGTGTGAGTGGGGTGGGTGGGAGTGGGGTGGAGTTGGGTGTGGTGGGTAGAGTGGGGTGGGTTGGATGGAGTTTGTGGGGTGGGGTGGGGTGTGGTGGAGTGGGTGGGGTGGAGAGGGTGGGGTGGGAGGGTGGGAGGGGTGGGGAAACGGGCGATTGGAGAGCCGGCAGTGAGGGTGGGGAAATAAGAAATTGCGGGCGAATACTAAATTTCCTGGGCAACGCCAGGTACCCCAGCTAGTATAAATCTAAATCTATTTAAATAAAGAGAAGATTCCGTGTGTCTGTTTGACGGGGATGCATTTGGACAGTTTTTGTGGTGTGGTGGGGTTGTGGCCGGGAGCGGGTCAAATCCTAAATTTCCCGGGCAACGCCGGGTACCCCAGCTATAGTATAAATAAATATGCTGGAAAAAACAGGTGACTGAGTAATTCTGAATTTCCAACATGGAATTGAATGTTGAATGCAGTTGCCATTAGACCTATTTAATGTGGTGATAGTAGCGTCGTTGGCAGACTGCTTCTAATCTATATAAATAAGAATGTAAAACGTTACCGTGCGTAATCAAGGACCTCGAAAAGTCCTTAACGGATTGTTTTGAAAATTTTCGCAAAACGTTCCATTCGAACATGAGTGGGTTTGTATAATGCCTTTTGGGAAAAAGGGCAATCTTTACGACACAAAAAACAACTTTTAATTCGATTCGATATACGTCAATGGAGTCCACTCAAGTAGATAGATTAAGACTATTCTGGGACATTTGACCACAATCATGGTTAAACTTTTCCAAACCATCCATAACCATGGTTTAAAAATATAACCATCCATAACCATGGTTTAAAAATATAACCATCCATAACCATGCTTCAAAAATGTACCGACCCATAACCATGGTTAAACTTTTACCAATCAACCCAAACCATGGTTAAACTTTTCCCAACTTTTCCCAACTTTTCCCAACTTTTCCAAAACTACCCATAACCATGGTTCAAAAAATATGCTGTCTCATCAAAAATTTGCCAACCACCCAATCCACCCCAGCACGCGCCTATGACTCATCATGCGGGGGATTTCCAGTAGTTTCGATGATGAGTCATAGGCGTGGTAGGCTGGGAAATACTAATCATCACATGGTCACTAAGTTTTCATTATCTACCCACGAATTAAAAGACTCTGGGTATCCTAACCACTTCACGAGCGATTTCTTCCCACGTTTCCTGATAATCTTTTCTATTCTAAATATTTTTTGAGTCGTTTTCTGTAGCTCCTGTTCATAAAAACTACCTTGTATTTCCTCACCATTTGAATCAGTAATCTTATAAGTTGGAGGAACCGTGTATTGAACTCCAGACACGGTAAAAACTTCTTCCGTCCACCTAGGTGTATAACCCTTATCAAAAATATTCTTCTTCTTAGTTATTCTGACTTTATCACCAATCGTGAATATAGGCATAATTGGTTCAGAAATCTCTTTACCGTATAAATTCATAAATACAGCCTTTTCATTCACTTTCATACTAGCCTTGGCGGGCGTCATCTTAATGGAAGAATGTCTTGTATTATTATAATTGATAACCATTTCATCTAATATATCGATGTATCTTCTAGTTGAATTAGCGGTAAAGTACTTGAACATTTTATCTTTCATCGTTCTGTTCCATCTCTCGACGACGCAAGATTTTTCTTCATTCTCAGTAGAGTACAACTCAACCAAATTCTTTACGTCTTTGTTATAAAATTCTTTCCCTTTATCAACCCATAATTTAACAGGCTTCCTCCCACCCTCGAGTATCTTCACAAAACCACTAGCTGTAGATTTACCACTCTTATCATTCAATGGCACAATCCAGCCGAACTTTGAAAACACATCTATAACGGTTAATAGGTATTTCACCCCATTATTATCTTTAGCAAATGCCTGCATATCTACAAGATCAGCGGCCCATATCTCATCTATCCCATTAACAATCACCTTTCTCTTTCTAAAATGTTTAACCACTGGTCTATGCAGTTCATTCGCCAACGTATCTGTCCACTTTAGCGTTTTTTCTTCCTCCCCGCGACTTTGCCGTTTTTTGAAGGTAAACCTAACCCGAGACTAGCTTTAGTAGATAATATAGGTTTCACTATGGCCCTCTCTACACGCTCCCGCAAGCTCGGATTAGGAATGTTGTTCAAATCATTAATCATCACTCTATCTGCGATATTCCTAGAAGCCGTATCGGTGTGTTGATCGTAAGCTAAATCATGGTGATAAGCGGCGTTATCTACCCTATCCACAGGTTTACTCCACTCTTTGTAAGTCCCGTCAGGATTCAGTCTCAAATCTAGCCTAGTACCGGGACCGAGAAACTGATGACCTGGTAAATGCATCTCGCCAGGGAACTTAGCCCAAGGTAGCTTAATGTTACTAGTAGCTGCATTCAACGAACTAACTAAATCTCCACCTTTCTTAGCTCCTTTTACGAATTGAGTTTTAGTTTTCCCGCATACAACGCAAACGCCCCTAAGCATGGATCTCCCGTTATTAGCTACGGCGTTCTGCACATCTCTCGTTTCAGTCTGTTTTTTACATTTTACGCAATACATCTCGCTTTTTTAATACATAAATAAAATGGAAATCAAAGATATGAGTTGGGGATCTGCGTTATCGAAAAGATTTAATAATCCTTTGCTACCCAAAAGTATACGGGGGTTGATAATCGGAAAGTCCGGCTGCGGAAAAACGACGCTTCTTCTGAATCTATTGCTCAGACCAGGCTGGTTGGACTATAATAACCTCCAGGTATTCGGCAAATCTCTGTTTCAACCGGAATATCGCATTATTAAAAAGGCATTCGAAGAAAAATTACCAAAAGAATCGATCGTTAGATTATTCGAGCAGCAGGAGGAAATCGCTAGACAAAATATATCACCAGCCCTTGTTATGGAAGAAATGGCAAAAATCACAAAAGCCAAATCCGATATAATTGCCAAGTTCTTTGAAAAAGCCGAAGATGTGCCAGACCCGAGTGCCATGAGTAGCGAAAAGAATAATCTGATGATTTTTGATGATTTACAATTGGAAAAACAAAACAAATGCGAAATGTATTATATTCGGGGGAGGCATAGTAATGTGGACTGTTTTTATCTCGCTCAGAATTATTTCAAACTGCCACGACAAACGATCAGAGAGAATGCAAACTTTATTTGTCTGTTCGAACAGGACCAGAACAATATCAACTATATTTACAACGATCATGCTAGTACAGACATGCGCAGAGAGGAATTTAGAAAACTATGCAAAACGGTGTGGGATCAACCGCACGGATTCCTTGTCATCGACCACAGTAGCGAAAAGTACAATGGCAAATATCGCTGCGGATTCGATCAATTTTATGTAATCGAGGATCCGCTGTAGTAAAAATATTGCATAATAAAAATGGAATCATCGCTACTCAAACAGATAGCTGATAATACGGAAAAGACGGCTCGTAACACGGAACCAAAAAAGTCATTTTACATTTTCCTGAGCGAAAAGAGCTCACGAATCAGAACAGATTTTAATCCGTCAATTGAACTGGACAAAAATAAAAACTATGAAATGGCTCTTCTAAATCTCGAAACGTACTATTCTTTTCCAAATATCGACGCGACAAACAACAACTTCACATATTCGCCAGATGATGACACAGACTGGATTACCATAAAAGTCCCTGAAGGATGCTATGAAATAACTGAAATCAACGAATGCATACAGAGAATAATGAAGAGGAGAGGGCATTACGATGAGACAAATTCAGAGTACTGTATCTCAATACAACCAAACACCAATACGTTGAAGTCTGTGTTAAATATAGCACAGGGCTATCGGGTTAACTTTGACCTCAAGAATTCAATCGGATCAGTTCTAGGTTTTGAAAGATTACTCTATCGGAGCGGATATAACGAATCGCAGAACTTGGTAAATATAATGAGTATTACCACTTTGCGAGTGACTAACGACATTATCGGGTCTTCATACTCCAACGGAACGACAGAAAACGTGATACATTCTTTTTTCCCAAACGTAGGGCCGGGTTACAAGATTTTCGAAGTGCCACACAATTTAATATATCTTCCCATTACGCTATCTTCGATTTCAACGATGACGACGGCGCTCACAGACCAAAATGGGAAAGAGGTAAATCTTAGAGGAGAAGATTTGACGATTCGTTTACACATCAGAGAAGTTTGAAAGTTTTTTTTGTAAACTAAAATGAGTCGTTACGTGAAGGTAAATGTCAATATTTCAGAAGCGCAACAAGACAAAATTAAAAAATCTCTTCAAGCGGGAACTGGTGTGAGTATCAAACTAAGCCATAGCGATATAAACGGAGAGCATGCTTTGGCTTTCACGCAAGCACAGGTTAATAAATTAGCCAAAGCGTATGAAAAAGGAACAGGTGTGATCATCAAAATGAGTAAAACGCAATTGGAGAACAATAAGAAAGTCCAAGGGGGATTTATAGGTGCTATACTTCCGTTTCTAGCAACAGCGGGTAAATTCCTTGTGTCTAAATTAATACCTAGTTTAGCGATGGGGGCTATGAGCGGCTTAGGTTCCACAGCCACGTCGAAGATTGTTGATAAATTCAGCGGATCTGGGGTAGTGTATGTTAAGGACGATGATAAGTGGTTTAAGATAAGAGCAGCCGGGTCTGGTTTGTTCCTGTCCCCATGGCAGAAAGGCGCCTCGATAACAGCATCCGGGCTATACATGAAAACGGGGTCGGGGTATGTGCCTATAGGTAAAGGACTTTTGTTTGGTCCCAATTCTCCGTTTCAAAACATTCCGATTCTCGGTCAGATATTATAAACTATTCTATAAAAAAATATCGCGTAAATAAAACGAATGGAATACGACGGCATCAAAATAACACAATCACTCTATCCGAAGCTTCCATCAGCACCGGAAGGAGAAATACATATCGTCACAGGGTCGGCGCAAACGTATCGACTTCAAAAGATTGGTGAAATTAAGAAGGAAATCGAGCAAGAACGCGACAAAAGAGCGGCGTTGAGTAAAAAGTACCATAGAAGTGTAAGCGTAATCGGCGCAGTAGGTGGAGTCTTATCAGCGGTCACGATGGGACTCGGAGTTTCAGGAATCGGAGTATTATCCACTATAATCGCAGCACCCATTGCTATGGCTTTGGAAGGAGCGGCATTAGGTGTGGGGTTGCTAAGTATAATCGGTATCTACCTCAG
Organism: Lumbricus terrestris; assembly: GCA_949752735.1. NCBI lineage: Eukaryota > Metazoa > Annelida > Clitellata > Crassiclitellata > Lumbricidae > Lumbricus > Lumbricus terrestris. The sequence goes on along the minus strand of OX457040.1, from coordinate 14,446,548 downwards.
TAAGAAGCTTGCGTTGAAGGCAGAGAAGCATGAAAAAATCAAAACGCTAGCCGACGCGAAACTCAACACGATCAGCGACCATATTTCAAAAGCTCTCATGGATGATAACATTTCAGACCAGGAATATTCCCTGATTCTGAGCGAGATTGAAAAATTCAACGGCATGAAAGAAGAAATTAGGAGTAATATTAAAGTAGCGATAGACGCGATGGATGAGGTGACGAAACAATCACTCATAGATCGTGGAAAAGATGAAGCCCGGCAGTACTTTCAATCAATGTTTGAGAAAAAAAAAGACTAAGGCAAACATACGTGAAAACATGTAGACGTATGTTGTTGCGTCTGGAAATACGTCTAACATTCGCAAACATACGTGAAAACATGTAGACGTATGTTGTTACGTCTGGAAATACGTCCAACTTATGTTTTGAAACATGTCGAAAAAACACGTCTGAAAACATTATATTTTTTCTACTTAAAATGTCGTTTCCAAAAAACACCGACCCCGCGAAAAGAGAGTTTATCGTTGCAGAATATCTGGAAACCAAGAAGAATTTTCAACAAAACTTTTTATCGGAGAGATTGGGAGATTCGGGACTGCAAAGTATAATCGCCAGCTACATCTGTAAAAAGCTGATGATGAATGAAAAGATCAAAACGCTAGCTGACGTGAAACTCAACACGATCTGCGACTATATTGAAAAAGCTCTCATGGATGATAACATTTCAGATGAGGAATATTCGTTGATGCTGAGCGAGATTGAAAAATTCAATAACAAGAAAGAAGAGATTAGAAGTAAAATTAAAGTCGTGATGGATGTGGTGAACGAGGTGACGAAGAAGTCAGGTAGAAAAACAAAAAAAACGAATCTATCAAAAAGACAAAACATACGTGAAAACATGTAGACGTATGCCGTTACGTTGGGAAATACGTCCAACTTATTTTTTCACACGTCTGAAAATATTTTTTTTTCTTACTTAAAATGTCGTTTGTAAAAATCAGTGACTCCGCGAAAATAAAGAAGAATATTCGTGAAAACTTTTCAGAGAGATTAGGCTCGAGGCCACAAAGTATAATCGCCGACTATATCAATGGAAAGCTTAATTCGGAGAGGAATGAGAACAAAAAGATCAAAAAGCAAACTGACGATACAATCAACACGATCTACGACCATATTTCAAAAACTCTCATGGACGATAACATTTCAGATGAGAAATATTCGTTGACGGAGAGCGAGATAGAAGACATTAGGGATGATATTAAATCCGAGATGGAAAGGGTAGAAAGAGACATACGATGTACGAGATGGTTTTGGAAACAAGACTATCAAAACGACATACGTGAAAACATGTAGACGTATGTTGTTACGTTGGGAAATACGTCCAACTTATGTTTTGAAACATGCCGAAAAACACGTCTGAAAACATTATATTTTTTACTTACTTAAAATGTCGTTTCAAAAAATAACCGATCCCGCGAAAAGAGCCGATTTCGTTGTAGAAAATCTGAAAATAATCGATGAACATAATCAACAAATTTTATGGGGTTTAATAGGTGATTCGGAGATGGGAAGTTTAATCGACAGCTATAAAAATCAGATGATGAAAGCTGAGAAGCACGAAGAAATCAAAACGCAAGCTGCTGCGAAACTCAACACGATCAGCGACCATATTATAAAAGCTCTCGTGGATGATATCATTTCAGTTGAGGAATATTATCTGATTCTAAGCGATATTAAAGAAATTTGGGGTAATAAGATTACAACCATAGCGGAATCGTTACGCAATCAAGTAATAAGTCAGGAGGTACTTGCAATCTATGTTTGAGAAAAATAACGAATCTGTCGGGAAATACATCCAACTTATGTTTTTCACACGTCGAAAAACACGTCTGAAAACATTATATTCCTAATTTTAAAATGTCGTTTCTAAAAATAACCGACCCAGCGAAAAGAGACCTTATCGTTGCTGATTATCTGCAAACAAAGGAGAATATTCGACAAAACTTTTTATCGAAGAAATTAGGTGATTCAGGACTACAACAAGATTTAACCAACTTCTTCAAACCTATCGTCGATTCCCAATCCGCAATTTCCAAAGAACAAAATGTCTTACTATCCGCTATCAATCAAAATTCGGTAGCTACTTCAAATGCGTTACAAGCACTTCCTTCGTTACAAGGCCTTCAATTTCCTCAGCGCCCTTCGATAGAAGCGTATAACACCGATCCAACTGAGGATATCAGAACCCTGTATTTGGGAGATCTGGCGACTAAGTACCTTCGTCAATACACCTCCAATAAAAAAATCACCGACACGACGTTTGGAATAAACGAAAAAAATAACCAATTCTATATCGGCAACACTCCGATTTCGATTCAAGGAGATGACGTGACGGTTGTAAATAAGACTTACACAGGAACACCAGGGCTTTGGGAGTTGTTGACGCTGAAAGAACCAAACCCTACGATATATGATGATAATGACATGGCTGATTACGCCGAGATTCTGACCACGACGAATGCTTTAAGACAGGAAAAAAATCCGAACAGACCTCGATCATCTAGGGGCGAAAAATATAATCAAATTATCAAACCGTTATGGGGGAAGATTCAAAAGAAGGCCCCAAGCACAGTAGGTAAAGGCGTTGGTGTAATCGTCATCTCTGAAGACCCAAATGTATTAGCGAAACAGCTAGAGCTTAGAATTCAGAGCTACAGGGTGGGTAACAACGGAGTAAGAAACGAGATCGTGGCGATATGCGACGAGTTACTACGGCAAGAAGCGCTGAGTAAAGATGGTTATAAAAATTTAATGTCGATATTATAAAAATGCGGATCAATAATAGAATGAGTTACAGGAGGCGATACGTTATCGGTGGATCTGGTATAGTTGATGCTATTTCAGGATTTTTCAAAAGACTAGTCACATCGAACGCTGCCAACCAGCTAGCGGCGAGAGCTCTTACTGCAAGCAAAGACGTGGCGATAGAAATTGGGAAAAAGGCGATAGATGTTGGGAAAACCGTCGCAATCGACACAGGTAAACGAGTAGTGGAAAAAGCGGCGGCAAAAGTGTTGACTGCTCCTAAGAAAAATATTATTCCGGTTACGCAGGAAAGTAGAGATATTATTGCTCGACTTAGTAGCATCGGGGTGAATCCGGAGAGCGCAAATATCAATAATCTGATGATGGGGAATGGCATATCGATCCAAGATTTAGTGCGTAAGCAAAACGGTGCGGGAATGAAGGTCGTGTAAAAAAATTTTTATTCTACAATAAAATGATGTCTGATATTCTAAGATTTACCGAAGAACCTCTGATTGACGTGTCTATCGAGAGCTACGAATGGTATCAGTATAACCCGATATCGGGATCGCAAATAAACAACCCGTCGAATATTACAATTATCATCGAAACTCAAAGTAATTACTGCCATCCAGCGGAATCTTATCTATTTTTCGAGGGAAGATTGTTGAAGGCGGACATCAACAGCACCTCGTACGCTAATGATGATGCTGTAGCCCTTACGAATAATGGACTTATGCACCTATTCCACCAAATTTCGTACAAAATGTCGAACCAAGAAATTGAAACGATATCTAACCCGGGCCAGGCAACGACGATGCTCGGTTTACTCAAATACCCAAATGATTTTCAACTAGCACAAGGGTTAAATCAGCTGTGGTACAAGGACAGTGGCAGGACGGCTGTTATCGATGATAATCAAGGTTTCGCCATTCGACAGTCATATCTAATTCAAAAACCGGGGGTAAAAGGCACGTTTAGCTTTATCGTTCCGTTGAAACATATTTTTGGATTTTGCGATGATTACAACAAGGTTATTTATGGTGTGAGACATGAGCTAATTCTTGGTCGTAAAGCCGACGACGACGCAATTTTTAGAGACGCTGCTGCGGCTGCAGGGAAAGTCGTACTTGATAAAATCTCGTGGTTTATGCCTCATGTTACACCATCTCTTATGGAGGACCACCAATTGAACAAAACGATAGCATCGAAAGCAACGTTCCTAGTTGGATACAGGGCTCGCCAATGCGATACTACAGTCGTCCATCCGTCGACTAGTTTTGAATGGAAACTTGGCGTCAAGTCATCTCCTGAACAACCTAGGTACATTATAATTGCATTTCAAACCAATCGAGATGGCAACCAGGAACGTAACCCATCGATTTTCGATCATTGCAATCTGACTAACATGTACGTGATGATGAACCAGGCACGATACCCAGCCGTCGACTACTACCTATCATTCCCGAATCAGCAATTCTCGCGAGCGTACAGAGCAGCGGCTACGTTTAGCGAAAAATTCTACGGAATGGATGAAAAGTTAACGCAAAGCAATATCACACCGGTAGACTTCAAAGAGCTGTACCCGATTATGGTGTTTGATGTAAGCAGGCAACCCGAGCGTCTGAAGGACTCGTCAGTCGATATCCAGATCAGAGGTACTTTTAGTGTGGCGCCGCCTGGTGGGACGAAAGCGTACGCGTTGGTGATTTATGACAAGTTATTCAATTTTCAATCGGATGGCGAAAAAATAGGTAGGATCTACTAAATTATGTAAATTCAAAACTAAATGTGGTTTCGAATTTAGGGTCGTAAGTACGCTGCTGAAAAGTCCCTACCTAATATGACTACAGGGGCGTTCGCTTCAGCAAATATCTCGAGGTAGTCGGTATTTGTTAAGTAAACTACGGTATTACCCGTTGCGTTAATATACAATCCAATAACACCTCCACCACCGGCAATCTGCATGTACAATGTTCCATTTTTGTATAGGAAAACGTTACCATAATTTTTTGTTATGTCGTCCTGAAATTCAACATAAGCGGAAACGATGTAATATCCAGCTTTCTGGGGGAAGAAACGGCTCGAACTGGTGATGAAGCAATTATCAGTATCGCATCTTGTTGTATTAAATAATACTTTTGTATGAATTATACCAGGAATCCCCTGAAATTTAGGATCGGAATTGTAAGCACTAAACGCTGGGCCAAATGCAGTCGAATGCACGTAATTCATTGTGGCGGCGTCTTGAAGATCGGAAGGATCTGCTACATTAATCAGCTTTTTTGTACCCAAGTCGATATTTTCCACAGCTGCATTCGCTCCATCTCGTCTTAGAAAAGTATTGTTGACTTGGGTTAATGTAGCGCCACCCCCTTCAACCCGTGACGCTGATCTATCCTCCATTTGTCCAAAAATGTTAACAGGCATTTTATTATACGATAATATTTTACACTTTCCCATCGATTTGGTAGAATTTAGGGTCGTAAGTACGCAGCTGAAAAGTCAAAGACCCCAATGTTTGCGTCTGCGTTTGTCATAGCAATTAGCTCGAGGTAGTCGGTGTTATTTAATCGAACTAGGCAAGTACCCGATACATTATTATTCGCTCCAACCGTACCTCCACCACCGAAATCACCACCACCACCGGGCATCCTCATGTACAACATCCCATTTTTGGATAAGGAAACAGCACCGGCAGTTCTTGCATTATCGGCGCGAAATTCCACAAACACCGAAACCATATAAAATCCTGCTTTCTGAGGAAAGAATCGTTTCGAATTGATGAAACAATTATCCGGATCGAATCTTTCTCTCGAGAATTTTAGTGTCGTGATGGTGTTAGCGGGGATAACCTGGGCATTGGAGCCGTAAGCACTAAACGCCGGGCCAAAGTTGGTCTTTGTGAGTCTAGATACTACCGAAGCAATTTGTTCGTCGACATATTTTTTATTAGTCAAATGATTATCGTTGGATGGAACGCCAGGGTGATTCGTTATCAAATCCACACCTTGTCCGTAACTTAGAGCCTCATCCATTCCGCAATCCGGATTATTCGTTATAGGTAGGCCTATGATGCAGTAGCCATTCATATTTAGTTCTCCAGTAGCCGGATTTGTTCCATCTCGTCTTAGAAAAGTATTGCCGGCTGTGGAAAATGTGGTACCACCCGCTGCTACCTGTGGTGTTGATTTAACGCCCATTCTTCCAAATATATCGATAGGCATTTTATTATACGATAATATTTTTTAGTCGCTATTGTCCTAAGAATGCGACGGAAAAGTCTCTCGCTACTATGGATGTTTTGATGGTTGAATAAACGTGAATCTCGAGATAATCGGTTTCGGTTAGAAAAACTAATTGACTACACGATGCTATCAAATCCTCATCGCCTGAAAATTGCATGTGTATCCCTTCATTTTTATAAAGGTAGACGTAACTACTTGCACTAATACCGAGGCCTTCAAATTCTACACACATCGAAACGATATAGCAACCGGCTTTACCAGGAGTGAAACGAGTCAGCCTCGTACTGTTGACACCACCTCTTTTGAATCTTACTATATCAAAAGAAACTCTTGTGAAAGTATTGGCGCTTATGGCTTGCGAATTTGAAGTGTAAGCGCTAATCACGGGTCCTATTACATTTTGATTAGTTATTAAATCCATAACCTGTCCCCGACTTAGTGCCTCGTCCTTTCCTGCTTCCAAAGTATTCGTTGTAGGTAAACCTTTTATCACACGACCATTCATATCTAGATCTCCAGTAACAGGGTTTGCTCCATCTCGTCTTAGAAAAGTATTGTCGGCTTGAGTTAATGTGACGCCGCCCGATGTTACTCGCTGTGGTGATTCGCTAACGATTTGTCCAAATATGTTTACAGGCATTTTATTAGTATAAATTATTTATAACGTCTTGAAATTTACAACCGTCTGACACAGTCTTTTTTAGGACGTATAGGCATAGATGACCGCAAAAGACTTCGCCATCGGGTTGAACGCGTTCGCTGTTGTAGTAGACGGGGCTGCGTAAATACTTTAACAATTCGGTAGGAGGAGGTAGACCGTAACTGTCGAAATATATTTTAACCTTTCCGTTCTTTAAAAAACAGCACCAATGGGTCCCACTTCCTTGCGAGTCGTCCAAGTTTAGTATCCCGCACTCATTTCGGTTAGGTTTCTTCGGTAGTTCGTCTCGTAAGAAGACGCCACGGAAGTTTGGGATGTTTAGTTTCTTCGCGGTATCAATCAGCTGTATGTTTGAGAGAGGGATATTTGGAAGTACTACACCCTCAACGTTTATATTTTTGTATGTTTCAAAACTCATTTTTTATATTTCGCTTAAATATTTTATAAAGTCAAACGCTTTTTCCCTCTGCTCTATTTTGTTCGCTTTTTGTATATTTTTTTCTAATAGTACCGGGCAAATATTCATCCAATTCATAGCTTTATCAAGTTCTTTTTCATCTGACAAGTCGAACGATGATATTGGTAAAACAAAATCGAGATGCCAAACCGAACCGTGATTGTCCATATTCATACCATCTTCAAATTGGAACTCGATCCATTTCGTAAATGTTTTAAGGCCGATACCTAGTTTACTTTTGAGACATTCTGGGATTTCCATTTCACATTTTAGGTCTGTCATTTTATCACACCGTTGAGCTTCTATGCGGGCTAGATAATATTTATGTCTACAATTTTTGCATACATTAGCATATCCATCTTTTTGGAATCGATTTTTATTGTATTCCGATATGTTCTTCTCTATTTTGCACCCGCTGCAAACTTTTCTTTCCTTTGTTTCTCTGTTCTCTAGCATTGCATATTTATATGCACGTTCCTTTGCTTTGGTATTATGACACGTTTTACAGCTCGTATAAATTCCGTTCCTTTTTGTTTTATCTTTATGAAATTCGTTAAAACTTTTTTCAATCTTACAGCAGCAGCAAACTTTTTTGTTTTTTGTTTCCCCCACTTCAAGCTCTGAGTATTTTTGTCTAAGTTCCTTCGTTTTGATAATAACACACTTTTTACAAGAAGCAAAATAGCCGCTCTTATTACGTTTGTTTTTGTAAAATTCAGTTAAGCTTTTCTCCATTTTGCAATTGGTACATAATTTTAAGTCTGCCATTTTATATTAGGATATTTTTTTCTTTAGATCTAAGTATTTTTCAACGAGTAATGTCCATATGCCAAAGTATGAATCCCGTCCTCCATTATTACCCGCTTATCGTCTGCAGCGGACAGTGCAACTTTGTTTACTTCTTCGGTGTAAATTTCGTGAAGATGGGATCTGATTACATTCATCTTTCTTGACTGCTCTCTTCTCGTAAACAGACAGTTCTTATAATCTTCATGGCTTATGGATTTCTTGACAACATTCTTTTTCACGCCTTTACATTTCTTGTGGTCCACCCCGGCCATCATATACGAATACAACTTGGATCTAAGTCCCACGAATTCTTCTATTTGTTTACCCGCAGCTTCGTCCTTAAACATACCAATGACCTTTTTGTTCATGCCAGTGTCGATACATGAAGGGTGGTCTTTTGGGTAGTCCGACGTATCAAACATGCTTCGAACATCTGGTGCTATATCAGCGAAAAAGTCAACGGTCTTAATTTCATAGGCTAAAGAATCCGTATCGGTGAATAACAGTTTAGCTCTATCTCCATACTTGGTCTTGATGTAATTATAATGAAAAGAGTACATCAAAGTTTTACTCAAGTCTAGGATACACATTCCTAGATATATCGGTTTGTTATAGATCAACGAAGTCTTCTTCATGTGAATAGCAATTAAATTTTGATCAAAAATAGTCCGACTGCCGTAACTCGTTTTAGCCGCTAGTTTTATGGCTTGCTTCTCGCTTGAAACTAATTTTATATCTACGCGAGACTCTATATTTTCGCAAGTCTTACCAAACACGCTATTGTTCATAAGTTTGAAAAAGTCTTTCTCGAAATCATTGGTGGCTTTAGTCCTCAGGTTAGTATTTAGGTCGATATATTTTTTCAACCAGGTGCTTTCTTCAAATTTAATTCCTCGATGAATTTTAGTAATCTTCAAACCTAGGCTTTCATACTGCTTCAAATTTTCGTAATGGGTTATGTACTTTACTTTATCATTCAGATTTGGGATGAGTTTAGGTACAGTTGAAGTTTCGGGTGTAATATTCTCAGGGGCGAGAGGGTAGTCGTTGTGAAGATCGTGTAAATCTTTAGGGTATTCCAAGTCCACCTCCAATATACACGGTATCGATCTCCATGCGTTTTGCTCATCATCAGTCATCCACTTGAACCCGTGAGTTGGAAGATTCTTACACATTGCATATCCATACAAATTGTTCGCGTCCAAATAGGTTATAAATTGTGAAGGCTTGTTTTCGTCAAACGTGGACATGTACTTGTTATTTGCTTGTCCATAACGATGTGAAATTGTGCTAACACCACCTCTTATCCCATGCTTGACCATTAGTATCATATCGTAATCGCTCAATAATTCTAACTTTACTCCAGTCAACTTTAATGAGGCATCCCATGCTAGACCGGGCGAAGTGTAATACCAGGCAGGATCTAGGTTGTAGTTCTTCATACAAACGTCTCTAAAGTTTTCAAAGACATCGGCTAGTAGGAGAACATCACTCACGTTATATAAATCGTGATATTCTCTGAATGTTTTGAAACCGAATTCTTTCCATACCTCCTGTGCATGGTTGTAGTCTTCGTCACTGATGCCCGAGTCGTTTAGTTTCGAATAGAATGCTGACTTTGGTGGTAGTTCTGTTTCATTCAGTTGGTTGATGGAACTAACGTGGTCGTATGGATAAACCCCTTTTCTAAGCAAGAGATCGAGCTGATTGCCGGAGTAGTACTTGTTTATATTTTTACACTGGTCTTTGCTTAGATTCTTCGATAAGGCGTCGAGACCCGCTGGCATGAATCTAAAACTATCGATGAAACGTAATTCACGCTTGACCACTTTCTCTTTCCCTTCTTTGTTAATAAACTTATCGACTACGATCTCTCTGCTAAATGAGATATACTTTTCTTCATTGCAGGGGATGCATTTAATCTGTTCATTATTACCACCCCGTAATTTCTTCACGAATAGATGGCTATCGTAGCCGGTTAGATTATGGAATACTACTGGGAAAAACTTGGGGACTCTATACTTTAGATTACAAATCTTATGAGCAGCGCCTCTAAATTTACCAGTAAGATGACAGTGGTCTCTTACTCGTATGTCATTATCATCATCACCATCAGAGAACTCACCCCCGCATATATGACAAACAGTAGCCGAGTAGTATAGCTCCTTGTCGTCCTTTCCAAATATCATTTTCTCTGGAAATTTAAATCGATTATAAATATCTTTTACTTTCTCAACAAGACTGTCAATAAATATCTGCGCTACATCATCGTCTTCGCTCTTCGCTGTGAATGTTACGGGGGCTTGTGAATATAGGTCATCGTCGAAACATTTTATGTGGTAACAAAACGAGCTAGAAGTATGTTTCTGGTATTTATTGGTGTAAGACGTGCTGGGATCGGGTTGGCATGTATCGATCGGTTTAATGAAGGATTCGAAATCCGCATAGATAATAAAAGGTACTCGCATTTTTCGATAATAATTTTTAAAACTCAACATAGTTCCTGGACCTGGAAGTTCTATTCGTTGGGCGTCATGTTGCGAACAGTACTCGATGTGTTTGTTAAGCGAGTCTTTCGTTCTGTAACCGATTAAACATCTTCTACAATAGTGCATCGAATTTACAGATTTTTCTGTTCGTGCCGCCATCAATCTATTAAAGTTCTTGATCCAACAGTAATGCTTCTTTTCATCGTCGGAAATAAGCAGTAGATCTAAACAGGTATCACTCTCATGTTTCGATATGTATAATGGGTATACGCTCTTTTCAAAGCCGAATACGCTAACGCTAATGTTATTATGGCGCTCAAACTTATTTATAATATTAGCATCAGCAGCAACTGGGAACACGATACCGCACCAATCGAGTTTCTTAGATTGTTCTACCAGGTCTTTAGTGATTCTTTCAGGGTGTTCATCAACTGGATTCAACGCTCTAGTAATACACCATTTGAAACATTCGTCGTCATCATTTTTCATATTAATAATGGCCTTTTTATTAGCTAAATACTCGGGAAGCTGAATATATGAACTACCTTTCAATGGCTTGTATACCACTGTATCGATATCTAATTTCGAAACGGCTCTGAATCGCCAATTGCTACCTCGCATCTGATAACTCGCCATGCTCTCCTTAATTTTATCCACTGCGTTGGTATATATTTCCTTCACATCGGTTGCTTCTAAAATAATATCAGTCTTTGATTTGAAATTAGGCTCAGCCGTTGTTATTTCACCGGATTTTATGTCTACTTTCTCCATTACACACATGAGATTGAGTTGAACTTTTACCCCTCGATTTTTCGCTAGCATCCTAACTACCTGCGGTCTTACAACCTTGAGAAAAGATTCAACATCGATCCTGTTGTTGCCATCGATTGTGTATCTTTTTGTAAACCCTTTGATAGCCGTCGCAGTCTCTTGAAGTTTGAACCTGTGAACTGGTGGTTTTACTTGAGGGGGTAACTGACTAATCTCACTAGTCAACCAATCCGAAAAAGTAGCTTTATTTTTCCCCACAAATTTCCAAGTAGTAGACAAGAATGCCGTAAGTTCCTCTTTTCCTAATCTTGAGTATCCTCTTTGACCTCTCTTTTTTGCAATTTCTCGCAATTCTCGTACCGTGCCTCTCTGTTTCGTAGTCCCCGGAGTACGCGTTGGAGCCTTAATGTCTGGGGCCCTAGCGCCTAGTTGATCTCCCCGCGTTATGAGTGCGATGAGTTCCTCTTTTGGTAGTTTCGAGTATCCTTTTTGTCCTCTTTGTTTTGGAATTTGTCGCAATTCTTTCAGATTATACGCTGTGTAGTCCATTTTATATTGGGATTTTTTGTCTTTAAGTCGAGATGCATATTCCATTTCTCAGTTATTTTATATACACAAGAGAAAAAAAATATTTTGATCGAGTGACTCATCATCGAAACTACTGGAAATTCCCCACATGATGAGTCATAGGCGCGTGCTGGGGTGGTTATGGGTCGGCAAATTTTTGATGAGACAGCATATTTTTTGAACCATGGTTATGGGTAGTTTTGGAAAAGTTGGGAAAAGTTGGGAAAAGTTGGGAAAAGTTTAACCATGGTTATGGGTTGATTGGTAAAAGTTTAACCATGGTTATGGGTCGGTACATTTTTGAAGCATGGTTATGGATGGTTATATTTTTAAACCATGGTTATGGATGGTTATATTTTTAAACCATGGTTATGGATGGTTTGGAAAAGTTTAACCATGATTGTGGTCAAATGTCCCAGAATAGTCTTAATCTATCTACTCACTCATGTCGATTTGAACTTTCACGCATCCGTCCGTCCTTTCTTCGGGCGCGTTTCAAACTCATTCTTCGGGCGCGTTTCAAAACGTATATCCGGCCGCCTTTCTATAGCGCATATTAATATGTACCTGTCGGTTTTTACAAAATCGTTCATTTGCGGCCGTTTTCTATAGCGCATATTTCTAGGGATGGAGGAAGGGAGGAACGGAGGGGAGGGAGGAGGAGGAAACGGGAGAGAGGGATGCAAGAAGGGAGGGAGGGACGGACGGACGGACGGAGGGCGAAAGGGAGGGACAGAGGGTGGGAGGGGAGGGGAGGGGACGGGAGGGGACGGGACGGGACGGGACGGGAGGGAAAAGGGCGGAAGGGTAGGGTAGGGGAGGGTAGGGGAGGAAGTCGAGGGGAGGAAGTCGAGGGAGGAAGGGGAGGGGAGGAAGATGAGGGGAAAGGGAGGGAAAGTGGAAGGAGACGTAGGAAGGGAGGGTTGGATAGTCTTTTCAGCCACAGCAACGCGTGGCCGGGTACAGCTAGTATATTATATAATAATGTTCTCTTTATTCATCAATCCGGTTGACAGACCGCAGCCGGTTACAGAGTACAATTATGCGGTTTAAACAATTCACAAGAACGGAGAACGGAGATCACAGAATACACAAATCTTATCTATACTAACTGAGCAGACAGCCTGCAATACATATCTTGTAGCTTATGCCTTACAAAAGTTCTTATGTTTGTGTAGTGATAATGCAAGAGATTGGAATTTATCAGAATAAAGATTGATTATATATATATATATATATTGAGAGAGAATGGGAGACAGAGCGATATATATATATATATATATATGCATATGAGGGGAGGGAGAGATCGAATAAACAGGGTAGCAAATAATGGGGCTTGTGAGTATCAAAATAATAAATAACAAAATAACAGGCATAAACGATGACAAGGAAATACCTTTATATGGTACCCCGTCAAAAGCGCGCTGGACAAAAGCGCGCCGACAAAAGCGCGCCGACATAAGCGCGACCCGTCAAAAGCGCGCTGGACAAATGCGCGCCGACATAAGCGCGCAGTCAACAAAAGACAAAAAATGAAAAAACTCACGAACAAACTGATGTTGAATTAAAAGAAAATTCTAATGTCCAAAAATTAAGTAAAAGTTCTGGAAAAATTATATTGCCAAGAGTCTAATCTGATGAAGGCAAATTTGCAAATAACGTGAGCTACGGACGAAAAATATAATGTCCACAAAATTGCGAATATAGTCTACTTTAATCAATGTTTTTGAAGGATATAATTATCTTTCGGTTTCTTTAGAAGTCTTATCAATCTGCGTTATGCAGTCGTTTTGCTTTACATTATGTGCCGTAGTTTACGCTGAGCAAATATGCAACCAGTAGGGATCGAGTGAACCTCCTGGAATCTTTCGGATTCCTTTGAAGTCTCATCAATCGGCAATTAAAATTACAAAACAGTGGTTAATTTAATTTCTTATTTGTGAACAAACAACTTTCATCAAAATAGGTGGTTGATTCATTGCCTCGATGAAAGGCCTTGAATATTGGCCACTTGTAGGTGAGAAGTTTAGGTGGGTATTACTTTATTTTACGTTAGGCGAAGTGAAAGTAAAGCCTTTGGTCCATGCCGCGCGCTTATGTCGGCGCGCATTTGACCCGAGCGCGCTTTTGTCGGCGCGCTTTTGTCGGCGCGCATTTGTCGGCGCGCTTTTGTCCTGCGCGCTTTTGACGGGACACCCCTTTATATATATATAGATTTGTTCAATGACAAAGCCAAGTGACACACCGCACATGTGAAGGCCTACTATTTAGGCTAGCTCGTTTTTCCTTCGATGCACAAAAAGGAGTAAATGCTATTTATCGCCATGTAATCGATACACTCGTACTGTAACAGGGGTGGATAATGTTCTCGGTAACGGCCTTTGACGTACATACGCATAATCGCATATCAATGACAACAGAAAAACTAGTTGCATCAGGTGATGCCTGTCTGATGTACTCAAGATCGGGCAGTTTTTGACGATTGCTCAAGAAATCGTCCACCGACAAATCGTTCAAGGACAAAATGTTCAAAGAAGACAGAGTAAAAGCACTAAAATTAGTCGTTGGTTGATGAAATAATTCTTATATCTTAAAAAATAAGGTCTTACTGGCATGTTCATGTTCGTTATCTTAATAGGTGCCGGAAGTTCTTTTACCAAGTCCATGGAGAGAGATGAACAGCTTCGCCACACCGGTGAGAAACAGCTTCACCCTACCGGTGAGAAACTATACACATGTCAGCTATGTCAGAAATCATTTCCGCGAACTGGCCATCTGAAAGCACACATAAAAACCCATACAGGAGTGAAACCACACAAATGTCAATTATGTCAGAAGTCATTTACCAAGGGTAGTTGTCTGAAAGCACACATGAGAACCCATACTGGAAAGAAACCATACAAATGTCAATTATGTCAGAAATCATTTACTCGAAGTGATTATCTGAAAAAACACACGAGGATCCATACCGGTGAGAAACCATACAAATGTCAATCATGTCAGAAATCATTTACTCGAAGTGATCATCTGAAAAAACACATGAGAATTCATACTGGGGAGAAACCGTACAGATGTCAGTTTTGTCAGAAATCCTTTACTTTTCGCGGTGTTCTGAAAAACCACATAAGAATTCATACTGGCGAGAAGCCATATAGATGTCAATTTTGTCAGAAATCATTTACTCGACGTGGTCATCTGAAAGAACACATAAGAGTTCATACCGGCGAGAAGCCATATAGATGTCAATTGTGTCAGAAATCATTTACTAATAGTGGTGATCTGAAAGTACACACGAGAATCCATAACGGTGAGAAACCATACATTTGTCAGCTCTGCCAGAAATCCTTTTCGAAAATTGGCCCTCTGAAAAGACACATGAGAATTCATACTGGGGAGAAGCCATACCTATGTCAGTTTTGTCAGAAATCTTTTACTTTTGGCGATGTTCTGAAAAAACACATTAGAATTCATACTGGCGAGAAGCCATATAAATGTCAATTTTGTCAGAAATCATTTACCAATAGTGGTGGTCTGAAAGTACACACAAGAACCCATACCGGTGAGAAACCGCACAAATGCGAGCTCTGTCAGAAATCATTTTCGAAAACTGACGAACTGAAAAGACACATGAGAATCCATACAGGAGAGAAACCATACAAATGTCAATTATGTCAGAAATCATTTGCTCAATGTGGCCATCTGAAAAAACACGTGAGAATTCTTGATGGGGTGAAACCATACGTATGCCAGTTGTGTCAGAAATCATTTTCTAGTAGTAGTGATCTGAAAGGACACGTGAGAATTCATAATAGGGTGAAACCATACATATGTCAGTTATGTCAGAAATCTTTTGCTTATGGCGATAATCTGAAGGTACACATGAGAACCCATACTGGGGAGAAACCATTCAAATGTCAGTTATGTAAGAAATCATTTACCAAAGGTGGTTGTCTGAAAGTACACATGAGAACCCATACTGGAGAGAAACCATACAAATGTCAGTTATGTCAGAAATCATTTACCAAAGGTGATTGTTTGAAAGTACACGTGAGAACCCATACTGGAGAGAAACCATTCATATGTCAGTTATGTCAGAAATCATTTACCAAAGGTGGTGGTCTGAAAGTACACATGAGAACCCATACTGGAGAAAAACCATACCAATGTCAGTTATGTCAGAAATCATTTACCAAAGCTAGTAATCTGAAAATGCACACGAGAACCCATACTGGGGAGAAACCATACAAATGTCAGTTATGTCAGAAATCATTTACCAAAGATAGCAATCTGATAATACACATGAGAACCCATACTGGGGAGAAACCATACAAATGCCCGTTTGATCAGAAATCATCCGCTGTGAGCAGTGATCTAAGGCATCATAATCTTACCAGAGTACATTCTCGTGAACTGCCGTACATATGTGATATATGCAATAAAGGATTCAGATCAAATAGAAATGTGAAACGACACAGAAGATCTCATAGTAATGAGGAGCAACACACATGAAGCAAACCTTATCATGGGGAGAGCTCTTCGCCTAAACAGCTTAACCTCCATGTTGGAATACAGACAACGGATGATAAATTGGAAAAGGTAGCATATGCTAATCCATCTGTTCCAGTCGTAAGATTAAACATCGATGACGCCATTGCTAAACCATTTGAGTGTCTACCAAGTACAGTGCGTCATGCCATTGATAAACCATTTGAGTGTCTACCAAGAACAGTGCGTCATGACATTGATAAACCATTTGAGTGTCTACCAAGAACAGTGCGTCATGACATTGATAAACCATTTGAGTGTCTACCAAGTACAGTGCGTCATGACATTGATGAACCATTTGAGTGTCTACCGAGTACAGTGCGTCATGACATTGCTAAACCATTTGAGTGTCTACCAAGTACAGTGCTTCATGACATTGATAAACCGTGTGAGTGTCTACCAAGTACAGTGCGTCATGACATTGATAAACCATTTGAGTGTCTACCTAGAACAGTGCGTCATGACATTGATAAACCATTTGAGTGTCTACCAAGAACAGTGCGTCATGACATTGATAAACCATTTGAGTGTCTACCAAGTACAGTGCGTCATGACATTGATAAACCATTTGAGTGTCTACCAAGTACAGTGCGTCATGACTGCAATGAAATGACAAGAACTCTTCCAGAAAGTAGTATTGCTGAATGTGTTTTCATTACCAACATAAACTCACCAGAGGATGCTGAACCATTTGTGGAAAAGTCGTTTGGATGTGGTAGGCCTATATGCGACGAAATGTTTGAAATCGAAAAGGAATTTCTAGATGATGATAACCACTGGCAGTTGTCTGAAAAGACACATGAGAACCCATACTGAAGAGAAACGTCATCGTTCGTATGACTTTTTCGCATTAAATTTTGGTGATCTGTTATGCCCGATAAATGTTTGTAGTTGAAGATTGGAGAGCGATGAAGACATTAATTATTGTGTATTTTGCATAACGTAAGAATATAATGTGCTGAGATGCTTACACATATCATTCAGTTGGTCATCCTGCTGGGTATTCACAAGCAAGCCCCTCTTTTATAGATATAAGTAGGCCTAAGCTATTGACACTGTGCCAAGATACTTAAATTGGCATCAAGAATCTTACTGTTGGCTCTTCACTATCAAGGTGTTTCGTCTAAGTACTTTATATATAAGGTGTCAAACTTTTGAAGCAAGCCTAGCCAGCAGTGTCCACATTTGAGTGCAAACTTTAATAATATTTCATATAGGTCTAATAATTCCCCTAATTAGACAAATTAGCTTTCACTACGACTTCTTTTTCGATTAACCTACAAACTATGATTTGTCAGTCATTAGGACTCCAAAGTTAATCCAAGATCCAAGTTGACAATAATTGCTCGTCCTTCTTGTCAGAAACGGGGACACTTTTCTATACTGAAGTAACCAAAGTAATCATATTGGCAAGATATTGTTAGAGCAGCCGCAATAGCTGGGGCAATTAGTTGCCGAGAAGGGAAAAAACTATATGATACCTCCAGGGGTTGAATCATGCACCAGTTTGCCGAATAGTCAAAACAGATCTTAGGATAATACACTTTGGTAATCAATCTTCAGTTAGATCTGACTTGAGAGCTCTTTTGAAACTACTCAAAGTAGGAAGGGAGGTTACATCCTGTGGTAAGGAGCTCCATATAATTGAACCCTGTAATAAATATTATGATGGAAAACAGTTTGGGATTGATTCTAGCAAGATCAGGTCGGAAATTAGCTGCATTTCTAGTATAACGTTGATGCACAGAGGATACCAATTTAAAATAATTATCAAAAGAAGGTGGTAACAAATTATTTGATACCGATACATGAAGATGCCAGTTTGGAGCCTATTGATGCCCGGTATAGTTAGTATACGGTTAGTTTTAAAGGTGTCCTGGTATTAGATCTCCAATGGATGTGGTAGACAGTTCAGACAGTTCTTATGGCTAATTATGGAGTACAACCAAACACTGGAGAGTTTTTAAGAGTAGTTGACACCCCAGGAGATATTACAATAAGAAAAATATGGGTAGGCAAGCGCATAATAGAGATTGACAAGGATGTTCGAAGGCAAGTTATGGAGTATTCTTCGGAGTATGCGACACAATAATAACGACTCGTATGAGCCTAAAATTTAGTTACAAAAAGTCTCAACTTCATTTAACGATTGTAGCATTGCCTCTGTGTTAAACGATTCAGCGTATATTGTAGTCTATGGTAGGTTTAGAAAAACGAAATGATCAAGATAATTATTTGGATGGAGGTTGGGAGGGAGGGAGGGTGGCAGGGAGGGGATTGTGGGAGGGTGGGAAGGAGGGAGGGGGAGGGAGGGTGGGAGAGCGGGAGGGATGGAAGGAGTGTGGGAGGGATGGTGAGATGGAGGGAGGGACGGAGGAAGTGATTGGCGGGTAACGGCCCGAATCCTAAGGTTCCAGGGCAACGGCGGGTACCCCAGCTAGTATGTATAATATTATATTCGTTCAATGACAAAACCAAGTGACACACCGCACATGTGTACTCTTTAGGCTAGCTCGTTTATCAATCGATGCTACAAAAAGCAGAAAATGCTATGTATTCGATGCCCTCGTACAGGGGTGGATAATGTCCACGATTACAGCCTATGACGTACATACATGTACGTATAATCGCATATAATTGACAACAGAAAAACTGGTTGCATCAGCTGATGCCAGTCTGATGCACTCTTAATCGGGCAGTTTTTGACGATTCCTAGAGAAATGGTTCACCGACAAATCGTTCACCGACAAATCGTTCACCGACAAATCGTTCACCGACAAATCGTTCCTCGACAAATCGTTCACCGACAAATCGTTCACCGACAAATCGTTCCTCGACAAATCGTTCACCGACAAATAGTTCACCGACAAATCGTTCACCGACAAATCGTTCACCGACAAATTCTTCACCGACAAATCGTTCACCGACAAATCGTTCACCGACAAAATGGTCAAAGAAGACACAGTAAAAAGCACTAAAATAGTCGTAAAAATTAAGTTAGTCGTTGGTTGGTGAAATAATTTCTATGTCTTAAAAACAAGGTCTTACTGTCATGCTCATGTTCGTTATCTTAATAGGTGCCGGAAGTTCTTTTACCAAGTCCATGAAGAGAGATGAACAGCTTCACCATACCGGTGAGAAACTATACACATGTCAGCTATGTCAGAAATCATTTCCGCGAACTGGCCATCTGAAAGCACACATCAGAACCCATACCGGAGAGAAACCATACAAATGTCAATCATGTCGGAAGTCATTTTCTCGATGTGGTTATCTGAAAGAACACATGAGAATTCATGATGGGGTGAAACCATACCTATGCCAGTTTTGTCAGAAATCCTTTACTTTTCGCGGTGTTCTGAAAAAACACATAAGAATTCATACTGGCGAGAAGCCATATAGATGTCAATTTTGTCAGAAATCATTTACTCGATGTGGTCATCTGAAAGAACACATAAGAGTTCATACTGGCGAGAAGCCATATAGATGTCAATTTTGTCAGAAATCATTTACTAATAGTGGTGATCTGAAAGTACACACGAGAATCCATACCGGTGAGAAACCATACATTTGTCAGCTCTGCCAGAAATCATTTTCGAAAATTGACCCTCTGAAAAGACACATGAGAATTCATACTGGGGAGAAACCATACCTATGTCAGTTTTGTCAGAAATCTTTTACTTTTGGCGATGTTCTGAAAAAACACATTAGAATTCATACTGGCGAGAAGCCATATAAATGTCAATTTTGTCAGAAATCATTTGCCAATAGTGGTGGTCTGAAAGTACACACGCGAACCCATACCGGTGAGAAACCGCACAAATGTGAGCTCTGTCAGAAATCATTTTCGAAAACTGACGAACTTAAAAGACACATGAGAATCCATACAGGAGAGAAACCATACAAATGTCAATTGTGTCAGAAATCATTTGCTCAATGTGGCCATCTGAAAAAACATGTGAGAATTCATAATGGGGTGAAACCATACCTATGCCAGTTGTGTCAGAAATCATTTTCTAGTAGTAGTGATCTGAAAGGACACGTGAGAATTCATAATGGGGTGAAACCATACATATGTCAGTTATGTCAGAAATCATTTCCTTGTGGTGTTGTTCTGAAAATACACATGAGAAGTCATAATGGAGAGAAACCATACATATGTCAGTTATGTCAGAAATCGTTTGCTTATGGCGATAATCTGAAGGTACACATGAGAACCCATACTGGGGAGAAACCATTCAAATGTCAGTTATGTAAGAAATCATTTACCAAAGGTGGTTGTTTGAAAGTACACGTGAGAACCCACACTGGGGAGAAACCATTCATTTGTCAGTTATGTAAGAAATCATTTACCAAAGGTGGTTGTCTGAAAGTACACATGAGAACCCATACTGGGGAGAAACCATACCAATGTCAGTTATGTCAGAAATCATTTACCAAAGGTAGTAATCTGAAAATACACATGAGAACCCATACTGGAGAGAAGCCATATCAATGTCAGTTATGTCAGAAATCATTCGCTGCGAGCAGTGATCTAAGACGTCATAATTTTACGAGAGCCCATTCTCGTGAAATACCATACATATCTGATGTAAGCTTATGCAAAAAAGGATTCCGATCGCACAGAAATCTACAGCAACACAGAGGATCTCATACGAATTAAGTAGCAACTCACATGCAGCAAACCTTATAATTGAGACAGCTCTTTAGCTAAACAGCTTAACCTTCATGCTGTAATGCAGTCGACGAATGATAAATTGGAAAAGGTATCATGCTAAACAATCTGTTCCATTCATAAGATTAAACATCGATGACGCCATTGCTAAACCAGTTGAGTGTCTGCCAAGTACAGTGCGTCACGACTTCAACGAGCTGACAAGAACTCTTCCAGAAAGTAGTATTGCTGAATGCATTTTCATTACCAACATAAACTCACCAGAGGATGCTAAACCATTTATGGAAAAGTCGTTTGGATGTGGTATAGGCTATGCGACGAAATGTTTGAAATCGAAAAGAAATTTCTAGAGCATTGTTCCGGTCATCGTTCGGATGACTTTTTCGCATTATATTTTCGTGATCTGTTATGCCCGATAAATGTTTGTAGTTGAAGATTGGAGAGCGATGAAGACATTAATTATTGTGTATTTTGCATAACGTAAGAATATAATGTGCCGAGATGCTTACACATATCATTCAGTTGGTCATCCTGCTGGGTATTCACAAGCAAGCCCCTCTTTTATAGATATAAGTAGGCCTACGCTATTGACACTGTGCCAAGATACTTAAATTGGCATCAAGTATCTTCCTGTTGGCTCTTCACTAGCAAGGTGTTTCGTCTAAGTACTTTATATATAAGGTGTCCACATTTGAGTGCAAACTTTAATAATATTTCATATAGACCTAATTAGACGGCTTAACTTTCGCTATGACTTCCTTTTCGATTAGCCTACAAACTATGATTTGTCGAATATATTTTAGCCGAATATATTTGAATCCAACACAAAATCTTTAGCAACGACATTTAAACAGAAGAAATATTCAGTTACTCTTCCATCCATGCACTGCATGGTCCTGCATGATTGCGACTCGTGATGTGTTTGACAATAAAATTGTGTCTCTACTTCCTAGTTAGTAAAGGTAGCTGCCCTAAGCGCAAACTTAATCGTAGCCCGCTCTTGCTTCGCGCTGTAGGAATTATTGTGGGCAACCTGGTGAAAAATTGCAATATTTTCCAATGCATATACTGAAGTTAAAGAGCGACAGAACCCAGCGCTTCGACGTTATAAATCATGTAGGCCTATGTATTCATTGTAGGCCTATTCATTAAGCTTATAAATTCAAAACCAGTTAGGTCTTCGAAATGTCGGACATATAGTCTACATACGACAAACTCTAAAACAGGGTCGTATTCTGGAAATTTATTCGCAGTTTCAAGAGACAAAGACTGAAAAAGGTAATAAGAAAAAAGGGTAATCGCGAAAAATGTTTTCGGACAAAATGGTCTCGCCGCTGTCCGCCTCAGACCCGGCTCCTTTGTCAAACCACTCTCAGCCCCGGATCTAGTCATGTACATACGTATGTGGGTCGCTGGAGCCGAATGGATATTGCTAGACTGTTAGTCCTGTAAAACGGAGACAAAGAGCCCGAGCATCAACACAGGCGGTCACTGAGCAGTGAGCATGTCTTTAAAGCGATCTGCTCTGTGTCATCAATGTTCTGTCACATGGACAATATTGGACATGTGTGCACTTACGAACTTTTAAAGACGTCAATATCCAACATTCAGGCTAATGCATACTGCTGTATACATGCACCTATGCACCTATACCTGTGTATGTCTTAAAAGTTCAACGGAGCGGAAAACGCTGTTGATGGGATTTTTACTTAGCCTCAACGCTACAAACACACGCGACTTCTGTCATGCGCTGGCTGTTAATGTGTTTCAACCGTGGACAAACATTGTGGCCCTTTGTTTTCTGCACGTTACTCTGGTAATATAGGACTACACAGACGTAGTAAACCTTCTACTGCTATTGACATCTCGCGCGTCACGACGGTATGACATTGTCTCGGGTACATTGATTTTCCTGAATAACAAATAGCAGAATTGGTTGATTAAGAGAAAATAACAGAAGGATGTCATTAACACAAAATCGATGACTTAAATTCAGTACACGAACGAAACGGCATTAAATAAATTATCTCTGATTACACACATTTTGCAAATGCGGAACATCGGCGTTTCGTTCAGACACTCAATTTATGTACGGTCTCGCACAGGTTTAACCGAAAGGGACGATGCTGGAGCGCGCAGAATAAAGGTTACTCAGTCTATTCAACTATTAGGCCGATATACATTCTATGGTAGGCCTAAGTTTTTACATTGATTCGTGAAATGCAAAATCTTCAACGGTCTCCGACTTGCCCTAGGCTACTTGTCAAAAATATGGCGAGAATTGCGCGATCATAAGAGCATCTATAGACCGGGGTTACAAGCTTCAGTGTGCGCATTTTCTGTCACATCTATCAACATAGGTAAAGTAGTAATATGTCGTATCGGTACGACCAAGCCTCTGAACCGAAATGTGCGAATGTTTTGCCACTGCCGGAGTACCAATTCTGGCTCGATGCCATTAAAATTGACGACCACGGGGAGATATGTAGAGTATTGGAAGCATGTGATAAACCTACAAAGTCGAAATTGCTGAACGGTTCATTTCGATTCGTAGAAAAATCAGAAATCAAACGTTTATCGATAACGCGACCGACATTCAGACCCACTCACCCATTCACTTTGGCAGCGTCGTACGGATCTATGGGAGTATGTGACGTCATGGTTAAATATGGCGTCGACGTACTTCTTCAGGAGAACGAAGAATACAACGTTTTCCATTGCTTGATTTGCGCCGCATTCTTTCAACCTCACAGGGAAGAATCTTTTGCACAAACTTACACGAAGCTCTGTAGCATTATATCGGAAGACAATGTAGAGACGCTTCTGCGTATGGAAGATAAGACGGGACTTAGGCCGCTAGAGTCTGCTGTTAATCATGGAACGCTTAGGATGATGATGGCCATTTTTGAAACACCGAAGATATACAAGGTAAGAGAAGAGATCATTGGTGTAAGAAGATTCCGTTGGTACGATATCACAGAGTATGAAACAGGAGACTATTCGATGAAACGGAGCAAGGAAACATCACCCATACAACTTCTCGCCTTCCTGGATGAGAGACATTTCTACACAGACTTTGGACAGCACGTCTTCACTGAGTCTATCATCGCAGATTGGATTCGGAAGTCAGTTCACAGCAAGCGTGTCATTATCATCACCTGGTTTCTTCTCCAGATTGTTTACACTTGCGCCTTCTGTGTTTATCAGTTAAACGAGATCGGTGTTGCGAGTCGATCGGTCCACGAAAGCAATTCAGAAATTCAGTTCACAACTGAGAGAAATGATTCGAGCGATTTGATGCAATGCTCCGAATATAACCTTTATACCTGGTTGACGACAAGACGATGTCTTGAAACGTACTTGTTGTTGCAGTCATTGGCCATTGTCTTTAATGATGCCATCATGTCTGTTCATGTGATGAAGGCTTTCAGAGTGCAGACGCTATTGTTTAAAGATCTGTCGGGAAAGCGAAAGAAACTGGCCTTGAATTTTTCTTCAATTTGTCGACGTATGGTTGGGCTGCTCTTCGCCATCACGGTGCTCAGCGAAGTTGCTATCTATAATTTCCCCACCAAAGGAAACATGTCGTTCCTGGTGGTCGTTCATCTTCTGCAAACTCCAATTATTACTACTAACATACTGCACGGTATGGGGATTTTTCATTCTATCGGGCACGCAATTCTATACATTAAGCGAATGTATTCATTGCTGTTTGCGTATATCGTATTGTTTATTTGTTTTGCTAGTAAATTCACACGTCTCTTTGTGCTGATGTCTGAGTTAGAAACTACTGGAGGCTGTATCTCGCAGTTTTCCAACTTCGGCTCTAGTTTATACACGACGTTTCTCATATTCCTTAACACGTTTGACCTGCGAGATTTAAGCGTCGGTGTTCAAATGGGATTTCAATCGGTACACATCTGTTTCGTGTTCGTTTTTGGCATCCTTCTCTACAACCTGCTGATCGCGCTGTTTTCAGACGAAGTCAATATTGTGTCCGTTAATAGAGAACTTATTATGTCTATTGACCAGTTATGGACAGTGAGCAGTGTCGATATAATTGGACTAAACACGCCTATCATTCGAAATATTTACGCTCATATGAAACGAGCGTTGATTAAGAAGAATTTTGTCTGTTTGGAAGGAAAAACTTGTTTGCTTTCTGTCGACAGTGCAAAGAGTCGATAACGGAAGATTTGTATAATGCATATTTTATTATAGTTGTTGCACGTCTATAAGATAAGATAAGATAAGAATATTCTTTAATATACCAATTGCTATCCGCATTTTGGTGTACATAGATCTACAAAGTATAATAAACAAACTACATAATTTCTATATCCAATCAATGTCAAAGTGCTTTAGAATAGCATAAAATCCTAAGTCCAAATCCAATATAAAATTTTAATTTAAAAAAAGAAGTTCTTTTAATGACCAACATTGTGTATCTATCCTGACCAGTCAGTTACTAATTCCATTTAATTGAGCGAATGCTTTGATTTTGAATGTCATGTTTAATTCATTATGGGACAAGTTCACATAGCTCAAGGCTTTCAACTGTCCATGTGCTTTTTTTTTACTGAACTTTAATGCAATGATATGAATAAGTAGGCGTATGTCTCAATCAGGAAAATCAACAAAATCATCCTGAACTACAATCGAAGTCATGGTACCGCTGCATCAACCATGACTTCGATTGTAGTTCAGGATTTGCAATTCCTAGGTTGTAAGGATTACAACCGTATAGGCTTAAATGAAAGCGGATGACATGAATCTAATTTGTGAGTGGTTCGCAGATAAATCAATTAGGCCTGTCCGAACGAGATTTTGGTCTATACCGTACTAGCAGGAAACTAGCAATCTTTGA
Source organism: Lumbricus terrestris (assembly GCA_949752735.1). NCBI lineage: Eukaryota > Metazoa > Annelida > Clitellata > Crassiclitellata > Lumbricidae > Lumbricus > Lumbricus terrestris. The sequence continues at coordinate 14,420,672 of OX457040.1, read as the reverse complement.
TGGCGTTGCTTGTAGTCAGCGTTTGCAAGTAATTAAAGCAAATGGTTTTCAAGTTGATTATTTAGTTGTTTAGTTTTATTAAAATTTAATGTAGACAAACCTACTGTTTGTATGATTAAACTGACTTATCCTATGTTCTTCATATTTGGTTTATCGACTGGAAGACTGTATGAACACTGCGATAATATACGAATCATATATTGATGTAATAGTTTAAAGCAGCACTTTGATGATGTGCTTGTAGATAAATTGTACCGTACGTTCTACAGAGCGCAGTAATGAACTATATTTTGCGCGTGGTCTGCATTAATTAATTAGTTTTAAGGTATAAGGTTCCACTGTGTAAACATATTGTGAACATTATTATTTGAGAGACTCCAATTTTTTTACACTATAATACGTTGATGCAGAGGACCTTACAAGCCCTGGCACGCTTTCACTAGCGGAGAATGATCTCACCAGATGGAATTATAGAAAAATGATCAAGATCATTATGCAATCGCAGAAGAAAAACGTATAATTTACCGAAACATTTTCTGTTTCTAGCGATGCCCTCGAAATGGATGCCATCTGTGTTATGGACAACAAGCATTGCGTTCGAACTGATGAGCAATATTATTGTCCAATTAGTTATTTGAAACTTTGTCTAGCTGCTATATAGCATATGCAAGTTTTCTGGCTTGAGTGTGATTTCAGTTTCTTTACAGCGAATGCATTGATTTTGAATGTCATGGTTAATTCAATATGGAACAAGTTCACATAGCCTTGCTAAAGGATTTCAACTTCCCGTGTGCTTTTTTTTTTACTGAACTTTAATGTTATGATATGAATAAATTTATGTGAACTGCCGATACGTCTTTGTTATGAAAATTGCATAGTTGTATCCAGCACGTAACGCGGCTCCGCTACTGTAACAAGGGAGCCTCACAAACAAATACCTGCGTACCTGATAAACTCTACTGATGCTTTCAGCATCCATCAGTCCATCATCCAGTCCAACATAGCCTAAACGTTTCCGAGTCCATTGTTCGATAATTGCAATTTGTCACTCATGTTTCACTTCCCGCTTTCCGTCCTATGGAATCATATCATTAATAGGCACAATGTACGGCAAGATTTGCGTGTCGAAGTCCACGGTAACTCGGTTTGCATATACCGGTAAGCGCAACTTATGAGTCAAGGTCGTAGAATTTACGCAGGTTGGCCATACAGTCCGTTGGAACATAATCCTCTGCTAACATCTTCCTTTGCGTAAGCCTATACATTTCTTCAAATAGTCAAATGCATTCTCGTGGAAACAGTAAACACTGTATTTTATAAACAATACTATCCAGGGGTATAAAGTAAAGACGAATAAGGCAAATAAGCACCACATTTACTTGCATTACCGAGTGCAGCAAATTCTTTTAGTGGGCTATCTTTAAAACCAAAGAGAAGCGCATTTTCTCGAAAACTAAAAACAAAAGGCAATCATCAATTATTCCTTTATCGTAGACTTTCGTGTCACGTTAAATATGCACATCTGATGCTTATACACTCCTCGATTATGCGCTCTAATGTCCTCTGCATCTCATTTGAGTAGTATGCCTTTTTTGTCAAATGCAATATAAATCCGCTTAGGAAAGAAGCTGCACTTGACGATCTGCACATTTGTTTCGTCATACGTGCTTTGGAAATATTGATATGTCTTAACGTTAGCACTATGTCGATTTCTTATTGCAAACACGTTACATACATGTAGGCTTGTAAACCTTGGTTACATTGATTTCCAGAACCAACATTATCGCTACGTTTCTTCGGGTAGAAAATGACGAATGGTTGTCGCAAGAACCTTCATCCGTCTAGTGCTGTAAAAACGATATTAAAATAAATTGGCTGGTTATGCACAGTTTGCAACACGCAGAGAGGTCATCAAGCAGGGGCTTCTATCCCCCCTAAGCAACTGGGCGCAATCCATCTCTTCCCCCCCCCACTTTTCTGAACCGGCCTTCCTTTATGTATGCAATATAATGTAATCTAGCGCATGCCCTCCTCTAGTGTGGGAATGAAGGTTTGTTTGGAAGGGGACAAACGAGCATCCAGCAGACGATCGCCGAAGCATATGTAGCGCCGAGAAGGGACCTGGTATGGGGAGGGAATGTGCCCCTCCCCATAAGAAATTTTTTGCGATTTCCGCATTGCAATTCCAGCATTTTAAGCTGTCTTCTTAGCAAAATTACTCTACTATTTCAGTGGAGGAATTGCTGCCAAAATTGGGCAGCCATATGTTTTGCGCCTCTGATCAGTGTACACTCGAGAGGCGTTACATAAATTTTTAGAGCACAATGCAATACAATAAAATACAATGTAGGTCCTACATTGTAAGCCCACGTAATAATGATGTTGCTTTACTAAGTGTTCAAGGGCCAAATTTGACTGTCTGAAATTTGAAAAATAACATTGGAGAGAAGCCATTTAGTTGTGCAAAATAGTATTTGTATTAATATTTTTTTTCAATTTTAATATGATTGTATTATTTATTAAAATAGTAAAAACATAACTATAATCATGTAATAGGAAATTTTTATTATGGTATATTGTAGCTGTTATAGCAGTTCATGTAATTCAAAAATGCAGATAGTAGCCTAACTAAAAACTCAAAGTTTTTAAAGTGTATACATTTTGCCAAAAACTATTAGGCCTACCATTTTGTCCAAATTTATATGGAGGGGAAGTATTTTCTGGAGGGGGATCTTCCTCCTATATAGTGATGCCTAGATTGAACGCTTCCCTCCATGTCCGACCTTCCCCCCAGCTGACGTGAATTTTGGCTGTCTTCTGATTCCCCCCCTATTTTTCACTGGGCGCAAGCTGCGCCCGCCAGGTATAGGGATAGAAGCCCCTGTCATCAAGTGATGGACATTGTAGTTAGGGTGATAAAATACGGTTGCTCAGATCAACTATGAAGCGATGCGGGAAGAACACGCATAATTATAGATCAACTTAGGTCAAGTCATTGTAGTGCATGCAGTCTCTGTGGTTAAATGATCGAAAGTTACTGACGCATAGTTGATTATTAAGGAGAAATTAAGCACTTTACAAAATAATAATTGCTTTTGCTTTTAAAAGGATCATTAGAGCGGTACCGGGTAATAATGACGTACAGCAAAGCCTCTGACGAAATATGTAGGCCGACAGATGTTTTGCCGCTGCCGCAATACCAATTCTGGTTAAACGTAATTAGAAACGATGACAGTCAGGAGATGTGTAGAATATTAGAAACTTGCGACGCAGTTACAACGTCGAAATTACTGAACGGTTCATTTAAGTTCCGAGAAATTCCTGAAGTCAAACACCTGCCAACAAAGCGACCGATATTTACTCATCCATTTACGTTGGCGGCGATATACGGATCTATGGGAGTTAATAAGGTTTCCGGAAATAGAGAAGTTGTTTTGTCTATCGATGAGCTGATGACGATTGCCACACTAGATTATATTGGCATGAACACGCCAATACTTCGACGTTTTTACATTTCAATGAAAAGATCGTGGAATAAGAGAAATTTTGTCTTCTTGGATGGGAAAATATGTTTGGTTTCAGTTGATAGTGCAAAAATGGCAGACTATGCAAGATTCAAATAGGATTCATATTTATCTTACTTGCTGTCTGATATAATGAGCAGATGGATGTTAGCAGTTTCTGCGTCAGAAAGTTCAAATTAAAAAAAATATACATGTAGCTTCTACCTGCATGACCACGGCTTATTGCCAGTGCGCATTGTTCCTCTGGCACAAAGGCGATTGAAGTTACTAGAGAATTCTTTGCCTTCAGACAATATTTTCGCGTTTTAGCTTTTTGGAACTTAGAAATCTTGAGTTTACGACTATGTAGTCAACAAATTTTACAATGAAGGAAATTTCAATTGATTAGGCTGCAAGGTTTTTATTTCAGTTTCTTCTTCTGAACTGTTGACTTAAGATTTCAGAATTATGTCAGTATTTTGCAAACCTTTTTTAGTGATTGAATATTGGTTATTAATTATTTGCATGGTCGAAGCCATGCAGTGGATTTGGATCAAGTGTACGCTTATACTTAGGCTACCAAAAAGCTCAAGCCTAATAACATTGTTACCGAGCAGATGCGAGATAACAAAACATTAACGAAGAACAGTCTGATGATAAGTGCTCTGCGTTTTAGTAGCTTCTGTTGTCTTTAATCGAACTGTGAAATGATGTTTTATATTAACCCTCGGGCTACCAGGGGGTGGGTGGTTGCCACCCCCTAGGTTTCTCCCAAATCAAACTTGTTCCGTTTGGAATAAAATTTTGAAAACATTGGTAGCTGTAGAGGGTTCATTGGCACACATTTTGAGCTAAAATATTTGATGATGCCCCTACCGTTCAAAAGTTATGCCCGATATACCCAAGGTACCAGAGGTGGTGGATACCACCCCCCAGATTATCGACTATAACGTTTGCGTCCGTTAATATGAAGAAACACAAATTATACCATTCTATAGAGGGAATGTGGGGCTACATTTCCATGCTCACTGAGTTGTCTTTTGACAACCGGAAGTGCTCAAAATAAATTAAAATGTATATCAAGGTGTTTTATTTTCATAAAATGTTCATGTTTTTTCTATTATAACTTATTCATAATTTATTTTTTAATATAAATAAATTATGCCATTCTGTAGAGGGCATTTAGGGCTATTTTTTTATACTAAATAATTTGTTTTTTGATGACCGGAAGTGCTCAAAATAAATTAAAATGTGTGAAAATGTTGGGTTTTTTACAACGCAAGCCGACAATGTCTGCGTAAACGTTTTTCAGCGGCTACAACATGTTTTTTGTTTGTTTTGATTGAACATAAAACTGACTTATTACTAGTTTTTATAGTTTAACATTGGACTTTATTATATGTAAACTATTTTTTATATATAAATCATGTATAAAACACACAGAATCTAATAATATTATATTCCCTATGTCCCTATGCGTAAGTATACATTTTGTGGAATCGACGGGGACCCATGGTAAAAAATTCATAATTTCGAGGTGCATTCATATTTTCTAAACCTAAATATACCATTTTGTGCAGAAATGAATGCTGAATCCAATGGTGTATTACAAGTTATGATATTATCTCAAACCAAACCCAAAATCCAGGGGGGGGTAACCACCCCCTTGGTAGTCAGTGTTACAAAAAAGCTTGGTAGGCTGAGGGTTAATAGCGTCTTTCCCCTCAATCGGGCTAAAATGCCTAGCTTCAGGCAGACGCTCATAGCTCGACTCCATCGCTTTGCACATACATTGTAGGTCTATCTCAACACATATGCTTGCAGACTTTCACTGGCTACTAATGACTGCATATTTTCATTATGTACACCCTGCCCTCTTTTTGGTTTACAAAGCACAACTGCTAAATGAGACTACAAATAAATAATACAAGTAAATACAAATAAGATTTATACAGGAGCAATTGCGCGCAAACATCTACACCTCGCTCCTTGCGTTTTGCTGATTGTCTTTATCTTTTTTCCCCCAGTAGACCGAGTAGGACTGCTCTTGCCAAATCGGGCGTTTTTTGCCGGCTGGTCCTCCGCTGGGGATCGGCCTTCCTCCATAAATAAGGGTTACAGTAAGTATTTGTTTCTTCCGACAGTCCCTCATTCTGTTAAAAGTGTTTCCTTTCCGCTTGAGTTTCCATCCTGATGACGCTTTTAAATAGTCACTCTGCGAGACGCGCTGGATAAATATGTATCTCCGATTATATTATGGTGCCTGTCAGCAGTATAAAGTGTGATGCCATCGATCCAACTTCTGGTGTCACAAGAAACCTATATTCTTTATTCCAACTTCTATTTTTCCAAATTTATTTATCATACAATGATTGTAATTGTATCATCTAGGCTTACTTTCAGGAAAAATAACTTCAAGAGATTTTAGCTCCAATTCATCAAGGACTGCGTTCGTCAATCCAACCTTATTTAAATGAGGCGATCTTTTCATCAATCCATCCTTATTTAAAGGAGGTGATCTTTCCATCAATCCAAACTCTACTTGAGAGGAATTGTTCTCGTCAATCGAATTTCCAATCGATCAAAAAGTTTCTGTCCTCGGTTAAAATTTTAAAGGTGGAATAAATTGTTTTCCACTGTCTAACTTCTATTTAGGCCTACTAATTTCGTATGAGCAATGAGCATATCACTGTGATACAATTATTATAGGGCCTATGCATGTCTGCTGCTAATACACACAGTCTAAGCTTACTCCAGGCATAATTTTGTTCCCTTATTGCATGCGGTAATCCCAATGATTGTACAATCTATAATCATAATTGCATAGGCCATTGTAAGTTTTAACCGGCAATCCATTGCTAACAGCTACTATTATACTCATAGTAGGCCCACACCATAAATATTATTTGAAATCGTTCAGATACTCCTACCCAAAAACCAACATGCTGAAAGACTTATCTAGCTGAGACTTTTGCACATAGGCGGAGACCTGGGAGACATGGGCCGAGAATTGGGGGGGACGGAAAGACGCGAAATCTTCCGAAAAATTTCTGACGACCGGCGAAATCTGGAAAAAAGAATTCTTTTCGCCGCCAAAAAAGTTGATGACCTTTTTTTTAGTCATCCGGCCAAATCTCGACGAAATTTTCTATTTTCGCCGCCAAAAAAGTTGATGACCTTTTTTTTTCTTTTTTAGTCATCCGGCCAATATTCGCCGCCCAAAAAAGTCTTGACGCTCAAACATTGGGGGGGGACGAATGCATGGGCCGTCCCCCAACACTTTTATTGGGGGACCGTCCCCTCCCTGTCCCCCCTAGGTCTCCGCCCATGGTTTTGCAACATGCTTTTATCTTCTGTTTACGGTACAAACAACAAAGTCTAGGCGATTTTCTATGAACGTTATTCCATTGGGGCTAGTGTGCCGTTGTCTGGGCAATATAGATTTGCTCTAATAAACACATCGATGAACATAAATTTTTACACTGCAACTGGCTTACGGTGTTGCTAAGTAGGCCTATCTTTTCGTATTTAGTGCATACATGAAGGTCAGAGAGAGAGAGAGAGAAATAAATTCCGTTCGGACGCATTCAGTTTTTAAAACGTAGAAATGACGGACATTAGCCTAGCGCAAGCGTTCTCAAACACAGCGCAGTCTCAACAAGAAGTGCTAAAATGGAATCGGAATATTGAATGCGCCGGAGACCATGTCTAGTGTGTTTAGCAGTTAGCACTTTAGTAATCGGCAAATGATGATAATTTCAACACGCCTGATTAACAAAAGGTGAAAAGAATGACACTGAGAGCTCAGTTATTGCGTTAACTTTTAATTTTAGGCAACAGTTGAGAATCGGCAATGTCGCTCAGCGTAGACTCTGAAACAGAGTGTAGATCTAAAGATGTATTGCCGCTACCGCAATACCAAAGCTGGCTCGACGCCATTAAGAACGATGACAGTCAACAGATACGCAGAGTGTTAGAAACGTGCGATGCACATACAAAGTCGAAATTAGTGAACGGTTCATTTGAGTTCCCAGAAATTCCGGAAGTAAAATGCTTGGCAAAAAAACGACTGATATTTACTCATCCATTTACTCTGGCAGCGTTGTACGGATCTATGGAAGTATGTGACGTCATGGTTAAATATGACGTCGATATACTTCTTGAGGAAGAAGGAAAATTCAACGTTTTTCATTGTTTGATCTGCATTGCATTCCGTCAACCACTCAACGAAGATTCCATTGCGCAAAGTTACACTAAGTTGTGTCGCATTATTCCGGAAGAAAATGTCGCAACTCTTCTGCGTATGGAAGACGCGACGGGACTGAGACCGCTGGAATTCGCTGTTCATCAAGGAACGCTTAAGATGACGATGACCATTTTTGAAACACCGGGATTATATAAGATAAAGGAAGATATCATTGGCCTAAGAAGATATCGTTGGTATGATATCACAGAGTACGAAACAGGCGACGTTTCTATTAAACGGCATGTTGCCAAGTCGCCAATACATATTCTCGGTTTACTCGACGAAAGACATTTTTACTCTGATTTTGGACGACATGTTTTCACCGAATCCATAATCGCAAATTGGATTCAAAAATCAGTTCAGAGCAAACGCCCCGTTATCATCACCTGGTTTCTTCTCAAAATTGTCTACACCTGCGCTTTCTGTGTGTATCAGTTTAGCCAGATCAACGTCACTAGTCGGTACGGTATAGGAAAAAGTTCTGAACTGCACTACGAAACTGAGAAGAAAAATAATTTCAACGATTCCACTAACTGCGACGAAGATCCGATTTCGATTTCGGTGTCTGCTAAAAGATTTCTGGAATCTTACTTGATATTCCACTCAATTATAACACTGCTGTACGACTCTGTGTCGTTTTTTCATGTAGTGAAGATTGTGTCAGAACAGCTGCTTTGGGTTAGGGATTTGTCAGGAGGGCGCAAGAAAGTTAGATTTTATATCTCCATGGCCTCGCAGCGCTTTCCCGGCTTGCTTTTTGCCATTCTGGTGATAGTCGAAATAGCCATCTATAACAATCCGACGACAGAAAATGTGGCGTTTCTGACAATTATGCATACTTGCCAAACTCCGATTATCACTAGTGCCATATTGCACCACATGGAAATCTTTCAATCCATCGGACACATGGTTCTCTACCTCAGGCGAATGCTGACCATGTTGCTTTACATTGTCATTATTTGCGAAAGTTTCGTGAATGCTTTCTTGCGTCTCTTCATTATGTCATCCTCCAAAGACCACAATGGAGGCTGTTTATCGCAGCTTTCAGACTTTTTGAGTGCCGAATACTCAATGATCCTCATATTCCTGAATTCTTTGGACGTTCGCGGTTTCAGCACTGGCTCACAAGTAGGATTTCAAGCGATCCACGTCTGCTATATTTTGGTCGTTGGCATTCTTCTGTATAATTTGCTGATCGCGTTGTTTTCAGACGAAATCAAGATAATATCCGAAAACAGAGGGGTTTTGATGTGCATTGATTACTTGTGGACAGTTTGTTCTATAGATCATATGGCCTTGAATACACCGTTACTGCGACCTATGTACATTCATTTTAAAAGATTATTGATAAAGAGAACGTATGCCTTGATGGGAGGCAAAATTTGTCTGGTGTTAGTTGACAGTGCTAAGCGTACAAATATTCGAATATCTACATAAGACATATGCTCCCGTGAGCCCAATTTCCGGTGATGCTGAACATTGTGAAAGCTTGGCCATGATTAATGAGCATTATTAGTCTATTTCGTTGTTGAATGGATCTCATGTTCTAGGCCTACAAATCGCAAAATGAAGATGTTGTTACCGGATAATTTTCTAGACTTTGCTAGATGATTTCTTGTGAAAATTCTGCGCCTGTAAGATTTAACAGAGTCAAGACTCTTGGAGTTTCCATTAGGCCTACATGCAGCCGCATTAAAACCTGATCACTGCTGATGCGAATGTGTGACTATAGCAGTTCCATGTAGGCCTAGGTCTACGTGACTGAAATGTCAGTCTATCTGTACGAAGTGTATCTGAAAAGTGTGGAGACGAGTTTAAAATGGAATAACTAACTAATGTTTGGTTTGAATCGACGTATCGACGTGTAATTCATAACAACAGAAAATATTCATTGCTTGGTTTTAATAGACTTGACCTGGCTACTTGCTGCGCCAGGTTTTATGAACATTTTGACTAATGTGTAATTATTGACGTCTGGGTCCTTGTTGGCTCACAGTCACATAAATAATTTGTTCATGCTTGTACTTATCAATGACAGACAAACTGTGTTTTCAGACACTTCATGAGCAGCGTCTTCAAGCTAAAGCTAAATAGGCCTACTTGCTCCAATTAAATTTGTTTAAATACTAATATTGCATTATTTGTGGGGATACCGTTATCTCTGTACATCGAAAGAGATACTTTGTTCCACCCATGATATCAGACTGATGATTATGAGTAATCATAATTATCAGTTGTTCGAAGAGGGCAAGATGGTCTTTTACGCTATAAAATTAACAGAGGAAGGTGCGGTCGACTTATCTACATGTATGGTGGAGAATGACACCCTTGACGTTAACTGATTTTAGATTTTCTAAAATTTCTGCCGTCGCAGGTATTTGTTTCAATAGCCTATATTAGTTATTTTGCTTTGGAAATAAAGATTTTGGAAATATAGAAATCAATAGGCCTATCTGTTGATATTTTGAGACATGTCATCCAGCCTAGAAAATGTAGAAATCAAAACCATATTTCATTCTGTGCAGAACATCAATGTTTCTTTGTCGATGCTAAAATGCGATAATGATTGACTAAATTGGTCAATTGCATACGATTACAGTTTTGAAAAGTTAGTTAAATGCATACTAAGGCTGATTAAAACGCTATTGTAACGCAATGCAATGTTAGCGACTTGCGAGGAATAATAATAATTAGATCTATTACAATAAATTATAACGTGGTATTTTACCATTAACAAAAAAGGCACAGACATTATTGTTGTCAAATAACAAACGAGGAAAAAATTAGCTCGATATTTTGCATAGGCCTACAACAGTTTTAAGCACCAAAACAGCTTTTGCCAATTGTATCAGCTTTTAGGCAGACTAACAAGGAATAGAGTTTCTAAAATGTACATTGCTCATTGAATTAGGCCTAATTAATGTGGAAAGTTGTATACTGGCGGATAGGTTGTTCAAATGAGAATGCTACGCAAAAAATTAGATCACTAGCTCACTTATTCAAATTTTAGCGCCAATATCAGTGACGTCGTCAAATTCGGGATCGGCATAAAAAAATATCAATGTATACATTTCACCGGGGGACTGGCCGCTTAATTCACCGGATTTGTCACCAATAGAAAATGTTTGGAGTATTATGGCGGCAACTGTTTATGCCGATCCCGAATCCCAGACATTTGAACAATGAACAGCTTAAACGTAGGCTCCGTAAGACACGAACCTCTGACAAGTTGACAACTCCGAAAAATCTAATTGGCTCGATGCCTAATCGACTTGAGGCTGTAATAAAGAGTAAAGGAAACATTATTAAATACTAAATGATAATTTGTATTAATCAATTAATTATGTGTGAATTAACAATGATGGTCGTACAATACTGTTTTCGGCCTATAGAACTAGACGTTTACTTGGCACAAATTTGATGACGTCACGGATATTGTCGCTAAAATTTGTATAAGTAAGCTAGTGATCTAATTTTTGTGTGTAACATTCTCATTTGAACAGCCTATCCGCCAGTATACAACTTTCCACATTATATTGTGTATAACATATATTTGTCTGCATTCAAAATCGTTCACGATCTATCGAGACACCCTATATTTGCCTTTTGGACTCCTGTAAAATTTAAAGTTCCTCAAAAATATGTGATCTTTCCATCAATCCAACTCTATTTAAAGAGGGTGATCTTTCCATCAAACCATCCTTGTTTAAAGGAGGTGATCTTTCCATCAATCCAACCTTGTTTAAAGGAGTTGATCTTTCCTTCAATCCAACCTCGTTTAAAGGAGGTGATCTTTCCTTCAATCCAACCTCGTTTAAAGGAGGTGATCTTTCCTTCAATCCAACCTCGTTTAAAGGAGGTGATCTTTCCATAAATCCAAACTCTACTTGAGAGGAATTGTTTTCGTCAATCCAGTTTCCAATCGACCAAAAGGTTTCTGTCCTCACTTAAAATTTTAAAGGCGGAATAAATTGTTTTCCATTGTCCAACTTCTATTTACGAATTTCGTATGAGCATATCACTGTGATACAATAATATTATTATAGGTCTATGCGTGTGTGCTGCTAAAACAAATAAGCTTACTCCAGGCATTATATTGTTCTCTTATTGCATGCGGTAATCCCATTAATTGCACAATCTATAATCATAATTGCAATTACCATTGTCAGTTTCAACCGGCAATCTACTGCCGACAGCGACCATTAGCCTATACTCATAGTGGACCTACACCATATTTTAAATCGTCGAGATACTCCTACCAAAAAGTCAACATGCTGAACGACTTATCTAGCTGAGAGTTTTGCAACATGCTTCTACCTACTGTTTACGGTACAAACAATAGTCTAGGCGATTTTCTATGACTGTTACTTCATTGGAGCTAGTGTGCCGTTGTCGGGGTAATACGGATTTCTTCTAATACACACATCGATGAACATACATTATTACACTGCAACTAGCTTGCGGTGTTGCTAGGTAGGCCTATCTTTTCGTATTTGATGCATACATGAATGTCAGAGAGAGAAATAAATTCCGATCGGACGCGTTCAGTTTTTAAAACGTAGAAATGACGGACATTAGCGCAAGCGTTCTCAAACACAGCGCAGTCTCAACAAGAAGTGTCAAAGTGGAATCCGAATCTTGAATGCGACGGAGTCTATGTCTAGTGGGTTTAGCAGTTAGCACTTTAGTAATCGGCAAATGATGATAACTTCAACACGCCTGATTAACAAAAGGTGAAAAGTAAGACACCGAAGACTCAGTTATTGCGTTAACTCTTAATTTTAAGCAGCAGTTGAGAATCAACAATGTCGCTCAGCGTAGACTCTGAAACAGAGTGTAGATCTAAAGATGTATTGCCGCTGCCGCAATACCAAATCTGGCTCGACGCCATTAAGAACGATGACAGTCAACAGATACGCAGAGTGTTAGAAACTTGCGATGCACATACAAAGTCGAAATTATTGAACGGTTCATTTGAGTTCCCAGAAATTCCGGAAGTAAAATGCTTGGCAAAAAAACGACCGATATTTACTCATCCATTTACTCTGGCAGCGTTGTACGGATCTATGGAAGTATGTGACGTCATGGTTAAATATGACGTCGATATACTTCTTGAGGAAAAAGGAAAATTCAACGTTTTTCATTGTTTGATCTGCATTGCATTCCGTCAACCACACAACGAAGATTCTATTGCGCAAAGTTACACTAAGTTGTGTCGCATTATTCCGGAAGAAAATGTCGCAACTCTTCTGCGTATGGAAGACGCGACGGGACTGAGACCGCTGGAATTCGCTGTTCATCAAGGAACGCTGAAGATGATGATGACTATTTTTGAAACATCGGGAATATATAAGATAAAGGAAGATATCATTGGTGCAAGAAGATATCGTTGGTATGACATCACAGAGTACGAAACAGGCGATGTTTCTATAAAACGGCACGTTACCAAGTCGCCGATATATATTCTCGGCTTACTTGATGAAAGGCATTTCTACTCAGGTTTTGGACGGCATGTCTTCACCGAATCCATAATAGCAGATTGGATTCAAAAATCAATTAATAGAAAACGTTTCCTCATCGTCATCTGGTTTCTTCTTAAAATTGTCTACACCTGCGCTTTCTGTGTGTATCAGTTTAGCCAGATCAACGTCACTAGTCGGTACGGTATAGGAAAAAGTTCTGAGCTTCAATACGAAACTGAGAAGAAAAATAATTTCAACGACTCCACTAACTGCGACGAAGATCCGGTGTCGATTTCGGTGACTGCTAAAAGATTTCTGGAATCTTACTTGATATTCCAGTCAATAATAACACTGCTGTACGACTCTGTGTCGTTTTTTCATGTAGTGAAGATTGTGTCAGAACAGCTGCTTTGGGTTAGGGATTTGTCAGGAGGGCGCAAGAAAGTTAGATTTTATATCTCCATGGCCTCGCAGCGCTTTCCCGGCTTCCTTTTTGCCATTCTTGTGATAGTCGAAATAGCCATCTATAACAATCCGACGACAAAAAATGTGGCGTTTCTGACAATTATGCATACTTGCCAAACTCCGATTATCACTAATGCTATATTGAACCACATGGAAATCTTTCAATCCATCGGACACATGGTTCTCTACCTCAGGCGAATGTCGACCATGGTGGTTAACTTTGTCATTATTTGCGAATGTTTCGAGTATGCTTTCATGCGCCTCTTCATCATGTCATCCTCTAAGGACCACAATGGAGGCTGTTTATCTCAGTTTTCAGACATACTGAGTGCTGTATACTCGATGGGCCTCATATTCCTGAATTCTTTGGACGTTCGCGGTTTCAGCACTGGCTCACAAGTTGGATTTCAAGCTGTCCATGTCTGCTTTGTTTTGGTCGTTGTTGTCCTTCTGTTTAACTTGCTGATCGCGTTGTTTTCAGACGATATCAAGGTAATATCCGAAAACAGAGGGGTTTTGATGTGCATTGATTACTTGTGGACAGTTTGTTATATAGATCATATGGCCTTGAATACACCGTTACTGAGACCTATGTACAGTCATTTAAAAAGATTATTGATAAAGAGAACGTATGCCTTGATTGGAGGCAAAATTTGTCTGGTGTTAGTTGACAGGGCTAAACGTACAAATATTCGAATATCTACATAAGGCATATGCTCCCGTGAGCCCAATTTTCGGTGATGCTGAACATTGTGAAAGCCTGGTCATGATTAATGTGCATAATAATTATATCGTTGCTGAATGGATCTCATGTTCTACAAATCGCAAAATGAAGATGTTGTTACCGGATAATTTTCTAGACTTTGCTAGATGATTTCTTGTGAAAATTCTGCACCTATAAGATTTAACAGAGTCAAGACTATTGAAGTTTTCATTAGGCCTACATGCAGCTGCATTAAAACCTGATCAATGCTGAATGGAATGTGTGACTATAGCAGTTCCATGTAGGCCTAGGTCTACGTGACTGAAATGTTAGTCTATCTGTACGAAGTGTATCTGAAAAGTGTGGAGACGAGTTTAAAATGGAATAACTAACTAATGTTTGGTTTGAATCGACGTATCGACGTGTAATTCATAACAACAGAAAATATTCATTGCTTGGTTTTAATAGACTTGACCTGGCTTCTTGCTGCGCCAGGTTTTATGAACATTTTGACTAATGTGTAATTATTGACGTCTGGGTCCTTGTTGGCTCACAGACACATAAATAATTTGTTCATGCTTGTACTTGTCAATGACAGACAAACTGTGTTTTCAGACAAGGGCGGATACAGGAATTTTCGAACGGGGGGGCCAAAATTTTTGGTCTTGTGAGACAGGAGAATTTTTTTTTGCTCAATCGACCAATTTTCAGGGAAAAAATACCATTTCATCCGCCGAAAAAACTGATGACCTTTTTTTTTTTAGTCATCCATTACTTTTTTTTAGGAAAAGAAGATGCCATTTCCGAACGGGGGGGCCACGTCCCGTACGATTTTCTAATAGGGGGGGCAGATGTCCTGTTTTTCTCTCCCACTACATGTGTTTAAAACCAAATGGGGGGGCCACGTTCCATGCAATTTTTAAATGGGGGGCCATGGCCGGATTGGCCCTCCCTGGATCCGCCCCTGTTTTCAGACACTTCATGAGCAGCGTCTTCAAGCTAAAGCTAAATAGGCCTACTTGCTCCAATTAAATTTGTTTAAATACTAATATTGCATTATTTGTGGGGATACCGTTATCTCTGTACATCGAAAGAGATACTTTGTTCCACCCATGATATCAGACTGATGATTATGAGTAAACATAATTATCATGTGTTCGCAGAGGGCAAGATGGTCTTTTACGCTATAAAATTAACAGAGGAAGGTGCGGTCGGCCTATCTACGTGTATGGTGGAGAATGACACCCTTGACATTAATCGATTTTAGATTTTCTAAAATTTCTACCGTCGCAGGTATTTGTTTCAATATATTAATTATTTTGCTTTGGAAATAAAGATTTTGGAAATATAGAAATCAATAGGCCTATCTGTTGATATTTTGAGACATGTCATTCCGCCTAGAAAATGTAGAAATCAAAACCATATTTCATTCTGTGCAGAACATCAATGTTTCTTTGTCGATGCTAAAATGCGATATTGCTTGACTAAATTGGTCAATTGCATACGTTTACAGTTTTGTTAGTTAAATGCATACTAAGGCTGATTAAAACTCTATTGTATCGCAATGCAAAGTTAGCGAATTGCGAGGAATAATATTAATTAGATCTAGTACAATTATAACGTGTTTTATTACCATTTACAAAAAAGGCACAGGTATTATTGTTGTCAAATAACAAACGAGGTAAAAATGTGCTCGATATTTTGCATAGGCCTACAACAGTTTTAAGCACCAAAGCAGCTTTTGCCAATTGTTTCAACTTTTAGGCAGACTAACAAGGATTGGAGTTTCTAAAATGTACATTGCCCATTGAATTAGGCCTAGTTAATGTGGAAAGTTGTATACTGGCGGATAGGTTGTTCAAATGAGAATGCTACGCAAAAAATTAGATCACTAGCTCACTTATTCAAATTTTAGCGCCAATATCCGTGACGTCAGCAAATTCGGGATCGGAATAAACAAAAATATCAATGGATACATCTCACCGGGGCTGGCCGCCAAATTCACCGGATTTGTCACCAATAGAAAATGTTTGGAGTATTATGGCGGCAACTGTTTATGCCGATCCAGAACCCTAGAATTGAACACCTTAATTAAACGTAAGGCATGGACATCGGTACCTCTGCCAACTCTGAAAAATCTAATTGGCTCGATGCGTAATCGACTTGAGGCTGTAATAAAGAGTAAAGGAAACATTATTAAATACTAAATGATAATTTGTATTAATCAATTAATTATGTGTGAATTAACAATGATGGTCGTACAATACTGTTTTCGGCCTATAGAACTAGACGTTTACTTGGCACAAATTTGATGACGTCACGGATATTGGCGCTAACATTTGTATAAGTAAGCTAGTGATCTAATTTGTTTGCGTAACATTCTCATTTGAACAGCCTATCCGCCAGTAAACAACTTTCCACATTATATTGTGTATAACATATTATATTTGCCTGCATTCAAAATCGTTCACGACCTATCGAGACACCCTATATTTGCATTTTGGACTCCTGTAAAATAAAGTTCCTCAAAAATCTGTGTTGGATCCACTTCTTTATATCATGCTTTACATCTGATATCCTTATCCGCTGTGCTAAGAACTCGATACGGTATTTATGATTCTGGTCACCTCTGTGACCTCTCTGCTTATGATGGCCAGACCTTGGTGCATGACTCCTCTTCCCAACTATTTGCTCAATTCTGTCAGGCTATTTAATGCTTTCCGCCAATCTACATGTAGATTAATTGATGTCCTCAGATCGTCTTTCGCTCAAATTTTCAATACTTAATATTGATCGGACTCGGCATTTGTCCCCAGTGGCGTAGACAAGAGGGGTTTCGGGGGTTAAATCCCCCATTGGCCTAGGAAAAAGTTTTTTAAAGTAGTAACAATTGTCTTTCTTACTTTATTCCCTTTGTTACCTCAGGCCTATTCCATTTTTATTTACTGTAATACTGTTGGGTTGGTTTCATAAAGGGTATCCGGCCAGGCCAAACTCCCCCCATGAAAAATTCCTGTTTACGCCACTGTTTGTCCCCAGCTAATTAAACTTGTTAACGCTTTACGGGTCTAGGGCAATTACCCCCTGGACAATTACCCCCCGTACCAATTACCCCCCGGACAATTACCCCCCATACCAATCCCCCCGGACAACTACCCCCGTGGCACAGTGTAAGCTTGTTCTCCCACTCGTATCTTCGTATAGGGAACGAACATTCTCATGGTCATGGTGTCACGTAATTTTCAGACCTTCAGCGCTGCCAAAGCCTATCCTAAAGTAACTTTACTATGTAGACAACTTTCTTCATTGACTCACTCTACAATACTTTTTGTACACACTTAGACACACTCCTTGCTCTACTACCATTATTTCTCATCTATCTGCGTACATGCCTCCTTCTAGCACTCCATGGAGTCCATGCCTCTCTGTTCCTCTCTCTGTCTTTCTCTATGTACCTGTTTATCTCGCTCTCAGGCATACGTTACCTGTATACGCTTTTGCATAAAATTTAGCTGACTATTCAATGCAATACTCACAGTCTGCTTAATTTATCCATATCTAGTCATGATGGAATTTTATAAATCCGAGAGAGGGAAAGATGAACTTAGTTTCGAAGGTTTTATTTATGTGAAACAGAAGAATTTAGCAAATAGTGTCGTTTCGTTGAGTGCGAAAATAGATGAACATGACATACTTCTTTATTGGCGCGGGGGTAATTGTCCGGGGGGTAATTGGTACGGGGGGTAATTGTCCGGGGGGTAATTGGCACAGGGGGTAGTTGTCCGGGGGGTAATTGGCACAGGGGGTAGTTGTCCGGGGGGTAATTGTCCGGGGGGTAATTGTCCCCCGGGGGTAATTGTCCGGGGGTAATTGTCCGGGGGGAATTGTCCAGGGGGTAATTGTCCTGTCACCCGCTTTACTTGCAAACGATTTCCTCAATTTACTTTCTGGACAATGATAATTATGATAATTAAACTTGTTGTTATAAAATATACTTCGGTGTCACTCAAAACAATACTCTTTTCTGTTCTGCACGGATTTCAACCACGATTTGGTTCGATCGACGCTTTCACTTGTATTTGCATGGACTCAACGCATGCTGGATTCGTATCGGACTTCTCCATATTTTGCTCGAATCTACACGAACAAGGAAGGTAAGAAAAAGCAAAGCTAATTTTAAAGAGTGACGTTCGTGAACTCGACTTGTCAAATAAAGCAAAGTGATGTAGTAGACGTAAAAGCTGTGATCGACTGAGTCAAGCAAACAGTCAACCTTTCCGTCCTAACGAGGCAACATTGATTTCTTGAAACAGCGGACGCAGAAATGAACTCCATTCTTCGAGCGTAAGTTATAACTTTCATTAGAGAGAACGATCATAAGAATCTTTATGTTACACTATGTGCAAAGATGTACATAATACAATTAATACATACTATACATACGTGTATGTATGTTCTTGTGTCTGTGCTTGTGTGCGTATGCCTGATAAACTCTAGTGATGCTTTTAACATCCATTATCCAGTCCAGCATGAACGTTTTTTAGTCTTCGTTCGATGATTGCCCATTAGCACTTATGGACAACTACCCCAGGTACATAATAACCATCTCCTTACGCTGACGAGCCCCAGTGCCTCTGAAATGTCTGACCGAAGAAAAGCCAAATCGTACAAGATCTAGCGACCAGGATTAACTGGCAATTAAATTACCAAGATAAACATCAAAAATAAATCAATCCGGATTAAAGTCTAGTTAGGCCTACCTGTCGGAAGGCATCGACATGCAAATCCTGACTTGTGAAACCAGTGAAAGGTTTCCAGACCTGTAGCTAGGACCAAGGCTTTTCCTAACGTGCAGCTATACACACAATGTGCAGTCGTAAATGAATCTGTGCTGTTGTAAGTTTAAAAGCAATCCTGTGCAGTGAAAATCATTACAAAAGGTAACTGATGCAGATTTACCATTGAAGAACGCAATGGAACTAAGGATTGTGCAGTGAAAAAATGCCGAAAGGCGAGAATTCTGGTGACTAATTAAAGAAGATCATCAGATTTTTGGCGGCGATTCACAACCTTTTTGAAATATTTCTGACAAACGACTAAGACGAAAAAATGTTCGCCGGAAATTTTCTCCGCCAAAGGCACACACGAGATTCAAAATGCTGGTTGTGCAGTTCGAGAAGTTCCTTTTAAAAGCCCATGGATGGGACCCTCCTAGCGCAAAAGACTTTTAATGTGTTTATAATCAGAAACAACGTGAGGAGTGCATTATCAAGAAGATTTTTTTAGATAAAACAGAGTTTAACAGAGTAAAATGCTTTGGCGAAATGAAGAGAGATTACTTAGATCAGAGGTTCTCAACCGGTGTTTCGCAAAGCGACCGGCGGTGTGTCGGGCGTCTTAGTATATAAAAAATTCAGGAGCAAAATTCCCGTTAACCGTTAGGCCAAAAACTAGCGTTGAGTCCTAAAACGACGCACAATCGTAGATTTAGATCGTTGAAATTTAAAATTTTAGTATCAATAGAAACCAAAAGCATCAGACCTAACTAAGTGTGAACATTTTTCATTGGTCAGAAATTTTCACAATTTAAACAGGTAATTATGGTCTTTCGCCTATTTTAATTTTTAGTCCGAGCTCTTAGCGGTCGAAAACATCGTTATTGTGGATTTTGGAGCTACAAGCAAAAGAAAAGATATTATTGACTTCAGGAAGAAATTCTAAGCAAATGTGATATAGTGCCAGTTGAAAAAAATGAGATACGAAAGTGCCAAGCAATCCTTCAAGAGCTCTTTCCGGAATCCTACACCCATCCTGAAAATTTCAACTTGCTTCGAACTTTTTCCAGGTAATGACTAATGACTTTGGGAAATGGCGGCCATTTTGTACGCCATATTGGATTTCGAAAAGAGCTCTTGAAGGATTGCCTGGCGCTTTTCGTATCTCATTCTACTAATATTTCTACACCTATCCTGAAAATTTTAGCTTGTTATGAGCTATTTCAACATTTTGATTTAATGTTCCTGGAAAAAATTCAATGCGAAAAAACTGGAAAAAACTGGAAAACTTGTTTCCATTTTTTCAACTTTGTAAACATGTATAGACAGGCCTACTCAATAGAACCGTAGAACTGATAAATTAGTGCAGAAATTAAATAATTATTTACCCAGCATCACATAGCGCCATCTAGGCGATGAAATATTAGGTAAGGTTTGAGGAATATTCTGAACCATGGGATTGGTGTTGAGTGATGCTACCAGAAAATTTAAAACTGCAACGTATTTAATAAATTATATCCAGGTGTTGGCTGCCTATTTGGAAGCGGTTC
The DNA here is from genome assembly GCA_949752735.1 of Lumbricus terrestris. NCBI lineage: Eukaryota > Metazoa > Annelida > Clitellata > Crassiclitellata > Lumbricidae > Lumbricus > Lumbricus terrestris. Next base: position 14,399,968 of record OX457040.1, on the reverse strand, counting down.
AGGTAGCGAATGACCGTGCAATCAAGCAAAATGATCAATAATATAAAATGAGAAGGCTTGTACAGTGTGGCCTACACCGACAGAGGCATACCACCAGAGCGGACGAGCAGTAGCCCACTAACACAACGGCTAAAATTACAAGAGCTGCTTCTTCAGAGAAGTCGAATGCGTACGCAGCCAGACGATGAAATGCGACATAGATCCGATGCAATCGGACAATGCTTTGCAGAAAAGTTGCACTTGACTCTATAACCATCTATATATATATTTGTTTAATCAGAAATCAGGTTGACAAGCCGCAACACAGTTACAAGGTGAACAGAAAAATAGTTATATATGAAAAAAAAAAATAAAATAAAATGTTTGTACATTGTTCAAGAGTTGCATTATTTATTAATTTTAAACTAATCTCTTATTTTTATCATTTTGCTTTAAGCTATTGTAAAGTACTCTAGGTATGAAGTTCTTATCATCTTTCGTTGGCAATTCAAAATTATGAGATCTCAGGCGCAGACCGCAGCGACGCTTTATTACAGGTGGAAACAAACTACGCAGGACATGGAATGGATTGCTGCAGACTGACGCAAGCAGCTTGTCATCAGCTTCACGAACCATGTCCGAGACGTCTGGCGTATTGTTTGGTAGATAGCCCATTCGCCTGGTTCTTTGTAGAAATTTGTTAATTTTTTCTGCGTAGTAACACGGGCCTTGGAATTATTGATAGGCTTTACCTTATTGCTAGCACTACGTCGATTTCTACTTGCCGAACACGATATAAGCTTTGCTTTGGTTACATTGATTTTCAGGACTAACATAGCGCTAAGTTTCTTCAGGTCGCAAATGACGATGGTTGTTGCAAGAACCTCCATCCGCATTATAATAGTGCTGCAAGAAACGGTATTTAAATGAATTGGCTGGTTATGCACAGCTTGCAACACGTCGAAATCATCAAGGGAGGATTATTGACGTTACAGGCGCTAAATCGTTGCTCGTGTCTACTATTAAGCAAAATTGGGCGAGATCAGCCTAGTATGTATTCCGTAGTATTGATAAACTTATAGTATTCCGTAGTTTGATAAACTTAGATGATCAATAGTTTCCGACCGCCTAGGTATAAAGGCAGAAATAGAGCGATTTACAAAAGCATATTAAGCAGAGTGTAAGAGCTCAACAACAATTGCTTGCATCTACTTTTGAAAGGATCCTTGTAGAGGCAGTAATGTCGCACATCAAACCCTCTGACGCAATGTGCACGGATGTTTTGCCACTGCCGCAATACCAATTCTGGTTCAACGTCATTAGAAATGATAACATTCAGGAGATGCGTAGAATATTAGAAACTTGCGATGTAGATAGAAAGTCGAAATTGCTGAACGGCTCTTTTCAGTTCCCAGAAATTTCGGAAGTTAAGCGTTTAAGTAAAAAACGACCTAGTTTTACTCATCCATTTACTTTGGCAGCGTTGTACGGATCTATGGGAGTATGTGACGTCATGGTTAAATATGACGTCGACATATTTGTTCAGGAGAAAGGAGATTTCAACGTGTTTCATTCTTTGATATTTATTGCATTTTATCAACCAGAGAACGAGGAGTTTATTGCACAAAGCTACACCAAGCTTTGTGGTATTATATTAATGGAAAATGTAGTGACGCTTCTGCGCATGGAAGGTCCAGCAGGGCTTAGGCCGTTGGAGTTTGCTGTTAATCATGGAACGCTCAAGATGACGATGAGTATTTTTGAAACACCAGAAATATAGATAAGATAAGGGAGGATATCGTAGGTGTTAGAAGATATCGCTGGTATGATATCACTGAGTATGAAACAACAGACATTTCTGCTTGTCGAAGCAGTGCTAGATCACCGCTGAGCCTTTTTCCTTTCGTAGACGAAAGAAAGGTTTTCTCAGAATTTGGACTGCACGTCTTCACCGAATCCATCATTGCAGATTGGATTCGAGGAGCGGTTCAGAGCAAGCGCTACGTAATCATCTTTTATTTCATTCTCAAAATCGTTTACAGTTGTGCGTTTTTTGTCTATCAATTAAGCCACGAGCGTGTCAGGAATGGATACAGCGATGGACATAGCTCTGACAGTGACAGTGAAGGACGTCGTCTCAACGAGTCTACAGAATGCGACGAAAATTTCACGCGTCTCTCGTTTACTGCAAAGCGGTGCCTTGAAACGTTCCTGATACTGCTGTCAACAGTGACTATACTGCATGACGCTCTAATGTTTGCGCATTCATTCAAAATCATGGGTATGCAGGGTTACCTCATGAGCGATTTGTCGGGAAAACCGAAGAAAATCGACTTTGATGCATCTGCGGGCTATCAGCGATTTGCTGCCTTGGCGTATGCCATCATGGTTTTGGTCGAAATAGGTATATATAACAACCCAACGAAAGAAAATCTTTCGTATCTTTCAGTGACGCATATTTTGCAAACCCCGATTATTACCACATCGATAATCCACCATATGGCCATCTTCAGTTCCAGCGGGCTTATGATTCTCTATATCAGGCGCATGGTTTCCATGCTCTTCACTTTCATTGTAATGTTCGGCAGTTTTTTGTTCTTGTTTATGCGTCTCTTCATAATGATGTCTGAAATGGAAAGTGTGGGAGGTTATATTTCGGAGTTTTCCGGCGCCTTTTCTAGTGTGTATTCAACGCTTCTGATATTTCTCAATACGTTCGACGTTCGAGGTCTAAACATTGGCGTTTTTGTGGAATTCGAAACGGTTCACGTCTGCTTTGTTTTCATTCTCGGCATCCTTCTGTATGATTTGCTGATTGCATTGTTTTCAGACGAAGTGAATAAGATTTCCGAAAATAGAGATGTTGTTTTGTCTATTGATCTGTTTTGGACAGTTAACGTTGTGAATTATCTTGGTATGAACACACCGATTCTTCGAAGTTTTTACATTCCTATGAAACGATCCTGGAATAAGAAGAATTTTGTCTGTTTGGATGGTAAAATTTATTTGGTTTCAGTTGATAGTGCAAGATTAAGGCAGTGACAGAGTTTGGCATCATATTTTCCTTACTCAGCGTCTTACTAGCCGAATGTTGAGCATGTATTCCAGTTTTCACTTAGTGAAGTTTTATCTGTTAGTCTGCACCAGATGCTAGACCAAAGTGCAAATTGCTATATTTATGCTCAATTTTAGTCAATATAGGCTATTATTCGTAATCCTTAGAGAGGTTAGCTGGTGATTCAAAATCCATTAAAACGAATTAAAAAAATTGTAGACCATTAAGGCAATAACCTTTGCCTTTGTGCAGCTCGAAAGAGACGTTTCAAGAACTATTACCCTGTCTCATCTGATCCTCCACCTTCTAATTCTCAACCCAGACGACACCCACATCAGTAGCTGTTCCGCGCACTCTGAACCTATGGCAATCGACCCGGACCTCCTTACTACTACTCTTACGGACTGTATGCAGGTCCTATAAAGCGCAGTGAGGACCTACCGTCTGTGTGTTCTACATTGTTTAACTAAAGTGTACGTCAAAGCACCACTGGACGTGAAGATATAATTTTGTTGACTGTGTCGCAAACCAGTGGTGGCCATTAATGCTAGGGATTTCAAAATTGTTCATATTATGGACCTTAAAATTGTTTGGCACATATTCAGATGGGCAGCAGTGATGAAGGATCTCACCTCATGGATTCACTGAAAAGCAGTCATGTTCAAAAACATAACCTATACAATATACATGGCTGTACATAAAGCCACAATAGAAAAGGTGTAGGTTAAAATTTACTTCTGCTTATAAGGACGTCGGGATTGCTCCAATGTGTATGCTGAAATACAACAATAGATCCGAGCCTATTAGCAATATTCTTGTCCAGATACATATTTCGAACTTTGATCCATTTGCGACAAAGGTTCCTGATTCAATGTGATTTTATTAATATTTTAAACAATATTTGCCTTGAGTTTCATGGTTATTCAACATTGGACATGCATACAATTGTTTTCAACTTTCCAGTTATTATGATTGGAGCTAAATGCAAAGATGTTTATAAGCTTAATGGATTTAAACGAAATTCTACGCTTCAATTATAAAGACTGTTTTGCATGTGTAAAAAATGCTTCGATTTCTATTGAGAATTGAATGACACTATCGTCTTGTTGTAGTATTATGTGGACCTATGTTTCATTCATTCATTCATTCATTCTTTTGGAAATTTATATAGCGCCGCTTTAGAAAAAAAATACTCAGAGGCGCTCTCGACTCCAGCGCCCCCAAATAACATTTTCTTTATTGCGTAAGGAAGAGAAATGTATTTTAGACGGTTATTTTGATATGATATATACAAATAATACTATTTTTGTGGCAAATGTCTCAAATCTACGTTCATGGTTTTGAAATTGACAGGGAACATTGCCGAATTTTACTCATCTGTTAGTTCTGAACATTGCATAAATATTTGTCGATCCATTTAACTGATATGTGAAAATGTTTAATTGAAACCTACGAGTTAGAAATTGTGTGCGTAAAATATATAGGCCTAGGCTAATAATAATTATTATAGATCATACTTGTGGTTACGAACTTACTGTGAAGAAGTTAGCATTAAATGATGAGAATTACTACATTTAATTAATGCATTTGTAACTATTATAAGGCTATTATGTTTAGACAGTGTGTGTTGTCCAATTTGGTGCGATATCATTGAACTGATTTTTTTGCTGAAGATACTGAAAAAAGTGGATACCGTATTTCTAAAATTTATTGTTCTGTGATGGAAATAGAGCGTATTGTGAAACCCGACAGTAGGCCTATTTACTGATCTACGTATGTGTGCATGCATGTATGTATGTATGTATGTATGTACAATGTATGTATGTATGACATACATACATACATACATACATACATGCATACACACATGCATACATACATACATACATACATACATACATACATACATACATACATACATACATACATACAAGTCATACATGCATACATACATACATACATACATACATACATTGTCATGTATATATGCATGTATGTATGTATGTATGTATTGTATTGTATTTAAACATTTATAAAGGGCCTCTAGTAGGGTAAACCGTTCAGAGGCGCTCCCAGTGCGCAAGGCCCCGCGAGAAGAAGCAGGTTTTGAGAAGAGACAGGGCAGAGGAGAGACTGACAGACAGAAGAGTTGAGCGAACAGAAGGAGAAAGAGAATTCCAGAGAGAAGGACCAATTGAGACAAAAGACCGAGACTGAGCCATAGAAGTTCTAGACCGGGGAACCAATAGGTCAAGTCTGTTGGATGAGCGAAGTGGACGGTGGGAGGAAGCTGAGTGAGGACGAAGTAAGGTTTTAGTCAGATATTTTGGGGCAAGACCCCGTTGAGACTTTAGGATCAGAGTGAGGATCTTGAACTGTGTGCGAGCACGTAGAGGAAGCCAATGAAGTTCATCAAACATAAAGGTAGAGATGTGAGAGTACTTGGGAAGGCGGGCAATCAATCTAGCAGCTGAGTTGAGAACTGACTGAATCGGTGAAAGTCGAACTTTAGGAAGACCAATGAGAAGAGAATTGCAATAGTCAATACGAGAGCATATGAAAGCATGAACTAAGGTAGTGAAGATGGAGGAGGAGACAGAGCGACGAATGACTCTGAGGCGTCTTAAATGAAAATATGATGAGCGTGTCAGATTGGAAATATGCTCAGTAAAGGTAAGTGAGCTATCAAGTACTACACCCAGATCCCGCACACTTGAAGAGAAGGAAAACAATGGGAATTTTGCAGAGAGAAGAATAAGATCAAGCTTATGGAGCTGCTGAGGAGTACCTAACCAGATAAATTGAGTCTTTGAAGTATTAAGAGAAAGGCGATTAGAAGACATCCAAGAGTGGAGATGATTAGTGAGAGATTCAATAAGCCCAACCAGAAGCAGCTGGGAAGAGGGGGGACCATGGACAAATGCCTGGACGTCATCAGCAAAGAGATGGCCAGCAGCACTACAGATCGGAAAAAGAGAAGAAATGTCAGCTGTGTAAAGAATAAATAGGAGAGGCCCAAGAACTGAACCTTGAGGAACACCCAGATTAACATCAACCCATTTGGTTCGAGAGTCACCAGATATAATCATTTGGGTTCTTTCAGAAAGGTACGACTGAAACCAAGATAAGGGCAGGCCCTTAACGCCATAGGAGGTTTCAAGACGCTTGAGAAGGATATCGTGATCAACCATATCAAAGGCTGAAGAGACATCATAGAGAGCCAATAGGGTGAGCTCAGACCTATCAACGGCAGAATAGATTTCAGAAAGAAGAGAAAGGAGAGCAGTCTCGGTGGAATGGTGGGCCCTAAAACCAGATTGATTTGCAGGAAGGAGACCAGATTGCTCAAGGTAGGGTAGAAACTGCAGAGAGACGAGACGTTCAAGTGTCTTAGAAAGAAAGGAGAGATTGGAGATAGGCCGATAATTTTGGCAGAGGTTGGTGTCAAGGTTAGGCTTTTTGAGGGAAGGAAAGACAAGGGCCCGTTTCTGTGAGGGAGGGATGCAACCTTCAGAGAGGGACCTATTAAACAGGTAGACCAAGAAGGGGCCAAGGTCATCCAAAATGTCATTAATAATAAATGGGGGTAAAGGATCTAGTTCACATGAGTTTAAATTTGCAGTAGCAAAAACTAGCCGAAGGTCCGATTCAGTGACAGGTCGAAAGTCATCGAAGACGGTAGATGTAGAGGTAAATGTTGGAGGAGGTGCGTCAGCAGTTGAGGCACGAAGGCGATCTATCTTTGTTGATAGTGCATCAAGAAATTCATTTGCAGAGAAAGCAGGAGTTTCAGTGGAGCGAGATGTCTTGCCAAGAAGTCCCGAGATAGACGACCACAGACGCCTGGGATTTTTGGCGTTGCGTGAAACCAGCTTTTCCCAATGAGCAGCCTCTTTGTGGTGGTAGAGACTGTGTAGAGCGCGCAGCTGGGTAATCCATGTCAGTCGATCACTGGAATCTTTGGTTCGGCGATACCGTCGCTCCAGGCATCGTGTTTGACGACGAAGTCTATGACAGTCAGCATCAATCCAAACTGCCAATGGACGAAGACGTGTCCATACCTTTCGACGTGGAATCATATTGTCCAGGAGATTCGTGACGGTGGAGGTGTAGAGGTCAAATAATTGGGCGACCGTGAACGTGTCGAGAGAAGGAGACGGTGAAGAGAGAAGAGTTTCACGAAGAGCGTTGCTGAAGGCTTGAGAGTCGAACGATTGGGTAGGTTGATTGATGTGTTGGCGAAGACCGAACTGAGACAGGAGGTCAAGGAATCGAACTGAAGTGGCAAGAGTAGGATCTTCTAGGTGAACGTTGAAGTCACCAAGAATGATGAGCTGGCTGTTACGCGTTATGAGGATCTCCAGAATTGAGGAAAGTTCTTCGAAGAATTGTCCAGGGGGAGAAGTGGAGCCGGGTCTGTAGACGGTGAGGAGAGTGACAGGACCACGAGGAGTGGCAATGCTCAGACAGAGAGCTTCTAATGTGGTAAACGAGCAATCCAAGGTAACTTGCGATACACGTAACGAAGAGCGAAAGAAAACTACGATACCACCCCCTTGTTATTTGGTGGCCATCGGGTTGAGGCGGACGAGGGCAGTCACGCGAGGAGTAGCCAGATGGAGTCGCACGTAGGATCGGAACGTCATCTGAGGCACCATGCCAGCTCTCCGTGATGGCGAAGACGTCAAGCTGGTCCTGCAGAATAGTTTGAGCAACGTAGGCGAACTTTTCTGTGAGAGAGTGAGCATTCCAGGAAGCGAATCGAAGACCAGATGGGTGTGAAGGCTGTTGAGAAGATTGATTTATTGTAGGCGTGAAGGATTGATGATGTTCTGTTGGCAGCGTTGGTAGCGAGAAGGTAGAAGGTGATGGCATTGGAGAGAGCGAAGGCGACGTAGGCGTTAGCGTTGGCTCCTGTGGCTGATACGATGGTGAATCACGAACCAGTCGATAGGTGGCAGGGCACCAAATCTGATGCCTGAACAAGACCTTGCGAAGACAGCGCGCAGGTCGAAGACTGTTCAGCTTTACTGCGCATAGTTCTTGCGAAGTGTAGGTGATGCGGGACCCAACGATCCGTTCTAGAACTTGTGAAGAATTAACAGGAACAACAGTCGTTGACGGCGACGAAGATACAGACGTCAACGTAGACATCAAGGGCGACACAGGCCCAGACATCATTAATTGGCGATGCAAAGAGTTATCAATCTATCATCGGCAAATTGCACCGAGCGTAGGTCGGATGTAAACAATCTCATGCAGACAGCGTAGAAATGACTAAACGCGGTAATTATCTTTCAAGGCTAACTCACAAACAGTATCTAATGAAACAGTTGAGACGATGATCCAGAAAATAATCCTTTAGAGATTGTGTTTTCAGAAAACATGAGATAAGTTGAACAACGTAGATTTTAAGCGTGGCGATGAAAAATCCATCCTGTCCTAAGACGCAAACAAAATGGCGTAGTCTGTCGGAAGATCCAAATGTCGCAACAAACTTCGAATTTTCTCCAAGACGGCATATAATTCTCCAAATAAAAGTAATAACGACGAACCAGTAAAATAAATCCTTGTAGAAGACTGATTAGAAGAATGATTAGACTAAAGACATACTAATTAAGAAACGACCAAATAAACGAGACTTGCGCACCAGCGTGCGACACGACGAACGCTTACGCACACACACATGCATGTATGTATGTATGCGCACTTGTTATAGCGGCCCTTCAAATTCCTTCTCAGAGGCCTCCAGACTACAGCGCGGACATTGTATCGTAGTCTCATGCCGAAACGCATGAGTAATATTGCGAGTGAAGTACTTGCTTACTCACTACCGGTGTAAAGGTTTCAAATTGCCCCTCCTAAACATTACCCCCTGCAAACTGTAATTTGCATCAATCATCGCATTTAGGGCACAAAAAATATCAGAAAAATCATCCCGCTTCTTGATTTGGTGTTTAGATTTTCATCCGTCATCCCACTTCGTGGTTTGTTATCAATATTTTCATCTGTAACTAAAATACTAATCGCCGCTGAAGTTACATGGAGAAATGGTTTCGAGGCTATTATTTTTTCCGATCAAAATATTGATAACAAACCACGAAGTGGGATGACGGATGAAAATCTTTAGACCATAACAAGAAGCGGGATCATTTTTCCGATATTTTAGTGCAATAAATGCGATGATTGATGCAAATCCAGTGCCGCAGGGGTTAATCTGAAACCGGGGGGGGGTAATTTGAAACCCTTACACCGGTACTCGACGGCTTGAGGTGGATTTGAACATGCAACCTTCCGACTCCAAGGCACCGAATATACCCCTGCACCACCGCGCCCTGCAAATAGCGTCAGAACCTCGGAAGCCATTTACCTATGCCTACTGGTATATAAAAACGAAATTTAGGAAATGTTCTAGTTTGGTTTCCAATGGTTATTGATGACTATTTTAAATGGAAAAGCAATGGCAACGAATCTCATAAATAATTACTTGATTAAAACTGAAGTGCGTCAGACCGTCGTTCATCCACTCACTCAGTTTAGGACGAAATTCTTCTCCAACCGGAAAGTTATTTCTAAGCTTTGTGCCTCAGCCGTGGAACGATCCTAACTCTCCAGGGTTTCCAACTGGAGCTTGACCTTGATTTTGTAGTTTAAAAAAAAGTAGTAGCAGTTTTGTTATCGATGTTGTAATTGATATAATGAAATACTTCAGCATTTGCGACTGCAACTGACATTAGTTAATTCCGTTTTTTAAAATTTTATTTCTCGCATTTGCTATAATATTAATAATAATAATAATAATGATGATGATAATAATAATAATAATAATAATAATAATAATAATAATAATAATAATAATAATAATAATAATGACGACAATTTCTATGGCGCATGCCGTTACAAAGGCACCTCATAAAAAAAAATATTCAGTCAAAGATCCGCCTTAGAAAACATAATATGTCTTCAGTCAAGTTTTGAAAACGTAAACTGAGTTGACAGAACGAACTGTGGTAGGCAGACTGCTCCAGCAGCGGGGGCCAGCAGTTGAAAAAGCACGCTCCCCGAAGCGTGTCCTCGTCCTTCGCACATACAGATCTCCTTTCACTCTGGATCTCAGCGTAAGACCAGCACCTGACGAAGCCATCTGCACGCAGTATAGGATTTGATGTAGTCCGGTGCTAAGCCATGTAAAGAAATAGAACGAAAAATAAAGCGCCCCTTCAAGTTATCTACTCAAATGCGCACCTGCGTACAGCGCGGACACACTGCATCTGAGTTTAAAGCTGAAGCACACTAGCAATTGCGAGTGAAGAACCTGCTCAAGGTGTTTACGTGGCGGCTTGCGGTGGATTCGAACCTGGAACCTTCCGGTTTCAAGGCTCCGAACACTCGACTAGACCACCGCGCCACACAAGGAGAAGAAAGTACAGAGAAGCTATTATTTTTAAGTGAGCCCCATTCGATTGAAAGCAAAGAAGTTCAAATGCGCGATTGGTCTAATGAGCGAAACAATCGTTATGTCATTTATTAGCACAAATACACTGACAGTCCCAGGCGCACCTGGATCGCTTAGTGTGTTTGCTCCAATTGTTAACACCAGAACAAAAAAGAGATTTTCGTTAAGATAACAACTGCGGATCAGCTAATGGGCTCTACATTTACTGACATGAGAATGAAGTGTAAACAACTTCGGATTCTTCTTCTAGTCCTCTCCCTCGCCGCCTCTTCTTTCCAACGAGAGTGTAGACCTGTGTGGGCCGACTAATAATTATACCTGAGTCGGCTCTTAAAACATGTTGATAATTGGAAAACGTGGTTTACTGGGATCACTGCTTCAAACGCTCACCATAATCTTTTGATTAAAAAAGCGCTCACCATAATCTTTACAAACATAATTATTAGAATCGACTCATACTCTTTGGTGTGTTTAAAACGCAGAAGAAAGCGAATTTCATGTCAGCATATAATTATAATAAACTATACATAACTTTCTTCTCCTTGTGTGTATACATTAACTATAGGGGCAAAAGGACCCTAAGGTTGGTTGCCAATATCTTGATCAGAGGTAAGAATATCGAAATTACATTTTGCAGGCTTTAAGACAATTCATATTTACACATGATGTCCTGTTTTAATCAAAATATTTCAAACTGAACAAAAACTGTATCACTTTTAATGAGACCACCCACAGTTTTTTTGACGATTCAATGACGTAACGCAGCAAAAAGTTTTAAAAGTTTTTAATAAGTCTAAGCTGAAAAAACTGTAGGGTTCTTTTTTGGCCCACGCTGTACATGCCTTCTGCTAAAATCAATACTACAGACATTATTTTGCTATTGTTTTTATCACATGTTGTCTTCTCCTATTGATTGTATAATCGAAAATCATAGTAGGCTATAATTGCACATTCCATTGTCAGGTGTTTTTTTAATCTACAATCAATCGCTCGCTAGCAGCAACAAGTAGGCCTATTCTCTTAGCAGCCTACGCCATATTTGAAATCCCTGAGATATTCCTAAAATAACATGCTATATCGGTCTTTATAGCATATCTGGATGCTACAATCTTGCAACATGCCTTTACTGCTTACTGGCACAAACAATAGAACACCTACGCAACTTTTCTATTAGCATGATTGTGTGCCGTTGTCTAGGCCTAATATCGATTTCCTCCTTAATACACACATCGATGAATATACATGTACATTATGACATTGCCACCGGCTGATGGTGTTGCTAAGTACCTCTTCGTATTTAACGTACAATATACCAGGTATTAGCGCCAGAGAAAGAGTGAGAAATAAATGCCGTTTGGACGCGTGCAGTTTCTAAAACGTAGAACCGATGGACATTTAGCGTTCTCAACCACAGGTCCACAGCACAGTCTCAACTATAGGCGCACGAAAATGGAACTCGCATCTTGAATGTGTCGGAGTCTATGTCTAGTGCGTCTAGTAGACGGCAAATGATCGACAATTTCAACACGCCTGACTAACAAAAAAGGTAAAAGAAGTGAGCGACTAAAAGTTAAAAAGCAGAACTGAAGACTCAGCTGTTGCGTTTGCGTTTTAAAAACAACAATTAAAAAAGCGATAATGTCACTCAGCGAAGCCTCTGAGGCAGAGTGCGGGTCAAGAGACGTTTTGCCACTTCCGCAATACCAATTCTGGTTGAACGCCATTAGGAATGACGACAGTCAACAGATATGCAAAGAGTTAGAATCTTGCGATATACCTACAAAGTCGAAATTGCTGAACGGTTCATTTCAGTTTCCAGAAATACCGGAAGTCAAACGCTTGACCAAAGAACGACCGATATTTACTCATCCATTTACTTTGGCAGCGTTGTACGGATCTATGGGAGTCTGTGACGTCATGGTTAAATATGATGTCGACGTTTTTCTTCAGGAAAAAGACGATTTCAGCGTTTTTCATTGCATGATCTGCATTGCGTTCTGTCAACCAAACAACGAAGAAACCATTGCACAAAGTTACACCAAGTTGTGTCGTATTATTCCGGAAGAAAAGGTTGCAACACTTCTGCGCATGGAAGACACGAAGGGGCTTAGGCCGTTGGAGTTTGCAATTCACCAAGGAACGCTGAAGATGATGATGACCATTTTTGAAACACCAGGAATTTATAAGATTAAGGAAGATATCATTGGTGCAAGAAGATATCGTTGGTATGACATCACAGACTACGAGACAAGTGACGTTTCAATAAAACGGCATGTTACCAAGTCACCTATATATATTCTCGGTTTACTTGATGAAAGGCATTTTTACTCAGATTTTGGACGACATGTTTTCACCGAATCCATAATCGCAGATTGGATTCGAAAATCAGTTCAGAGCAAACGCTCCGTTATCGTTATCTGGTTTCTTCTCAAAATTGTCTACACCTGCGCTTTCTGTGTGTATCAGTTGAGTCAGATCAACGTCACTGGTCGGTACAGTATAGGAAAGAGTTCTGAGCTTCAATACGAAACTGAGACTAATAATTTCAACGATTCCACTCACTGCGACGATGATCCGGTGTCGATATCGCTGACTGCTAAAAGATTTCTGGAATCTTATTTGATATTGCAGTCATTTACAACTCTGCTGTACGACTCTATGGCGTTTGTTCATGGAGTGAAGATTGTGTCAGTGCAGCGTTTTTTAGTAAAGGATTTGTCAGGAGAGCGAAAGAAAGCCGCTTTCGATATCTCCATGGCCGCTCAGCGCTACGTTGGCTTGCTTTTTGCCATTATGGTAATCGCCGAAATAGCCATCTATAACAATCCGACGACAGACAATGTTGAGTTTCTGACTATAATGCATCTTTGCCAAGCTCCGATTATTACTTGTGCTATATTGCACCACATGGAAATCTTTCAATCCATCGGGCACATGGTTCTCTACATCAGGCGAATGTTGTCCATGTTGGTTTACTTCATCATCCTCTGCGAATGTGTCATGACTGCTTTTATGCGCCTTTTCATTATGGCATCCACTCTTGACAACGATGGAGGCTGTCTATCGCAGTTTTCGGACATACTGAATGCTGGATACTCGATGATCCTTACATTCTTGAATACTTTTGACGTTCATGGTTTCAGCACTGGCTCACGAGTTGGATTTCAAGCTGTCCACGTCTGCTTTGTTTTTGTCGTTGGCATTCTTCTGTATAATCTGCTGATCGCGTTGTTTTCAGACGAAATCAACAAAATATCCGAAAATAGAGAGGTTCTGATGTGCATTGATTATTTGTGGACAGTTTGTGCCATGGATCATTTGGCCTTGAATACGCCATTCGCGCGACGTTTATACATTCGCTTAAGAAAGTCATTCATAAAGAGAACGTTTGCCTGTATGGGAGGTAAAATTTGTCTGGTGTCAGTTGACAGTGCTAAGCGTACAAAATTTAATATTGGAATATCCACATGAAGCATGAAATGCTCCCTTCTGCATAATTTCTGGTTATGCAGAACATTATAAAAGCCTGGTTATAATTAATGTGTTAGCATATGTTTGATTGTTTAATGGACCTCACAAGTCATTTCACAAGGCATAAATTTAAGAAGTTGTTGCCAGAAAATTTTCCAGACTTTGCGCGATGATTTCTTCTCAAACTTCTGCACCTCCAAGATTCAACGTATTCCACGACACCGTCTTGTTGGAGTTTCCATTACGTGTTGCCGTATTCGAACCTGACGCAGTGACGCGAATATCAGTGTGTGACTATATCGGTTCTATGTATAGGCCGATATGATTCGAATGTCAGTCTATCTGTCTGAGATGTTTCTCAACAATTTTTTCAATAGACAAGAAGGTTTTTAAAAATGGAATTAGTAAATAATAAATGGTTTGATTCGTCGTGTTCCATTCACAACAACTGAAAAATATCCATCGTTTGGTTTAATAAACTTGACCTAATCTGACTTAGCTTCTAGTCCCGCGGGCTCGCTTAGCTATTAAGCAGCGGCGTGCTTTCTCGGTCGTGGGGCCTACTGTCTGCAACGACCTCCCGGTTGCGCTTCGCTCTCTACTTGTGGTCCATCCGACTGAGTTCTACAAGTCTCTCAAGTCTTTTTTCTTTGTTCGTGGTTGGGCTGGGAGCGCCTATGAGTATTTTCTTGAAAGGGCGCTATATAAATGCTCTGAATGAATGAATGAATGAATGAATGATGTCTATACCAATTGTGCCAGAGTTTTTTTAAATTTAACACTTGACGAATACATAATTCCGTTTTATGCAGACGCCTTCTATCTGAAGGTATCTGATTGGTAATGGAAGACACCATTTAGTAGGTTGAGCACATGAAAATTCTCACCACTCTCTTGACAAACATTATTACCATTATCAGATAATACCGACTAATAGTCGACACTTTGTTTAAAATGCAAAAGAAAGTGCATCTCGTATAAGAACATAATTATGATACAACTATTGAATGCCTTCTGCTATGATCTGTATGCTACTACCTGCATTGGTTTTTTTCCTTATACTGCATGCGTTTTAGTCTCATTGAGACGATCATAATAATGCACATTTGCGTTGTCCGTAATCCATTACAATGCTAACAGCTACCATTACACTTATAGCAGGCCTCTGCGGCTCTGCCATATATGAAATCAGTGAGATGCTCCTAAACAAACATGCCATAGACCTATAAAGCTTATTTTTCTACTAGTCTTTCTTACTGGCGCAAACAGTAGCATACGTAAAAATTCTATTAGCATGGACTCCATTAGAGATAATGCGCCGTTGTCCAGGTAACATTGATGCAGATCGATGGGCGCACAGCCAGTGTTATTTCTATTAACTGAAACTGTAACTGAAATAGCAGAAAAACTGAAAAATCTTTGCAAGTTAACTGTAACTGTAACTGAAACTGAAAAATGTTGAATAACTGAAACTGTAATAGAAACTGAAAAACAATAACTGTATAACTGAAGAATCAAAAGGAGTTAACTTGAAAATAAAAGAAGTGCTTTTTGTGCAACTTGCAGAGCTAGCCAGAATATTGAAGCCATTTAAGGAGCAGACAGATGCAATGCAAACAGACACTCTTGCACTCTCCAGCAAGAAATGCCTTTAAAGAACATTCTATTCTATTCTATTTTGGGATTTATAAAGCGCCTCTCACAGTACAACCTAATCAGAGGCGCTCCCAGTGCGAAGAACTCCTGGAAAAAGAAAAGTCTTAAGACAACGGGCAGAAAAAGTAAAGCCTCCAGATAAAATCTGGGAACGAATAATAGGAGGAACGCCATTCCACAGTAAAGGGCAGACGGAGGCAAAGGCGCGATGTTGGGCTGTGGCAGTCCGAGATCGTGGTACAAGAAGATCGTGACGGTCTAAAGAGCGGAGAGGACGTCCAACGGTAGCAGAGAAAGGCTTCCTAATAAGATCACAAAGGTAGCGAGGCGCTTGACCCAAAAACATCTTATAGGTAAGAAAAAGAATTTTATATTGAATCCGGGCAGTCAAAGGAAGCCAGTGAAGGTGCTCAGTCATGAAAGTCGAAATGTGAGAGAAACGAGGAAGGCGGGCAATCAAACGTGCAGATGCATTAAGTACCGATTGAAGAGGAGCCAGGCGGAGTTTAGGTAGGCCAATGAGTAACGAGTTACAATAGTCAATGCGGGAACAAATGAAGGCATGGACCATAGAAGAAAAAATCGATGAAGAGACAGATCGCCTAATGGCACGTAAACGTCGCAGATGATAGAAACTGGACCGAGAAATATTAGAAATATGTGTAGAGAAGGAAAGAGTATTGTCAATAGCAACACCCAGGTCACGGACATTTGTCACAAAAGTAAATTGAGGAAAGTGCTTGGCAAGTAAAACGTAATCAAGCTTGTTAAGCTGTTGACGGGTGCCCAACCAGATCAACTGAGTCTTGGAAGAGTTGAGTGAAAGACGATTTGAGGACATCCAACAATTGAGATCAGCAGAAAGAGATGCAATAGACTGACAGAGAGCAAGTTTTTGGGAAGAGGAGCCATGAACAAAAGTTTGGACATCATCAGCATAAAGGTGACCAGAGGCTGAGTGTTTAGCAAAGAGAAGAGGGATATCAGCTGTAAACAAGATATAAAGAAGTGGACCTAGTACGGATCCTTGAGGAACTCCAAATTTAACAGGAACCCATGAGGTGCGAGAATCATCTAGTATAACCATTTGGGTACGGTCAGTAAGATATGAACGAAACCATAGAAGAGGAAGGCCACTAAGACCAAAAGAAGTTTCAAGACGATGTAGTAGAATATCATGGTCTACCATATCAAATGCTGAAGATGCATCAAAGAGAGCCAGAAGAGTAACCTGCGATTTATCCATAGCAGAATAGATGTCAGAAAGAAGAGAAAGAAGAGCAGTTTCAGTCGAGTGGTGAGCTCTAAAGCCAGATTGTCTGGGAGGTAGAAGGCCCGATTGCTCAAGATAAGGGAGAAGTTGCAAAGAAACAAGTCGCTCTAAAGTCTTAGAGAGAAAGGAAAGATTTGCAATAGGGCGATAATTTTGGCACAAGCTAGGATCCAGGTTGGGCTTCTTGAGAGAGGGAAATACAAGAGCACGTTTTTCAGATGCTGGGAGGTGACCTTCTGAAAGAGACCTATTAAATAAGTACAACAGGAAGGGTACAATGTCATCTAGTATATCTACAATAACAAAGGGGGGTAGAGGGTCTAATCCACATGATTTTAAATTAGAAGTACAAAGAAGATGACGCAGTTCTGATTCAAGGATCGGCCGAAAATCGTTGAAAGTCGACTCGGTAGAAGTGTAGGAAGGCGGTGTTGAATTGGCGGTAGAGTCACGAAGATCATCCAATTTGGTTCGTTTCTGGGAATTAATTTCTTACACTCCAACATGAGACCAATGAACTGAATGAAGAGACACTAGTCATTAGTTGAGCCCTGACTGCCCCTTAGTGTATAGTATAGTATAGTAGTATGTTTGACTACTGCCTTTCTATAACATTTGTAATTCTGCTATTACATGACAAGTTGATTAATCACTTTGAGGGGTGTTTCACTCGTTATCTTTTGGTTTGTGAACATATGTGAATTCCATTGTTCTTATTGTAAGTTTTAATATGTTGACAGTGACACTGTTGGCATGTCATGAAAGGCACTTACATATAAAATACTTCTTTAAAATGTTTTGCAGGCCGAAAGTGCACAGACGCAAGTCGAGAGTGCTTTCTGGGAACTTTGCGCAATATGTGTGACTGTGACCAGTGTCTTAGTAGTTGTGACGTTTGAATATACACGTAATAACTGTAACTGAAACTGTAACTGAAAAATAAGAAATAACTGTAACTGAAACTGAAAAATCTCATCGTAGTTAACTGTAACTGAAACTGTAACTGAAAAATAAAAAAATAGATAACTGTAACTTAAACTGTAACTGAAAAACAATAACTGAAATAACACTGCGCACAGCATGGCATTGCAATTGGCTGACGGTTTTGCTAAGTAGTCTTCGTATGAAATGCATCGGCCTATGACTCAATGACAGAGAGATAAACAGATCCCATTTCGATGCGTGCTGTTTTTAAAACGTACAAATGACAGTCAGTAGTGCAAGCATTCTCAACAACAGCGAAGTGTCAGCCAGGCGTACTAACACGGAATTCGAATCTTGAATGCGACGGAGTCTATAAGCCTATATGTCTAGTGCGTTTCACAGTTTACATGGAGTATTTGGTAAACAATCGATAACTGCTAAACGCCTGATTAACACAAGGCGTAAGGTGCGCGAGTAAAAAGTTCCAACAGAATTGAAGGCTCGGTTATTGCGTTTACGTTTAAGAGCAGTAAGTTAGAAGCAAAAATGCCGCTCAGCGAAGCCTCTGAAGCAGAGAGCAGGCATGAACATGTTTTGCCACTGACGCAATACCAATTCTGGCTCGACGCCATTAGAAACGACGACAGTCAACAGATAAACAGAGTATTAGAGACATCTGATACGGCTACAAGATCGAAATTACTGAACGGTTCTTTTCAGTTCCCAGAAATTCCGGAAGTCAAACGTTTAACCAAAAAGCGACCGATATTTACTCGTCCATTTACTTTGGCAGCGTTGTACGGATCTATGACAGTATGTGACGTCATGGTTAAATATGACGTCGACGTCTCACTTCTGGAGAAAGGGGATTTAAACGTTTATCATTGTTTGGTTTGCATTGCATTTTGTCAGCCACACAACGAAGAAACCATTGCACAAAGTTACACCACGTTGTGTCAGATTATTCCGGAAGATAAGGTTGCAACACTTCTGCGTATGGAGGAGACAATGGGACTGAGACCGCTGGAATTCGCTGTTCATCAAGGAACGCTGAAAATGATGATGACCATTTTCGAAACGCCAGGAATTTATAAGATAAGAGAAGATATCATTGGCGTAAGAAGATATCGTTGGTATGATATCACAGAGTACGAAACAGGCGACGTTTCAATAAAACGGCATGTTACCAAGTCGCTTATGCATGTTCTCGGTTTGCTCGACGAAAGGCATTTTTACTCAGAGTTTGGTCGGCATGTTTTCACCGAATCCATAATCGCAGAATGGATTCGAAAATCAGTTAAGAGCAAACGCCCCGTTATCATCATCTGGTTTCTTCTCAAAATTGTCTACACCTGCGCTTTCTGTGTCTATCAGTTAAGCCAAATCAACGTTACTAATAGGTACAGTATAGGAAAAAGTTTTGAACTGCATGATGAAAGTGAGAGGAATAATTTCAACGATTCCACGAACTGCGAAGAAGATCCGGTGTCGATGTCACTGACTGCTAAAAGATTTCTGGAATCTTATTTGATATTGCAGTCGTTTACAACTCTGCTGTACGACTCTGTGTCGTTTGTTCATGGAGTAAAGGTTGTGTCAGTGCAGCTGTTTTTAGTGAGAGATTTGTCAGGAGAGCGAAAGAAAGTTGCGTTTGACATCTCCATGGCCGCTCAGCGCTACGTTGGCTTGCTTTTTGCCATTATGGTAATCGCCGAAATAGCTATATATAACAATCCGACGGCAGAAAATGTGGCGTTTCTGACTATTATGCATCTTTGCCAAGCTCCGATTATTACTTGTTCTATATTACACCACATGGAAATCTTTCAATCCATCGGACACATGGTTCTCTACATCAGGCGAATGTTGTCCATGTTGGTTTACTTTATCATCCTTTGTGAATGTGTCCTGATTCTTTTCATGCGTCTCTTCATTATGTCATCCTCACTAGATCACAAAGGCGGCTGCCTATCGCAGTTTTCAGACTTTTTGAGTGGTGCATTCTCGATGATTCTCTTGTTTCTGAATACTTTGGACATTCGTGGTTTCAGTACTGGCTCACAAGTAGGATTACAAGCGGTCCACGTCTGCTTTGTTTTTGCCTTTGGCATTCTTCTGTATAATTTGCTGATCGCGTTGTTTTCAGACGAAATCAACAAAATATCGGAAAACAGAGAAGTTCTGATGTGCATTGATTATTTGTGGACAGTCTGTGCTATGGATCATATGGCCTTGAGCACACCTTTGTTGCGACGTTTATACGTTCATTTAAGAAGACCATTCATAAAGAGAACGTTTGCCTGTATGGGAGGTAAAATTTGTCTGGTGTCAGTTGACAGTGCTAAGCGTACAAATATTGAAATATCCACATGAGGCATGATAATTATGCTCCCTTCTGCACAATTTCTGGTTATACAGGACATTGTCAAAGCTGGTTATAATTAACGTGTTTGATTAATTGTTTAATGGGCCGCATATTCTAAACGTCTCAAACTGAAAAATTTGTTGGCGGATTATTTTCTAGACATTTCTTGCGAAACTTCTGCCACTGCAAGATTCAGCGGCGTCTCCAACAGTCTTGTTGGAGTAAGTGTTCGTGACTATATCAATTCTATGTAGGCCGTTAAATATGATTCAAATGTCGGTCTATCTGTCGAGATGTTTCTCGACAAGTGTTTTCTTGAGACAAGAATTCTATAAAATGGAATTGATAAATAACGCATGCTTTGATACGACGTGTAGATGTTCCATTAAGAACAGCTTAAAATATCCTTTGCTTGGTATAATAAACTTGACTTGACCGCTGTCTACCAATTGTGCAAGTTACTTTTATTAACATTTGATTAATTCATAATTGTTAATAAAAGAAACTTGCACAATTGGAAGACAGCAATCTAATTGACAACTCGGTCCTTGTTGGTTGGCATATCTGTTTTTCAGTCTCCTTGGCTATTTAAGAAGGCGCGCTTGAATTGCATTTTTATGTATTAGGCTAGGTGTTTGGTCTCTGTAGGCTATATCGAAACACATTCACTGTAGGCTACCTCTTGAGATTTATAAGCTGATGACATGAAAATTCAACTCATAGGACATTAATCATAAGATAATTTCATTTTAAAATAGTTATATATCAACCAATATGGAAAAAGATTAAGATGTAATAAATATAAAAGTAATATAAAAATTGAGGTCCAGAAATAATAGTAAAAGAGATCATTACTTAAGCAGGACGGTTTCCTATATAGCATAGCATTGCTACACTGTCATGGTGGCGAGAATAATTATAGAAGGTGTGATTTATAGTCGAGAAAGATACTTTTGCCAAGCACTGTTTTAGATTTACTAAAATTTCTGCCTGGCTCATCTATTCAAGTAGGCCTACTTGTTTCATTATACTAATTATTAGTCTATACTTTGTAATATTTGTAAATAAACATTTTGGAACTAAACAAATACCTCTGCTGATATTTTGAGACCTGCAAGCTTACATGTACATCTGCGTATGAACTATGTAAAGTAGAAATCAGAACCACATTTTCATTCTGTGCTGAAAAAAGTGTCTTTATTTTGCTTATGCTAGCACATGATAATGCTTTCTAATAACTTGTTCAATTGCATAATGGGTCTACAATAGTTTTGTAAGGTTATTGAAATGTAGGCCTATTATACTACGGATGAAAAAACAATATATCAAAATGTAACATGGGATCAATCAATCAATCGACCAGAATTTATATGGCGCCCCTTCAAGATCCATACGCAGAAACGCTCCCGGGACAGGTCAAGCACATAAAGCAGTCTTCAACTTTTGGGAAACTGAGAACAGTTTGGGAGACAGTCTATCGTATAGTCAAGGAAGCCTCCATTCCAAGTTGTTTGACCAACCACATAATATATAAGTAAGGCTCTGTATTGTCGCAGATCGGGTTAGAGGGGCCAGTAAATCATCGTGGACAGCGGATCGCAGTGCGCGGTTGCCCGTGCAAGCGGAAAGGGAGGCCCCAAAGCGCACGCAGATGAGAGAGTGCCCAGCCTGATATAAGCACGGCCACACAAAAGATGCACCCTGAATCAGATGCGCAACGGAAAAGGAAGCCAGGGCAAGGCCTCATGCATATACTAGGATATGCTGTCGGACTTGCCCGGTGGCCTCATTCCAACCTCTCGCTCCAAACCCATGGAGAACCAGCAAAGATCGTGGCGCCATAGTCAAGTTGATTTAGCACAAACTCGTGAACAAGGGAGATCTAAGGCTTTAGGAGTCAGAGAGCTAGCAATTACCCTGAACTGCCGCAATTGGTATAGTAGAAGCTGCGGCACACATGATCTTATTTGAGGTGCAAGGGCGAGTTCAGAGTCCAAGGGCACTTCGAGTTCACGCACCACCGAAGAAAGACTCACAGATTGGAAATTCAATGGAGAGAGCGCTCCGTCTAGCTTGGCCAGCGGTTGCGTAGTACCCAAACAAATTAATTGGATATTTAGGCATTGATGCCGAGACAGCTTGAGGACATGCAATCTGCGTGGGCCCTCATTATCCTCAAGCTCTGCAGGTGAAGGGGATAATAATAATCATTTTTAAATTGTGCTTTTCTGTAAATTAACAGAAAATATACGACGGTAGTGATGCGTCTCTTCAACATGAAAAACAAAGGAAGATATCGTGCCTTTCAACCATTAAAAAACAAAAACAAAAACAGACACCACGACAGTTCATTATTATTAAGCTATCAAACAACATACGAAGAAAGTATGCCAGCTTTTTTGCATAAAAAGGTATTCAGCATCAAATATTGCAATAAATCACGTAAACTTTTAGGCAAACTAACACGGAATAGAGCTTCTAAAATGTACATTGCTTAACAAACAAATGTTCCACTGATTTGGATAAAATAGCCTAACATATTCTGGCAGTAGATAAAATGCTAAATTGTCTAAGCTTGAATAAAAACAAAAAACTAAGTATAAGTTTCTGTATAATATTAAAATATGAATCGAACAGTAAACACCATACAAAGAACGGGGCAAGAGAAACTGGAGAACATAATTAGAAAAAAGCGACTGAATTGGATGGGACATTGTGCTAGGCCTACGGATGAACGAGGATAGGAGAGCAGTGAAATGGATTGCCGGAGAGAAACATGGGAGAGGAAGACGAAGAAAGAATTGGAAGGAGACCATACGAGAAGATCTACAGTGTCTGGAGATGACGTGGGAGGACGCTGACAATGTGGGGATGGATAGAGGAGAATTATGGAGAAGCTGCGTTTCCCGATGTGCAGTCCTGCACGGGAAGGACTAAGGTATTACTCCTATTAAAAGACTAAATGCGCCAAACTGGATGGACCTATTTTAAATGGAGTAAGATAACACGTGTCCATCCCTATCAGAACAAGCTGCTGAAATGGCAAGTAGGTCTTTAGTTTGACCGCATTTATTAAAATCGAGTCAATATTAGCCATAGAATGTAACAAACAAATCTTCGGATGACTGAACACTGTCATTACTGCCGGTTAATAAAGTCCATCATAATTGAGATACATTATAGTCACACAGATTTTTCTTAGAGAATTTCTTTTCGCGACATATAATAAGTAATTAATGACAATCAAGTATCATGAAAAAAGAGTAAGACAAAGCAAATGTGCAACCACCTTGGACCTCTTTCTTAACTTTATACGTGATACACGTGTGTGACGGTGTGTGTGACAGTGTGTGTGTGACGGTGTGTGTGTGTGTGTGATGGTGTGTGTGTGACGGTATGTGTGACGGTGTGTGTTACTTGAGTGGTAGGCCTACTAAAGCAACAACAATGACAATGGTAATAACAATCAGGTAATGGTAACTATGGTAACTCGACCTGGACCACCATGGACTACTCTTACGGAAAACCTTTTTGACTCAACGCAGCGCTCGTGAATAAGCTGGTGCCCCGCGCTTGGCTTTCGAGTAGCGCTTTAGAAATTTGGAGATTACGAGTATACGATTACGATTAATCAAGGTAGGCCTACATAATAACGTGCAGAGCGCAGGGTGTGAAGCATCTACAACAACGATCGCGATACTTGCTGCGAGTAGCCTAGTAGAACATTGGGCAGAATTTTTAAAAATACGGTGAACAGGCGAGAATAGGCCGATGTATTTTATAAAATTATTATACTGAACAGCGTGTAACACGAGAAATTCGTAATGTTTTAGCATCGCCAACTTTCCAGTTTCTTCCATGAAAAGTATTAAAACTTTTTCATCTTAACATCGACTGATAACAAGTTGCATGCATGATCAAGCATTCGCAAGCTATTAAATCGACCAGCAGTAGGCCTACAGGCAGACAGTTTTATGATTACAGTTACATCAAAAAGAGCGAAGAAATGAGGAGACAATGAAAAAATTTACGTAAGAAAACCCATACCAATGCAACTGCAGACCTATTCAGATCATATAGCCTACAGCTCATCATCATTCCATCTGTCAGGGTAAGTTTTTTTGTCAGGAGTGGTTTATCTATTTAACCGGATCAATGTTTGTCTATTGTCCCTCCTTCGTGTTTGAGACCTTAGTTCCTTCACGTTCATTAGGCTATAGGCTGCTGGTTTATATCCACATCCCGCATTCCTTCGACTAGTGAATCAACCTGATCGGGACCCGGAGAGGTCATGCAAAATCCACCGAAAGAATGTCTAACTTCAGGCTTAGGAGACATCTGTTTGTATCTCTCCACCAAAACTGCATCGGCAAAACTCACTTTGATGTCCGCGATATCGCGGTTCTTAATCTGATCTACGACATCAATTGCCACACTTTCCATTCTTGCGTTGCATGGAAATCCAATGCTCAGACCACGTTCAAGGTTGTCACGTGGGATGTACAACTCATATGTCCTTGATTCTTGGAATGTTCGACGAAATGGTGCTCCAAGAACAGTGTCATTTAAAGTAGCAATCTGACCCATTTTCCCCCTAGACCCTTGAGGGACCCGAGCAAAACTAGTGACCGAAGGATTTTGGAAAGGGTTTGGAGGGTTTCCGACGGGAAAATGCACATAAGGGGCAAACCGCTGAATATCAATCCTTGTATAATCCCTATTCGTTGTCAAATAGGCCAAGCAACATCCCAGACATTTTTTATATGTATCGATAGGAAATTGAGCAAATCTACCAGCATATTTTGCAATAAACTTGTCACCGGTAGCTGCATCGAACCCAGCATTCTTATCTCGGAAGTCATTGCAGTTAGGATGATGTGCCATTGTTGTGCTTTGGAAGAACGGAAATCTGTGTGCACCTGTGACTGTTCTTGGGTATTGCAGGAAATTTACTGGAAATGCGCAACTAAAAGCAAAAACAGTTTACAAATAATTAAAATAATGATAAAAAACCCAAACATAGAGAGCACATGATTCAAAATGGAGACAACACGGAAAAGTGATACATTTTATTGAAAGAACTGACCTCATTTCCAGTCAGCCATGTAAGCCTAATATTACGTTTTCAATTATTGCACAACAGCTTTTAAATGAAGAAATTGAAAATGATCAGAAATATCCCGGGAAGGTTAATCGTTTCCTTCTTGGCTGATATATACACGGTATAGGCTTGTTTGTTTGTTTGTATGCGCACTTGTTATAGCGCCCCTTCAAGCACTCTACTCAGAGGCGCTCCCGACTGCAGAGCGGACACTGCATCCGAGTTTCACGCCGAAGCGCTGAGCAATTGTGAGTGATGGACTTGCCCAAGGTCCCTACGCGGCGAGGTGGATTCGAACCTCGAACCTTCCGGCTTCAAGGCAACGACGCCTCCACTACACTACCGCACCCCACAAAAGGCTAGGTGAAAGCACTGCTCAGTGCTCATCTGCCCGCCAGATTGTGGGTAAGCCATGGCTACCAGCTACATCTGCTCAAGCCCGATTATAATCGAAAATCATAGGATTATAGGCCTACACCATAATTATTTTTAGAAGAATCATTCTACTTTCTGTACTGATATACAGTATATACAATTATAATTACATATCATACACTCAATTTATTTAATAATAATGATACTACTACTACTACTACTACTACTGCTACTGCTACTGCTACTGCTACTGCTGCTGCTGCTGCTGCTACTGCTACTACTACAACTACAACTGCTGCTACTACTACTACAACTACTACTGCTGCTGCTGCTGCTGCTGCTGCTGATGATGATGATGATGAAGATAATAATAATAACAACAATAATAGTAAAATGACAGTAGGCCTAACATCTATAATTTTTATAAACAAAGAGAATTTCTGTATGTCTGTGTGTCTGTGTGCCTGTTTGTTTGACCGGGATGCATTGCCACAGTTTTTGAGCTTTTCACTCCAAACCTTCACTACTGTGTCGGTCTCGGCATGAGACACCTCGTGGAGGTGTTGGCGAATCTCTACCACCATGGGGCCAAAGTGGGGGCGGGGCGAAATCCCAACAAAATTTCCGGTAAAACTCATCTATTGATCTGAAACTTTCTACCTAGACAGAGGGCCGTCAGAACGACCAAATGGAGGGGTTGGCGAATCTCTTCCACCATGGGGCCAGGGTGGGGGCAAAAACGCAAACTTTTGCCATTTC
Organism: Lumbricus terrestris; assembly: GCA_949752735.1. Lineage (NCBI taxonomy): Eukaryota > Metazoa > Annelida > Clitellata > Crassiclitellata > Lumbricidae > Lumbricus > Lumbricus terrestris. Next base: position 14,373,554 of record OX457040.1, on the reverse strand, counting down.
CAATCCGTCGCCATAGTTTCACAGCTATTTACCTGAAACGTTCCAGCTTGACCGAGTGCCTCCAGGGTCACCTCGCCCCCACCCAACACTCACCTCACCCCGCAGGGACCGGGTCGGGCAGGATATTATTGGGGGGAGAAGAAAAAATTTCCCGTAAAACGAACTGTCGATCTGAAACTTTCTACCTAGAGAGAGGGCCATGAAGACCACCCAGTGGAGGGGTTGGCGAATCTCTCTAACCATGGGAGCCAGGGTGGGGGGGCGAGAATCCTGATTTTCGTTTTTTCACTCCGCATGCATTTCAGTTAGGGTGAGGTGGGGAAGGGTGGATTCGGGGGTTTGGGGTGCGGTGGGGAGAGGCTGGGTGGAGGGTGGGGTGGGGTGGGTATGGTGGGGTGGGTGGGTATGGTGGGGTGGGGTGGGTGGGTATGGTGGGGTGGAGTTGGGTAGGGTGTGGTGGGTGGGGTGTTGTGGGCTGGGTGGGTGGAGTGGGGTGGGATGGGGTGGGTGGGTTCAGGTGGGAAGCGGGCGGCTGGGGGGCGGTTGGGGAGTCGGCGGTTGGGGAGCCGGCAGTGAGGGTGGGGAAGTAATGAATTGACCGGGAGCGGGGCGAATCCTAAATTTCCCGGGCAACGCCGGATACCCCAGCAAAGTAACAATAACAAAATCTGATATAAATATCAAACCTATAGGCCTATGTATAATTTATGTAGGGTCTATACCTCTCTCTATATATATAATTTTTTAGATAGGCCTAAGCATATATATATATATATATAAACACCTTTGTCCAAATAACACTCACCTTGTTTCGAACTATGCGATTAAAAATAAGAATGTTTTGCTAGATATCGAGTGACAATATATTTGCAGTCACATACTAAATATGACAGGCCTAAGTTCAACCGAAGCGACACAAGCTTCTCAGTGGGCCTACAGCCGCCTACTAATCCGACAATGCCTTGTGTCATAAAAGCGAAAGTAAGTCAACAGCTCTAATCATTGCTCTCACCAAATATCGTTAAACGTTGGTCTTCTCTGCTCACGTCCCACAAAAATTCTTTACCAGCCCTGTCGGAAACCAGAACGCACGAGGAATCGGGTTGAGAAGTTAGTTAGGAGAAACTCGTTTGCTAGACAGTGTTCGTCGATTTTAAAGACTTCCTCTGTGGTTGGGTTTCAAAACGTAGCCTACAGGCTGCCTGACGATCAATCGATTCTGCCTGCAACCTAGCAACCGAGATATCCACATCCTGATAGGCCTAGGCCAGAGTCTAGGCTATTGCATTATCATTTTGACGTCTAGTATCCATGCAACTGCATAGCACCATCATCGATTGAAAATTGTAGACAATTTTGCCAGCTGCCTGTGTTGTGTAACAACATTTCTAGCAAGGTGAAGAAGGCAAAGCGCACTGCATGCTTTGCGAGACTACCGTAATCTAGTGGTTACAAAGAAATGAAAAGCTGAGTAGCATTCATATACCGTTGAAACCGGTCTTTCAATAGATTGTCCATAGAGACTGATCTACGAAAAGAAGATTTACAATAATATAGTGCTGAGAAGTGAGAACAGTTGTGGGGCAGAAGAAAAAGCAGACCGTGCAGTTAACACCACGACCCAATCAGTATATCTGGTATACTTGCTGAGATCGATTGAAGAGTTAAGAAGCTAGCCAGTCTAAGGAAAGTGATGATGACTTCGACAACACAGTATGTTGTTGCGCTTTTAAAACTGTCAACACAATTGGGGTGACGCTGGGGGGGGCGGTGGTGTAAATTCCAACCGCACATAGCAAACATTTGCAAATCTTGGTTCTATCATAACCATAGGCGCCGAGTTGACCCGAAGAGTGTGAGTGCCCAAACGAACATGAAAGAACTCCGCGCGTGAGCGCGTAAAAATTTTTTGAGCCTTTTTTGATAGGAGAGTTATTAAAATTATCTCTGTTCATAGGCGGAGACTTGTTCATGGTTTTAGGGAACGAACTCGCGGTCAAAGGACGATCGCCGAGCAGGGAAGGGCCGAAGGGGCTTGGCGAGGGGATGTGCTCCTAACCATTTTCGAATTTTTTTCTTGCAACACTGCAATGGTAGCATCTTAGACTGTCATTTTTGCGAAATTGTCGTGGTTTAAGACTTGAAAAGCATCCCTGCCGTTGTTTAAAAAAATTTCACACAACATGAAAAAGTGACATATTAAGCTTTTATCTCATCAAAATTTCCCATTATTTCATTTTTTAAAGAAATGATTTAAGACTTCAATAAATGTTCTTCCCAACTGCTTAAAAAATTGATCACTCTTTGGGTGACCGTCAACATGTACTTCTCTGAGAATCCACACAGAAGAAAAGGACAATCTTCGTTAGCATGGGCATCTTGGATCACTTTCCCCTAATTAGGTCAACACTCAACAGACTCAAATTTTGCACAAGAAATAAAAAATTCTGTCTACATCAACCACTTTTTAGTGAGCCAATATTAACATTGTGTAAGATAGTTTTTCAAATAGGCCTAGTTAGCATATACTTAGTTTTCACAGACAATTGGCCACGGCTGATTTGTTTAATTAACGCAGACAAAACAGTATCCAGCTTTCTGTGATGCTGGGAGGTGATTCTCGCGAAGTGAGGATAATTATATAGCCTAGCATGTGCAATAAAAAGAAACAGTCATTCAAATCGTAGCTTTCGTCCGTAATAAAAAAATGACCGAAGTGGATCGAATGAGCAGGATTTCGAGGTTTTCCTCGTAGGCCTATTCGTATGAAGTTCAGACTACCGGACGGGGTAAAACTGGAATAATAGTAAGATAGACTAACTGAGATAAAAGAAAATATGTAAAAGACGCAATGATTTTTTAGATAGGCCTAAGCAATGCCAACAGAGAAATAATATAATAAAAATCACATCTTGTTGGCTGATTTCTGGTGGTGCTCATGCATAGGCGGGCCTCGCGTGGCAAATTTCTGGTGGTGCTGAGCACTCACGGGCCTCGCAGAGTCGGCGCCCATGATCATAACCATACGAATAACATGCGGTATTTGACTGTCAAATACCGCATGTTATTCTGAACGTTCTCACCTTCGACGCAGTATCGACCAATGCAACCACAAAATGACAGCCTGACGTTTATTGTGACTCCACATATTCGCAATCATCGCAAATTTCTGGTAGGCTATTAGCCTATATCAGCGGTTCTCAACCGGGGGTCCGCGGACCCTTGGGGGTCCGCGGCCAACTGCCAGGGGGTCCGCGAGCAAGTCCTGAAAATTACATATTTCTTAGTTAAGAACATAGAAACAGATAAATCTTTGTCAAGTTTTCAATATTTCTCCTTTTCAATGTCACATGAAACTACCGGTAGGCCTAATGATACGCTGATTAATGACAAATTCGTTTGTTTTAGATGGGTCTGTTTGCAGCCGACTCTAGATTTCGGGATGGTTTTGAGAGGGTTTCGTAGAAAAAGACCACAGTTATTTGAATAAACAACTCATGAGTTTAAACTTTCGGTTACCCGGCTGGCATTTTTGAATAAACTGAATCAAGCCTATATTCTACGAAAGTGATAGGCCCTACAGAGAAATCCAATCACTATTGGTGATAAAGTGTCTGTTTTTTTTAAACTTGGCATCTGGCGCAAAACGGATAGTGGTAGATAACTTTGACACATTTGATCAATTGCATGAATTCACATAAAAATAAGGAAATGCTCGGATCAATCAACCAAAATTTGTTAATTTAATTTTCGGTCAATCATAGATGGATCAGTTCAACTTCTAATTCGGTAATTTGAACGTTCACAGTGTTTCGATGACTTCCAGTCAGTTTCTTGCAAACTTTGATTCGTGGAATTTACCAACATTGTAGGCCTAATTGAACCATATCATTGAAGTGACTTTTAAAAATGGCATCAGGCCTACATTGAACATGTACGTTGCATCCATGCAAGAGTTAGCTCGATGCATGAGAGTCTCGAGCAGATAACCTGTGCTTGAATATGCATGCCCAAAGCTTAGATTTAAATAAAATACAGTTTTTTCTAATAAGTTTCATATAATCTTATATGCAATATAAAATGTGTGCTGAGTGCAGGGACATAGGCCTATGCTACAGTTATAGCATACATGTAGGCCTACTATTATATAGGATTATAGAGTCGCACAGTCACGATAATGCGCAAAAAATTTCGGTGGGGTCCGTGACCGGGACCAAAAATTAAAAAGTGGTCCGTGAGTATGAAAAGGTTGAGAACCGCTGGCCTATATTGCTATCATCAATATCGCCTCTGTTATAAATGCATGTAGCACTCAGCGCAATTGTATTTCGTTTAATCAAAATGGCGCATCTGCCACACAATGTGCACATATAGAAATTATGCATCCTTATGGTAACTGTGTTTTATTCTGACGGTAAATCAAGCGACATTTCATCGCCGACAGTTGAACACGCACGCCTGACGCGACGTCCAGCCGACGATTATTAGGCTAATCAACTTCATTTCATAAATCAATTTAACTTTAATACAGATTGGCGCTCGTGAGTCGTGAATAAATTGTTGCCCTGCGCTTGGCTTACGAGCATGGGCGGAGTTTGGTTTCCGTTCTTGGAGGGGCTGGAGCCTTCTTGGGAGGGGGGCTAAGCCCGGGAAAAGAAACATTTACACGGTAAAAAAGATGAATCTGGGTCTTCTTGGGGAGACTTAGGCCCCATAGCCCCTGATAAACTCCGCCCATGCTTACGATTGGCGCTTCAGAAATTTGGAGACAGATTAGCGGCTATCAGCCTCTACGATGATGAGCGTCCACAGAGAAAGGATGGGTATCCTGATGTATGGTAGAAGCAACGGGCCACGCAAGTTGTCGGCAACTAGGTCCACGTCTTGAGGGGCGGGAGCAACGCGGGTACGTTAGACACCGTGACATTTCGATGAAATTCATGTGCATTGTGCACACCCGGCGCTTGATTGATAGTCGGACACGTCTCACACTCTATCTACACCGGATTACTCGACCACGGCGTGAACGTGAGCCACTACCGCTAGTCGTGGCTCAACATTATCGACGTAACTTGGTCCAGACTCTGCCCCTTCAATGTGCAAACTTTGGACGGGAATTCGTTGGTTGGGTTGCGTGTGTGCGTGTCGGCTCGCAATTGGTGATCAGTGGCGGCGCCAGGATTACAGTTGTTTTGGGGGGGACTGAATCCTCGTGGAGGAAATTTTTCATTTTCATACGCCAAAATTTCTGACGACCTTCTTTTATTAGTCATCCGGTCGAAATCTCATGGAATTTTTCCATTTCCATCGGCTTTTTATTCATCCGGCTTCAGTTTTAGGAAGACAAAGACAGAAACTACTGGACTGGATGCTGGTTGAAGGTTATGGGAAACTGAAAGAAGAGGCTCAACATCGGGAAGAGTGGCGCCGTCGGAAGTTCGAACCTGCCGTGGGGCAGAGAACATGAAGAAGAGTTTTAGGCCTACATGCTAAAAAAAACCCGGATGGCCTTTTTGGGTGGCTTAGCCGCGGGCTGCCTTTTTTAGGGCGGCTTAGCCCCACCAATGCCTCCTCTAACGCCGCCACTGCTGGTGATCCTTCTAGTTTTCAGTGTTTTGTTTAGGCTGCTTAGTGCTTATGATGACATGCTCCTTTATATTGACATCATTTTACAATCATTTAGAATAGAGTGGTTAGAGAGGTTGCGCTATAATTTATAGTGCAACCCTATTAAATAAAATAGCAAATTAGTTGCTGAACTATACGATTCATGGGAATACAGAGTGTCAAAAAATTAATGTTGAAACTGCTAAATGCTGTCACCGAATAGTGCACCTTTGAAGGACCATTAAATTTTATTTTATGAATGAATTACGTCATATCAATAGCAATGACCATAATTCGTCAATGCTTGCTCAGGAAATAATACTCGCACCCCTGCATCGACGAATAGTTGAAGCTCGGAATTAACGTCGTATAGGCCTACAGCAAGGTCACTGTTTATTGCCAATGTGCCGCGAAAGTAGTACACCTACATGTAGGCTATGCTACATCTGAGTAATGAAGCAAACAGGCTTTTATATTGTGATGCAGCAGCATGCGTTAGAAATAATCGCGGCGGTGCAAAAACAATGAAGGCGAACTATAATAGTATGGTACCAATTATTGAATGCATTATGAAAAGATCATTCAGCTGATGGGTTAATTTGTCACAGGCGATTATCATTGCACGAACTATCAGTGTAAAAGCTGCAGGTGCAATGGTACATAGATGTAGGTCAAAAGGGAATGGGACTTTCGACGTGGACACAAAGAACAAGTCGATATCGTATCAATATTGTAGGCTAATTTATTGTCGGTGAATTCACGCATCGCTGCAAATGTGGGACATTAGGGATGGTGGACGGGATGCCCACTGCACTGCGAGCTTAGCAAAACTAGGCCTAGATCGGAACTATAAAAGAACTGAAAATTGTTAACTGATCATCCATACGTGAAGTGACTTTAGAGTATGAAGCAGATTATTTTCACAAGATAATTTAGCAGAATTCAACCCGTGTACCGTGTATAAAAGTGAATGCTGTTTTAACGGATTCCAGTGAAAAAGGGTGTAGGCTACGCGTATCGATAATATTTCTCTGCGTTAGGTAAAAAAAAGCTGCTAAAAGTAGGCTGATTCTGTATCAGAGACCTGTTTCTCGCATCTAACAGCTGCATATAACAAGTGAATAGGGTATGCATTAGATCTATGCAATCGAGAAAATACAAAACGACTTCACTGCAAAGTCATTGCATGAAAATGTCGCTATCGGTCTGTGTTACAGCTGGCAGGTTCACAAAATTAATGGTAACCAGCTCTTCAATCAAATTCCATTATTGTATAGGCTAAATATTAAAGACCACTGCGGCATGCACAAGTCTTGACATCAGGGCATCAGAAATGAGAAGTCGACTGAAATTTTGGCACACTTGCAACACCTTAATATGGCTCACAAAGTCTCGTCGATTGAAGTAAGACTCGGTTGCGTGGCTCGAAACATCTTCGTAAAACCAAACCGTTCGTGGCTCGAAGCAATCAGGAATGACGATCACATCTTCGTATCCCGTACACTTGGAGCTTCCACAGAAACTGAAAGACTACGTCTTTTACACGACGAATTCGAATTCGTTGATATGGAATCTGCTCAACATATCTCAAGTCGCCCTTTCAAATTCACACGCCCGTTCACTCTAGCCGTTGTCTACGGTTCTGTGAAAGTATGTGACGTCATGATACAGTATGACGTAGACGTTTGTCTCGTTGAGAAGGGATCGTACAACGTCATCCACTGTCTGGTTTGCGTTGCATTTTATCAGCCGCACAACGAAGAAGCCGTTGTCAAAACATATCAGAGTATGTGTCGAATGCTTTCAAAAGACATCGTACGAAAATTACTGCATATGGAAGAATCAAATGGGCTTCGTCCACTCGAGTTTGCCGCACAGCAAGGAACTCTTCAATTGATGTCAGCCATTTTCGACACGCCAGAAGTCTACGTTAGAAGACAGGAAGTTATCGGATTGTCACTATGCAAATGGTATGATATTACAGAATACCAGACTGCTGGTGTTTCAGTAAGTCGCAGCTCTGTTTCCCCGGTGAGATTTTTGTCGTTGCTAGATCAGAGAAACCTTGACCGACCAACGGTTTGTGAAGTTCTAATGGATGGTGCTGTGGGTGAATGGATCACAAGGGAAATTCGTTGTAAGAGTTATTTCATGTTTATCTATTATTTCGCCCGTCTTGTTTATTATTCGGTTCTGATGATATACGAGTTGGACTCAACTTGGTTGAAATTAATTGGTCGAATATCAGATGAGGACAGAGTTCCAGATGACAATGGAAAAGTGGTGACCAATGTGTATTGCAGTTCAACATCGCTGATTGCATTGCCGACATACACACGCCATGCAATCGAAGTGTATCTGATTTTAAACGCCGTTCTCGATATTCTGTACGAATTCGGTTTCTTTATTCGAGATCTGCACCGCTGGGGTGCCGAAAAGCTTCTCTACAGAGATCTTCGTGGTAAGAAACAGTTGGTCATGAACACTTTAGATCTGTTATTCCGACCCATTATCGTTGTTGCGTTGTCTGTCGCGACGGTATGCGAGGTGATCTTGTTGAACGTGGCTCGTGAACAGGGTTCCGCTGTTCTAGTCATCATCAGTGTCATTCGTGCCCTCTCGCCGCTATGCGTTCTCATCTCCCTCATATTTATCATGCAGACGATTCCGGCAATAGGACATCTGATTATATCGATGAGAAAAATCAACTGGAGTTTCATCGTTCTGTGGGCTGTCACGTTTGTCTTTATGACGATGTTCGCTCGCTTTCAGATAGTCCTCTCTAATTCTAATACTGAGCAAGGGTGCATTGGAGAATTTTCTAATTTTTTCTACGCGTATTTTAATCTCTTCCTTACGTTTTTGAACATGCAGGACTACAGTAGTATTGAATTTCTAAATTCAGGAGTATTGTATTTGAGTAATATATGTTTTGTGCTTTTTAATGGCATTCTTGTTTACAATATGATGATTGTGATGTTTTCAGTAGTAGTAGAATTAAGCGGCTGGGACATTGACCTATAACCATGGTTGAAAAAATGTGTCGATCCATAACCATGGTTCAAAAATATATCCACCCATAACCATGGTTCAAAAATACAATCACCCATAACCATGGTTCAAAAATATATCCACCCATAACCATGGTTCAAAAATACAAAACACCCATAACCATGGTTCAACTTTTTCCAACACACAAATTTTATTTTTTTTCCTATTTTATAAAAAACACAAAAAATTTTTTTTACCAACTTTTGCCAATCAACCCAAACCATGGTTAAACTTTTGCCAACCCCCAAACCATGGTTCAACTTTTGCCAACCACCCCAGCACGCGTCTATGACTCATCATGCGGGGAATTTCCAGTAGTTTCGATGATGAGTCATAGGGCGGTTGGGAAAATAACTATGGTTTCGATGAGTCACTCGATCGTAACAATTTTTTCTCTTGTGTATATAAAATAACAAAAAAAATGGAATTCATAAAAGTGTTCAAAACGTATAATATAGGCATTGACTTTGGAATATTTACTAAATGGATTGAATATCAATTAGAAGAAGGAATGACAATGGAAAATTACGGCTCGGTTTGGCACCTCGATCATGTTTTGCCAATATCATCGTTCAATTTGCTAGATGAAGAAGAACTTTTTAAAGCTATGAATTGGATGAATATTCGCCCGCTGCTCTCAATTAAAAATATGCAAAAATCGAACGAAATAGATCGTCAGCTATATGAAATGCAGGAAGAAAAAGCGTATGATTTTATGAAATATTTAGATTAAACATAAAATACACCGCAAATGTTTCCATAATAACCTCACAATGTCAACAAGTTATCGCTGTCGATCCACGAATTAAAAGACTCTGGGTATCCAAGCCACTTCACGAGCGATTTCTTCCCGCGTTTCCTGATAATCTTTTCTATTCTAAATATTTCTTGAGTCGTTTTCTGTAGCTCCTGTTCATAAAAACTACCTTGTATTTCCTCACCATTTGAATCAGTAATCTTATAAGTTGGCGGAACCGTGTATTGAATCTGGGATACTGTAAATACCTCCTCAGTCCATCTAGCTGTGTATCCCTTCTCAAAAATATTCTTCTTCTTAGTTATTCTGACTTTATCACCAATTGAAAACTTTGGTACAATAGGTTCTGAAATCTCTTTACCGTTTAAATTCATAAATACGGCCCTTTCATTCACTTTCATACTAGCCTTAACGGGTGTCATTTTAATGGAAGAATGCCTTGTATTATTATAATTGATAACCATTTCATCTAATATATCGATATATCTTCTCGTTGAGTTAGCTGAAAAATATTTATACATCTTTTCTTTCATCGTTCTGTTCCATCTCTCGACGACGCAAGATTTTTCTTCATTCTCAGTAGAGTACAACTCAACCAAATTCTTTACATCCTTGTTATAAAATTCTTTCCCTTTATCAACCCATAATTTAACAGGCTTCCTCCCGCCCTTGAGTATCTTCACGAAGCCGTCAGCTGTAGATTTCCCACTCTTATCTTTCAATGGTACAATCCAACCGTACTTGGAAAACACATCTATAACGGTTAGCAGGTATTTTACACCATCATTATCTTTAGCAAACGACTGCATATCTACTAGATCAGCAGCCCAAATCTCATCTATCCCATTAACGAACACCTTTCTCTTCCTAAAATGTCTAACAACTGGTTTATGTAACTCATCGGCTAATTGATCAGTCCATTTCAGTTCAGAGCTTTTTTTAAACCCAACCCAAGACTCGCCTTAGTAGATAATATAGGCTTAACTATAGCCCTTTCCACTCGTTCTCGCAAGCTAGGATTAGAAATATTATTCAAATCATTAATCATCACCCTATCCGCAATATTCCTAGAAGCTGTATCGGTGTGTTGATCGTAAGCTAAATCATGGTAATACGCCGCGTTATCTACTCGATTAATGGGTTTACTCCAATCTTTGGGAGTCCTGTCAGGATTCAGTCTCAAATCTAGCCTAGTTCTGGGACCGAGAAACTGATGTCCTGGTAAATGCATCTCACCGGGAAACTTAGCCCAAGGTAACTTTATGGTACTAGTGGCTGCATTCAATGAACTAACTAGATCTCCTCCTTTAGTGGTGGAAGCTTTTACGAATTGAGTTTTAGTTTTCCCACATACAACGCAAACGCCTCGAAGCATAGATCTTCCGTTATTCGCCACGACGTTCTGCACATCTCTCGTTTCAGTCTGTTTTTTACACTTTACGCAATACATCTCGCTTTTTTAATACATAAATAAAATGGAAATCAAAGATTTGAGTTGGGGATCTGCGCTATCGAAAAGATTTAATAATCCTTTGCTTCCCAAAAGTATACGGGGGCTGATAATCGGAAAGTCAGGCTGCGGAAAAACGACGCTTCTTCTGAATCTATTACTCAGGCCAGGCTGGTTGGACTATAATAACCTCCAGGTATTCGGCAAATCTCTGTTTCAACCGGAATATCGCATTATTAAAAAGGCATTCGAAGAAAAATTACCAAAAGAATCGATCGTTAGATTATTCGAGCAGCAGGAGGAAATCGCTAGACAAAATATATCACCACCCCTCGTTATGGAAGAAATGGCTAAAATCTCAAAAGCCAAGTCTGATATAATTGCCAAGTTTTTTGAAAATGCTGAAGATGTACCGGACCCGAGAGACTTGAGTAGTGAAAAGAATAATCTGATGATTTTTGATGATTTACAATTGGAAAAACAAAACAAGTGCGAAACATATTATATTCGGGGAAGGCATAGTAATGTGGACTGTTTTTACCTCGCTCAGAATTATTTCAATCTGTCTCGGCGAACGATCAGAGAGAATGCAAACTTTATTTGCCTGTTTAACCAGGACCAGAAAAATATCGGCTATATTTACAACGATCATGCTAGTACGGACATGCGCAGAGAGGAATTTAGAAAACTATGCAAAACGGTGTGGGATCAACCTCACGGATTCCTTGTCATCGACCACAGTAGCGAAAAGTACAATGGCAAATATCGCTGCGGATTCGATCAATTTTATGTAATCGAGGATCCGCTGTAGTAAAAATATTGCATAATAAAAATGGAATCATCGCTTCTCAAAAAGATAGCCGATAATACGGAAAAGACGGCTCGTAACACGGAACCAAAAACGTCATTTTTCATTGCGCTGTGTGAAAAGAGCTCACGAATCAGATATAATTTTAATCCATTACTTGAGCTGGATAAAAATAAAAATTATGAAATGGCTCTTGTAGATCTCGAAACGTACTATTCCTTTCCTAATATCGACGAGACAAACAACAACTTTAAATATTCGCCGAATGGTCAAACACCATGGATCAACATAGATGTCCCAGAAGGGTGCTATGAAATAACGGATATAAACGAATACATACAGAGAATCATGAAGGAGAATGGACATTATGACAATGCAAATGGAGAATACTACATCACAATAGAACCAAACACAAATACGCAGAAGACTGTGTTAAATATAAAAGGAGACTATATGGTTGACTTTATGCCAAATAATTCGATCAGAACGGTTCTAGGTTTTAATAACTGGATCTATTCGGGTGGATATAACGAATCGGAGCACTCGGTAAATATTATGAGTGTAAGCAGTCTAAGAGTGACCAACGATATTATAGCAGCCTCATACTCTAACGGAACATTGGTAAACTTAATATATTCTTTTTTCCCAAAGGTAGGGCCGGGTTACAAGATTATCCAAGAGCCGCATAAATTAATATATCTCCCCATTACACTATCTACAATTTCAACGATGACAACGACGCTCACGGATCAAAATGGGAAACTGATAAATCTTAGAGGAGATGAATTGACGATTCGTTTTCACGTCAGACAAGTTTGAAAGTTTTTTTGTAATTTATATATAAAATGAGTCGTTACATAGCTGTAAAAGTTAATATTTCGGAAGCGCAAAAAGACAAAATTCAAAAATCTCTCCAAGCGGGAACTGGTGTGAGTATCAAACTAACATATGATGATATGAACGGGCAGCATGTGTTAGCTCTGACGCAAGCACAAATCAATAAAATGGCAAAGGCGTACCAAAAAGGAACTGGCGTAGTCATCAAAATGAGTAAAACGCAATTGGAGAACAATAGAAAAGTCGAAGGAGGATTCATAGGCGCTTTACTTCCGTTTCTAGCAACAGCGGGTAAATTCCTTATGTCTACATTACTACCTAGTTTAGCTACGGGGGCTATGGCTGGCTTAGGTTCCGCAGCCACGTCGAAGATTGTCGATAAAATGAGCGGATCTGGTGTAAAGTACGTGAAGAAAATATATGCGAAGAAAGGTGATATGGCGTGTAAGATAAAATCAGTCGGGTCTGGTTTGTACTTATCCCCTTGGCCAAAAGGCGCCTCGATAACAGGATCTGGGTTGTTTTTGAAAACGGGGTCGGGTTATGGGCCTATAGGTGAAGGACTTTTGTTAGGTCCTAATTCTCCGCTTAAAAATATTCCGATACTCGGTATGATATTTTAATTTAGTGTTTATAAAATGTCGAGACCACTACACAAATTTATAACTAAACCAACTCGTCAGGCAGAGGTTAGAACCCAACCCATTTCTGTCAGTTGGAAGGTAAAGAGCAATGTAACTCACGCTCCAAAAAGACAACGAGGCGGCTTAAGATGGGAGATTTTCGCACAAAATGTTATAACGATTCAACCGAGGGCTACTAATACGCTACTGCTTGGACTCGGTGTAGAAATGACTGGAGGAGTTTGCCTCGTTTCCCTTAGACAGAGTATCAAAGAACGAAGATGTAGTCTCCAAGACGGAGAGGTTTCAGAAGACGTGGTTGACGATATCATTGTTTCTATTCAAAACAATTCCGATTCATTAGTAACTATAAACGGAGGAGAGTCGTTATGTTATGTAAATTATATTCAGTAAACGGTTGGTTTGAGTTATCATTAAAAAAATAATATTATGTTAATAAAAACAATGGAGTATCATGAAGACTACAAAACAGACAACAAGCTCTATCCAAATCTAACACCCACGGCGCCAGAAGGTGAAATACATAAGCCTATCGGTGGAGGACCTATGCAAACGTTTCGTCTTCAAAAGATTAGCAAAATTAAGAAGGAAATTGAGCAAGAACGAGACAAAAGAGCAGCGTTGAGTAAAAAGTATCACAGAAGTGTAAGCGTAATCGGTGCAGTAGGTAGCACCCTCATGCTGGCGTCGATGGGACTAGGAATTTCAGGAATAGGAGTTTTATCCACTGTAATCGCAACACCCATTGTCATTGCTATGGAAGGAGCAGCATTAGGCGCGGGGATAATAGGTATAATAGGCAACAGAATCAGTAAAAAGCTTGCTCTGAAGGCGGAGAAGCATGAAAAGATCAAAACGCTAGCCGACGCAAAGCTCAACACGATCAGCGACCATATTTCAAAAGCCCTCGAGGATGATAACATTTCAGACGAGGAATATTCTTTGATTTTAAGCGAGATTGATAAATTCAATAGTATGAAAGAAGAAATTAAAACTAAGATTAAAGTTGCGCTAGACGAGGAAGCGAAACAATCACTCATCGATCGCGGAAAAGGAGAAGTCATGCAGTACTTTCAAACCATGCTTGAAAAAAATAACAAACCTAATGGAGCGGCGTCTAACACGTACATGTAATAAATCGTGTAGACGTATGTCGTTACGTCTGGAAATACGTCTAACATACGCAAACATACGTGAAAACATGTAGACGTATGTCGTTACGTCTGGAAATACGTCCAACTTATGTTTTTTCACATGTCAAAAAAACACGTCTGAAACATTTTTTTTTCTTAATTAAAATGTCGTTTATAAAAATCAGTGACCCCGCGAAAAGAGAGTTTATCGTCAGGGACTTTCTGAAAACAAAGAAGAATATTTATCAAAACTTTTTATCGGATTTATTTAGTGATCCTGGGCTACAAAATATAATGGACAGCTATATCAGTAAAAGGCTGATGGCGAAATCTGAGATGCTTGAAACGATAAAATCGCTAGTCGACATGAAACTCGACGCGAACGACGATCCTATTTCAAAAGCTCTCGTAGAGGATCTCATTTCACGTGAGAGTGAGTCGATGCTGAACGAGATTGAAGAATTCAATAACAAGAAAGTCTGAAAATACGTCCAACTTATGTTTTTTCACACGTCTGAAAACACGTCTGAAAACATTATGTTTCTAATTTAAAAATGCCGTTTGTAAAAATCAGTGACCCCACGAAAAGAGACGTTTTCATTGCAGATTATCTGAAAACCAGAGAGAATATTCGACAAAACTTTTTATCGGAGAGAATGGGAGATTCGGGACTACAACAAGAATTAACCAAGTTTTACAAGCCTATCGTTGATTCACAATCCGCAATTTCCAAAGAGCAAAATGCCTTACTATCCGCTATCAATCAAAATTCGGTAGCTACTTCAAATGCGCTACAAGCACTTCCTTCGTTACAGGGCCTTCAATTTCCTCAGCGTCCGGCGATAGAAGCGTATAGCACCGATCCGGCCGAGGATATCAAAACCCTGTATTTTGGAGATATAGCGACTAAGTACCTTCGTCAATACCTCTCCGATAAAAAAATCACCGACACGACGTTTGGAATAAAAGAAAAAAATAACCAATTCTATATCGCTGACACTCCGATTTCGATTCAAGGAGACGACGTGACGGTGGGAGATAAGACTTACACAGGAACAGCAGGGCTTTGGGAGTTGTTGACGCTGAAAGAACCGAACGCCACGATATACGATGATAATGATATAGGAGATTACGCTGAAATTCTAGATGTGACGAATGCTATGAGACAGGAAAAAAATCCAAACAGACCTAGATCATCTGTGGGTGCCAAATATAATCAAATTATCAGACCGATATGGGGGAAGATTCAAAAGAAGGTCCTAGGTACGGTAGGTAAATGCGTCGGTGTAATCGTCATCTCCGAAGACCCAAATGTATTAGCGAAACGGCTAGAGTTATTAGTTAACGACTTCAACGCGGGTAACAATGGGGTAAGAAACGAGCTCGTAACGATATGCGACGCGTTACTACGACAAGGAGTGATGAACAAGGATACTTACAAAAATTTAATGTTGATATTAAAAAATGCTGATCATTAATAGAAGGAGTTACAAGAAGCGATACGTTATCGGTGGATCCGGTATAATTGATACTATTTCAGGATTTTTCAAAAGACTAGCCACATCGAACGCCGCCAAACAGTTAGCAACGAGAGCTCTTAGTGCAAGCAAAGACGTGGCGACAGAAATTGGGAAAAAGGCGATAGATGTTGGGAAATCAGTCGCAACCGATGCCGGTAAAAGATTAGTAGAGAAAGCTGCGGCAAAACTGTTAGCTCCTCCAAAGAAAAATATTATTCCGGTTACGCAGGAAACTCGAGATATTATTGATCGACTTAGTAGCGTCGGGGTGAATCCGGAGAATATCAATAATCTAATGATGGGGAATGGTTTGAAGAATGCCATATCAATCCAAGATTTAGTGCGTCGACAAAACGGTGCGGGAATGAAGGTCGCGTAATAAAAAAAATATTATTCTTCAATAAAATGAAGTCTGATATTCTAAGAATTACCGATAAACCTGAGATTGATGAGGGTATTGAGCGCTACGAATGTTACGAGTATAACCCGATAACGGGAGCGAATCTAAACACCGCGGGGCGAATAGAAATTAACATCGAAACTCAAGGTCTTTACTGTCATCCAGCGGAATCTTATCTATTATTCGAGGGTAGATTGTTGAAGGCGGACAACACCGCGTACGCTAATGCCGATGCTGTAGCCCTTACGAATAATGGACTCATGCACCTATTCAGCCAAATTTCGTATTTCATGTCGGGCCAAGAAATTGAATCGTTATTTCACCCAGGCCAAGCAACGACGATGCTCGGATTACTAAAATACCCAAATGATTTTCAACTGGCACAAGGTTTGAATCAGCTGTGGTACAAGGACAGTGGCACGACGGCTGTTATCGATGATAATCTAGGTTTCGCTGTCAGACAGTCGTATCTAATTCGAAAACCGGGGGACAAGGGCACGTTTAGCTTCATCGTTCCGTTGAAACATATTTTTGGATTTTGCGATGATTACGACAAGGTTGTTTATGGTGTGAAACATACGCTAAGTCTTGTTCGTAAAGCCGACGACGATGCAATTTTTCGACTCGCTGCTGCGGGTGGTGTGGCCGCTGTGGCCGCTGGGACAGTTAGACTTGATAAAATCTCGTGGTTTATGCCACAGGTTAAACCATCTCTTATGGAGGACAACCAATTGAACAAAATTATCGAATCGAAAGCATCGTTGCTATTTGGATTCAGGGCTCGTCAATGCGAAACTATGTCCGTCCAACCATCGAGAAACTATTGCTGGCAACTTGGTTTCAAGACATCTCCTGAACAACCTAGGTACATCATAGTTGGATTTCAAATCGATCGAAGCGGCGATCAAGAAAAAAACCCATCGATTTTCGATCATTGCAATCTGAATAACTTGTTCGTGACGATAAACGGTGATCAATACCCAGCCGCCGGTTACAACCTATCATTCCCGAATCAGCAATTCTCACGAGCGTACCGAGAAGCGGCCACGTTTAGTGAAAAATTCTACGGAATGGACGAACAGATAACGCAAAGCAATATCACACCAGCAGACTTCAAAGACCTGTTCCCGATTATGGTGTTTGATGTAAGCAATCAATGCGAGCGTCTGAAGGGCTCGACAGTCAATATCCAGATCAAAGGTACTTTTGGTGCTAATCCGCCGGCTAATACGCAAGCTTACGCGGTGGTGATTTATGATAAGTTATTCAAGTTTCAATCGGATGGTAACAAAATTGTCGCTATGAACTAAAGAAATATCTTGTACTGTGTAAATTCAAAACTAAATATGGTTTCGAATTTTAAGGTCGTAAGTATGCAGCTGAAAAGTCATGTGCCTCAATGTTTACAGCAGCGTTTGCTATAACAGCTATCTCGAGGTAGTCGGTATTAGTTAATCGAACTAGACAAGTACCCGATACATTATTATTCGCTCCAGCCGTACCCCCACCACCGAAATCACCTCCACCACCGGGCATCTTCATGTACACCCTCCCAGTTTTGATCAAGGAAACATTACCAGAAGTTCTAACAGTATCGGCGTGAAATTCCACAAACACCGAAACCATATAACATCCAGCTTTCTGAGGAAAGAATCGTTTAGAATTGATGAAACAATTATCCGGATCGAATCTTTTTGTATTAAAATTTACTGTCGTGGAGGTGCTAGCGGGGATAGCCTGAGCAGCGGAGGTGAAAGCACTAAACGCCGGGCCAAAGAATTCGTCTCTAGATACTATCAAAGCAATTTGTTCGTCGACATATTTTTTATTTGTCAAATGATTATCGTTGGAAGGAATGCCATCGTGATTCGTTATCAAATCATAGGCTTGTCCGTAACTTAGAGCCTCATCCATTCCTGCATCCGGATTATTCGTTATAGGTAGACCTTTGATACAGTTACCATTCATATTTAGATCACCAGTAGCCAAACTCGCCCCATCTAACCTTAGAAAAGTATTGTTTACTTGACTAAGAGTAACACCTCCAGCAATTATTCTTGTCGTAGTTCCAACATCGGTGTGTCCAAATTTATCAACAGGCATTTTTATAAACAGATTATTTTTTCCCAGCCGCTATTGTCGTAAGAATGCGATGGAAAAATCCTTAGCTACTACACCAACAGCGGCGTGTGAATAAACGCCTATCTCGAGGTAATCGTTTTCGGTTAGATAAAGTATGGTACTACCTGTTGCATTGATAGTTGAACCTGACGCACCCTCTCCACCCGCAATTTGCATATGCACCCCTCCATTTTTATACAGGTAAACGAAACCCGAAGTAGCAGCACCGAATAAACGAAATTCTATGTGCGTTGAAACGAAATAGCAGCCGGCTTTATCAGGAGAGATCTTATTCCATCCTACGCGATGGCGGATATCTCTTTCGAATCTTGCTATATCGAAAGAAACTTTTGTGTATGTAGCGGCGCTTATTGGTTGCGTAGCTGAAGTGTACATGCTAATCATAGGTCCGATTGCTTTCGTGTCGACATATTTTTCAGCCGTTGCATCGACGTATTTCTTATTAGTCAAATGATTATCGCTCGTCGGTACATTATCGTGATTCATTATCAAATCTATAGCTTGCCCCTGACTTAGTGCCTCATCCATTCCTACATCCGGATTATTCGTTGTAGGCAGACCTTTTATCACGCGGCCATTCATATCTAGATCTCCAGTAACAGGGTTTGCTCCATCAACCCTTAGAAAAGTACTGTTTGCCTGAGTTAATGTGACGCCGCCGGCAATTACTCTTGTCGTAGTCCCAACATCGGTGTGTCCAAATTTATCGACTGGCATTTTATTACGTGATAATATTAATACAAAATCAATACAAACTATTGATAACATTTTGAAATTTACAACCATCAGTCATCGTCTTTTTCAAAACATACAAACATAGATGGCCACAAAACACTTCATTATCCGGTTGAATTCGTTCACTATTGTAGTACACAGGACTATGTAAATACTTGACGAGTTCTGTGGGTGGTTGTAGGCCGTAGCTATCGAAATATATTTTAACCTTACCATTCTTTAAAAAACCGACCCAGTGAGTTCCGCTCCCATTAGAATCGTCCAAGTTCAATATCCCGCATTCATTCAGTCTAGGTTTCTTCGGTAGCTCGTCTCGTAAGAAGACACCCCTGAAGTTTAGGATATTTAGTTTCTTCGCGGCATCGATCAACTGTATGTTTGAAAGAGGGATATTTGGTAGTATGATGCCTTCAACGTTTATGTTTTTGTATGTTTCAAAACTCATTTTTACATTTCGCTTAAATATTTTATAAAGTTATACGCTTTTTCGCTCTGCTCTATTTTGTTCGCTTTTTGCACATTTTTTCCTAATAGCACCGGGTGTATATTCAACCAATTCACAGCTTTATGAAGTTCTTTTTCATCGAACGATGATATTGGCAAAACAAAATCGAGATGCCAAACCGAGCCGTTATTGTCCATATTCATACCCTCTTCAAACTGGAACTCGATCCATTTCGTGAATGTTTTAAGGCCGATACCGAGTTTACTTTTGAAACATTCTGGGATTTCCATTTCACATTTTGGGTCTGTCATTTTATCACGCCGTTGGGCTAGATAATAATTATGTCTACAATTTTTGCAAACATTAGTATATCCGTCTTTTTGGAATCGATTTTTATCGTATTCCGATATGTTCTTCTCTATTTTACAGCCGCTACAAACTTTTCTTTCCTTCGTTTCTCTGTTCTCTAGCATTGCATATTTATGCGCACGCTCCTTTGCTTTGGTATTATGACACATTTTGCAGCTCGGATAACTTCCGTTCTTTTGTCTTTTATCTTTATGAAATTCATCCAAACTTTTTTCAATCTTACAGCAGCAGCAAACTTTTTTGGTTTTTGTTTCCCTCACTTCAAGCTCCGAGTATTTTTGTCTAAGTTCCTTCGTTTTGATAATGACACACTTTTTACAAGAAGCGAAATAGCCGCTCTTATTACGTTTGTTTTTGTAAAATTCAGTTAAGCTTTTTTCCATTTTGCATCTGGTGCATACAATTGAGTCTGTCATTTTATATTAGGATATTTTTTTTCTTAAGTAGATTTCAATAAATAGTGTCCATATGCTAAAGTATGAATGCCATCCTTCATTATGACTCTTTTATCGTCGTCAGCTGATAGCGCTACTTTGTTTACCTCTTCTGTATAGATATCGTGAAGATGGGATCGAATCACGTTCATTTTTCTCGATTGTTCTTTCC
The DNA here is from genome assembly GCA_949752735.1 of Lumbricus terrestris. Classification (NCBI taxonomy): domain Eukaryota; kingdom Metazoa; phylum Annelida; class Clitellata; order Crassiclitellata; family Lumbricidae; genus Lumbricus; species Lumbricus terrestris. The sequence goes on along the minus strand of OX457040.1, from coordinate 14,353,050 downwards.
TCGTAAACAAGCAGTTCTTATAATCATCGTGGGTTATCGTTTTCTTGACAACATTCTTCTTTACACCTTTGCATTTCTTATGGTCTACGCCGGCCATCTTATACGAATACAACTTGGATCTAAGTCCCACAAATTCTTCAATCTGCTTACCTGAAGCTTCGTCCTTAAACAAACCGATGACCTTTTTGTTCACTCCGGTTTCAATTCCGGATGGGTGGTCCTTTGGATAGTCCGACGTGTCAAACATGCTTCGAACATCGGGTGCTATATCAGCGTAAAAGTCAGCGGTTCTTATTTCATAGGCTAACGAATCCGTATCTGTGAATAATAGCTTTGCCCTATCTCCGTACTTGTTCTTGATGTAATTATAATGAAAAGAATACATGAGCGTTTTACTCAAGTCTAGGATACACATTCCTAGATATATAGGCTTGCTGTAGAACAGCTTGGTCTTCTTCATGTGAACAGCGATTAGGTTTTCATCAAATATAGTCCGACTGTCGTAATTAGTTTTCGCCGCGAGTTTTATAGCTTCCTTTTCATTGCTCACCAATCGCAAGTCTACACGGTTCTCGATAGCTTCCATCGTTTTTCCAAAGACGCTATTGTTCATCAGCTTGAAAAAATCCTTCTCAAAATCGTTTTTAGCTTTAGTTCTCAAATCAGTATTCAACTCGATATATTTTTTCAACCATGCGCTTTCTTTGAATATTAACCCTCGGTGAATTTTAACGATTTTCAAACCGAGACTTTCGTACAATTTTAAATTTTCGTAATGAACTACATACTTTTTCTTATCATTCAAATTTGGAATTAGTTTCGCAACATCTGAGCCTGGCGGTTTTACACTCTCAGGAGCTAGTGGATAATCGTTATGCAGGTCGTGTAATTCTTCCGGATATTCCAAGTCGACTTCTAGTATACACCCCACTCCATCTCGTTCGGCAATGCTTTTCCAATCGCTCAACTCGTTATCAGTCATCCATTTGAAGTCGTGAGTTGGTAGCGGTTTGCACATTGCCCAACCATACAAGTTGTTCGCGTCTAAGTACGGAATGAATGTCGAAGGCTGGGTGGGATCGTAAGCTTCTCCCATGTACTTGTTGTTCGCTTTTCCGTATCGATTCGAAATCGTGCTGACACCTCCTCTTATCCCCTGCTTAATCATCAGTAACATATCGTAATCGCTCAATAACTCCAACTGTACACCCGTCAACTTTAGCGCCGCATCCCATGCTAGTCCGGGGGAAGTAAAATACCATGCGGGGTCGAGCTTATAATGTTCGTTGCACACACCCCTAAAGTTTTCGAATACATCGGCTAATAATAGAACATCCGAAATATTATACAAGTTGTGATAATCTCGTAGCGTTTTACATCCAAATTCGTTCCACACCGTTCTCGCGTGTTCGTAATCTTCATCGCTGATCCCTGAATCGTTTAGTTTTGAATAGAAGTTATGCTTCGGAGGTAATTCGGTTTCGTTTAATCTTTCAACACCGTCGACGTAATCGTATGGGTAAACGCCTTTTCTAAGCAAGAGATCAAGCTTATTACCGGAATAGTACTTGCTTATAATTTTGCACTGATCTTTACGAAGGTTCTTAGATAACGCGTCGAGACTCGCAGGCATGAATCTAAAACTGTCAATGAAACGGAGTTCACGCTTGACCTCTTTCTCTTCCCCTTCTTTGTTAATAAACTTACCGACTACGATCTCTCGGCTAAACGATATATACTTCTCTTCGTTGCAGGGAATACAATTAATCTTTTCATTATCACCACCTCGTAATTTCTTCACGAAAAGATGACTATCGTAGCCGGTTAGATTATGGAATACTACTGGAAAAAACTTGGGGACTTTATATTTCAGGTTACAAATGGTATGAGCGGCACCTCTGAATTTGCCAGTCAGATGACAATGATCTCTGACTCGGATATTGTCTGGATTTTCTGGATCATATAGCGCTTTTCCGCAGATATGGCAATTGATGGCTTCTTCGTAACATTTCTTCTCAGTTTTACCGAATATCATCGTCTTTGGGAACTTGAACTGATTATATATTCGTTTTATATTTTCTACAAGAGAATCTATGAATTTCTGAGCAACATCGTCGTCTTCGTTTTCAGCCGTATACGTCACCGGATCTTGAGAATAGACGCTGTCGTCGAAACATTTTACGTAGTAGCAAAACGAGCTAGGCGTATGTTTCTGATATTTATTAGTGTAAGAAGTGCTAGGATCGGGTTGGCAAGTATCGATGGGTTTGATGAAGGACTCGAAATCCGCATAGATGACGAAAGGCACTTCCATCGATTTAAAATGATTATTAAAACTTAGCATAGTTCCTGGTGGAGGTAATTCTATTCGTTGGGCATCCTGCTGCGAACAGTACTCGCTGTGTTTATTAAGCGATTCTTTCGTTCTGTAGCCGATTAAACATCTTCTGCAATAGTGCATTGAATTATGGGATTTTTCTGTTCGGTGCGCTAACAACTTATTAAAGTTCTTGATCCAACAATAATGCTTCTTTTCTTCCTCGGAAATGATTAATAGATCTACACGGGTATCGCTTTCATGCGTCGATATATGTAGTGGGTATACTTCCCCCTCATAACCGAATACACTGACGCTAATGTTATTATGACGCTCAAACTTTTGTATAATATTAGCATTGACTGCAACCGGAAATTCAATACCACTCCAATCGAGTTTCTCAGATTGTTCTTTCAGATCTTTAGTGATTCTTTCAGGGTGGTCATCAACTGGATTCAACGCTCTAGTAATACACCATTTGAAACATTCGTCGTCATCATTTTTCATGTTAACAATAGCCTTTTTATTAGCTAAATACTCTGGAAGTAGAATATATGAACTGCCTTTCAATGGCTTGTATACCACTGTATCGATATCCAACTTCACAACAGCACTGAATCGCCAATTACTACCCCGCATCTGAAAACTTGCCATGCTCTCCTTAATTTTATCCACTGCGTTGGTATATATTTCCTTCACATCGGTTGCTTCTAAAATAATATCAGTCTTTGATTTGAAATTAGGCTCAGCCGTTGCTATTTCACCAGATTTTATGTCTACTTTCTCCATTACACACATGAGATTGAGTTGAACTTTTACCCCTCGATTTTTCGCTAGCAGCCTAACTACCTGCGATCTTACAGCCTTGAGAAAAGATGCAACATCGATACCGCTGGTTCCTTCGATCGTGTATTTTTTTGTAAACCCTTTGATAGCCGTCGCAGTCTCTCGAAGTTTGAACCTATGAACGGGTGGTTTTACTTGAGGGGGTAACTGATTAATCTCACTAGCCAACCAATCTGGGAAAGATTGATTTTTCGTCTTCAAAAATTTCCAAGTATGATTAGACAATAATGCCTTAAGTCCCTCTTTTCCTAATCTTGAGTATCCTCGTGTGCCTCTCCGTTTCGCAATTTCTCGCAATTCTCGTATAGTACCCGGAGTACGCGTTGGAACCTTGGTGTCTGGTGCCCGAGCGTCTAGTCGATCTCCATGCTTTATGAACGCGATAAGTTCCTCTTTTGGTAGTTTCGAGTATCCTTTTTGTCCTCTTTGTTTAGGAATTTGTTGCAATTGTTTCAGATTATACGCTGTGTAGTTCATTTTATATTGGGATTTCTTGTCTTTAAGTCGAGTCGTATCTTCCATTTTTTTTATTTATTTTATATACACAAGAGAAAAAAATATTTTGATCGAGTGACTCATCGAAACCATAGTTATTTTCCCAACCGCCCTATGACTCATCATCGAAACTACTGGAAATTCCCCGCATGATGAGTCATAGACGCGTGCTGGGGTGGTTGGCAAAAGTTGAACCATGGTTTGGGGGTTGGCAAAAGTTTAACCATGGTTTGGGTTGATTGGCAAAAGTTGGTAAAAAAAATTTTTTGTGTTTTTTATAAAATAGGAAAAAAAATAAAATTTGTGTGTTGGAAAAAGTTGAACCATGGTTATGGGTGTTTTGTATTTTTGAACCATGGTTATGGGTGGATATATTTTTGAACCATGGTTATGGGTGATTGTATTTTTGAACCATGGTTATGGGTGGATATATTTTTGAACCATGGTTATGGATCGACACATTTTTTCAACCATGGTTATAGGTCAATGTCCCAGCCGCTTAATTCTACTACTACTGTTTTCCGATAGCGTTAATAAGGTCCACGAAAGAAAAAACCAAGAGCTGGTATTATGCCAGTTGCTGACGCAGATGTTTCTTGATGATAGGTTATCGGTAATACCGCTCTGTAGAAATTTACATTCAAAGCTAGATAAAGTATTTCGTAAACGACATTATGCTCATGATCTGGATCGATATTACATTGTTCACACAATTAGTCAAAAGCAGTGAATAATGTAAGCCAAAGCTCTGAAATTTGGTTGAAATGGTTACAGTGTGTCCCACTGTCCCAGCATGGTAGCCTACCCATTTTTAGAGCTGTGTCTCGCCGTTGTGGGTAACTATGTTAACAGAATTTGAGACTGTGACCAAAGGCCTCGTTAGCCAAAGGCAACAGAATGCGAGAAGGAAGTTAGGCTATATGAAAATAATTGTTGAAATTGCAACTTGACCCGTTTGATAGAAATAGGCCTACATTATTTTGTCAGCCGTTAGGGTATTCTCAATTGAGAAATACAAGGACATGGATGATTGAATGCTATGGAGGATCTAAAGACGCAACACAAGAACACGACAGAAGCCGTGGATAAAACAGGAACAGAACGATTTGCAGACGTCTTCTTGAAGCTTCATCGTTAACACATGCCTGGCCGGAGGGGGGAGAAGAAAGAAAATAAGATTCTCAATTGAATAGGCCTAACTACGTAGTGCTGTTCAGTTCACATGCTAGTGGTCGTTAACCATTAGTTTTCTTTCACGAAACTCCTGTGGAGTGTTTGCGATCGCGAGCTATCTTCGTATTAACGTTATGTAGGTCTACATCTGCGGGAATAGCCTACAACGAGTAGAGAAGGTTGTGGAAGTTTCAATTCCATGTTTTCCTTTCGTACACTGTCTGTGCTTAAAGAGTTTCCGTTTGCGCTGCGGGAAACTAATATTGATAAAATTAATTACTTTAATATTATCGAATAGCCTGTACAATTTTTTTTGTGAAATTTATGAACGAAAGGCGTCGATCATAGCTAGCCTAACACTTTATCACTACGTTAGATGACGTGCCTTTAGAAGAATTTTTTAATGTTCCTTTCTTCCATTACTCTGCATTAAATTAATAGCCTGCAGCATTTTCAAAAGTGTAAATTAACAGTAGCATAGGCTATACGCCCAGCGGCGCCCATAGGCGTACGGCCGTACGCACTTGCGCAAGTGCGTACAGCGCTGACAGGCTAAAAAAATAATGGCTGATGACTAAAAAAGTCATCAGTTTTTTCGGCGGATGGAAAAAGGTATGTTTTGGGGAAATTCGAGGCTGATGGCTAAAAAGAAAAAAAGGTCATCAGTTTTTTCGGCGACCCTGACGAAAATTTTTCCCTGTTGGCCCCCCCATCGAAAATTTCTGTATCCGCCCTTGGCTGTGCGTACAAGAAAAAAATTCCTGGGGGCGCCGCTGTATACGCCTAATAGTCGTAAATATATTAGACGTTCCAACTGTTGCGTAAGCTTACCTATTCGCAAACTGTCGATTTGCAACTAAACGTGGAAGTTGATAGTTTACGCATGAAAGACATTATGCCGTCGTTAAGATTAATGTCATGTTAGCTAGCACTCCCGAATTGCAAATTCCCTGCAAAAACTGTCTTAAATTGTTTGAATTGGGATCAAGTTGTATTCATGCTCAGCGAAACGACAACTTTTTTATTGTTGTCATTTATTATGATGTGTCGAATTAAGTGAGCAAACGGGTCACTTTACGTTCACTAGGGTCTTTCAAGAATTTTATAAGAATTTCTCAAGATCATCAAAGCTTTTTTATGAACATTGTTACATGCATAATTGCATAGGTCTAATATTAATAGGTTCTAATGCTATGCGCTCAAGTTTGTAATTTTTATGTTCAGGTCTTGATGGAATATATAAATTTGCAATTCATGTGATTTATCGTGATTTATCGTGGTCAGTCTATGTATGTATTGTAGGGCTGTAGGCCTCTGAATGTATGCATTAGCCTATGCATGATTAGCCTATACTGTCTTTTTGTGTAGCCTATAGTCGTTCAAGAGTCTTCTACACCTTACGCTGCGTAGCATAGTCTACAACATCTGAACTCTTTAGCATTTCGTGCTAAGTTCCTTTAGTCACTGAAGAGTCATAGTTACTACTATGAATTTCATTTAGAAAACTGTGGGATTGCAATAATTCATACCAGTATAGTTTGGCGACTGAAAATAAGAGAGTGATGAATTGTAGAGTATAGGTCTAATCAAAGTTCTTGTTAGGCCGAAATGTAGAGTTTTTAGTTGGACTATTAACCTCTCCAGCAGTTATATTTACTCAGGTTTAATTATTAATGGTTCTCTAATCACGAGTAGGTCTAAACTGATATCAGAAGGTTAAGACCAAAAGTAGACTAGGCCTACCAGGGTTGTTTTTAAGGAATTTTTAGAACTGCACAACCCCTTCTTTCACTTCCCATCCTCCATGGCAAATTACTTCAAATCGGATGACAATGACCTTTTTTGCTAGTTTTAACTGCATGCACAGGACATGTGTCAGAAGTACTTATACAGCTGCTGCACGAATCCATTTATAACTGCACGTTTTGTGTACAACTGCACGTTAAAAAAGTCCTGAGGGCTGAGGCCTGCAGTAACTCAGGTCTCCAGGTCTCCTCAAGGTTGGTTTACGGGATACAAACGAGTCAGTTGGTCTTGTCAGGTCCGACTGGAAGCGTACAAGCTGTGCTACTCTTATCCCGTTAGAGGGTGGGAAATGTGTGGCCTACTGGAGACGCTACTGTCGTTAACACCTTGTCAGATTAACATCATCCGAACCCCCCCCACCCCCGGCGCCGCTACTGACTGGATATGATAGGGACCGAGCGCAAGGCTATGATCATGTAGACATTGTAGAGAATGCGCAAATTGCGGGAGTTGGGTTGTGAGAATTATAACTGAAACCGTTAATATTTAAGACCGATTAAAGGGGAAGCTGCGGCTGTTTCGGGAAGCGCATGAGAAGTTGGTTGCAATAGATGTCAGAAGTATTCAAATTCACTGGCATATATTTGCCCTATTCATACGAGGCTAGCCTACTGTTGGAAATCAGGGTCATGGGGTTTAATTTTTATTAGAATGACCGTCCCCGTGTCCGCCTGGGTATCTGTGTCAGCCTGAGATAGGCATAGCCTATGTCTACCTAGCCCATTTCTACATAGCCCAGTTCTACCTAGCCTATTTCTACCTAGCCCATTTCTACATAGCCCAGTTCTACCTAGCCTATTTCTACCTAGCCCATTTCTACATAGCCCATTTCTACATAGCCCATTTCTACCTAGCCCATTTCTACCTAGCCTATTTCTACCTGAAAGGGGCGTGGCCTCGTGACGCATAAGTACGAGTGCGTGCGCAGGCACGGCAGTCACCGAAGGAGCCAGTCAGCGATGGAGTCAGCGATCGAGTCATCGATCGAGCAGTCACGTCAATGAACACAGTCTTCGAGGAACACAGTGATCGGAAGAAACAGTCAGTGAATCGCCGTGACACAGTGGAAAGACGAGTCGGTCGAGCGTTGCGGGATCGAATCGCGGTGCAGTCAGCAGGAGATCGTCTGAGGAGAAACGCTTTGGAGAGCAGGACGACGATTTGACGACGCTGCCGAAATTCAGCGCCTGCCGACGACGAAAGGCTTGGAGGCCTTTGCGGTGCAACACTGTCGACTCGGGTTCGATTCTTGACCCGCGGTCGTGCCCTTCTGCAACCCGACGCCTACGGACGACCGAAGGATCGGTGATCGTCGCTGTGCCACGACGGGCAGGATTCAACGCCGGATCTGCCAACGCTTCCGACCGGGTGAGCGCAGTGGTTCAGCTTCCGACGCCGACGACACTGAATCGGGTTCGAAACCCGACCCGCTTCACGGATTCTCTGCGTGCGCTGGCGAGGCAGCGGTGAACTACACGCCAACGACCGCTGATTCGACTCCGGACCTGCCGACGCTGCCGACTGGTGAGGACGGAAGGTTTGGCGACCTTCTGCATCTGACGACGATCGGGTTCGAAACCCGACCCGCTTCACGGATTCTCTGCGTGCGCTGGCGAGGCAGCGGTGATCCACAGGAAGACGACTCGGCGTCCTACAGTGACAATTGCGGTGAACAGTAGTGCAGTGGTTAGAGACGATAGTGCTCCGAACAGTGCTCCGAACATTGCTCCGAACATTTCTGGCGCTATAGCAGTCGAACGAGAACTGCAGTACGAGTTTTCTTCTTTTGACGTCGTGAATAAATGAGTTTCAAGCCTGACGGGCTAGTCGTCAATCTTCAGTTGACGCCGGACTGCACGGACGGACGATTTCGACAGGACTAGGGTTTGGGGTTCGGTCCCTGGTGTTAATTGCCCAAACCTAGTTCCGCTACAAACTGGTACCAGAAGTGGGGTTTTGATTTCTTCGTTGGACGTCTCGTTACAAACTGGTTCCAGACACTGGAGTGAAAGAAGAACTCGTTGGACTTCTTGGAAATTCGGACTCAGCCAGTGGAGCGAAATTCAGCAATGATGTGGAACACTGCAGAGATGGACGAAAACGCCGCTGACCGCCCGACGACTTCGACGCCAGCAGCCGGACGAAGGACGGACCTCTTGGTCGACTACGAGGTCGAGTCCAGCCGCTTCCTGGAGAGGATCGACTTCGACGACGTACCGAAGAAGGATCGCAGAAGTCTGCTGATTTCTGAGAGAGACTCGACCGCCGTGGAATCGAAAGTCTTGGACAGGGTAAGCGCTTTGGAGACGAAAGTCTTGGACAACGTCAGTCGCTTGGTCGGTGAACGGAAGATGACCATGAAACCAACCAAGTTCGATGGGACTGGGTCACTCGAATCGTTCTTGGCGCAATTCGACGTCTGCGCACGCCACAATAGATGGACGGCAATCGACAAAGTCGACTTCCTCCGTGTTTCCTTGGAAAAGGCAGCAACGCAGCTGTTGTGGGATTTTGGAGCGCGAGCGGAGGTGACGTATGAACAGCTGGTCGAGAGACTTCGTCAACGATACGGCGCGGAAGGTCAAGCTGAGACTTTTCGTGCGCAACTCTACTATCGTCGACAGAGGGCTGATGAAAGTCTGGGAGACTTGCTGCACGACATCCGGAGACTTGTCGTTCTCGCCTACCCGGTGCCGTCGAACGAGACGACCGAGATCGTTGCGAAGGACGCCTTCCTGGAAGCCATCCGTGACCGGGAGTTGTCTCTAAAGGTGAGAGAACGGGAACCGAAGACGATCGACGAGGCGTACCGAACAGCTCTACGCTTGTCGGCGTACCAGCAGACTGCAGACCTGGAGGATCGTCGCAGACCTGCGAATCGAGTAAGAGGAACTCAGGAGGCCGACGCCGGAGGACAGCTTCAGTCTCAGCTGGACGACTTCTTCACTGCCCAGCGCAAGTGGCAGCAGGACATGGAAGGAAGAATCTGCCGACAGCTGGAGGAGCTCCGAAGCTCGAACAGGACGAACTACAACTCCGCGCCGATGGTCCCGCCGACCATTCCGTCTCAAGGTAACGCATCAGGAAGTCTGGGACGTGGGTCGACCTGCTTCAAATGCGGGTCCCCAGGGCACTATGCACGCCAGTGCCGACAACGTCGACAGTTTCCAGACCGTCGGAACGACGACGAACGCGATCAGCCGACGACCGAGCGAAACGAAGAGACCGTCACCAACCATACAACGAGAGACAGAGCAACGGGCGTGACGAACAACGCGATCTACATCCATGGTGTGATCAACGGACAGCAAAGAACATGCCTAGTGGACACTGGGTCGGAGGTAAGCCTGGTTCCCTCGTCTGATGTGGATGGTTTGCTGCTCCAGCCTAGTAATCGCATTCTCTTGGCTGCTAACGGAACGCAGATAAGGGTTTTGGGTCAGGTTGATGTCCCAATTAGGATTTCTAGAGGCTTTTCTATTGAGACTAATTTTCTCGTCTCTGATCAGATTGGTGAACCAATGCTTGGGATGGATTGGTTGAGGCAACACCGCTGTCGACTTGGTTTTGGTCAGGGTGCGCTCTTTGTGGGTAGACGCCGCATTCCTTTGGTCAAGGGAAATGGTTCGCTTTGGTGTCGCAGGGTTATTGTTGCTGAGGAGACAACTGTCCTTCCTCGTTCGCAGTGCGATATTCCTTGTAAAACGCAATATCGTGATTTGACGACCACAGCTGAAGCATGGATGACTGAATCAAAAGAAATTCAACCTGGACTGCATGTAGCTAGAGTTGTGCTGAATGATGATGCTGATAAAATGTGCGTGCGTGTGGTAAATTTGAATGAACAGCCTGCTATGTTAACTACTGATTCACTTCCTGACCTGCGCTTTGCAAATATCGAAAAATCCTTGAGGGCGCATGACTTGCGGGTGCATCCTGCACAATTTGAAAAAGTGACCGGAGGGTCGACCCGAAAAGTGACCGGAGGGTCAGCCACAAAAGTGACCGGAGGGTCGCGTCCAGAGACACATTTAGTGGAGAAATTGATGGAAGATGTCTCTGAGGATGTTTCGGCAGAGGTGAAGGAACGGCAGAGGAATTTGTTGGTCGAGTATGAATGCATTTTCTCGACCACCGACCATGATTTGGGAAGGACCATGATTACTCAGCATAGGATTGATACCGGGGACTCTCATCCGGTAAGACAACCGTTGAGGAGGCAACCGCTTCCATATCAGGCTACCATTGATGCGCAACTAGAGCAAATGTTGGTGACTGGAGTTGTGGAACCGGCGATAAGTAAATGTTCTGCAAATGTGGAGAATAATTTGTCTTTGCGGTTTTGCTCTGGTCCGACCCGGAAGGATTTCAGTCCTTTTTCCGAAACTGATGCCTGTCGGAGAGTCTCGTCTTACGCTGTGTGTTGCAGCACAATTGAATTGTATTGTGGTTATGCTCCGGGAAGCATGAGTCTTGGTCGTGCGAGTGAGTCTAGTCTCGCGAGCCGCAGGTGGATTTTGGACTGTGGGCTTTTGTCTTTCGACCCTGGAGGGTATTGGTCGGATTTGGGTCGACTGAACTTGGAAGACGGAGTGGCGACGTCTACAGGCCGACCACGACGCAACGTTGGCCGTCCTGTTCGATTCCAGTGAACGTCGAAAGAAGGTTAATTTAATTATTATTGGGTCGTGCCTGGCCCGTGTTTTTATTTTTTTGAATTGATTGTAAAGCCGTGCGAGGCTTTTATTTTCTCTAATTGTCTGCAACTTGTCGTAATTAATTGCATAATGTCGTTTGAAAAAAAAAAGAGAAGAAAGAAGGGGGGTGTGCCCAACAAAGCACACCGTACCCAAAAAAAAAAAAAAATAGAGAAATAAGCCTGAAAAAAAAGAGAGAAAAAAAAAGAGAAAAACAGGCGAGAAAAACGAAAAGGGGGTTGTGACCGAGATGGCACTTCGCACCCGTAAGAAAAGAGTCGAACGAAACGGGGGGTGTGCGTAACAAGCACATCGCACCCGGGAAGTGGAGGAAAAAGAGAAAAGGGGGTTGTGCGCGATTGCACTCCGCACCCGATAAAGGTTTTGCAATGTCGTAATTAAATTGTCGATTTGATGTTTCGTAATGAATCGCGGCGAAGGATTTCGCTGAAAACAAATGTACTGGATTCATCGAACGATGAGAGACTGTATTATTTGATTTTGTGTATAAGAATGTTAATTTGGGCCTGTTGTGTAGACAGGAGTAATGTGGTAGGTTTTTGTAGACGTTGGCCCCTGATTACGCTTTGGGGAATGTTTAATTACTTACTCCAAGTGGGACCTTGGATTGCTTGTGGGGGAAGCGTGTTGGAAATCAGGGTCATGGGGTTTAATTTTTATTAGAATGACCGTCCCCGTGTCCGCCTGGGTATCTGTGTCAGCCTGAGATAGGCATAGCCTATGTCTACCTAGCCCATTTCTACATAGCCCAGTTCTACCTAGCCTATTTCTACCTAGCCCATTTCTACATAGCCCAGTTCTACCTAGCCTATTTCTACCTAGCCCATTTCTACATAGCCCATTTCTACATAGCCCATTTCTACCTAGCCCATTTCTACCTAGCCTATTTCTACCTGAAAGGGGCGTGGCCTCGTGACGCATAAGTACGAGTGCGTGCGCAGGCACGGCAGTCACCGAAGGAGCCAGTCAGCGATGGAGTCAGCGATCGAGTCATCGATCGAGCAGTCACGTCAATGAACACAGTCTTCGAGGAACACAGTGATCGGAAGAAACAGTCAGTGAATCGCCGTGACACAGTGGAAAGACGAGTCGGTCGAGCGTTGCGGGATCGAATCGCGGTGCAGTCAGCAGGAGATCGTCTGAGGAGAAACGCTTTGGAGAGCAGGACGACGATTTGACGACGCTGCCGAAATTCAGCGCCTGCCGACGACGAAAGGCTTGGAGGCCTTTGCGGTGCAACACTGTCGACTCGGGTTCGATTCTTGACCCGCGGTCGTGCCCTTCTGCAACCCGACGCCTACGGACGACCGAAGGATCGGTGATCGTCGCTGTGCCACGACGGGCAGGATTCAACGCCGGATCTGCCAACGCTTCCGACCGGGTGAGCGCAGTGGTTCAGCTTCCGACGCCGACGACACTGAATCGGGTTCGAAACCCGACCCGCTTCACGGATTCTCTGCGTGCGCTGGCGAGGCAGCGGTGAACTACACGCCAACGACCGCTGATTCGACTCCGGACCTGCCGACGCTGCCGACTGGTGAGGACGGAAGGTTTGGCGACCTTCTGCATCTGACGACGATCGGGTTCGAAACCCGACCCGCTTCACGGATTCTCTGCGTGCGCTGGCGAGGCAGCGGTGATCCACAGGAAGACGACTCGGCGTCCTACAGTGACAATTGCGGTGAACAGTAGTGCAGTGGTTAGAGACGATAGTGCTCCGAACAGTGCTCCGAACATTGCTCCGAACATTTCTGGCGCTATAGCAGTCGAACGAGAACTGCAGTACGAGTTTTCTTCTTTTGACGTCGTGAATAAATGAGTTTCAAGCCTGACGGGCTAGTCGTCAATCTTCAGTTGACGCCGGACTGCACGGACGGACGATTTCGACAGGACTAGGGTTTGGGGTTCGGTCCCTGGTGTTAATTGCCCAAACCTAGTTCCGCTACACTACTACTATCTGCCTTAGCTGGTTTGCAGGCTATATTGTTGCAAGTCTCTGACATCAGCGCATTGTTCAATTATGAGCCCGATAGCAAACTATGTAGGTCTATTAATGATAATCCTAGACCAATCGTGACTGGTCTTTGTAATAGTAGCAGCATCTGATTTAGTTAATCGCAAATGAATGCGACATGATAGAACAAAAGTAGGAATTCATTAACAATAATACATTAGCAATTAGAATTAGTCTTCAATGGCTATAGCCTAGTCATTATATTGATTGCTGTGAGTAAGCACTGGTATCAACATGTTCGACTGAAAGCAAATGAAGGCTGACTGAAGCTATCATAACACTTCCTAGCAACAGCATGCAACAAATCCCGATCATTCTGCATAGTCTATACACAGTTACCACCAATACCACGTGGGATTTCTGCAGTCGTTGTTTACGACAATTGCATTTAGACCTAGGTATAGGCCTAAAACGTACGGGAACGCGCTTTGCAAACATGAAGCTCTGATCATAAAAACGTTAACTGCAATTGTAATTGTAATCGTACATTTATATAGCGCCACTTCAAGAGAACTCCTCAGAGGCGCTCCCGACCTGACACCAAACCACAATCAAAGGGAATGGAATATAGATCTACTATGCAGTGGTGTATATATAGCCAGGAATTTATGATGGGAGGTTTGGTTTTTTTTGGCCTGGCCGGATGCCCTTTCTGACACCAACCCATTGCAACAGTATTACAGTAAATAAAAAGGGAATAAACTAACAACGGGAATAAAGTAAGAAAAACAGTTGTTACTATAAGCAAATGTTTTAATTATTTTTATTTAAGTGGATAAATAACCTTAAAAAACTTTTTTCCTAGGCCAATGGTTTTTTTAACCCCCTAAATCCCCCTTGTCTACGCCGCTGTTAGCCTACTATCTCCCCTTGTCTACGCCACTGATACTATGTATCATTAAACAGTCCTGTTTAAACATTCGTGGAATCGTGTTGCGAAGAACCGTCAGGCGTGAACAAAAACATATTGAAACTAAGAACGTGGCAGAGGCAAGCATGCCTACTGCATCGAAATTCTTCGAGGCGATAAAAAATGACGACGATGCTTTTGTCTCGGAAATAGTGTCTCCCCTATTGTCCGTCAAAGACAAGCAGTGCCTGATTAACAGCGAGTTCAAATTTTCTGACTATGAAAGATTTGCGAACAGCAGATAATGCCCATTGCCCAATTCAAACGTAATTTCACTCTAGCCGCTGTCTACCGTAACGGTTCTCTCAAAGTATGTGACGTCATGACACACAATGACGTCGACGTTTGTATCGTGAAGGTTGGGTCGTACAACGTCATCCATTGTCTAGTCTACGCAGCATTTTTATCAGCCGCACAATGAATAAGCCGTTGTTAAAGCGTACAATTTTCCCGAAAACCCTAATTTCACGGGTGTCGTAGCCTACGGGTGTAGGTCAGAGTGCAGTGGCGGCGACAGAGGGGACTAGGGGAGGGCTAAGCCCCCCTAAAAAAGGATATCAATTTTTTCCCATGAAAACTGAAATAATTATTTTTTTATTATTTGCACGGTTAGCCCCCTAAAACCTTAAACGTAGCCTAAACATAAAAATTATGCACGAGGTGTGTCAGAATTGTCAGAAAGTTTGTCGGATGAAAAAGGACCATTTCCCAAGATCCAAGATTTCGACCAAAATTAATGACGGCTGAAATGGAAAAAATTCGTGAGATTTGGGCCGAATGACTAAAAAAAGGTCGTCAGAAATGAATTTTTCTTCGCAAGGATTCAGCCCCCCAAAACTGAAATCCTGGCGCCGCCACTGTCGGAGTGTGGTGGGGTGTTGTGGGGTGGGGTTTGGTTGGGTGGGGTGTGGTGGGGTTGTGGTCGGGAGCGGGTCGAATCCTAAATTTCCCGGGCAACGTCGGGTACCTTAGCTATAGCATTGTAATAATAATGATGATAATGATATTTTTAACAATCTGGTTGACCGCCACCGGTTACAACGTAGCCTACATTAGCCTAATTATGCAATTGAAATAATTCACAAAAACGCAAATTATAGAAGACATAAAATCTTAACTAGACATTGCAAGGCCTACTAGCAGACAGCCTACAATACACGGCGCTAATAGGCCTAGCAGCCTACAAAGCAAGTCCGCCCAACGTGGCGCGTAGCCTAGGCCTAATTTGCAGACAGTCTGTTCTGTTAGTAGGCTATAGCCTATAGTCATAGGCGTACGAGGCAGGGGTCCAGAGGGGGCAAATGCCCCCCAAATTTCGGGCAAATGTGTTTTTCGGGCAAAAGAGGCATGGTCGGGCAAAAAAGTTCGGAAAATTTTTTCGGGCAAAACAGGTACGGGAGGAATTTTTCGGGCACGCAGAGGAAAAAAGTCGTCAGATTTTTTGGATGGGAAAATCCTAAGAAAATTTTGGGCGGATGACTAAAAAAAAGAGAAGGTTGTCAGATTTTTCGGGCCAAAATTTTTTTTGCCCCCCCGCTGCCGAAATGTCCCGTACGCCTATGCCTATAGTTAAGATTTTGTAAGGTTAATTTGTGTTTCTGTGGATTGTTTCAATTGCATAACTGTACATTGAAACCGGTTTCAGCTTAATTGTCAACCGGATTGTTCAATAAAGAAAATTATTATTATCATTAAATGGCTGATCCAAATGATGGAGTTGAGAAAAGATATTCGATGCGCAGAAAGTACAGCGCTATAACAATTTAGATATGAGCGCCCAAACAGAGAACCATATTGGCGGCAGCCATTGCGTTCTAATCAGCATTTGAAGCGTGCAAGGTAAAAGTTCGAGAATTTGAACATTTGCGCATCGAGTTCAAGAGCTTAAAGGAGTTTTTAAGTCAGCCGAATTTAATGTGAGTTCACGCTATGTTTTGATATTTATCGCGGCTTGCAGCATTTAACCAATTGTTTTGTCGCACCACGGATGGGTCTACCGCCATCCTTTTGTCCACACAAACACCCGCCTATTTTCTGTCAGAAGCATAGGGACCGCAATATGGAACGAGATTCCAGTATAATTCTGTTAGGCCTCTTCCGAATTTGTGCTTCTTTGAAAAAAAACCGCTACGATACTTTAGTGAAACCTTAGTCTAATAAGCGGGTTCACCATCTCAGTGACCTTTCGCGTGAGCAGTGGTCAAGGTCAATGCTACAATAGATGGTGTATATATATATACAAAAAGTTCGGAGACTTAAAGACTCGCGCATTGCGAATTTGCAATCTTTATATAATTCAGCATCTATTGTAGCATTGACCTTGACCACTGCGCACGCGAAAGGTCACTGCGATAGTGAACCCGCTTATTGGTAAATCTTTATTGGTCCAACGGCTTCAATGATCTATTTAATCAAATGCCAGATATAGATCTACCCCACCCCATCTTCTAAATGTCAGTAGCGGTGCTAGGGGTGGGCTAAGCCCCCTAAAAACGTAGATCCATTTTTTCCCGTGTAAAAATGAAAAATTTGCACGATTAACCCACTTTGGCCCCCACCCCTAAAAGAACCGTAAAGGTACGCACGAGGTTTGGCGGATATGAAAAAGGACCATTTTCTAAGATTTCGACCGAATGACTAAAATAAGGTCATCAGAAATTTAGATGGCTGAAATGGAAAATTTTCATGATTTTTTATATTATTTTTTCTCAAAATTCAGCCCTCCCAAAACTGAAATCCTGGCTCTGCCACTGCTAAATGTGATTACTTGTGAGACCTTAGTTGCTTAAGTAATTATAGACTATGTGTTATATAGCTCTTCACTTAAAAAGTGAGTAATTCTAATCTTTAATGCATGATGACACTTTGTCTCTCTTGTTTCATTGCTTGTTTTCCAATATTTCGTGTCATCTTTCATCATGTCTCTGGATGGATTTTGCAGTTCTGTTTTTAGGAGTCTTGTTAAAACATAACAATCGTAGTTTTTCATATATATTTCACTTTTATTCAAATATAAGAAATGACTTGCTTAACAAGGATTATTGCATAAATTTATCTAGTTACAGTTGATCCTTATCAGTGTATATTGGACACCAGTAAATATAATTATATACACCCTCCTTTCACCAACATTTCAATAGTTCTCTTCAAACCTGCCAAACTCTTGCTGAAGAAGTATCTGTTTATATTTTTAAAACTGTTTTACAAGTAATAAATTGACACAATTGACTTCAAATATTAAAATTGATGTCCAACATTTGATGATTTTGACCTTAGATTCATGTTCTTTGAGTCAGAAAAACATACATGTAAACAGTGCTCACTAGACACGATATCTCTTGACAATTCGTGTGGATGTTTCAGACGCTAAATGTAATAGACTGCAGCCAGATGTTTCGAATAAGCAAAAATTGATTGTTTTTTTCAGTTTGCTGTGAAGACACCATTACCACTTCTGTTCCTTCTGAGTCCATCGAGGTCATGGCCGATCAGAATCTGCAGCAGGATTGGAGACTTCCGAGTCGGAGGGTGACTTTTCCAGTCGCTGAGCCTTCGACAAAGGCAACTCATTCGTCACCTGCAAGTCTACTGAAAGTGGTCGGCATCTGTTATTAATTCAATTTCAGTAATAATGACATTTTCTTGTTAATTAAAACTAATAAGTACGATCTAAGATCACATGATATGGTGGTAACCTCAAGTCGCTGTGAAGGTACCTTGAGCAAATCCTTCACTTGCAATTACTCGTGTGCTTTGTTGTGAAACTCTGATGCAGTGTCCGTGCTGTAGTGGGGAGCGCCTCTGGGTAGAGCTTGAAGGGGCGCTATGGCAAATGCGTGCACGAGAAATAAATAGACAACTTTGATTTGATTGGAGTAAAATTTAACTGTAGGGCAAATTGCAAGGTGTTATTTTAGAGCTCTCCGTATGAAGTTGAAGGCTAAGTCAAGCTTATGGGCCAGTGGGTGTCTGATCGTGCCAACATGTTACTATTCAGCCATCTATTTGATTTTCTGTTGTGCTTTTTGGGTTTGAAAAACAGCTCTACTTAGACTTAAATTCTAGGACAAATATTAAAGACTTAAATTCTAGGACAAATATTGGGGGCATCTATATATTGCAATGTCATTACTGTTTGATGATGATGATGGTTCTCTGCCCGAAGGCAGGTTCATTGGCTTTACGCCCTCGGGATGAGATGAGTGAGGTGGTTTTCCCGTTGCCTTCCCCACAGACAATGACGGGTAAGCAACTTGCCCAAGGTCGCTCCGCAGGAGCTTGCGCTCCTGCGTCGCACACGTGCTAGCCCGAGATATCTAAATCTCTGAATGTCAACTCCCAGCCCGGGGCTTGAACTGCAGTCCGTTGCGACTAACAGACGTATGCCGCTCTCGCTTACCGATGTAGCTAACTAGGCCAGTTTACCATTGTCAAAATCATTATTTTCTTTGTAGTACAGGAGCTGGTAATCTTCGGTCTTCAGTAATTGACTTTGAACATCATAAGAATAAAATAGTTCTTGAATGCAATTTGCAGGATAGCTGGCCTTGGCATTTTGATTTAATGACAGGAATTCATGGCTATTTATGCGGTTGGCACCATGTAATTGTGGATTCTGTAGCATGGATTGATTTCTTCGAAAATTTAATTCTGTCTGATATTATGCCATTATAATTTTATTTGGAACTTCCTGATACAGTTGTCCTAAACAATGCCTTGTGTATATGCTGACCTACCCTTTGGCACATTTGGCAAAATGAGCACGTGCATCGTGCAGCTTGAAGTATGTCGGTCATATTTTCCACGACAACTGGTCTACAGACAACTCGTCTAACAACAACTGGTCTGCAGACAACTGTTTTTGGGCCCTTAGGGAATGCTACTGCCTGCTTGTGGGATCTTTATTGTCCGACCTTTGGCCTGGCTGGCTGCGGATAATTTCGTTCTGCATCCTTAGATGAACTTGTTCCTTTGCACACGCTTTAAAGATGCAGCGTCATGCCTTTTCAGGGAGTGGCTCTCCATGTTCAGGTGGAAAAACCATCCTGCGGATCTACTTGGTCTTTCAGTTAGGGTCTGTGCAGGCATTCACCTTTTACAGACATACGAAACAGTCTGTTAATTCCATATATATGATTATGGGTTTGGGTGTCTAGAGTATTTATCTTTGAGCAGTGCTATATAAATGCCAAATCAATGAATATATGAATGAGTGAATGAATGCAATTTATGAATGAATGAATGCATTTCATGAATGGATGAATGAGGGAATGAATGCATTTCATGAATGCATTCCATGAATGAATGACTGAATGCATTCCATGAATGAATGAATTCATGAATGAGTGAATGAATGCATTTCATGAATGAATGAATGAGTGAATTCCATGAATGAATGAATTTATGAATGAGTGAATGGATGCATTTCATGAATGAATGAATGAATGCATTCCATGAATGAATTAATGAATGAGTGAATGAATGCATTCCATGAATGAATTAATGAATTAGTGAATGAATGCATTTCATGAATAAATGAGTGAATGAATGAATGCATTTCATGAATGAATGAGTGAATGAATGAATGCATTTCATGAATGAATGAATGAATGCATTCAATGAATGAATGAATAAATGAGTGAATGAATGCATTTCATGAATGAATGAGTGAATGAATGAATGCATTCCATGAATAAATGAGTGAGTGAATGCATTCCATGAATGAATGAATGAGTGAATGAATGCATTCCATGAATGAATGAATGAGTGAATGATTGCATTCCATGAATGAATGCATTGAATGAGTGAATGAATTAATGAATGAGTGAATGAATTAGTGAATGAATGAAGAGCGTGAAATGTTATTTGGTTGGAATGAGTGTCTTTTTGGTAAAGGATGCTATTATGAACTTTAGACATCACTTGCTAGATTACTGTGTTTTGTTTTTGTCATAAAAATTCTAATTTATTTCCATGTATTGATAAATTTATGCCTTTTCATAGCATTGCTAGTCTCTGACCTTAGAACTGTGAACGCATTTTTATCATGTGCATAGCATCATTCAATGGGAAGTAAGCTGGTTCCCCCATCGTAATTTATAGGGCAGAACTAGTTTCTATGCCACACGGCTTTTTGGGATTTATAGGAAATACTGCTTTATGATGAGGTTCTGTTATTAATGTTGTGTAATGAAAAGGACGTTTGAGACCAGGAGGCATGGTTCATGGACTTTGAATCCGGGTTTCATGCCGGAACTCATCAATGGCAAAATTGCGAGTGAAGGACTTGCTCAGGATCCCTTCGCGGCGGCTTGAGGTGGATTCGAACCTGCAACCTTCCGACCCCAAGGCGCTGAACATACCTCTGCTCCACCGTGCCCCATAATGAGGTTCTACCATTGAATCTAATTCAAAGGCTCTGGTAAAGTTTAAAATTGTCTACACTGTTATTTCGTAGTCTCTAAGGAGGTTCCAGTGTAATTCGTTGTTTAATGCTTGGAGTGTAGTTTATAACGGAACATGGGGTGATAGACAGACAGACAGACAAACAGACAGATGTCTTGCTGTTGCTTGTTGCATTGTCAGATTGTGCAACCAGGTGACGAATTTCATGTGTGATGTTTTTCAGCCGCGGAGAAAACCGGAGACTGGCCGTTCAAATCCCGGAGCCTTTTCCAGAGCAGGGGTACACGTTCCCACGAGGCTGCAGCCGAAAAAGAGCGTGACCTTCTACCATTCGGACGACAATGCGTGCTCCACACCTGAAGCACAGCCTCCCGTTAAAGTGCAGGAAGCTAGTTCTTGGCAGAAGAAGAAAGCCGCTATCCGTCGTTCGGCCCAAGACTTCAGCGCTGCATCTGAAGGCCAGTATCCCATTACACTGCCAGAAACCAAGGCTCAAGCAGGGAAGAATGCGGCCATGTTTCATACGACCCAGGATCTCGACTCTACGTACGAAGCGCAATCTTTGATTTATTTGCCGGAAACCAAAGCTCAGCCGAAGAAGATCGCGGGCAATCGCCGTTCGACCCCAGACTTAAGCTTGGGATGTGAAGGTCAACATGGCACTGAATTTCCAGAAACGAAATCTCAGCCTAGGAAGAACGCGGTCAAACGTCGCTCAACCCAAGACTTAAGCTCAGGATGCGAAGCTCAACATTCCACTAAGTTTCCAGAAATCAAAACTCAACCAGGGAAGAACGTGGTCATTCATCGTTCAACACAGGACTTAAGCTCGGGATGTGAAGGACAGTATCCCAGTGGTAAACTGCCGGACACCAAATCTCAACCAAGGATGATTGCAGGCATTGTCATCGGTGCAGCTCCGGCCATCATCTCCGAGCAGGAACTTCCGACGCCGCCCGTAAGATCGCAGAAGGTCAAGTTCCGTCCCAACAAGAGCCTGACGATCTGCCCGACGACCCTGCCGATCGGTTCCCCGCGCGAGGCGTCGACTCCGGACCGGATCCAGACCTTCCAGCCGCGGACGAGTGCCGCGATCCATCACGAGAAGCAGCAGACGTTCGACTTCGAACAAGCGCCGCAAGCGCACACTCCGGTGAGCCCCTTGCAGACGGATCCGGAGGATTTGCCGCCAAAGCGGAAGAGATCCGTTCGCCAATCGAGCGAGATGACGAGCGCCGACGGAAAGGCGGAGGCTGGCGTCGTCGTGAAGGTCGCGCTCAAGGACACGTCGTCGCAGACGGATCCGGTCGTGATATTCGTCGGGAACGTCGGCTCGATGGCCGAGCGACTGAAGCAGCTGGAGCAGTGGGGCAGTCAGACCGTCCTTGATGGCAACGACGTTCTTGTCGATGTGTCCTACGAGGGTGAGCTGCAGAGGCAGAATCTGGTGGTGGTTCCCCCTCCTCAGCCTCCGGAGCCGTCGTCGAAGCAGGAGTCGGACGATGACGACGTGATCTGCCTGGATGGCTGCCCGACGCCGAAGAAAGCTGTTGGTGCGGAGTCTGGCGCGTGTTCGATCGGCCAGGACAAGGGATTCGTCCAGAGTCCAAGTGAGAAGGCAGAGCCGAGGTCGAAAAAGAGGAAGCGGCAGGGTAGAGACGAGAGACAGGAGGAATGCCAGAGCGGAAGAGATTGGCAGGATTCGAGTGGCGATCAGTGCCAACGTCCGGATGTGAAACAGTTGGAGGATTGTCCGGCATCCTCGGAGAGGCAAGGGCGTTCTTCCAGAAGGAGGCTGCGACAGGCGCAGTGCGTGAGAGAGGAGGAGGAGCTGGAGGACCCGACCGGGAGGCAAGGACAGTTTCGAAATGAGAAACAGTGGCAGGATTGGAATGAGAAGCAGTGGCACGATCAAAATAGGAAGCAATGCGGGCAAGGTCCAAGTGAGATGCAGTGGCAAGGTCAAGAACTAAACGAGAAGCAGTGGACGGTTCCAAATGAGGTACAATGGCAGGACCAGCAACAAAATGTGAACCAAGGGAGAGCGCCGGATAAGGTGCAATGGTGCGCTGAAGAGCAAACTGAGAACCAGCTGAAAGTCGCAAACGAGAAACAATGGCACGATGAACAGCAGAGTGAGAACCAATGGAAGGCTCCAGATGGGAAACAATGGCAATGTCAACAGCACGATGAGAACCAATGGAAGGCTACTAATGAGGCGCAATGGTACTCTCATGAACAAAACGTGAACCAGCTGAACACTCCAAATGAGAAACAATTGCAAGATCGAAACGAGGGATCGCTTGTGGATCAGAATCCGGTGCAGTTTCAGGATGAGAATAAGGTACAGTGTCAGAATCCGAATGAGGTACAGTACCATGGTCGAAAAAAGAAATGGTGGCAAGATCCAAACGAGATTGTCTGTCTCGATGAGAATGAGGTGAAAGGGCAAGAATCGAAAGAGGTACAGGAGATACAATGGCAAAAACCGAAAGAGGTACAGGAGATGCTATTGCAAGAACCGAAAGAGGTACAGGAGGTGCAGTGGCAAGAACCAAAAGAGGTACAGGCGATACAATGGCAAAAACCGAAAGAGGTACAGGAAGTGCAGTGGCAAGAACCGAAAGAGGCTCAGGAGATGCTATTGCAAGAACCAAAAGAGGCACAGGAGGTGCAATGGCAAGAACCAAAAGAGGCACAGGAGGTGCAATGGCAAGAACCAAAAGAGGCACAGGAGATGCTATTGCAAGACCCGAAAGAGGTTCAGTTACAGGATCTAAATGAAATGCAATGGAAAACTGTGAATAAGATTCAATGTCATGGTCCAGATGATAAACAGGATAAAATTAAGAAACGGAGCCACGGTCCAGATGAGACACAATGGCAGGATCCGAATCATCAACAGCGGCAAGATCCAACCGCAAGTCGGGGCTTTGAGCGAAGTGTGAGCAAACGGCGAAATCCAAAGCAGAGATACGAGCAAGCTGTACATGAGAAGCAAAGACAGGATCAAGGTGAAACTCAGGGCAGTGATCCACTTGTGAGTCGTGCGCAGGATCCAAACGAGATCGATATAAAGGATCCGACTAGCGAGCAGGGATTTGATGTCAGTCTGAGTGAGGGGCAAGATCCAGTCAGCAATCAAGGCCAGGATCCAAAGGAGAAGAGACGCCGGGGTCCGAATAAGAAGCGGGGTGAAGGTGTAGGCGGTAGAGGGATGCGAGGTCGGACTCCGAAGCGAGGGCAGCCAGAGCTCTACACGGAACTGAGACCTAACCACTCAGTCGAATTCGGACTTCCTCTGAAAACTGAACCACGTGGTACGGAGTCCATGCTGACTCTCTTCAAGGACTTCCTGGGATCTGCCGAATCAAAAAGAGGCAGAGGGGTTCGAGTCCGAGGAGGCAGCTTTCGAAAGAGCACAGCGGGTGTGTTTATACCAGCGCTGAGCAGTCCTAGTGGCCTGTCACCGGCAGATTGGGATCAGGTGGCCTTGAGCGATCTATCCGATTCGGGTGTACTGTACGAGGAGCTGAATAAGAGCCAGAGTCTGGTAAGCAAGCCTAGAGCAGGCAGGCGATGTGTGAAGCCAAGAGCAGGTTGAGGCATCGCGACTTCTTGGTTGATCCGACTTTTATGAGTTAAGTTGTTAAGCTGTTCGAGTTTTTGACGATGATGTTACACGGGAGTTTTGCGTGTGACGCGGTTATTGTCCGGTGTTTTTTTAAAATTTATTGTCGAGCAGCGTTTATTTGTTTTGGAATTATGTATGACAAATCATTTTTGTGTGTGGAATCTAGTGTTTTTTGTTGTGGATTTTTTTAAACTGCGGCTGTTGTCTGCTTACTTTGAGGGTAATTTGATTGGTGTTTATTCCTACTTTAATGTTTGCTCTTTTCTTTTTAACACTCGGATGTGCAACAATGTTGCATGTAGAGTTTGTTTATGTTTTAACTAAAGGCTGTGTTACCATGTTGTCCAGGTACGTGCTGATATATATTGAGCTGAAAGCAGAGCATCTGTGTTAGAATTTAAAGGTCGTTACATTGAACACAAACTTTAAGTAATAAGGTTGAACGTAACCATTTGTTTTTGCTACAGGACAGATCTTGTATTAATTTTTAATTTGTTTTGTGATCTCGATAAGTCGTTCATTTTAAAGTTTTCGAAATGCGACAGAGCGTGCTGTGTAATTTTTTTGTGTTTTGTTTTTTCTAAATAAAGAAGCATTTTTGTAGTAAATATTTTGTTCTCTTACTGTTTGTGAAACAATTGAGTGTTCTGGTTCAAAAAAAAAATTATTCTTTGACAGACCACTGAGACCAGGTTGAAAGATGTAGTTACTGCTGAAGTAGAAGCAGTTTTATAAGTAGTAGTTAAGTTTTGCTGATGGACAATGCACAAGTGCCACTGTTTAGAATGTGGACATGACAATACTTGACCTATTGTTTGTTGCATTTAAGTACAAGTGATGTGAGGTATTAGTTTTTAGAGGACCTTGTGGTCAGACTTCCTCAAAGTAAACACAGTTCTGCTTTTCGAGTCTTGGACTATTGTAACTATAGGTACGAACAACTTTGTGAACTACTAGTGCATGCATCAGGGGTGCAATGGGCCTTGCAGTTGGGCAAAGGCATCAGGGATCATTTATTTGTACCCATCACCTGCTAAAATTAATACTAAGCTGGTGTCCGAAACTGATGTTGAAATTCATTGTATCAACAAAGATGCTGCTGGTATTGTATGCAATGCGAGACTCTTGCAGTCACTACTTCATAATTATAATTTTAGAATTCAATGTTTCAGGTTGTAGCGTGCAGTTTACACAAAAAGTTCACTTCCAAATGAATTTGTGTAGTGTAAAAGCTTTTTTGCTGTTAAAAAGTTGCAATGTTCTTTGTCCTCTGTTTGTGAGTAATTTACCATGGATGATGGGTAGGGAGGGAAGGGATATGCAGTTAAAAAAATATCCTTGCAAGAGCTCTGAAATATTGCATTTACTCTATGACAGTGGTTCCCAACCTTTTTTGACTTAGGGCCACTTTTTCTAAGTTGGAGGACATTAGGGGCCATACGACTTAAATTTAATTAACTAAAAGCATGTAAAATTGTTATAATTGAATCAAGATAGAATGTTTGATGTTATTTATAGACGTCAAAGTAAAATGTGTAATGGAAAGTAACTGTGTTCTATCCTGTCCATATTGTCAATTTTGTTGTATATTTTTGTTAATCCTTTGAGGGACAAGGGACATATTTTGAGACCTGGCGGTAGTGATGTAGCTTTTCCGGAAAAGTATTTTGACGGAAAGTTTCCGGAAACTTTCCGGAAACTTTCCGAAGAACCAGAAAATACATTAAACTCAGAAAATATAAGAATTTCACTATCAGAAATTTTTCTTATAGTTTAGACTCCTTTTATTTACACTACTTCTGTCGATGCAAACAATGTTGAACTTAAAAATAATTAATATGAGCAATAAACACTATTCATTAGCATTTCAGACTAGAGTAACCTATAGAAAACTAGTTGCTTGCATGTCTGCAGTCATCTCTGTTGCAGGAAATGTGTAAAAAACTGATATAAACATGAAGTAATACAGCATCAATTTCTGTTTCTGTCTTATATTTTCATAACTCAAAAATATGAAGGTGACTGAACGATAAAAAATATTTTCTCTAAATTTACAGCAAAGTTTAATTGCATTTAATTCCTAAATGTACCGGTGTTTTTGGGCTGTGTGAACAATTATCACTAACAGTAGCAGTGCCATCTATTGAATAAACTATTACTTATAACCACCTAAGACTGCTTATAGTGATGGATGTATTTAGTAGCATTATATTGAAAGAAAATTGCGGACTCCTTAGAATTGAGTATGTATTTAATAATATTTCATTGGCGGAAAAATACGTCTGAAAGTTTCCGGAAAAATATGAAACTTTCTGGACAATTTTTCCACCTCACAACACTAACTTATGATAGTGATTGATGTATTTAGTAACATTATATTGAAAGAAAATTTCGGACTCATTAGAATTGAGTATGTATTTAATAATATCTTATTGGTCGAAAAAATGTCGGAAAGTTTCCGGAAAGATTCGTCGGAAAGTTTCCGAAACTTTCCGGAAAGATATGAAACTTTCCGAGGAAAGTTTCCGCCTCACAGCACTACCTGGCGGGCTACTTTTTGGCCATGGGTTGGGAACCACTACTCTATGACGTTTTTGGAAACTGGTGCAGAACTCCCAAATCAGAAGATTCGTTTATTTTGGCTTGCATCTATAGGCCTATAATTCTATTGTAGCAGAATGCTTTCCAAGATAGGTGTAGTGACTAGTCCGTTGGATTACGGTTTGACTTCTGCAATGGATGACAACTTTTAAAAAGTGGAAAATGGATTGAGCAATCGTTGCTTTGTGCATTAACCAATAATTTTCTTTTATTCAGTAATCCAGTTGAAAGACTGCAACTTGTTACAGTATACAGTAATGAAATTAGTATGAAAGATGAACGCGTTCTGCAATTGAAACAATTCAAAAGAAAGCAAATTACGGAAGACAGGCTAAATGAAAAAGTTGCAGCGATACAAGGGAGATGAGAACCACTGTCAGAAATCAGACTTAGTAGCCTTATGATGGCATTGGAAGCAAGCATTGTAGAAGTTGTCCAAAATGGCTTTCCGCGCACAAATGAAGAATTCATACCAATTGCAAACTCGTCTGATCTTCCGTCCTGTAATTCACCTAATGAGACCCTCGATCCTTAGCAGTAGCCCTGAGGCCTCTGACCCCTTGACAACCGTACTCGAAGTCTCGAACCTTTTGACTACCTTTTGAGCAGCCATTCTTACGGCTCGATCAGTGGCGGCGCCAGGATTTAAGTTTGGGGAGGGGGCTGAACCCTCGAGAAAATTTAGCATTTTCCAGTTTCATCCGACAAAAATTTCTGACGACTTTTTTGTCATACGGTTGAAATCATGGAAATTTTTCTTTTTCATCCGACAAAATTCTGACGACCTTTTTTAAAAAGTCATTTGCTGGAAATATTTCAGTTTTACATGTAAAAAACCGGAAGGATGGACTTTTTAGGGGGCTTAGCCCCCGAGTGGACCTTTTGGGGGTGGGCTAAGCCCCAGCTCCCTCTGGCGCCGCCACTGAGTTCGACGCTGCGCTCGTTAATAGGCTATAGTGCCCTGCGCTAGGCTTTCTTGAGGGTCGAAGGAGGAGAGCGAACAAGCAGGACAAAGAGGAAGAGATGGAAATCGTTGTGGTGGTGTAGTGGATATATGTTCGTTGCCTTGCAGCCGAAAGGTTTCAGGTTCGAATCCGCCTCAAGCCGCCTCGTAGGGACCTTCGACAAATCTTTCACCCGCAATTGCTAAGCGCTTCGTCATGAAACTCCGATTCAGTGTCCGCGCTGTAATCGGGAGCGCTTCTTATTAGTAATCCTGAAAAGGCGCTATAACAAATGCGCACACAATATAGGCCTACATACGCTTTGTCGCGAGATCTCGTAAAAAGTAGCCCAACTCGCGACGATCTGACAAGTGACAACCCTGGTCAATGGTCATGCCCAGAGCCGTGCCTTTGAGTGGGTCTTCTAGATAGGCCCTACATTTGCGTCGAAGAAATAGGCCTAAAATAATAAATTAAATTCAGTGCATATTAATAAAACTATTTTATGCCTACTCTTCTCAGAGAAGTGATGTTTACGATACAGGTTATCGTATAATGAATGAATGAGCGAAAAAATGTGATGCACGCGTGGTTCGGAATGATTGTTGTTAATAATAGGTCTAGGCCTTATGAAGGAATTCGATGAATCAGTGAATCACGCAATTGTATAGATTTAGACTATAATTAGGTCTTATCATAGGCGTAGGAGGCTGGGGTCCAGGGAAATGCCACCCCCAAATTTCGGGCAAATGTGTTTTTCGGGCAAAACAGGCATGGGCGGACGAACCATGGGAGGATTTTTTCAGCAGGGGTAAAACACCTATATTTTCTGAGGATTAGTACGACTGTACGAAATGACTAAAAATAGGTCATCAGAAAATTTGGTCGATGAAAAAATGTCGGCGAATCGCGGTCCGCCAAAATATTTAAAGTATAGGCTACTTTTCGGGCAAAAGTAAAAACTTTGCCCCCCATGCACCCACTGTCGAAATGACCCCTATGCCTATGGGCCTAAATGATTGATTGACTGACTGAATGACTGCAGCGCATGACTGACCAATAATTATTAATTAATTGATTCTCTGACTGTGATTGATTGACTGGCTGGTTGATTTGGCCTACTGTCTGCAGCATGGTTGATAGATGGACTGGTCGATTGACTGATTGATTGAAAGCCGAATGCTTATAACAATGCTTAAGCTACGTATATTATGCGGTTCTCCCTTGAAATTTGGGTCCCGCGGTCAACTGTTAAATGCATTAGCCTAACGACCTGGATTCGATCCGCTCTTAGCCTATATAGAGTCACGACCCCTAGGCCTAACCAATTGAGTTTGGCCAGAAGTCTGTCGATCCAGTCCAGTGACGTTCCATCTGTGCACGGTCGGGTTCCAAGACGTAACAAGCACCGACTTTGTGTTATTTGGGTCGTTGTGCTAATAACGTTCAGGCAGTGCTCTGACCTAAGTAAGGACCATTGACAGCTCATCTAAGGGTTGTTCATGTAGCCGTTCCAAGAGGTAGGCTATAGCTCCTACGTTCCGGGCAGCATAGAGAGCACTAAACATCGCATCCAATCCCATCATTTCCTTCCCACTGAAACCCACTCGTCTCCTGTTTACGATGTTATCTCACTTGTAAATATTCGTCAGCTGCGATAGTGCGTGGCCGGACTTTCTTAGACAACAACTGGAAGTGTCTTTGAAGACGGACAGTGCGGTGCCAGTGCCACATGCACCTGGTATTTTCGGTAGTCTTGCGCACCAGCCTCCGTAGTCTTCCAGGCTATTAGCCTAGATGCAGCTAAAGTGGGATAGAATTTCTACGGCGTTTCGCTATGCATGGGCTTGAACGCATAGGCCATGCGAGTTATTTTTATTAGACAAACTTCCTGACTATTTAATTAGAGGTGACTGGTTAATTGGTGATTGGATATTAATTGGGTGAGTTAATGAGTCAACCTATCAATCGGTGATGATCGAGACGAGTGAAGTGTGAATTGGGGACTGGAATGATCGAGTGAAGGAGTAGCCTATAATTTATTAATTAATTTACATAATAAAAGTGAATTAATGTTTGTTGGATCAGTTGTGAATAGCTTAAAAAGTAGCCTATAAAATTTGTGCCAGATGGGCCTGTAGTTTAATTAATTAATTAGTTGATTAAACAATTTATAAATTGTAGCCCTAATTAAAGAACCATCTTAGAATATTGAGACAGCACTTTCACAAATTATCTGGTGCTGGCTGACAGTTTTCACAGCGCTAAATTTTATGGCAGTAAAGTCCCATGGTGGCTACCATTAGATAGGTGTGGCCTATACTTTTAGCACAGACACACGAATAGTGTGTCAATAGACACACTATTCATGTCCGCAGTGCCATTAGCCACTTAAATGTCTGAGGTTCGTAGACAATACCGTGATAAATACTTCCGTAGCCTACAGGGAGGAGCTAAATATAGTCTTTCCAATTGACAGGCCAGACATCTTCACTGTTAAGTGCGTTCGCAAGTTTTCTATTTCCGTCCTCTTACTTGTTCCGGCGCTATAAAACACAGGACGCCCGGGTATTCGAGCAAAGAAGTCGCGGGTACACTGTAACGTCGACATCGTCCGCAATAATAAGATGAATAGCGCAATACCAGCACAGGCGATTCTTCTGTTCGCAACCGTTCTCGTTGGGCTTTCTTTGGTGTTGGGTAACAGAGGTCGGTTGCTAAGGCAGGTCGTGATGGAAAGAGGTTTCGATGGATTGGAGGAAGAGCCGTGGAAGGACGTTGTGGATAGGAACTGGATGAGGACGACGAGGCTGAAACGGATGGACATTCCGCTTCCTCTCCCGGATCCAGTCAACAGGGACGATGACCACCACGAAACACACGCTGCAGAAAACAAAGACGGAAAAATCGGTAGAACAGATTACATTTTTATTACTGTTATTGACTTTTTATATAGCGCACGTTCAAGGTGATCTACTCAGAAGCGCTCCAAGTCCAACAACGCGCTAAACAAGGCAGTTAAAAGAAACATAGTGGTGTGACCTCTAGGCGGGGAGCATTAGGGAGCCCATTCCGGGTTCAAGTACATAATAATGCAATGTAGATGCCTTAATAATTTTGCACAAAGCTATCGTCATAATTATCATCATTGTAATGCTAGCCATCACCTTCGCCGACGCCGCCACCACCACCACCACCACCACCACCACCACCACCACCACCACCACCACCACCACCACCACCACCACCACCACCACCACCACCACCACCACCACCACCACCACCACCGCCACCACCACCACCACCACCACCATAGATTGAGTATTAGCATATTAGGCCTACGAATATTAAGATTTTCAAATATTCACGAATATCAACGAATATTAAAACTGACAACTAATATTAGGCCTATTAGTAAAATATTAGGTCTATGTTCTTTCAAGAAATTCCCGATTCTTAATCCTTATTTTGTTATTCATGAAAATGTTTAAACTTCTACTGAATGAATTGTACACAATTTAGTTATACTACGCATAGGACTATATAAGTAAGTGACAATAACTTTAATAGATTATCATTTATTGTTACAAACTTCAAGGCCTCTGCCAAGTCTGGCCAATGTGGCCATGCGGCATTCATATCACATTCTATAGTTGATGCTAGTCACCTTGTCTGACTTCTGACCACCCTCCCCAACTGAAAATTAATTTTAAAGCTGTTTTCCGTTTGGATGGGCTACGATTAATTTTCTCTTTACCTTAACCGACCTGATCGTGTGTTCCACCAGAATGTCCGCTCAGTGAAGATGGTCACCGATTATTCTTCTGCCCCACCCCGGATGACCAGGGCGCCATGATCTGCATCGATGACCACGACCTCTGTGACCGGAAGAAGAACTGCTTCAACGGGGAGGACGAGGATGAGACCGTCTGCATGTTCCATCGAATGGTAAGTCAACCATCCGTGAAAAGAAATCAATCAATCAATCAATAGATCGATCGGTCAATCGATCGATCAATCAATCAATCAATCAATCAATCAATCGATCAATCGATCAATCGATCGATCAATCAATCAATCAACCAATCAATCAATCAATCAATATGATTCAGATCAGCTGATTTTCAGTTGTCTATTAGTTAAGATGTTGCTAACGACTTAGGTTTTAGTTATAGTTATCGTTAACGAAAACTCCATTGCTTCAGATCATTGTCTATATTTATAATTGTTTAGAGCGTCCTCCCAGAGTCCTCTCAGAGACGTTGTTTACGTCGTCACAATCAGGCGAGGCAAGGTGTGTCTTCGAAGCTGTCCGTCAGCTGTAGCCTAAGTATAGGCTTATAGGCTACTTAGCCTACTTACTACCTCGTTTTATTAGCAGTATAAAAATTACAATATTGTTTTATTTAGTGAAACGCCTGCAAACGCACTGGGCTGTACATGTACAAGTTATGCAACAATCTTAGCCTAATTGACTCAAACGTAACTAGACCTACTAACTGAACAAACGGCCTGCAATACACGGCGCCGATAGGCTAAGCCTACAAAGCACGTCCGCCCTATGGGGCTCGATCTCGATACTTCTCGTTCTCCATGCCAGTGTGTCATAGAATGCGCTACAGGGTCCCCCACCCAGGGTGAAGAGGGTAAGGTATTTGGTCCATAAGATTCTTTTCGTTTATTCAAAAGTCAGGACACCCTACTAACATGCTCATAACTCGCGCCAATGTTAGTCTTCGTGTCTTTCAACGCCTCTAATTCCATCCCCTATGCGCCAGCATCCGTAAGTTCTAGTAATAGCGTCTTAAAAATTTTCTCTGATAGAATATAGGCTTATGTATATTATATGCGATCACCACTGTGCTGTAAATTGTGTTTGTTTTTTTCTTTCACAGACCCTAAACTACATCAAGGTTCTAATGGGAGCGATCTACGGACTGACGAGATCTGTTGTATAATAATCTTCGCTCGAATTTTATTTAAAATTAATGTTGCCTGCGTTTTTTTGTTTATCTTTCGTCAAATAAACAGAAGGATTAATTAAGTGTAGGCTCGTGATAATAGCGAAGGATAATCCAATCGGCGAACGACAGGATGTCGAATACTGCGCAAGAGAATTTAAGTAGGCCTAACTATACGGGTAACTAAGACTATATATCTACAACACGAAACCACTTGAACTTTATGGAGAAACTATAATTATTGCAAATGTCCAACTATAATTATATAGCCTATAAATTATTAGGTGTCTATGGTACCAGGTTACTTGAATGTCTTAATGGGTCAGCTTAAAAAAATTCGATCGCGCTAGAGGCGTCCACGACCAAGGGTTAATGGTACCGCCTATTATTGTCCGTTTCCTCATTGCTGACCGTTATTATAGGACTGTTAAAGGCCTAATGTAGCCTAATTATAATTAGCCTTTTTATATACACGTAATGAAGACTATAAAACGGGCTATTTGTGAATATGTTTAACCTAATTGTAGGCCTACGTGCATGATCTTATGTCTTGTGTCATCAGCGAGAACCAAATATTAAAGGAAACTTCATAGTTTTAAAAACTCCGTTTACTAATTTGTTTTCAGAATAAATAAACAAATGAAATAGATTGGCGTTAGATTGTGAGTCAAACTTAGCAAGTACAGAGCGGCCTTAAACTATAAGTAACAAAAGCATACCCGGTAAGCAATGGCATGCAGTGAAGGCCATTATGTAGTTAGGTCTATCTTGCGAAACGCAACATGTAATAGACCTAGTTGCTGTTGGCTATAGGTATGGTTTTACTCTGTTCGAGAAAAAGCTGTAGGCCTAATATTAAATGAGTTTCATGCCTTCGACACCGTTTTTATTTGTCAGCATCGCACAGCCGTTAAACCTGGGCAGAACGGAGGCTTAGCCTACTATTTGTTGATAGGAGGAGACTATAGAGAAAAATCGTTTGAGTGGGGTCCAATACTTGGAGTGTTTTCCAAAGCTCATGCTGCACAGAATCGTGAAAAATACACGAAATCACAACACACAAATGTAACAGTAATTGTAATCTGACATTTATGAAGCGCCAGCCAGAGAAAAACTCATCAGTAGCCGTACATTGAGAAGTAGATACAGGCGATCCTGTCTACATAAATATGGATTGCCATGCTTTGATTGTAAAAGCTTAACTATAAATCAATAATTATGAGAAGAACTTGAAAGTTTATTCTTAATGATAGCCTGCTGTTACCGGTTGCCGGGGTTTGCAGTGGCGGCGCCAGGATTTCAGTTGGGGGGGGCTGAATCTTCGCGGAGGAAATTTTCCATTTTCATCAGGCAAAATTTCTGACGACCTTCTCTTTAGTTATCCGGTCGAAAATTGTGGAAATATTTCAGTTTCACATGTAAAAAACCCAGGATGGCCATTCTTAGGGGGCTTAGCCCCCGGGTTGTCTTTTATAGGGGTTTAGCTCCCCCCTAGACTCCCCTAGCGCCGCCACTGGGGTTTGTGCAGCTACCAAAGAGGCAAACGGCCGCAAACCGACAACTAAACTCTCTTCTTTCTATCACTGGGGTTAGGTTCCGTAGTCTACGCTTTTCGACGCAGATAGTACTGTTGTTGCAAGCAATGTCTCTAGGGCGACTGGTAGACCTGGGAGTCGACCCCAATAAGTCGACCCCAGTCGACTTGGTCATCCCAAGTCGGGTCGGGTCGTTTCTGCTCACCGCAACTGACCCCAAGTCGAATTTTGTAGATAGAAGTCACTTGAAGTTGTTTTTACCTCAAGTCGACTTAAACCGACTTGAGACACAAACATAGTTAAATTTGTCACTTCAAAGTTCAAACCAATGATCGTGACAACATTTAGGCAGCTTTTGTTGCATAGACTGCAGTGTTTACAAGAATGAATGAGCTAGGCCTTTGCTAAGCAGAGACTTAGGCTAGGTTACTGATTTTATTTTGCCAGTAGCCTACGCTATCGTGCAGACTGCCGTCTGCCGATCTATTCATATAATTTGTAATTTTATTCTTAAACGTCACGCTTAGGCATGCGCTTAATTAAAATGTTGAAACAAAATGTTACTAAAATATTAGCACGTGTGCTTACAAAGCAATCAGTGGACTTATAGTGGTCAGTGAATTCGGCGCAAAGCAAGCTGGATCTACAATTAAGGCCTAGGCTATAATAAATCGATAGTTTGGCGCTACTTTTGGTGCGCTGCATCTGCAGTTGTCTGCAGACGGAAAATCTATTGTAGGGCCAATTGGACAATGAAAGACTTTACTGTCAGTGAGTAGGCCTATTAGCTGTAGTAGCCTACTGTAGGATGATGCGTTTGCAATGCTATATGCTAAGTTGCGGAATCGATGTTAGTGGTCAAATAATTATGAAAACAGAATTACAAATTAGGCTTATCATAACACGCCATTCAGTGCGACCATGCATGCAGTCCGCGGTTCGCTATTTTATCTTGGACCTTGCGCTTTTTAAAAATTTATTTAATATTAATATTGAAAATAATAATAGTGAGTGCAATTTGAAAAATCACAGACAATGGACAAGCTAAAATTCATAGGCCTAATAATTTGCCGTCGCATTGTCTATGTTACTAGATGGCCCAAAGTAGGCCTACCACAAAACTATTCAAACTGAAACACAAACAGCTTGAAATGGGCTTAATAACACTTTAACAAATTCATGCATCAATTAAGTGTTGAGGCCTCATAACTCATTTGTAGGCCTAAATGAAATTAGCCTAGTGCTTGCAAGAAAATTGGCTTGACTTCTTGCATTAGTAACCGTACGTACGTAGACCTATATGCCAATTCCTGCATACCATAAGTCAGAAGTCGACTTCAAGTCGGAAGTCGGTTGTTTTTCTGCCAAGTCGGGTCAAGTCGTTTTGACGCCGAGAAGTCGACTTCAAGTCGACCTCAAGTCACTTTAGGGTCAAGTGGGGTCAGATTAGCTGACCAAAGTCACTCCCAGGTCTAGCGACTGGACGCACAAAGTAACACCGGTATTGTCTAGGACGAATTCACTCAGACACTGGTCATAAGCAGTCCTTATTCCTCTGAACCTAAGAGAACGCTTGGTATCTTATAACCATAGTTGTAAAAAACTTTTTTTCGTTTTTTATTCTCTCCCAAAAAACGTCGTTTTTTTCGTTTTTTATTTTCCTCATCGTTTTTTATCGTTTTTTTCGATTTTTATGTAACTTTATTTAATTATTTACTGTCTAATATTGTTTTGCTTAATTTAATTTTTGTCTGATATTCCATACGTTTTCACCGTAGCCTACTCTCAAGGATGCAGCTAACTATAGGGTCTTTATGTAATTGTTTAAGTCATAATTTTGAGAAATACATGTAGTAGATCCCTACAAGAAATGAAATTTCTAAGAGTTATTTTGATATAAAATTCTTGGACATAATTATTAATATTTATAAGTAGCAATTTTAAGCACAAAATAATGTACAATATATAATTTAGTAAACATCTGTGGTTTTTGCTTCTGGTTAGATTTTAATTGTGTTATGTCGATCAGCATAAACTTATAATGTGGACTTATGTCTACAATTTAAATTTGAAAAGATTTCAATACCTTTAATTTGTCCGAATTTCTTATTAAACGAAAGTTATAAGAAAAAATAACTGTGGTAGATTAATTTTACTTATACCAATTATTTTGGCCTAATAATAAAGTTGTGTTATTTGCAGTTTCTTAATAAAATTGCATAAGCAATTAAGGTTTGTAAGCTGAAAATGAAATTTCAGATGTAACAAAGGCAAATTATTTTCCGTTTCCGTTTTTTATCGTTTTTTTTCGTTTTTTATTATTTCGAAAAAAACGACGTTTTTTACCGCTTTTTATTTTCTTTTCATCGTTTTTTACATCTATGCTTATAACATTCATTCATTCATTCTGAAAATTTGCATAGCGCCTCAAGATATCTACTCAGAGGCGCTCTCTGCACTAACTAGCCGAAACGCCATTAAGAGTCATATCGAGCGAAAAATAACAACAAGTTGCAAAACAAAACACAGTAAACTGATAGAGTCACCAATGGCGAACCCTCGCAAACACGTAGAGTTAACCATCAGATATCAATGGCGACAGTTCGAAAGCCACGAGGACCTGTAGACTGATGAGTCGACGTTTAGGTCAGGAAGATAGGAAGAGGATGTCTTAACCGTGAAAGGAAGGTAAAAGAAACAAAGAGATTTCTGCTAGCAAAAAATCGAATCCTGTTCTGGGACAGGTCATCCTCAGGATGTTGCCAATCCGGAGACCGCGATTGAGACTGGATCGGTCCACGAAGTGTGTAGTGTTTCCTTCATAGACAAGTGGCTAGTCACGAACCTCATCTGATAAGAACGGCCAATCTTAGTAGAGTCAGAGAACAGCCATTCTATATTGTATAC
Organism: Lumbricus terrestris; assembly: GCA_949752735.1. Taxonomy (NCBI): domain Eukaryota; kingdom Metazoa; phylum Annelida; class Clitellata; order Crassiclitellata; family Lumbricidae; genus Lumbricus; species Lumbricus terrestris. The sequence continues at coordinate 14,315,784 of OX457040.1, read as the reverse complement.
GTAGACCTAGACAAGATAGTGACTCCATGCAGACGGAAAGTGAGCTGGAACCGACGCCGCCGGTGAACAACAGGGTATAGCGTCAGGGGCCAGGGGCAGGTCCAGGGGGCCAATCCGGCCATGGCCCCCATTTAGAAATTTCTTTATTTTTACCAGCTATTCTGGCTCGGAAAGTTGACGTACCCTCCCTCCTATGAGTAGTTCCGCAGGCCCCTCCCAACGACACACGAGGGCTGTACACGAGGTCCGCTAAGAGCTCAAGAACACTGTAGCCTACTACAACTAAAAAACTAGAAAAAGGTCATCACTCATCAACTATCTTGGCGGATAAAATGGCAACTTTTTGTTGCAAACTGGACAAATGTCTAAAAAAGGTCATAAGAATTTTCGAAAATTTTTCCTGTCCCAAGATCGAAATGTTGGCCCCCCTTCGAAAATTTCTGTATCCGCCCTTGTCAGGGGCGCCCAGTCGCCACATTAGATGTGTTTTATAGTTGTCGCCACGAGGACAGCTTCTTTCTTTGGCGACAGACCAATTTTATTATTATTGTACTTCGCTCGATCCGTGGTCGAGGCATTTACGATCAGAAATGTTTACCGGAAGTGGGCTATGTTATTGCCAGTAGGCATACCTGTCGTTCAGTTGCCTAATGAGTGATTCACGTCGAGTCCAAATACATAAAACTCATCAGATGTAGATGTATTCAACAATTTTAGACGCCAGAAAACCCATGTGAGTTTCAGTTTAAATGGAAATCGATGTTTACTTTCATGTCTTCATGCTCAAAATGTGATCGTCTCTTAAGTACAGTAGTGAGAATAACGCAAGAGTTACATTGATTATTTCAATTTTAGATGATTTAGTGTTCCATCATGACCCGACACTGTGGCAAGATGGACCACTGCATACTGCAATCAGTCATAGCCCTCGCATTAATTATTATTATTATTATTATTATTATTATTATTATTATTATTATTATTATTATTATTATTATTATTATTATTATTATTATTATAAACAACTTCCTTTATTGCAAAACAGACAAGTTCCTATTCTAACATCAATTCCGAAGAGAAATAATTGCAACTATGGTTCTTGGACCTGGTCCCCGGTGTCATGCATGAAGGACCCTCTAAACGCTATTGCGTTGTAGCGCTGAGTGCAAATGGACAGGCGCTGAAAAAGATGTGTAGACTCCTGAGGGTCACCCGTGACGGCAGTCAGCCGGTGACCTAATTCCACAATAAACTCGCGACCTGAAATGTTAATTGGTCCCAATGTTTCCAACGCAATCGGAACGAAGTTGTGGGATGCAGGGAGGTCTGCATATTTAGCCACTTTACGCGAGGCGGCCAGTTCGGCCGCACTCCCAGGTGTCGTCGCTGTCTTATCTATGTATGATACGGCGCAGGTATGGATGCTGGTTGCGTCCCAGGTCATGTATTATTATTATTATTATTATTATTATTATTATTATTATTATTATTATTATTATTATTATTATTATTATTATTATTATTATTACTTTTAATCTTACGATTTTACATTAGGCCTAGGCTACTGCTTCCATCATAGCCTGAAATGCACAAAATTCAGCGTAGCCCTATAAATGAGCTCACGATAAACACTTCAGCCAGAATACCAACAGGTTAATATTGCCAGCAATATCAACGAAATCTATGATTTTTAGCATTCGACCAATCACATCGTCATGCGCCATGTTTCATGACGATTTATGGCCTGTCCATCAACGCCCCTATTCGGCTTGGCAAAGAAGCTGCGTCTAAATCGTAATATTTAAGACACTCTGCAGTGAGCTCTAACCGCAGAATTCTTCACACGCGAAGGTCGTAAAGTTGATGATGTAAACTGGTTGACGTAAGATTTTCTCGTTCAGAAATGCTGTTATTTCTATCTGTCGCCATTCTACTGTGTGTCACAGGCCAATCATGGTAATATTATTGTCGACATTTCTTTCTACCAGCTCTTATAATGATACAAGAAAAAGTCTCTTATTGTAGCCTAATGGTCGTTTGGAAATCTAATGATTGTCGTTTCAGGTATCTTCCTGGCTGATGATAGATCTATTCAAGGCCGTAGCCAGGATTTGATTTGGGGGGGTGTTTCACTAATTTCCCTTCGTAAAAACTGATGACTTTTTTAGTCACCCGGCCGAAATCTTCAAAAAATGTCACCACTTTCTCTTTTTAGTCATCCGGCATTCTGTTTTTTTTCTCCATTTTTCCATTTCGGGGGGCGTTTTCATGGTTTATTTCATGGGTTTTACATCATGTGCTCGTAAATGCATTCTATTATTTTTCCCATTTCCCATTTGGGTGTGTGTGTGTTCAAACACCCAAAACACCCCCCACCTTGGATCTATTGATATAAAGAAAGTTTTTTTTCATTAACTGCGACCCCTTCGTACAAGTGTAAACCCATTGCCCTACCCCCTATTAAATGTAGGTTTTTATTGTCTTTAAATGGTCTTCTTTAGCCGCTTTGTCCTGTGTGCAGCACTTCGTGGGGAACTCGTAGGGTTGTAATAATTACATCGTTGCTGCAAGGTCTAGATTTAAGATTTTCTCTTGCTGAAATGCGGTTATGTCTATTTGTCGCCATTCTACCGAGTGTCACAGGCCAAATAATTGTGGCAATAATTTATTTTCAACATTACTCTGATCATGTCAGTGTACGTCAGCTCTTAAAATGATACTATATCAAAGTCTCTTTTTGCAATGTCCGTTGGAAATGCAATTTCCATTGTTGTTTGAAGTGGGTTACTGCAGGCCTACATGCATGTTCTTTCAGGTTGATGATATTAATAGGTCTATATATACATATTTTAAAAATAATTTCCTTTATTGAACAATCCGGTTGACAGAACGCAACCATTTTTTCAGTGTACAAATATGCAGTTGAAAATAGGCTATTCATTGGAGCACAGATCACAGAATTTCATGAATCTTATCTACATGTACCAACAGAGCAGACAGCCTGCAATAATAGGTTTTAGGGCCTATAGTTATATACATTATGATATCAAACGGTGGCACAACTCGTGTCGGTACTTTTATAAGCCATTGATCAAGAAAACCTAAATAAAGTTTGGAGACCCGTGACTGATCTTCCTAGAGGCACGGAATTTCTCTGACCTATACCCTGGCAACAGATACAGACAGAAATTAAATCTAGTAATATGACTTTAGCCTATGCGATGTAGCGTCACATGGTGTCATATCCATTGCTTGAAATGCAGTGTCTTTTCAATGTTCGTGTTACAAACTGGTGTGGTCCGTGTGGAGGTATAATTTATTGTATTGTGCTGTGTTGTTGTATTTGGTGCGCGGACGATTTATCACCGCACGGTTGATCACCGGACGATTAGGCTTAATCATTTCGGACGATTGATCATCGGCCGATTGATCACAGGACGGTTGATAGCAGGACGATTGATCATCACATGATTCATATAAAAACGATATGACACAAACTCAATCTACCACATATTGTATTTAATTTGTAATGAAATCATGAGAAGTGAAATGTGAAAATATTTTGAAACCGCTGTCAAGCGTTTTTAAACAGGTAGCTAATAAGATAAATCGGCAACTACACGCAGGTAAGTAAGAGCATTACAAAATTGTGATTTACTATTTGATGTATGTAGCCTACATAAAAGAATTAAAAGAGACCAACTATGTTTATCTTTACTAGCGGTAGGCCTACATGATTTTGTGTGATCAACAAATTCTTCAGGCTCTTCCATTTGTATTCTGCACGCTGCAATTATGAAATTTTGCTTTAAAATTAAGTTCATCATTACAAATCTCAATGTTATAGGGCTGAGGAAAGATGCTGCCCAGGTCTCCCATGCTACAATAACAACCCACCATACAATGATCGTCCTCTGCCCGAATGCCAGAAAGATATCAACATCAATATGATTGTAGGCCCTATACACCCGTCAGGATCCGACAAATGGCCAGGCTATTACCAGGGATACAATTCCGTAAGTAAGCTTACTCTAATCATGTCAGTGTAAGAACGATTTGCACCATATAGCCTGACATCATGGGTGAATTCTGAACTTTTGTGGTTAGTACACGCCGCCACCGAAAAAGTTGACTTATGGGTGCAAAAAATCATCGAATGGTTTTTTTTATGATTTTGCGCCCGACAAACTCTCATCACGGCATGAAACGGGTCTGATTTTTTATTTTTTTATTCATAAAGCGCGATGTTTTCTGATTTGTAATCGTCATTTTATTTCTGCGATCTTTTTTAACTGCTGCCCACATAAAATTATGCCCACTCCCTTGACACAGCTGCGCAAAGTGCATATAGACCTACAGGTCGTACGTCTTCTTTTCGTTCTCTGCCCTTAGGCAGGTTCGAATGATTGACGTCTCCATTCTTCTCTGTTATATGTGGATTCGTCATTCATTTAACTTGGGAATTGTAGAGAGATGGTTTCCCGTTGCCTTTCTCCCGGTGTTTTTAAGGAGACACCATCTCCCAGCGTCGATATCCTCTATCGTCCGTCCTTCGGTTTCTTCGCCCATGTGGGCATGGCATATACCGGCGATTGCTCGGTCGCCCACCACGCTCTTTGTTAAAACAGGGGGGACCTCGTGAAGGTGGCGTGGTTGAGCATTTGGGTAGCAGAGGCTATTTTGAGACGCTTGCTTGCCCCATTCCCCACCCCACAGGGTCACAGGTCCTACACCAATTGTATTTCAGCATGATATTGCGGAGCGGACAGCCTTCGTGCTATCAATTAATGTGTTCAACTTGCATAAATCACAGTTGTTTGTTCACGTATTTCAATAGGCCAGCGATCTTGTAGCAGACGATAATAATATTATGTCCACACTAAAAATTACTGACGTGTTTGGTGTAGCATAATGGCGTTTCAGGTCCTCGTTCAAAGCCAATGTGACGACAGTGTTTGTGGTTCACGGATTGGATTCAATTCGAATGAATCCATGGATGTCTGACATTAAGGACGCCTTCATAAAACTTGTGAGTGCATTATTTTGTTGGTGTAATTTTATTGCTGACATCGTGATGTCGTCGCGTTGAATGCAAAGGTCAGGCATTTAGAACTAGCCAGGTGCAATAATAATAATAATAATAATAATAATAATAATAATAATAATAATAATAATACTAATAATAATATTATTATTATTATTATTATTATTATTATGATGATGATGATGATTATTATTATTATTATTATTTTTATTATTATTATTATTATTATTATTATGATGCTCTTTATTCTCTTTAGTCTCCTTTTCTAGTCTCTGTCAACAGAGTCCGCGGCGCAAAATATTTCTGTAACCAGGGCACAGTCAATGCAGGCATAGGCCTACAAGAAACTTATGCAGGGCAACACAAACAAAATTCTGGCATTCTTGTGGCAGGACAACGACCTGCTCAAAGACTCTATTACCATTTACCAGAGCATCTGCTCTGGTAAATGGTAAATAGCTCACCATGCTATTGCACAAGTAGTTCGTCTGAATGTACGCATGCGCGTATGCATGTATGTATGTATGTATGCATGTATTTATGTATGTAAGTATGTATGTATGTATGTATGTATGTATGTATGTATGTATGTATGTATGCATGTATGTATGTATGTATGTATGTATGTATGTATGTATGTATGTATGTATGTATGTATGTATGTATGTATGTATGTATGTATGTATGTATGTATGTATGTATGTATGTATGTATGTATTAGGGTGTCCCACGATTGCACAGGAAAAATATTTTTCTTGAAACTTGAAATGCAGTCCCTCCAGAAAGTTTCCTCATGGTCCTATGATAATACCTGCCAAATTTCATGACATTTTGAAAATATTTAGAGGGCCCTCAAAGCTCATAGGCCTATAATAAATTGTCACAAATTATACGTACGATATATCTGAGTTTGAAATTTTCGGAGGTACACACTTTGATCCCACTAGCGTGCTTATGTATTGCTTAATAGCATTATATTGCTCTGAAATACTAAAATTTACAAATATGCAACCTTATTGTATTTGTGAATGAGGTTTTTAAGCATAAAGACGACAGCTAAGCTCTCGAGCAAACGAAGGATGTAAATCTGTCGTGCACGGGGATTGCAGGCCGCTACCTCTACATGACCATCATCACTGGAGTGGTTATGCATAAAGTTAGCAGATTGCCAGTCCTGATTTCTTCTTTAGTTGGTAGAAGTACTAAAATATTGGTGTACCAGAGTTGACTTCTGGATCAGGACAGGAATCAACGGTAGCAGTTTCGGACCTTTTGATGCCGTGGCAGTGTGATGCATTAATTATTGGCAAATGCTTTGAGACAACGGCCTTGAATAACTGCATATTAAATAGAGCTTGCAGTGCCTTGCACCCTTCTACATCAGCCATCAGTCGTAACATCTTGTTGACATCACAGAAATCTTTTAAGTCCTGTTGCCTGGTGCATTCTTTGCGTCCTTGGTAAAGTTTGACCATGGTCTGTAATTAAGCTCTTCAAGCCATTTAAAGATGAATGCGCTCCAATATGGTTCACCGTCAACCAAACCCTCGACCAATGCTACTGCAGTTTGCATCTAACAAATCATAGGAATTCATTACTGAACAGCTTCAGCGTGGCCATCCTCTAATAATGACATCAAGAATTTCCTCAGCTCTTGGTATCCTTAGTTGGATTGAGCAATTCTGTAGCATTCGCAAACCTGGTGCCGATCACAGAGCAAGTTGGATGGGTAAGGCAATATAGATCTAATTGCTTTATGATGGAAACGAATCACATATACAGTTGACGACCGTGAATTACAGGGCATCCAACCCAAACAATTCTTAGATTTGTGGTTGACATCTACAGTCAGGCGGTGTTCTCATGTAGACAGTAGAGTCTCTTTGAATTAATCCAAAGCTTTATAATTCTGGCAATGCTGCTCTAGACGACAAGTCTGCAAATGATGCAGCATCATTCTTGGTATACCAGTACTTAAGATATAAGAGATAGAAATTATTTCTGTTCTTTCAGTGATTGTCTCATTAATGTGGAATAACGGGGTTATCTCTTCCTAAAAGTTTTTCCCAAACCATGCTGCTTTCAAAGATAGTTTTCTCGATCTTTCAGTGAAAGAGTGGCGAGATAGCCAATCGTATAAGGCCACGTGTGATTTTTCATAACATTGGTCTGTGTAAATGACTGTGATGAACAAACATGACGCAGCTTTGATACAGAATTTCAGCTCAGCGATAACGAAGAATGGAGATCGGAGACAATTTCTCGTACAAGTTGTCGAAAAACATAGGCACATGTTTTCTAACCACAATTGTGAAATCTTGCTGACATGTGTAAATGTAGAACGTAGAACTGAAGAACAATTTGAGTGCAGTGATGTAGAATAAGTAGGCTAGATCAATATGAGAACAGTGAAAAAATAACGGGCGAAACGTTGATTTGTGTGTAGCTGCATGGTGTGTGCAATTAAGACTTCACTGTGTGGTCCTAGGAAAAAACAGGGGTTGAACTCCTCAGCCCCCTCAGGATTTCTTATCAGGAAACAGATGAAGGTATGGAGGAGCTAAAACCACGACTTGTTACATTATCAAGAGTTTGTAATGACTACTCCCAATGATTAGTTGTGTGTACACTGATGCTGTGTCCAAAGTCCAAAAATCTCAAATTTTTCTCGATTTTGGCATTTGTTGAGCGTAAGACTATGCCCAAAATATCCATTGTATCCAGTAAAGATAGGTATCTGTAAATTCTACCATTTAAGAGCTTTCCAATGGTATTAAATTAGTTGTAATAGGATCAATGGTTGTGATCTAAAGGCATTTAGGAGTTGGACACATTAGGCGCAAATTATGTCAATATGGGTAAAATTTGGGCGGCTTGAGGGACCCCTAAATATTTTTGTGGTGTCATAAAATTTTACAGGTGTTATTATGGGACCATATGGAAACTTTTTGGGGGGACTGCGTAGAAAAATTCGGAAACAATATTTGTTGGGACACCCTAGTATGTATGTATGTATGTACGTATGTATGAACCCTTGTTATAGCGCCCCGTTAGAACCTACTCAGAAGTGCTCTCGACTACCAAAGCGCATGAGCAATTGGGAGTGTTAAGGATTTTCCCGTTGTCCCTATGCGACGACTTGAGGTGGATTTGAACCCACAACCTTCCGACTTCAAGGCACCGAACCGAACATACTCTTACACCACTGCGCTAGGCGCTAGAGTAGTAGTGGTAATGACAGTAGAAGTAGTAGTAGTAGCAAATAAGTACTGGTAGTAAAATATGGTTTCGTAAAGATACCCTATCAGATCTACTAGCGCATCATTAGATAAGTCGAATAATCTTCTATATAGACACGCCAAAAGATAGTTCTACTTCGCATCTCAACTGATTTTATGCTTCCACAGGGGGTTTACAATGTGATCTTAGTGACCTGGAGAGGTGGAATGGAACATTCCAATTACATCCAGTGTGCCTCAAACACGAGAGTCGTTGGTGGAGAGATTGCCTCCGTATCCAATAACACGATTAACAAGGGAAAATCGTCTAAGGACCTTATGTACTGTGTCGGAGCGAGCTTAGGAGCCCACGTCTGCGGTCAAGTCGGGCAACAAGGGCAGTTTAGAAGGATATCTGGTAGGATTTCACAGTTCGATTAGGCCTAACTTAAACATTCGAATTGCTTCTCAACGCTCGTGAGTAAGTTGGTGCCCTTCGTTTGGCTTTCGAGTGGCACTCTAGGCATTTAGAGAATACAATTCTTTCTCTTTTACTAATTTCGCCTAAATCAGTTTGTGGATAAATGAATAATATTGCCCAAGTCCGTTAACTAGGAATAGGCCTAATAGCAAGCTCGTAAGCGGCCACGAATGCCGCAATACAGGCCTGAATTTGACTTTCTGTTCGGGCTACGGAGTATTTGCAAACACTGTTGGCTTGAATGGAGCATCTTTGCAATTCAGATCTTTAGTTCTTTCCCTTCCCAATTCATTATCGATTGTCAGGACTTTTCAGGATTGGACCCGGCTGGTCCAGGTTTTGAGAATTCTTCAGTTGGGCTGAACCCCAACTGCGCCGATCTGGTCGATAACATCCACACAAATGCGGAAATCATCCCAAACCTTGGCGCCGGAATGGTGAAGGCCATCGGACACATTGATTTCTACCCCAACGGAGGACGGAGCCAGCCTGGCTGCATCATAAACGTGTACGGTAACGGAATTCCTATAGTGAAAGATTTCGTCACATGCGACAATAAAGTCGAGATATGCAGTAAGAAATCTACTTGGACTTTCGTTTTTTTCATTTTAAATTTTAACAACTCGGAGATACCGATCATTGCCGTCATCGTCATTAGTGTCTCCGAGGAACATGACTATGATCCTTTGGGATTTGTGAACTCTTAACCTGTCTCACCTGATCCCCCACCCTCCAATTCCCGACCCAGACGACACCCGCCTTAGTAGGCCTAACTGTTCCGCCCCTGTGATCCTATGGTAACTCGACCCGGACCACCATAGACTATTCATTTTCAGCACTTTTTGGTAAAAACACGTTAAAAATGGTTGCGAAACACGTCAAAAATGGCGCCGACGAACAAAAACAGCGCGGAACCATTAAATTAATTTAAGAATTTCTGTTTTGGGAGTGAATGACGTCGCTGACAAGTAAAGACTCATTTTATAAATACTCGTTTATGCTAGATTTCAAAATCAAATTCTTTCAAAGTGCAGACCAGAGGATAGGTAACTTGTGAACATTTTGTGGTCATGATTTCACTCTCAACGATAGCCTAGATGGCGCTCCACTCAAAATTTCGTTTCTATCGCTAAGGATCATGTTTTGAATCTCCAAAGGCATTTGTTACTTTGCAAACATAATTATTCGTGAATCTGCTTTCATAGATGTAACTAATTGAATAGGCCTACCTTTATTTTTGTAAATAAGATGTGAAAATTTCCGGGATTCCGATTATCGCCCAAGAGCTTGTACAAGGCGGCTAAAGAAGAAGAAACCAGTCCTGTGTATACAGCGTCCTTGAGTGCAGACTCAGACTAACATGGCTATCAACTTTAAGGATAAGCCTATTCTCTATTTTACGATCAATGAATAAGTGACTTATACTGACAATTGACAAACTATATATTAGACAGTTATTAAAAAATCATATATAGGCTAGGCAATTACTGTAATTTCATTGATAATTGTGTTTGTGACCACTGTTTAGTTTGAAGTTAAAACTTTTTTACATCAACGTACGTAATACAGAAATTGTGACTGCAAAAAATTTCACGGCACCGTGATTTTGGATTTTTGCAAAAATATGCCGTGTTTTTTCATTTTTTGACCGTGATTTTGGGACTGCCCTAAATATAAGGGGCTGTTTCCCGCTTTTTCTGTTTCAATTAGCAAGCATTGTTTTTGCTATTTCACGAAATCCATTATTATTATTATTGTTACATTTCTAATTATTTCGCAACTACCCGAGGTATCTTTGTTCCCTCAGATATAAGAAATTAGTAGGTAAAGATAAATCTAGAGTGGTCAACTTTATTAAGATCTGGAAGAACCATTGTGAAGAGCCGATTATGTATTATTAGTTGTCACACCGTGTATCAAATTATTGCCCATTCTTGCTCATACGTAGTGAGTGTCATCTCGTAGTTGCATATAGCATAGGCCTGGAACAGGGATCCTCAAACTGTGGTGCTCATACCCCTGGAGAACGGCAGGCGCCATTGATGGGTACGCGAAAAAAAATCCAGAAATATAATTTTTATTTTATTTTATGAACTTTGTGTCCATCTTTTTTTTTATTAGCAATGATTAATTATTAACCTGACCATAAATAACAGCATCGTCATTTCTTTCTTTCACAATAGGCCTATAGGCCTATTATGCTTAGATCTATGAGTCATTTTCTGCTATTAGATTAAATTGACTTTTTGAATTGGATGAATTTTTTTCTTTCAAACTGATAATTTTTTCATCTTATTTTAATCAGCAATGTATGTCCTTAAGAAATATGGGTGCGGTTGCGCATTAATATTATAGTTTTTTTTATTTTGTTCGCAAAATGTTTGACACCACCAAAGCAGCAATGTCCACTCCGTTACCCAACTTTCTTATCCATAAATTTTATTGAAAAACTAAAGCAACATCAAATAACTGCGTGTTAATCTTCTTAACTCCATTGTATCACTTGTCTACAATTTCGGTAAACTTGTATTATCAACTCGGTAACACATTTTGCGGAATTTTTTTAATGCCCAAAAATTTGTCCACTCCGTTATGCTCAATTTTACTCAACAATACAAGTTCACAAAACTTAGTGGAAATGTTTCAAACACGTATAGCTTTGAATATACTTGAATGAAAATATAATTCCATCACAATACACAAAAGAGTAGGAAAATATCTGTTAAGATATTTGCAAAACATTCAAGAATTTCAAGACGCCCAAGAATGTCTACTCCGTTACCAAATTTGTTCTCCATAAATTTTATCATAAATTCTATTGAAAAACTAAATCATTATCAAATAAATGCATGTTAAACTGAGCTTCAATGTTCCATTTAGCCAATATTGTTTTAATAAACTACTCAGTAACATGCAATACGGTATTCTTATAAATTTCTTATATGCCAAAAGAATCGTCCACTCCGTTACTGCCAATTTTGCTCAACAATAGGCTACATGTTCGTAAAGCTCAATGGTCATGTTTTACACATGCACAGTTTTGAAAATTCACGAATACATGAAGGAAAGTAATTCCGTCTTAACCAACAAAAGAATAAGAACATATATGTGAATATATTTCTATTTTCTACCTTAATTCGAATAATTGTCCACTCCGTTACTTCTAAAAGTCCACTCCGTTACCATTTCCGAGGGTATAAATAGGCATAAATGTAACGGAGTGGACAGGTAACGGAGTGGACAATTTCTAAATAATGCAGCACACATTTTGTTATTGACCACGTTTAGGACACCCTTTTTCTACATATCAATTTTGTTCATTAAGGAGATGAAACCTGGTAATTGTTGCATAGATAAGAATTTTTGATCTCTACTAATTCTCGGTAACGGAGTAGACACCTATTAAACGTATCATTCGCAGGTAACACCTTTTAAAACATATTATTGTGGTTTAGCTTCGAAAGGTCATCATATAAAGACTGGTAGGCCTATGCATAAACAGAGACATGACTACATGATTTTACTGATTTGCAGCGTGCCTAGTTCTTGTAAATTATGTGATAGCACATGGATTTATGCGCGGTAACGTAGTGGACAATATTTCAGAAGACAGCTGAAAATAAGTTATTTATTCATGATAAGTATTGTATTGTATTGTATAAAAACATTTATAAAGCGCCTCTACTAGGGTGAACCGTTCAGAGGCGCTCCCAGTGCGCAAGGCCACGAGAGAAAAAATAGGTTTTAAGAAAAGAAAATGAGGAGGAGGGATTAGGCTACCTGTCAGAAGTTGAGATCGAGTAGAAGGAGAGAGCGTATTCCAAAGAGAGGGGCCAATTGATGTAAAGGAACGGGACTGAGCCATAGCCGTTCTAGTAGGAGGTACTAGAAGTTCAAATCTGTTTAAAGAGCGGAGTGGACGATGCGAGGAGGCTGAAACTGGCCTGCGAATTCCATTGGTTAGATATTTTGGAGCAAGACCCCGTTGTGCTTTAGAGACCAAAATGAGAATTTTGAACTGAATGCGCGCAGTTAGAGGAAGCCAATGGAGCTGCTCAAACATAAAAGTAGATATATGAGAGTAGCGTGGAAGGCGTGCAATTAATCTGGCGGCCGCATTAAGGACCGACTGCAAAGGTGAGAGTCTAACCTTGGGAAGACCAATTAGAAGAGAATTGAATGATTCAATGACAAACTTATTAAATGAAAGACCTTTCAATTTTGATTATGAGTAACATTAAGTTTTTGGAAAACTATCACTTGTTGTCGCAAATTTTTAGTTATATTGCAGTGAAAGTGTGAAAGGGACAGTAACGGAGTGGACATTTTGGACATTAAAATGCAACAGATAAAATAAAAAATTGAGGCATATGCCATGAATATCCGTGAAAACAATAATCTAATCAATATTAAATTCAAAGAAACATCTGCATTTAAACGAAATTTTGGCGTATTCTATTTTTAAAATCGTTGGGACAATAGAAATGTCAAATTAATCTAATAGCAGAAAATGACTCCTATTACTATAATTTTGAAACAAATAATGTATAAATGGTTGAAATAACCAAAGCCAGAAATTCTCAGCGTAGCATATAGCTCAAATAGGGAAGAGCTGAAAAGGCCTAATTTCTGGTCGAGCGTTAAAATTTATGATTCCTTTCAGAACGTCATATCTGAGTGAAACTAGTTCTTAAACTAGGCTAAACTTAGCATCAAAAACAAATATGGCCCACATTTCGGTCTGAATTTGACAAATATTAAACCATATAATTATTTTTAACCTGTGGTATTCAAAATAAGTCCACAGCATAGGCCTAATTATAACGCCATAGCTCATGTTAGCGCTTTCTTAAATGGGTCATAGACCAATTTTCCAATTTTTTTTATATTATTGCATGACTAAAACCATAGATATATTTTTTAAATGCTCCCTATATAGGCTATACGAGACTCTAATACACGATGTCACTAATGATTAAAATGACTTTTAGTTGTCACTGCAAGGGGACTTCGCAATGGCATTTTTTCTGACCTGACTTTGCTTAGTGAAGTTCGCAAACAAAGTACATGGCCACGTTACGTTAATGCAAAACCGATAGACGAGATGGTGGTGAATCACTTACAATCGTATTGCATTCACCAATATTTATTTGAAAAGTCGATTCTCTCAACAAAGGAAATAACTACATTTAGCAGGACTACCTTTCCAGTAGATTCTATATCATTTATGTAAATGGGTCAAATGACAGGTACGTCTAAGTTTTCCTCACAGACATAATTATACAAATTTAAAAAATCAAGATCTTTGTAGATCTTTTTCCGGTCCATAAATCGGTCCATGTTGACCTCTCAGAGGTCCTCCTTATCTGGTTAGGCTTTTCTGTAGGCGACCTGAGTCAGAGTTTTGACAAATTTCAAATAGAAACAAAACTTTACCTTGTACGATATTCGTTTAATATATCCGCCGCTGTTCATGTTATTGTATTTTGCTCTTTTCAGGCATCAAGCCAGATTTGGGTACAGGTAAGTTCTCTTGAACATTACTCGACAATTTCAAAATAGCGTCTCACCTGCTCCACAGGAAAACTGTTAAATAAAAAGAAGTCACCATGTTTTCGTTAAAAAAATATTTTCAGTTACAGTTATACTTAACGAAAATCAATAATTTTCAGTTCTAATTTTACTTAACGTTAACGAAAATATCACTGGGCAGTAAAAACAACGACGATTGAAATTCTATGTCGAACGTCTCATACACGAGTGAAGAGACATTGTGAATAAGGCATCGCGGTCACCTACGAGCATTGATCTCACGGTTGCATGTTTGAGTACCAGTACGAGAGCGCGATGCAATCCCCATAATTTATGGCAGCTGACAAAAGCAGTTCAAGGGCTGATACAGAAATTTTCTGAGGAGTTTTTAGTCATTTGTCGAATTCCAAAGAAAAAGGTACCATTTTATCCGCCAAAATAGTTGATCACCTTTTTTAGTCGTACAGTTTTCTCTGGCCACTGTACGGACTTCGTGTACGGACCTCGTGGGGCGTGGGAAGGGGCCTACGGAACTACTCATGGGGAGGCCACGTCAACTTTTCCAGCCAGAATAGCAGGTCAAAAATAAAGAAATTTCTAAATGGGGGCCATGTCCGAATTGGCCCCCTGGATCCGCCTCTGGTTCCATGAGGATTATTTGCCGTCTGATGCAGGGAATGCAAGTGTTTCTGTGAAATTATGTTGCCACCTGATTCTAATTATTGTTTCCATCGAAGAATTGACCCGCACCTGTGTAAGGCCTGTAAGGGCGAGGATGAACAATCTGGTTAATTGAGGACTTACGACTGAGGCTTAAAATGATGGAAGTGCCAGCGAAATTGCTTTTCTTATGCAGCCTATTTAAGGCCAGATTATAATTAGTATTGTTGTCGTTACAATTATTACTGTTTATTATTATTATTGTTATTATTATTATTATTATTATTATTATTATTATTATAGTTATTATTATCGTTATAAAGGCTGATGCAAAAATCTGAGGTATCTGAGGCAAAATATTGTCTGACACGTACGTAGCCCCTGTTATGATATCATTAATTCAAATTCAATAAAACTTTTATTGAATTTGTCACTAATGATCATCCGGGAATAAGCAATGCAGTTCAAAATAGAATCTAGGGGCGATCATTATTGTTTCTATTAAGCTTTTAAATTTGTTTCTAGTGACAAACCCGACGATCGCCTGTAGTCACAACCGGGCCGTCTTCCTCTTCACGGAATCGATTCTTACGCCATGTTTTCTCACTCGCTTCCAATGTGCGGATGAAGACAAAATACCCGTAAGATGTGACATCGTTTTTGTCTGTCTAAAACTATAGAGAACTTGGATCTGGTGCTCAGTTTTAAGCATTTTAATCGTAAGCTCCCTATATCCAAAGCGCTCCATACGCAGGGCACCACATTATCGTGGGCACTGGAAAACAGGTAATGTTTGCCTTTAGCGTCCAAAATTATTTCAATATATCATCCTATAATATATACTCCGTGTTTTCAGATCCGTGTTTTAGGCCGTTCTCAGCGTTTAAATTAACGCGTTCACTGACGGATGTTTGCAAAACTTGCTTTAATGGAAGCTGGATTGATGAAAATATTCATGCCTAACTGGAGCTGGATTGACGAAAAATAATTGTTATCTAAATATTAGGCCTAAGTGAAACCACAGTAGCCTATCAATGATTATTTATACTGTGGTGAAACGATCATTTAAACCCGAAGTATATATTATCGGATGCTACCATTGAAAATTTGAACCATTCAAATAATTTCGGACGCTAAAGGCAAACATTACCGGAAAAATCTAAAATATCAAGGGGAATGGGGTAAGTTGACGGAGTTGATAGGTTTTTTGCACCTAATCGTCTACGATGATGCCCACATAATTGGGGATTTCCACAATGTACTTATTGATAACACCAACAGTCTTGCACAAAATCAGGCGTCAATATTGCATTATAAGTTTGTCACAAAATAATAATCTTTAAAAAATTCGGTATTTACCGGACTTCCTCTGTCCTGGTCGTCTGCTTGGGACATGTCGGTCAACAATAATATAGACGATGTCATAGGCCTACACAAAATGTTTATTTCCAGTGTAAAAAAACAAATTAAATGGCAATGACTAAAAATATGCAGTTCACGGATAAAATGTACTAGGCCTAAGTATAAAAGAGTAAATAAGTGTTTATTTCAATAATTGATAAACTGAAAATCTAAATTCCTGTTTTTACCATCGAAAGTGCATGGAACCTTGCAGGATATCTCAATATCAGTGCTGTTTGTTGTTTAGATAATTTACAAACACTAAACACTTGAAGCCAGCTCTATTCAGCTTTGCAGTGGTACTAAATAGTTAGTAGTCATATCGCGACGTATTTTTGTTTTCCTATTATACCTGTTTTGCTATGGTCATTTTTCAGTCGATTTTGAGATTATCAATAATTATTGAACAAACTAAAGAATAAAAACTTATTTACTCTGTTATACTTATAGCATCTTGTCGTGTAAGATTTTTCAATTGTTCGAGACATGGTATATATTTCGGATTAGAAGTTTAAAAGCCTGTAAAGAAATTAAGGAGAATTGAAGCATCAGGCTTATATTTGTGATCATTGGTAAGGGGCATCCAGTATGGCAAACACCAACGTTTAAGGGATTTGCAGTATCTGCAATCAAGTCTTGAAAGAGACAGGAATAGCCGAACAGAATTACAGGACATCCCATAAAATGATTCGGAAACGCTAGTTCTTATTTGAAGATTCGACTTACAAATTTTCGCCCATGTTATGCTCAAATAAAGTTATTGAGAATGGCGCAATAGAAAAGTGAAGTTATGCTGTTTCCATGCTTAGGAATTTTGTTTGTTAGGCCTACTTTAATCCGTCGTTTTGCTGTTGCAGGGTTCATGCACGGAGAGCAACGATAGCCTACAATCCAGAGCATGGGCTTCAATGCAGACAAATATCCCGCGCGTGGGATCTTCTACTTAAAGACAAAAGCATGTGGACCGTACTGCTGCCCACAAAATTGATGTTGAAGAAGCAGTGAGACGTAAATTGTGAAACTAATGCCGTATACATGGAACTACGGACTTCAGTTTATCAATACTGGGGCTTATAAAATATACAGGCCAAGATCTGCAACTGCATAAAGTAGGGTTATTTCTACATTGCAGTGCTTGATTTTGACTCAATAAAAAATTAACGTATGCTTATTTTTTTTAAAAGACTACCAAGTTCTGCTACTGCCTCAAACATTTCTGCGCTTCATTGCTAGATAATAATTTCATATTATATTGATTTATGTAATTTTTAACGCTATTTAGGCCTAGTTCCGCTACTGCATCGAATATTTTTGCATTTGAATGTCCGATTAGAATTTCATAAAGCAATAGTTTTCCAATGGTTCTTATTAACATTTAAATCAAGCGTTGGTTTTAGTTATTCTTTACGCAATCAAGATTGGTTCTAAGAAAGCAATTTCACTACACTCCTCACACAAGAGGATATGGGTACCATCAGTCCCCCAAATTTTCATTTCTCTTTTTTGTTAGCATCCCCGTGAAATGAATATGAAAACTATTGTTCTTGGTGCACATCTTGTCTTTGTTCGGCGTTCTTTCACATCTGCTGATCTCTTCATCTTGAACCCTCCGCCTCCTCATGCTCGTCGCTCTCTTAGTGAGGCTGTCATTCTATAACAGAGTTAAATCTTAACCCAAGAATAACGGTACTGTTAACTCTGTGAATTATAAAGCATGTTAAAAGGCTTATTATAGTTCACTTCAGATGCATACACAAATCAAGCTGGGAAACTAGACACGTTGGATTTAGGCCTACCGGCACATGTTTCGAGAGCACTCGAAGATAATCAATTTAAGGATTATAGCCTACAGATAGCCTACTAATTGTGAGCTTATTCCCTGACGCGTAAATCTCCTCTCCAGTCTCTTCAGTTTTCCCTAAGCGTTCAGCGCTGCCAATAAGCCTAATCTAAATGAACTTTACTGTGGTAACTAATTGCTAACTTATAATTATCTACAGTTCTTTAACTTCGATACACAAATCCACGACAAATGTCTCGTACTTTTGTTCTTCAAAATACAGCAGTAGCAAACATACATGTTAAAACAATGCACCGTAAACAACATTTCACGTGTAGGCTATTATCTTTTACCGCTACTCTTTCTACAGGCCTTCTACACTCGATCGCTATACAACAACTCTATCCACTCCCAGCGTACGCCACTCCTTCTATTACTCCGTCCCACTCTATGCCTCTCTGTCTTTCTCTCTTTCTCGCTCTGAGACGCACAGTCGCCCAGAAGCAACTTTCCCGCCTCTCAGCCACCTGACTACGTTACCTGTAGGCTACGCGGCCCTATCCGACACTCTTGTATAATAATAATTAGCTGACCATTAAATGCAATACTAAAATAATTAGCTTACAATAATAATGTTAGTCAGTTAAATCAAAAGTAATAATAATAATAATAATAATAATTTCGAGAGTGTTGAAGTCCCCGAGGGATCATGTTTACCTCGGGGCAAAAAAAATAAAATAAAACATAATAATAATAATAATAATAATAATAATAATAATAATAATAATAATAATAATAATAATAATAATAATAATAATAATAATAATAATAATAATAGCAGTTCCAGAATACAATTTTTACGTCTCCGGATAATTTTTGAAATCCCGAGAGATCTAAAAAAATATATAATAATAATAATAATAATAATAATAATAATAATAATGGTATCAGCGTCAGTAACTTACCCTTAACGTTCCTTTCTTCTTCATCTCAGACCCTCGATGATCTTGGTACCATCTTCTTCGACCGTTCGTTGCCGACTCCTGGATCTCTTTTCTCCACTGACTATTGCTTCCTCTAATCCTTAACTTAAAATCTTCTCTCCGGTTCTCTATAGCCAGCCGCGGTCTTTGCCTGCTCAGGCCTCCTCTGCTCCGACCCGTGACAGTGTCGGCTGCCCTCTTCCTCATAAATCATAGGCCTACCCTCCCTTCCTAATCTGGTTCTACCTACGAACGGCTACCTTGTCAGTGGCCACCATCCAAGTTTAGTCTTCTACCTCCTCTCTCTGTCTGGACTTGCATATCCTCTTAAGATGCCCAGTGCTCAAACTTTTTTAAATTTTATCTCACCTCTCAGTCTGTTTCTGTACAAATGCTCATCTTGAGTGGTCTGCTCTATTCTGGTAATTCTGCTCAAAGCCTGCAATGGCTGGTCCACTATTGTTTGGGCAATGACTCGTTCTCTCGTAGTCCTCAGTTATAATGCAACTGATGCAATTGAAGGGCATGGATCGATAACAACGAGGTATGTCGACACACTGATTTCTCGCGAAACAGTATGCCAGCGGAAGATAGTAATCTATCTACCCTGTGAATTTTGCACAGATCTGAATATTTTCGAGAGTCATTTCTTAAAACAAGGTTATGTTGACACAATATGCTATTGTACCCACGGCAGAGCTCTAATGCAATATTCCGGTATGACGACAAACATGATTAGCTTGCTTCCTTTCAAACTTTGCATTAAAGCCGATGCAAGAATGAGGTTTGTTGACATAACTTACAATCTTCTTGCTGAAGCTTGCACGATTCTCGAACTGTGCAATAGAAACAGTTTGGTGCAAGATTAAGGTATGTTGACGTCAGGGCTGCAGGCTACTGGTAAATTTTGAAGTGAGTACACGCTGGTGAAAAACCGACTTTTTGGGGCAAAAAATTTCAGACGCCTGCCGTCCGCCAAAAATCTGACGACCTTTTTTTAGTCATCCGGCCAAAAAAGTAGACCATTTATCCGGCCCAAAAATCTGACGACCTTTTTTTTAGCCATCCGGTCAAAAAGTGGATATTTATCCGTCCCAAAAAATCTGACGACCTTTTTTTAGTCATCCGGCCAAAAAGTGGACATTTATCCGTCCCAAAAAATCTGACGACCTTTTTTTAGTCATTCACTCCGCATTTTGCGAAAAATACACCTAAACATGGGCGCCCGCACATAGGGGCAAGGGGCACTTGCCCCCCCTGGAAAATTGACACCTATGTTTTTAACTAGGCCTACTACTTTTGGGTTTAAAAAATTCTTTGCATTAATGCACCAATGATACGAATGATACAGACAGTGAAAGTCAGAAATCTACGTTTAGAGATCTCTATAGCAATAAAACATGCTGTTATAACTTGATGCGTTGCATGTTCATGCTCTTTCTAAAAACTATAACAATGAAAATTGGCTTTCAAACCTCCTGCAGGCGTCCATGCAAACAGCAGGACTATCGATTATGGCCTACTTGAGTGGAGTCTAGCTGTAGTGCAAATAATAACAACTGCAAAAAATAGGCCTACTAATGCAAACATTTACAATTTCTCAAAGTACACTAAAATTACATCAGGGAGATTTGCTTATTCACCAGCATTGTAATTATTTAAACCAAGTCTGCTATAAGCCAGGCTCTATTTTGTCCATTCTACAAGCTGCCAGTACAGAATATTGGGAGGTCAAATTGTAGATAAACTTGGATAAAGGCTCTGGTTATCACGCCATAGGAATTACACTCAAAACTGACAAAGAGATCTGTTCAAAAGAATTGATACCCACACTTATCTGATCCTCGAATCCTCCACCTTCCTAAACGACACCCGCATTAACAGTTACTCTGGCCCTTTGGCTACCAGACTCGGACTACTCTTTGGAATAGGCTTCTAACTCGATGCAGCACATGTGAAAAAGCTGGTGCCATGCCATTGGCTTTCGAGTGGCGCTTTAGAAGCAGCTAGAGGAGCACTTGCCCCTTGAAAACTGACACCTATTTTTTGTTCATCCATTCATTCGTTCATTCTATGGTAGAGCTGCCAACCGTTCCGGATTCGCCGGGACAGTCCCGGAATCGACCCTGTGCGTCCCGTGTCCCGGATTGATCTCAAATTGTCCCGGAATTTGTGGTTGAAAAATGTTGTCATTTTGCACCCTAAACTCGGCAAGTTGTGTGATGATTTTGCGTTCTGGGCTGTTAAGCCTAGCGTTGTTGGCTGAACATCGAATGTCGGACAGTGCTGGGCTCAAATCTTGAAAACTTTACAAACCACTGACACTCTGCAGTAGCCTATTGTGTCCTCAGTGGCGACGCCAGGATTTCAGCTTCAGGGCTGAATCCTCGCGGAGGAAATTTTCCATTTTCATTCGCCAAAATGTCTGTCGACCTTTTTTAAGTCATTTGCTCGAAATGTCGAAATCATCTCCTGCATATGTTTCAGTGTTGGGGTGGGGTTCTAATCATGAAAATATTTCGTTTTTATTTGTTAAGAAACCGGATGACCTCTTTTTAGGGGGCTTAGCCTCCCTACCTCCTGGCGCCGCTACTGTGTGTCTTATGTAGGCTACTGTTAGTCCGTTCTAATGCATTTTGAGAGATGACGTGTTGATGTTTCCATGACTTTGTGCCTATACAATATTTGTGGACACACTGGACAGTGTAAATTGGTATAAATGTCAGATTTAGTGTCTGAGGGCGTCCCGGAATGGCGATATCAGAAGTTGGCAGTCCTATTCTATGGACTTATATAGCGTACCATTAGGAAACTACTTTTTAACATCTACTTTTTGATTTTTAACAAATTCCTAAGGAAACTATTCGTATTAAAAATTATACACAAAAATAAAACTGAGACATTTGCGTAAGAAACCTCTTTGAAAAATACCTGCATTCTTAATTTCCAGCTTTGCATTTTCAAGCTCTTGCTACAAAAAATTTCGATTTTTTTTGCCCTCTGCAAAAATTTCTGCGGGCGCCCATGCACCTAAATACACCTAAATATCCTTTGCCTCTTTCGTGCGTATACCCACACGCTCTTTGTGAGGTGAGTATACGCTGTATACCCGCGTATACCCTGGTTTTCTGCGGTGAGTATACGTTGCCGTTTTTTCCCGGAGGTACGTGTACGCCGTATACCCGCGTATACCCTTGATTACAGCCCTGATATACATATACCGTAAAGGACAGGTCTTGCTGCAGTACATTGGTCCGCTCATGCAGCCAACCGTCGCGAAGCGACGTCGGCGTAGTGACACGACATGACATACATGTACTATAACTAACACATATTATATGCCTTAAAATGTGAAAATTACCCAATGCTGGACATTCAGAAAAACAGACTAACAAGGGATTAATAGGACTACAAACCTAAGAAACCTGGGTTCCGCTATTGGGTTACCTGGAACAATATCTAAATTTTGGCGGAGTAGGCTACTATTGTGCATGTATTATTGTTTGGGCTTTTTGGAATCAATAAACAAATTGAATTAAAAAATCCAATGTTGCGATTTTCCTAAGAAATAAACAAATCCGCATTGTCAAAAATTCTGTACTGTCAGTGTCAGCTAGTGAGGTCTATGTCTCGTAAAGTTGTTGATGTAAACTGGTTGACGTAAGATTTTCTCGTTCAGAAATGCCGTTATTTCTATCTGTCGCCATTCTACTGTGTGTCACAGGCCAATTATGGTAATATTATTATGGTCGACATTATACTTTCTACCTGCTCTTATAATGATACAAGAAAAGTCTCTTATTGTAGCCTAATGGTCGTTGGAAATGTAATGATTGTCGTTTCAGATATCTTCCTGGCTGATGATAGATCTATTGATATAAAGAAAGTTTGTTTTATTAACTGCGATCTTTAATCATAGCCTAATGGGCTCCATACTATATGCCTGCGCTTCGTCAAATGCCTACTGGTCTCTTTGTCTCATTTCTCACTATTCTTAAGACGAGGTTGGACAATGGACATGGGGCGCTCCTGAACATTGGAAACATTGAATGGGCGCCATATCAAATAATTGCTGTGATGATTCTGATAAACGGAATTTCTTAAACGGCAACTGGTAATAATAATCATTACTTAGTTTCAATTGCATCAACGCATTATGATTAGGCTACAATTATTCACAGTGCGATAAATGATCACACGTTATTTCATGAATTCAACTGTTGACAGCTAGCGTCCATCACGTCCTATTGCTCACTTTGCCAACGCCGTCTGCCAATTGGAAGGTTGAGTGGAAATTTGGGAAGGGAGCTGGAAGCGACCCCGTATCCATGCGCTCTTCGTAACAGACAGTGGCAGCGCCAGGATTTCCGTTTTGGGGGGCTGAAGCCTCCCGGAGGACATTTTCCATTTTCGTCCGCCAAAATTATTTCTCACGACCTTTTTTAGTCATCCGGGCGAAATCTCATGGAAATATTACATTTTCATCCGCCAAAATTTCTGACGACTTTATTTTTAGTCATCCGGTCGAAAATCGTGGAAATATTTCAATTTTGCATGTAAAAAATCCGGATGGCTTTTTTAGGGGCTGAGCAATTTAGAGGGGGTTTAGCCCCTATCCACCCTAGCGCCGCCACTGGTAACAGAGTGTTAACCATCGCTCTAATCGCCTATTAAATGCAGCAGATTTTTATTGACATTAAACGATCTTGTTTAGTCGCTTTGTCCTATGTGCAGCACTTTGTGGAGAACTCATAAGGTCGTAATAATTATATCGTTGCTGCAAGCCAAACGGTCTAGATCTAAGATTTTCTCTTCCTGAAACGCGGTTATGTCTATTTGTCGCGATTCTACGGAGTGTCACGGGCCAAATAAATATGGTACGCCACCCGTGAAATTTGGGTTTTCGGAAAAATTACCCCCACCCTACCCCCACCCTCACCCTCCCCCACGCCACCTCCCACCCCCATTCTTCTCATCCCACTCCCACCCCCTACCACACTTCGACCTCCACCAGTACGCCACTTGTGAAATTTGGGGTTTTGGAAAAATTTCTCTTCCCACCCTCAACCTCCCCACCCCACTCCGCCCCACCCCTGCACACCCGGCCCATGCGGGCCGAGGTGTATGCTGGGTGGAGGCTAAGTGGCCCGTGTAAAAATCTCTTTAGCTGCAACGTTTCAGGTGAATAAGTGTGAAAATATGCATGGCAACGGCTGAAAAAGTAGCAAAAATGAGGGGCTTTGTTCCCCAACCCCACCCTGGCCCCATGGTGGCAGAGATTCGTGAATCACTCCACTGGATGTCCCATGCCTAGACGGACACAGTCGTGAAGGTTTGGAGTGAAAAGCTCAAAAACTGTCGAAATGCATCAACGTCAAACAGACAGACACACAGAATCTTCTCTTTATTTGTATACAGGGTGCGCCAAAAAGACCCCCTAGGTTTTTTTGCCAATAGGCTATTTTGGCCAATAGTAAGAATTTCGAATGAAATTTTACAGTCTTAAAGACAATTCATGTCTATACATGATGGCCAGATTTTATCAAAATATTTCAAACAGAATAAAAGTTATTCCACTTTTAGCGAGGCCACCCACCGTTTTTTACGATTCAAAAAACGTTACGCAACAAAAAGTAACAAAAAACGTGATTTTATCAAGTCATATCTCAAATAACTGTTTGGAAATTAACTTGATGATGATTCACAACTTGTGTTCAATATGCCCACCACCAGTGCCAAAACTTCTTTTGAGTCTCTTTGCAAAGTTCTTGATGGCCCCGTTCCAAAGGCAAATCTTCCCATATGAACTCCAATGCGCCCATCAAATCTCTTACTGCTCTTGGTTTTGGTTGCAGATTGTGATATTTCTCCAACATACATGTAGCTCTCCGCAATTGATTATCAATCCATCGGGCTCAAATCCGGAGATTTGGGGCCATTGGCATTCTCAATAAAACCAGAACAATCGACATTGAGCCGTTCATTTACGGCAAATCTCTTAAATCTCAGCTTAACTCGTAATTTTTGCGCTCTCAGTGTTTATCAGAGTAAACGTTGCTCATAGCCTTATATCTCCAGAATCTTGCTCAAGAGGTGTCTGAATAAGCATTTTGTCTGTCATTGACACCTTGGCCATTTTCATTTTTGTCTAGAAATTTGAATTTCATTGCCTTAATAGCAAAATTATGAATCTGACAGATTCCTTAATTACCAACTTGATTGTCATCTTGCTAAGTGACTTCCAGCGATATTTTACTTCAGGAAATAATTTCAGTTTTACTTCTATTTCAGTTCGGATGGCCTCAATTTCAGTTCTAAATCAGTTACAGAACTTTCTTAAAAATTTCAGTTAGGCTATTGCCTACTTCTAATTCAGTTTTTAAAATAATTTCAGTTCTCAATTCAGTTCTTGTATGAATATAATTTCAGTTGTACTTCCTTATAGGCCAGCAGCATGCGTTAAATGAAATCGGGTTCGAGCACTTAGCTTATCGATTTGCTTCTTTAATTTAAAGAACCATTTAGGCCCTATTTTCAGCGACCTCGGCATAGGCCTACTGTTTCTTGTCCCAGATGTTACTAGCCTGTTAGCAATCTTTACTCAGAAAAATATTGCTTCTATAGCTTCAACATCTGCTACAAGTTGGCCAATATTGCGGTACACAAACTTGCCATCTTTCTCTTCAAAATAGCGTATGTGATTGTGTAGTTATTAAAATGTGTCATTACCAAGCAATTTGAACTACGGATCTATAGTTTGTAGGCCCTGTCATTTCCTGAAAAGATTAATCGACCATAGTTGCTGCGGTGGATGGCATAAAACCGCTAACATATTTACAATAGCCTACTATACTCCCCCTTAAAGGTATTCCACTGAATTAGTCGACTATGTTAAAAAAATTATTTATGCCTTTCTGCAGTGCTCGTGCTTTCTCCGTGGTGAAGCCGCTGACTCGGATCAGTTGCATGAAAGTTTCGCACCAGCCCTGGTTTTCCTGTTCCTTTTCTTAATATATTTCTCAGTACCGACTTACTTGAAGTCATTGGCTTCAAAATATGTCAACAGAATGCGTAGGGCCCTCACCGACGCCATTTATTTGAATACGCTCACGCAAACATCTTAACATGTTGATGAGGCGATATAGAAATAATTAAAACATTGCTCTTCTCTCTCATTTAGGCTATTTCTCCGCTGCATTCAATGAATAATATTATTACCGTAGCATTGCAAAGTTGCGCCAACGCATAGGCCCTACTTAGAACGTCGTAGGCCTAGTTGTTGTTCACGTCATAAGCGAGGTCGGCGGGTTGTTCGCTGAAGCGAGCTTATAAGTCGCTGACACAGAACAGCGGCATTCAGTCGACAGAGAAATCCGGAGAAAGATGAAGCTGTTTCTAGTCGCTGCGGTTCTGATATTTGCCGCAGATAATATTTGGTATGTAAAATTACAATCAATGAGAAGTTATAGGCCACTACTAGCAAAAGACTTCTTTATGCAGCGTAGGTTCTATACATTTTGATGCCACTGTAAAATATTTCCTGTTTTGATCATTATTAATTTTGTGTAACTGTTAGGCCTACTATAAAATGCAGGTGATACCAAGCTTAAAACGCTCTGGTGTAGTTCGATGGGACAAAGCTTCTTGAAAGGCACTAAAAGATTTTAATATTATTTTATTACATAATGAGAACATTGGCCTAATGAAAATTTAGTGTCGTGATTTCTAAGAAAGATAGATTAGGTCAATAGCCTGCTAAAACAGAAACAGGGACTGAAGCACGTTGAAACCATGAGATTAATTCATTATTCATCAGATGCATTTATATAGCGCCTCTTCAAGGGGATACTCACAGGCGCTCCCAACCTCAGAGCGTCATAAATAAAACTCTCTTAAGATGAGAGAGAAAAGCCTGAGATGGATTTTTAGAAAGAGAGCGGAGTGTCAGAGGAGGATCATTAAAGATTGAGGGTCCTACCACGAAGAAAGCACGGTTCTGCATAGTGGATGTACGAGCAAAATGGACTGAGAGCAGACTTGTTCAATCGAACGAAGGGAGCGGAAATGGCGAGAATTAAAAGTAGGGTTACAGAGCTCACAAAGGTAGGCAGGAGCAAGGCCTAGCAAGCAGCAAGACATCATAACACATCTTCCTTAATAATTACAACCACTTCAAGTAGACAGATCACTTAGTGCAGCGGTTCTCAACCGGGGTCCGCGGACCCCTGGGGGTCCGCGGCCATCTGCCTGGGGATCCGCGAGCAAGTCGTGAAAATTATATATTTCTTAGTTAAAAACATAGAAACAGATACATTTTTGTCAATTTTTCAATATTTTTCTTTTTCAATGGCGACATGAAACTTATAATACGCTAATTAATGACAAATTTATCTGTTTTAGATAGGTCGGTTTGTTTCAATCGCTACAGTGCAGACTGAAATCTGTATTCGATCAGGTCATAAAATTGGTTGATTTCATGAAGGCACGTCCACTAAACTTTCGTCTTTTTGTTACTTTATGTTCGGATATGGAAATCATGAAGAACAGTTAATGATGCATAGGCCTGCCTAAGTTCTCTGGTTATCAAGGGGAAAGTTTGTAACAGACTCTATAGATTTCTGGATGCTTTTGAGAGTGTTTCTTAGAGAAAAAACCTCAACCTGCAATTCATTTAAATAGCAACTCATAATTATGGATTTAAACTCTGGCTTACAATGTCATGTACCTTGCTGGCATTTTTGAGCAGCTAAATACACTAGATGAATTCCTCTAAGCAAGTGATGCAGACAAATCTAATCACCCTTGGGTATAGTGATAAAGTGTCTGCTTTTACAAAAAAATGATCTCTGGTGCAAAGCGGACAGTATAGTAGGCAACTTTGACACATTTGATCAATTGCATGAATTCACATTGAAATGAGCAAATGCACAGATCAATCAACCAAAATTTGTTAATTTAATTTCCGGACATAATTATTCATTCATAGCTGGATCAGTTCAACTTCTACTTTGGTCATTTGAACGTTCACAGTTTTTCCGTCTCTTGCAAACATTGATTCGTGGAACTTACCAACATCGGAATTGAACCAAATCATTGAGCCGACCAGGCGTAACATTGAAGCTGTTGCAATGTGTTGCATCCATGCAAGAGTTAGCCTGATGCATTATTTTAGATACAAGCTTCACATGAATATCCAAAACTGTCTGAGAAAGCTTTCAACATTATTTCACCTTTTGCAACATCATAATTATCTTTGTGAATGTGGATATCGTTCACGGCTTGAGGTTTGAAATGGGTTCATATTGAGTGTTTCGAGCTTTAGGCTTACACCTCGAAGCGAGCATTAAGCTTACACCTCGAATGGATAAACTGTGGTCGAATTTGCGTGCTCAAAGCTTGTATTAAAATAAAATACAGGTTTTTTTCTAATAAATTTCAAAGAATCCTACTAGTTAAATAAATTTGTACTACAACATTGCAAGGGCATATATGCTATAACTTAGGCCTAATATTATATTGGATCATAGTCATATGCCTACACAGTCACGATAATGCGCCAGAGGCACCAAATTTCAGTGGGGGGGGGTCCGTGACCGAGACCCAAAATTAGAAAGGGGTCGTGAGTCTGAAAAGGTTGAGAACCGCTGACTTAGTGCATAGAGAACATGATGTATTAAAATAATTTTATGACGTAAAGTGCTCATGCAATATCGTGATAGGATAGGCTAACGCATTGTCGCATGATGGCATGTGGTATCCTGTTATGTCATGCATTTCAAACTATTTCGGCGCTAACAGCTGAAAAGAATTTCGAATACATTTTAAGAGACGACTTTCAGATCACTTGGATGTTCTTACGTGCGCATAACCAACAACCAGATGATGCATGCATTCATACACACGTGCAATGTATCATTTCACATAGCACAAATTTATGAAAACCTGTTGCGAACCAGAATATTTCTATTGCATAATAATAATATTGTGGTAGCATGGTTAGTGGTTACGCTTAAACAAGACGTCTTTCTGGGTCTACCATTCATGCCCTTCAGATACGTCGAATGCCGAAAACTGTTAGTCTATTAATTCCGGAATATAACTAAACAAAATCCTGACTGAGTTGATTTCTACTAATCTGATTGACATAGGGCTGGTCAGATATGCTGCCCTGGCCTCGGATGTTACGACAATGGCCTACTCTTCCTTCTCTTTCCTCTGCCTCAATGTCCCGAAGATATAGGTATCATCATGAAGTTATACACCAGACAGGATCGGAGCAATGGTGAAATCATTACCAGAGATACAATACCGTAAGTACCGAAGTCATGCCGTTGTTCTTCAATGTTCATTGTTCATTAGTTACGGTAGTGTAATTAATGATATTACTTTTTCAGTAGAATACTTTACCTTTTGAAGTGCCAGACTGTGGCCATATTTCGCTCTCCATAAGCTTTGGGCTATGCAAAGCTCAAAGTTTTCGCACAACGGGACCAGCGTATCACTCGTCTAAGCACAAATCTCTCAACTTACGCAACTGTCAATTATGACTCGTGATGAAACATTCGCGTTGGAAGTGTTGCCAAGAAGTCCTTTCATCAATGCCTTATCCACAGGACAACAGCTTTACCGAAAAAGCATTGCCTGATCTAGCTAAATCATTGTAAGAAGACATTTCAATAGGTGGGTTTATTACTAGTTCATTTACCCACATATTTATTCATTTATATAGGGCTTCTCAAGGGCTAGTGCTCAAGAGCGCTACCGGCTCTAATAGCACGGCGAAAAGTTTCTCATATCATTACTAATTGTAACCGGCCACGCGTTTCTGTGGCTGAAAAGACCGTGCAACTCTCCCTTCCCTGCCTCGCTCCATCCCTTTCTCTGTCCCTCCCTACCGCCATTCCCTCCCTCCCTCCCACTCCCTCCTTCTCCCTCCTTCCCCCTCCCCTCCCTACCCCTCTCCCTCCCTCCTTCTCTCCCTCCCCTCCCTCCTTCCCCTCCCTCCCCTCCCCTCCCTCCCCTCCCCTTCTCCTCCCTCCCCTCCTCCTCCCTCCCCCTCCCCCTCCCCCTCCCCCTCCCCCTCCCCCTCCCCCTCCCCCTCCCCCTCCCCCTCCCCCTCCCCCTCCCCCTCCCCTCCCCCTCCCCCTCCCCCTCCCCCTCCCCTCCCCTCCCCCTCCCCCTCCCCCTCCCCTCCCCCTCCCCCTCCCCCTCCCTCCCCTCCCCCTCCCCTCCCCTCCCCTCCCCTCCCCTCCTTCTACTCGCTCATCATCATATCTTTCTCTCTCTCGGTCTCCAGTATCATCCTCTCTGAAATTCTGCAACCGCTCCTTAGTCTATGCTGCACTTGACCTTTGAAACGGACTCCCAACCTCCGCCTGTTTGCTCATCATCTTATATACCCAATCTTCCTCCTAATTCAACCCATCCTATTCTACATTCTGCTTTAGGCCTAAAAATTTGTTTTGACCATAGCTGTTAAAAACGTTTTTAAAAATATTCTTCTCATAAAATTTCGGTTCTTTCTTTTTTTTTAGTTTTTTGTCTCTGTTTTCCGTTTTCCATTTTTTAACCTATTTTATTTAATTATTATCCATAATTATTTTCTTTAATTGATTGTTGTTGTCTGAAATCCAATACATTGTGCTTTCATGGATTCATCTCATTTAATCGCAATTTAACAGTTGTTATAATATATCATATAATATATAGGCCTAATTATCATCCTAAAATAAAATTGCGAAAACAGGGTTTTTAAATTTATTATTTACTATTCCGTTTTTGGTACTATAATTTTAATTCACCCTTTTTATTTATTTCAGCGTGTCGATGTAGGTTTCGTGTACGACCCCACAGAAATAGAAATTCGATGAAAAATATTTCCTCACAAAGTAGAAGCGGGATTTAGCGCGTGAGGGTAGGTTAGGGCTCAGGTTAGGCGTCGTGAGGGTCGGTTAGGGTTAGTTTTAGGGTTAGTGCAGTCATTCTGCTGAAATTGAAGCTGGATTGATGAAGAATAATTTTCAATGTAAAATTGATGAAAAATATATACTGACAAAATAGAAACGGGATTTATCGAACAAATTCTTGTCTAAGCAGAAGCTGGATCGATTAAAAGGGTTCTGGACAAACTAGAAGTTGGCGAAATTAAATCGGAAAAAAGGGTGAATTAAAATTATAGTACCCCGTTTTTTAATCAATTGTGACATCTATGGTATTTAAAATGCGGTACAGGACGCAAGTCAGAGTAAATTTCTTTTCTTTTTCCGTTTTTTGGCGGTTTTCCCGTTTTGTTTGAAAAAACCCCCGACGCTTTTTCGTTTATTTGGCCTATTCCTTTTTTGTCAATTGTAGCATCTATGGTATTTACTATGGAACATAGCCTACTTCGGAACAAGAAGGAGTTGTCATTCCGTAGAATTATTTTTGTTGCGTTATTTTATTCTCTTACTTCTCGATTATTAATAGGACCTACATACCACGCATACATGTAGGTCTCACCGTGCAGGGCTACAGGCATGATCACTGATCAGGCCATCAAATAATTATAAAATTATTTTTGTTACGTTATTAATATTTATTCTCTTACTCCTCGATTATTAATAGGACCTACACGCATAGGTCTCACCGCGCAGGCATGATCAGGACATCAAATAATTATATGACTCTTCAGGTCCAGTTTCAAAGGCAATTTGAGGACAATTTTTATTGTTCACGGATGGCTGCAGAATGGAGATTATACCTGGATGCATGAAATAAAAGACGCTTTCTTATTACAGGTGAGTGCTACCTTTAATTGCCGTTGAATGCGGACAGAGTCAGTGACGGATTTATACTTTTGGTGAAGCATTGCACAAGCTGCTAGCATCGATTTATGAATGCATCTATTGCTCTTAAATAGCTCAAATGGCTAGACTATATTTATAAAAGTTTTTAATTTTTCGTAAGATAAGATTATAATTATGCATTTGTTTGTGCGTGCATGGGTGTGTGCAGTTTGTTCAGAACATTCTCCTGCGAATTTCTGCGTTAACCAACTATATTTTTCAGCTTAAGTTGTTTTAACGTACTTTTGCTGATCCGTCATTCTTCAGCAATGGCGACTTGGCGAGTTTATAAGTGTAAACTACGTGCAAGCCTGTTTTCTGTGAATCAGCAAGCATAATATATTATGGTCTGGCCCAATGGTTCTCAACCCGTAGCCCGCGGGTCAAAAGTGGCCCGCCACGCCAAAAATGACCCTCATCGCTCAGTTAGGCCTTCACGAGCGCCTTACAAAGTAACTAACAGGCGATAAAATACCCAGAGAACAAGTGTGTTTCTGGCATAGATTTATAAGATGACAAAATATGTTCTATCTACATGCGTGTATATACACCAAGATATAGTCTAATACCAGCTCTCAATTTAGTCTCATTTGTGCTACAGGGAGCTTACAATGTGATCATAGTTGGATGGAAAGATGGAGCGAAGAATATTTACTACCCTCAATCGGCATCCAACACGAGAACCGTCGGTGGAGAAATTGCCCTCGTCGCCAATAACATGATTAACAAAGGGAATTCATGGAAGGCCCTGATGTACTGTGTTGGTCACAGTTTAGGAGCGCACGTCTGTGGTCACGCTGGACAGCAGGGACAATTCGGACGGATTACAGGTAAGATGTCAAAACCATGCAGATGCATGCTTCTCATAACTCATTTTAATAATTTACTCATTTATTGTTAATTAAAACTCATATGGATATTTGGTAGAATAATTATGAAATGGCTGGCTCTGAGACATGTTGTGCAAGGTTCTGGACTCCATTCAGAAGTTACTGCCTCCATTTTGGTTTCAATTGAATGTCCCCGTTCAAATAGGCTTAGTATTAGCACAGAAAAACAGAAGTAGCATTAGATTTTCCGTTGGATAAAAAAGAAATATTGGGAAAATTTGAATTGTAATATATTAGAATAGAATCGTTCAGACTTAATAAATTTTGTAAGAGTAAAATAGACGTGAAAATATTGTGTTCAAATGTATAATAGTCCTATCATTCTATGATTGAAAAGTTAGATTAGAGTAAATTGGACAGTTGTACCCTATTATTATATGTGAGTATTGATGACTATATTAAGATCGGTGTCAATAGCATAGTTAACTGTCCGCAGTAGCTGCGATTACAATAGATCCGTGATTGGTCGTCAACGATTATATGAATGAATGTTGAATAGTAATCTCGGTCAAGGGCGGATACAAAATTTTCGGTCTTGGGACAGGGGAAAATTTTCGTCTTGGTCGCCGAAAAATCTGATGACCTTTTTTAAAAAGCATTTGTCTCGAATTCCCAAGAAAAAGATACCATTTTATCCGCCAAAATAGTTGATGACCTTTTTTAAAACATTTTTTTAGTCGTACGGGCATCGTGGGCGTGTGGAGGGACCCAGGGCCACGTCAATTTTCAGAACCAGAATAGCTGGTCAAAAATAAAGAAATGTCTAAATTGGGAAGCCATGATCGGATTTTCCCCCCCCTGGATCCGCCCCTGATATCGGTCGACCTTAAGGCGACGAATTAGTTTAATTAAAACTGGATAGAACTCCTGCGTAAGTTGGGTTTCCATTCAATGCAACTGATTGTTTCTACTTTGAAGGATTGGATCCAGCTGGTCCACTGTCTCCGCCCCTTCGGCTGGCTTGAATCCGTCCTGTGCTGATCTGGTCGATGCCATTCATACGGATGGTCTCGGTCTGGGAATGCTAAGGGCCGTAGGACACATTGACTTCTACCCCAACGGAGGAATACTCCAACCTGGCTGCGTGTCAGAATCGATCGATAGACTGTTTGATTGGAAGCACTTTACCGTGTTCAACAGCAACACTGATGCTTCCAGTGAGAATAACCTGCTGATGAATTCTTCATGTCTCTTATTATCAGCCCTGAATTAATCTATTCCAGAGCAGGGGGTCAGCCACGCTGATCATAAAACGTCACTTGCTTCTGTCACCTGAATCTTCTTCAATCTGAGCGGATTCAGGTCTTGTTGTAGGATGCATCTTTTTTATCCTCTACCATTGACATGTTTCTGTCACTTGAATCTTTTCTCTTCTGTCTTCAATCTGAGCGGATTCAGAGGTGACCCGTCAAAAGCGTACAGGACAAAAGCGCGCAGACAAATGCGCGCATTCACAAATGCGCGCAGTCACAAAAGCGTGTATACGACAAATGTCCGCGCGCATTTGTCTGCGCACTTTTGTCCTGCGCGCATTTGTTACGGCGCCGGATTCAGGCAATGTTGTATGATGCTCCCTCGCCTATTCTTCTACCAACCTCGACCACAGGATCCGATAACCTCTGCTGAAGCTAGAATTCTTTTCATGCAGCTGCCATTCTTTCTCCTCATCATTCTGACCGCACCATCTCAGCCAAGCCTCTCGCATCTTTTTATAAATGCATCCCTCTTTCTGAATATCTCGTACCTTTTATTATCTTTCACGTATCACATCCGCAGCATTCTCATAATAATCTGCTCTCTCCAGTGACCCCTTACTCTCCCTTTCTAACTGTCCAGATCTTTGTTCTGTGCGCATTAATTTGACATATTTTGATGCATATTGAAACAATTTTAAATAATTCAATGTTTATAATGAATGAATGAATGAACTTTGGCTTATTTTATTATTAAATTATCAGCTGAAACCAGGATATACCTTGGTTTCAGCTGATAAAATCTACTTGCATAGCACAGGCGTCAAAATACACAGGACATTGGTTGACTCAACTGTTACCTTAATGAGTGTAATACATTGGAGATGTCCAATCACAATGTCTGGTACATGAAGGTCCAGGCATTGGTGGATTTGCGTGAAGGTCATACAGTATAAGACGCAAAAAAATTTCTTGGCCCGTCAAAGTATTTTGAGTTGATGAATCTTTTATAGGCTACGCATTTGCGCGACAATGAAAGCGTACTTCACCCAATTGTCTTTGACTTGCACTTTGCGAACTTTTTCGGATCATGTGTAGACCTTTATGATCGTGTGATGCATTGTTGATTATTGTATCCACGCTGTATTTTATCTATAGACTTATAAAGCGCCTGTCTTAGGATAACCAGTCAGAGGCGCTCTCAGCGCAAAACTTCGCGGAGAATAATTGTCTTCAGCGCATGGGAAATCGGTGAGCAAAACAGGTCATTAGCTTAGCCAAGTGCGGAGGACAGACATCCCAGATGGAGGCACCAACCACAACAAGTGCTCGATGTTGGGCAAGGGCATTAATAGGCTTTACTGTTAAGAGGATGAAAACTCCGAGGGAGAAAAGCTTTAAGAATGAAAGACGGGTGAGGAATAATGACTCATTATTATTGAGTCGTTGGTTTAGCTCTCAGTACGGAAGGAATGCCATTCCAAATGGAGGGCACAACGGCAGTAAACTCCCGAGGTAAGAGAACATTTTCCGCTTTTAACTGAACAGCATAATCTTTCCGAGAATGACAATGGTGTAATTTTTTAGGTCTTCAAATGATAATCGGATGCAATCACGTGAGGGCCTACCAGTTCTTCAACGAGTCGATTGGAACGCCATGCTTTCTATCTAGTCAGAGGTGTCTAACTCCATATCTAATACCGGTAAGTGGTTCAATCTACGTGTACAGAGTACGAGGCATCTAGGATTATATACGTGCAATTAAACATCTACAATTCTATTGTCAAGTTATAACGCTATCTAGACAATTAGAACCATAATTATAGGCCTATCATGTTAGGTGGCTTTTAAGCTACAATCTTTGTAATTATGACCTACTTAGATTTGGGCATGCTTTCGGTTTCTCGAGGGTGAATCTATAGTAGTCACCAGAAATCCACTGATCTCATAAACTTAAGCAAATTCCTAATCTCCTTGCATCTTGCTCTAGGGTGTTTTGGGGCAAGTTGACGGAAGGGGCAACTTGCCCCCACTCATCCTATACTTAATTCACGAACATGACATTGTGTATAAATTTTGTCTAATCCGCTGATTACTGTATAATCCTAATTTCCGCTACGCAAGGGCTCCTATAATTAACCCGCCAGCTTAGCTCTCGACGGTTTCACTCCTACAAAGTCTAAACAAATCGACTGCTTGGTTTTCTAAGCATTTGCCTTGCGCTTTAGAACCAGTAATCTGCTCTGACGGTTTTCAGCTTGAATTGAATATAATTTTTAAAAAAGGTTTGTGATCAGAAGGTCCGCTGATAAAATTAATCTCCTTTGAACAGGCGCTGCAGAAATGTTGGAACTGCTGTTATTACAATTATTGTATGCATTTGAAATTTAAAGTGTTCAAAGCTAGACTTTAGGGTGCGAATCTAGATCTTGAATTTAGGTCATACTTTATTCATCTTATCGAAATCAATTTTAGTCGCAGAATGACAAAACATTTGGAGATCATAGGCTTTTGAGATAAATTGGCTAGCTTAGAACAAGCAAGAACGTGCAGAATGAACTATTAGTAGAGATAATTAATCAAAGACTTGGCAAGACCTACGTACAATGCTGTCTCAAGAACCGAGGTTGACAGCGCAGATTCATATGGAATATCATGGAGATCAGGGCCGGATTAAGGCATGTTCGACATGTTCGGCCGAACAGGGGCCCCCACACTTTAGGGGGCCCCCACACATGAAATAGGAATTTTTCATCATTGCTAATTATAATAGTAAACTGAGTTTAAAATATATGAAAAAATTGTCAAATTATTCAAAAACTAGTGACTTTAGCATTATGTAACTTTTGCACATGTGGGGGCCCTTATCGCAGTTTTCATTGCCAGGCAGATTGATCTTAAAATCAGTCAGAAATGCTAGTAAGAGTTATACGATTTTTGCTTATTTAAAAATTGTGGGGGCCCTTATTGCAGTTTTCATTGCCAGGCAGATTGATTTTAAAATCAGTCAGAAATGCTAGTAATAGCTACACGTATTTTGCTTATTTAAAAATTGTGGAGGCCCTTATTGCAGTTTTATTGCCAGGCAGATTGATCTTAAAATCAGTCAGAAATGCTAGTAAGAGTCACACCTTTTTAGCTTATTTAAAAATTGTGGGGGCCCTTATTGCAGTTTTCATTGCCAGGCAGATTGATCCTAAAATCAGTCAGAAATGCTAGTAAGAGTTATACGATTTTTGCTTATTTAAAAATTGTGGGGGCCCTTATTGCAGTTTTCATTGCCAGGCAGATTGATCTTAAAATCAGTCGGAAATGCTAGTAAGAGTTATAGAGTCTACGTTTTTTGCTTGTTTAAACACTTAATATACATCACCTGATCGGAACTCCAGTAGGGTCTACGTGCTATGCTACGCATTATCAGATGGCGTGATAATAACATTGGGAGTAGGCCTACATGCAGTATACGCACTCTATTTTTACGAATTCAATCAATCTCATAAATTTATATAGAGCCCCTTGAGATTTTTACTCGGAGGCACTCCCAACGCATGCGTTGTCAAAAAGAAAAGTTGAGAAGACGAAAGAAAGAGTCGGCAGAGTCACGGGAATCGAGAGAGCCACGGGGAGGCTAATCCAGATAATTATGCCC
Source organism: Lumbricus terrestris (assembly GCA_949752735.1). Lineage (NCBI taxonomy): Eukaryota > Metazoa > Annelida > Clitellata > Crassiclitellata > Lumbricidae > Lumbricus > Lumbricus terrestris. The sequence continues at coordinate 14,278,129 of OX457040.1, read as the reverse complement.
ACTACCGAGAATGCTCTTCGTTGCATGGTCACAATACTCGAAAAAAGAACAAGAAATTCTCCACGAGCAGCTGAGCGCAGTGAACGGCTGTCCAGAGAGACATACACCGGGATGAAAGCTCACAAAAGCAGGATGGGGCTTGAGCCAGGGTCTACTACTGGCATAACCGCGAAAATATATTTTAGTTTGTAAACAGTGTGGGGGCCATGCACAGCAGGGCAAATTAGACCAAATGCCCTGGTAAAACCATTTCCCCTGCCGCAGGTCTACCAGAAATTTTCATATTCAAAAATTTATGTGGGGCGTAAAATCGCTTCCGCACTGTTTGCTTGTACGAGTGCTGTGCGCTGGTCAGGAGAATGACTGACCATGAATCACTTTAGCATAAAATTCTTAAACCGTAAAAGATATATACATGTAGGTCACTATTGAAAGACCTGTTGATAATCAGTGTTAAAAATAATATCAGTAATGACTTAATAATAGACGAATGTTGATTCGTTGAATATGGCCCAACATGTTTTGTGTGTCATTTTTTCGTGCTTCTGTAAGGTTTGGGCCCCACAGTTTTGCCGAACAGGGCCCCCACATTTGTTAATCCGGCCCTGATGGAGATCATTTATTGCATCATAGGACGAAATATAGACAAATTATATGAAGCTCCGTGAAACTTATCCTTGGCCACTTGTAAGAATAGTGAATCATTCGCTTTGCTGTTGTAGCTTATTTGTACGACAAGCAGCAAAGCCGTTCAGAGTATGGGCTTCAACGCAGATGCATATCCCGCTCGAGGGATCTTCTACTTGAAGACAGAATCTCATGCGCCATTCTGCATAAAATGATGTTGACCTGACAAGAAACGCGGTTCCATATTTTTAGAATATTTATTTAATGTAGGCTACTCGTATAGACGTGTGAACTACTTAGTGGAAATAATTATGAGTAAACCATTATATAATAGTCTGCCTCAATAATTATCTGTTCCTTTGTCTATTTATCGGTCAATCAACAGTCACGAACCTGTTTAAGACTTATAAGTTCATAGTCTTATTATTATTATTATTATTATTATTATTATTATTATTATTATTATTATTATTATTATTATTATTATTATTATTATTATTATTCGACAAAATCTGGTTGGACAAAAGAACCGCGGAAGGCCACGGAATTAAAGCGCTGGATGGTGACTGACAAGCGCTGGAAGAGATAACAAGTTTCTCTAGAGTCTCCGGAAAGTTGGGAAAGACGTCTTCCTAGATCTTTAATAAAATCAAGGCCGTCTTCGTTGATGGGACCCAGGGTCTCGAAGGCCAGCGGCACAAATAAGTGGTTTTTGGACAGTTCACTGTACTTCGAATTCTTTCTGGTGGCTGCCATCTCCAGTCAAGGACTGTTCGTCATGGACTGTTCTTCGTCAAGTTGACTTATTATTATTATTATTATTATTATTATTATTATTATTATTATTATTATTATTATTATTATTATTATTAGTATTAGTATTAGTATTAGTATTAGTATTATTATTATTCAAATGCTACCATATGACAACTTAGAACTTTTTATGAATGTAGGCGAAAGAACGGTTTGTGCTATCACATTTTCTTTGCACAGTCAAAACTAGGATTGAAATGAATAATTGCAATTGGTTTCAATGAGCATCTGTGTGGTAATTATGAAATATATCACGTCTTAAGAAACTTCTTTATGCATTCTTAAAAGAGTTCAGGTAGAGATATCCTGAACAGTTCAGGCAATGTTTTTTCACCGACCTTTCACGGCTTCCCGTGGTTTGTGTAGACCTTAGAGTGTTATCAAATCAAGTCCTAATAATTTACAAAACTTAACACACGCTTACTGCTCAGCGAATGAACCTTCTTTGTTGTGATAGGCTTAGTAATTGTTGTTCGCCAGAGAACGACGACACTCGCCATAACAAAAAGATGTATGGCTTACGGTATATATTTATTCGGAGCTCACATCTTGGATTATGCTATGAATTCTAAAAAAATCACAAATTAATTGAGCAATATTGGGTAGTAGCCTAATATATCTTTAAGATTTGGGGACGTTTCGTCGAAGGATGATTCGTCAAGGACTGTTCGTCATGGACTGTTCTTCGTCAAGTTGACGATTCGTCAAAGGACGTTTCGCACACAGACGATTCGTCACGGGGCTTTTCGTCAGTTATCTCGGGATACGCATGTTTATTCTAACGCCAATTTAAATTTCAGAGCAGATTGAGCTTTGAATGTAAGCTTATATAGTAACAATGTCGGGTTTTTAAATGCTGGAAAATAATACTGTAAACCAGCATACAAGACATCTTTGTAATCATGTTCAGAATGTATAGGTATTATTAAGAGCGGCTTTCAAGTGCTACGACCACACCGTATCACTGTTTGCCTTGTCTATTTTTGATTATTTCTCGCAGTTGCCATATAGCGTTCCTTCAAGCTCTCCAAACGGTGCGTTTGCAGGCAGTAATGAAGTACATACTCAATCACTTACTTACTTACTTACCTTTAATAAGAGGCACTCCGGACATCAGCGCGGACACTGCATCGGAGATTCACGCCGAAGCTCACGAGCAAGTCCAAGTGAAAAACCTGCAAAGTTCACTACGCGATGGCTTGAGGTGCATTCGAACCTGGAACCCTCCGGTTCCAAAGCACCGAACCCACCGCTACGCCACCGAGTTTCTTCCGCGTCTTGGTCTGGTGGAAAAACTCCCAACGTACGCACGTAAATAATAGCGCCGGTCATTTTGGTCTGCGGCTGCGACAGCGGCGAGGCGCGGTCGGCGCAGAGCTCTGGACTCTCCAATTAATGAACAGACGGCGAACCGTACACCTTTCTTTCTATCAAATGTTATCGGTCTAAGACGTGGACCAGCTTCTTTTTTCGTATAGTAGCCTAACTCAACTTCGTACTCCACCTTCCAATTCTCGACCAAAGCGACATCCACCATAACGGCTACTCTGCCGCCTCTGATCCTTTGGTAGCCGGGCTACGACCTCCTTTTGACTTATCTTTTGAACAAACCACTCTGACTTTATGCAGTGCTCGCGAACAGACTGGTGCCCTTGGCTTGGCTTTTGAGTAGCGTTTTAGAAATTTGAAGATGTCAATTCCGATTCGTCAGAAGAATGTTGCTGCAGAATTTATTCAGGCGAATCTGTCTAAGTAGGCTACAGTGTCTATGCAATATAACGGGCGACCTACTTTTTTTTAGCATGGACAGCCGTCAATTCAGCGGCTTCATTCTGGTAATGATTAGACTAATCAATATGAAACGACGTCCAATCTCGTTGATCCTGACAGCTATATACGATTGAAACCGGATATTCAGAAGAGAGAGAGAAAGAGAGAGAGAGAGAGGCATGGTTTATCGATATCACGCTTTACTAAATATTTATATAATAATATGTAGGCTACATAGCGGTTTATTGATATCACGCTTGACTGAATTTATACATGGTATTTTGCATTTTAGAAACAAAGAACTATGATATCAAACTGAAATTATTTTCATTTGAAACTCTATCATATGTTGACACCCAAGGCATCTATAGAAGTCGGTGGAGTGCATGTAGAGTTTGTAAACCAATATATATATACATACATACATACATACATACATACATACATATATATACATATATATATATAAATAAGCTCTAATATGAAATAACAATCCAACGTTGCAAAGTAATTTTTTTAGAGTCGTTGCTAATTCATATCGTGTCCCAAAAAATATAATATTATGCTACTCAAAGTTATCAATAAATTTGTAACATAGAACCGCAGAAATGTCTGAAGAAGTATGAGAACTATAGGCTATAATTGTCAGCATATTCATGCCTGTATGTAAACGACATTCATGTCTTAATATCTGCAGCCTTCTTTCTTTTTTTCAAGTCAATCTTGTTTGCAGCAAAACGGAGCACATGCCTTCGTCTTCACGGCCTGGATATGTATTTGCATTGAAACCCATGCTCTGGATAACGTTTTTGCTCTCTGTACAAGAGTTCTGTGATAGTAAAGCAACGGATATGAAGTTACTAACAAGCAAGAACAGAAATGATCTGGGAACTTTGCTATTATATCACTCTTACGAACTTCATCGGACATTGCAGCACAAAGAAAATTCATAAATTGCATTCTCGACTCCCGACTGGCCGTCAATTCGACATACATACATGTAAACAAAAGCATTCGAATTTGTTTATGGGAAGGATTTTACGTGTGTAATTTTTCTGGGGGACTGGTACGTATAGAGGTCTATACATGTAAAAACACTTATCGAAATTTTCTGGGGAAATGTCATTTTTAGGAGGAAATGTTTGCCCTCAGAGACGTCTAGATTAAGACACCGCATCGCCACAAAAGAAATGGTTTTCAAGCACTTGCAGCATAGAGATAGGCCAAAAGAAAGGCGCTCATGTTGCCTTATAGGCCTATGATAGGCAACTCATTCAAAAGAGTGGGATATATATAGGCAACATCGAACTGAAGGTGTTTGATGTTCAGGATATGTGATGCTAGATATTGAGATCACATGATCTGGCTTTGTATTGTGTCATTAGCCTTAATTGGCCTTAACCAATAAAAAAACTGATTGGATTGATTGACTGATTGATTGACTGATTGATTGATTGATTGAATTCCTCGGTACGATGATTGGTCTCTTCATGTACAAGTTTTCTCCATCTTTTCCTGTCTTCTGTCTCTTTCAACACCCGATCTATTTACTGACATATCCATCCAGGTCTTGATGTTGTCGATCCATCCCGTTCTCGGTCTCCCCTGTATTCTTGTTCCTGGCACTGCACCCTGCATAAATCTTTTTCCAACCATTCTATACATTGAATAAATTATTTCTTATCCCGTGTCCGAAGTAAGAAGGTTTTCTTCTTTTGATGGGGTTGAAAAGCCTTATTTCCACTCCTGTCGCCTCCAGCACCCATTCTTTTGTTTCATTTTCCATCCATGACGCTCTCAGAATCAGTGTTAGGCATTTCACCTCTAATGCTTCTTTTCTATCTTCTCTTTCCTTGATAGTCCAGCTTTCGCAGCCACACTTTGCCACTGGACAAACAAGGGTCTTTGTAGATCGTTCTAGCTTTAGAGGCGCAGAATCAGGTGCTTTTATCGCTCGTGAATATGCCTGTGTCGAGCGCCTAGCTTTAGATTTAGGGCAGCGCTATAGAAATATAAACCCATTTTATCTAGTTATGTATAAGTTCTATAAGCTCATAAGCATAGAGGTCACTTCTTACTGGCAAATTTTCTTCATCAGAACAGCGGAAGCGAGTAAGAAAGCACGGCGTACGAATTGATTCCGTGAAGAGAAGAACAACCCGATTGTGACTACAGCCAGGCGACACGTCTGCAACTAAACAAAATAATAATAGTTATTACAACGACATTGTTGTCATAGAACAGAAACTAATTGCCTCTAGATGTCGTAGTTTTATTTAATTCAAGTTCGCACACGCTATTTACGTAATCAATAATAGCCTACACTTAATTGATTGATGCGACCATTAGAGATGTCCGGTAATAATCGCCTCAGCTTTCCGGGTCACGTTGGAAACTTAAAGTCTGTTTATAATAGGCATACAGATGATGATGACGATGATGACGATGATAATGGTGGCAATGATGATGCCAGTAGTAGTTGTAGTAGTCGTATTCGTTGCAGCAGCAGCAGAAGTAGTAGAAATTGTAGTAGTACATAGTAGTATTAACGGTAGCAGTGGCTGTAGTAGTGGTGTGGTTGAAGTAGCAGTAGTAGTAGCCTAGTAGTAGTAGTAGTAGTAGTAGTAGTAGTAGTAGTAGTAGCAGCAGCAACAACAGCAGTAGTAGTAGTAGTAGTCGTAGTAGTAGTAATAGTAGTAGTAGTAGTAGTAGTAGTAGTAGTAGTAGTAGTAGTAGTAGTAGTAGTAGCCGCAGCAGCAGCAGCAACAACAGTAGTAGTAGTAGTAGTAGTAGTAGTACCAGTAGTAGTAGTAGTAGTAGTAGTAGTAGTAGTAGTAGTAGTAGTAGTAGTAGTAGTAGTAGTAGTAGTAGTAGTAGTAGTAGTAGTAGTAGTAGTAGTAGTAGTAGTAGTAGTAGTAGTAGTAGTAGTAGTAGTAGTAGTAGTAGTAGTAGTAGTAGTAGTAGTAGTAGTAGTAGTAGTAGTAGTAGTAGTAGTAGTAGTAGTAGTAGTAGTAGTAGTAGTAGTAGTAGTAGTAGTAGTAGTAGTAGTAGTAGTAGTAGTAGTAGTAGTAGTAGTAGTAGTAGTAGTAGTAGTAGTAGTAGTAGTAGTAGTAGTAGTAGTAGTAGTAGTAGTAGTAGTAGTAGTAGTAGTAGTAGTAGTAGTAGTAGTAGTAGTAGTAGTAGTAGTAGTAGTAGTAGTAGTAGTAGTAGTAGTAGTAGTAGTAGTAGTAGTAGTAGTAGTAGTAGTAGTAGTAGTAGTAGTAGTAGTAGTAGTAGTAGTAGTAGTAGTAGTAGTAGTAGTAGTAGTAGTAGTAGTAGTAGTAGTAGTAGTAGTAGTAGTAGTAGTAGTAGTAGTAGTAGTAGTAGTAGTAGTAGTAGTAGTAGTAGTAGTAGTAGTAGTAGTAGTAGTATAGTAGTAGTAGTAGTAGTAGTAACGGTATTCAGCTTCTCTCTGTTTGCGTCCAACGCTATGGACTAGGGTGACCATACGTCCCGGTTTTCCGGGACATGTCCCGTTATTTTGTGGAGCGTCCCGGTGTTCCGACGACTTAGGCAAAATTGCAAAAGTGTCCCGGTTTTTGACAAGAAGGAAACTTGTATATTGAAAACGTCAGTTCTATGTAAATGATAGAGCAAAGTGTAGTTTGTAACCCCAAAAGAAATCGTAACGAAAGAGAAGTTGTCAATTTATATGGAGTTTTATATTACATCTTTAGGAAGTAGGCTATTGAATTTAGTTTACAGATTTTAAGAATAATTATCAGGGCGTAACGAGAAAGTTTTCATAATACAATTTCAGCGGCTGCACCAGATCCAGGTTATATCGATTTCGGCAGGTCGCATCAAGGTCGTAATGCCAGGATTTAGACAACTCATGTCAGCACTGGAATAATTTTTTCCGATGGCAACTTAAATGCTGTCAGTGTAAAAGTTGAAATTTAAAGAAATTCTGATGGTTGGGCACATACCCAATACCCTCCCAAAACTCCTTTTCTGCTCGTTTGTTCCCAAGAAACCTTAAATCTTTCTCTGGACTACGCACTGAGCGCCGATTGAGAGTTTGCTCAATATTGTGAAAGAGGGCTGCACTCGGTGCACTGACGACTAGAGCAGGTTCAGCATAAAATTTAACTGTGATTACATCTGCATCGATATGCGTTCACCGAACAGAGCTAAACTAAAAAAAGCATTCTTTCGAGAAATATCAGTAACTTTGAACTGCGTAAAGTATGCAGTATAAGCTTACTATACGCAACAATAGCTTACTATGGACTGCTGACTAGAGTATCCTATGGGACTAGACGTGGCGTAGCCAGGAATTGATGATGGGGGGGGGGGTGTTATGGCCTGGCCGGATACCCTTCCTGACACCAACCCAACAGTATTGCAGTAAATAAAAATAAAGTAGCAGAGTGAATAAAGTAATAAAAACAATTGTTACTACAAACAATTTTTCTTTCTTATTTAAGTGAATTAATAAACCTTTTTAAAAACATTTTCCTAAGCCAATAGGGGTGTTTAACACCTAAACACCCTTTGTCTACGCCACTGGGACTAGGCCTTCGTTTACGCCTATAGTCCTGTAGTTAAGGAATTACAACTACTGTCAGTTTTCCTAAAAGTGTCCCGGTTTTTCATGGTCAGAAAATGGTCACCCTACTATAGACTAATCTGATCGTATATTCAAAGGCACATTCTCCTACCAACCCCGGAGAAGATTGCTAATCGTTCAGACAAAATAATTTCCTACTCCTCATTGCAATTTTTTAAAACCTCGGGGATTCTTGACACCTCGGGTGATGTAATTGGTCCGATTGATTGTCAGCTGAACGCGACTATTACGAAATGAGGGCTTAATTTACCAGGCGACAATCAACAAAAGAGGAAGACCAATGACGAGGGCGTAAAGTTGGCGCAATATATCGTACTGTCTATTCCTCTTTATGCAGCTGTTTCTCATAAATGATCAAGCCTTTCTCAACAGTCTTCTACTAGCTGTTTGTGAGGCATCACTGTAGCGGTATGGCCGCGTTACGGCGCTATATAAATTGTCGTTATTATCATTATTGTTTTATTTATTTATTTATATTTCGCCGGAGGTAGATCTATATACGATTCCTTAGGCTTAGGCTTTAAAAACTACTAAGCCGTGTTGTTCTGGAGTAAGAGACTTACTGTTAACGATCGCTATTGTAATTATTGTTATTATTAATTATTATTGCTATTAATATTATTATTAAGATTATCAACATCATAATTATTATTATTTCCCACCGGAGACTTTAATCTCACCAGACTTGACTTTAATTCCCATTTCCCGACAAGTGTGTTCATTACCACATAAAGACAAGAATTATAAATAATTATAAATTTGAGAATCTGGGGAGATTTCAATTGATGCGTCCAAATCTAAAGGCTCTTTATTGGCGTAGGTTTACCCTTCTTTTTCGATATGTATACACAAGCACCCATAGTGCATTTTTTGTCCGTCGTATAACTAATCCCGTGGGGCGCGGTGGTGTAGTGGTGGCGTCGTTGCCTTGAAGCCGGAAGCCAGAAAGAATCCGTTGAATCATTAACAGGTAAAAGCCAAATTTAAATGCACGCATGCTTCTCCAAGTTCTGTGTGTGTCATGGAAAAACAGCTGAGGATATACTGTGCGGAGAGGAGCAAATCACACAAAATAGCAGACTATATGGACGGCAACCTCTGACCCTATCAGTATTATTTTCGACTGATCAAAAGTATTTCACATAGTAAATTATTTCACTAAAAGGTTGGAGCCTTTGGCATAGGCTGAAACAGCATTGGTGGACACAGTTACAGAACCTGAGAGGAAGCTAAGAAAAATTGGACTGTTAGAGCGTCTTCTGAACCGCTTACAACTCTTGTTATATAACATAGCAAGAGTTGTAGGCGGTTCAGAGTATACGCTCTAACAGCCCAATTTTTCTTAGCTCCCTCTCAGGTTCTGTAACTGTGTCCACCAAGTAGGTTGGGCCTACTTGTTTGTAGCCATTAGTTTTCTGATTAGCTCGTGAACACAAAGTAGTACTTTGGATCCGTTTTGTTGTGCAACTCTTGTTATGTTATGTTAGGCCTACTTGATTTTAGCCATTAGTTTTCTGATTAGCTCGTGAACACAAAGTACTACTTTGGATCCGTTGTTTTGTGCGTAGCCTATAATTATCTGCACTGTCTTGTAACTGCGGTCCCAATTTGCACAATGATTGATGTTGATGATATTTCTGTTGAATAAATCAATAGACAGATCTATGATAGTCAGTACTGCAGAAAACAGTTCTCTTATTTGGTTTGGCGCTGTCTCGCGGGTGTAGCCTCTGTCTAGTATGCCTATGTTTCTTGAGAAAAACCCCAAAATAATTACAATTGCGTAATGATGAGTAAATCCTTAATCCTAGTTGTTGCAACTTACACTGAAATATGCAAAAAAATTATCAGCAGTTCATTTCTTACTGCATTGATTGAGTTGGTTTTCGCAGGTGAAGATATCTTTCACTAGGGGAGGCTGATTATCATACAGGTTTGTGGGGCAACCAGGTTGGCTGCGTCCTCCATTGGGGTAGAAGTCGATGTTTCCCACGCGCTTCGTCATTCCGGCGCCAATTTTTGGGATGATTTCAGTATTGGTGTGAATGTTATCGACCAGATCGGCGCAGCTAGGGTTCAACCCCACAGACAAATCGTGGTCTTGAAAACCCGGACCTGCTGGATCCAATCCTGAAAAGTACAAACATTCAATTAAATTTGAAGGGGAACCCAACATCTGCATTGGAATGCATCTCCCGTCAAGTAAGTCGCATGCTTAGCAATTCCATAGGCTAGGGATCTCTTTGCTAAACAAACCTAATTCCCCTATTTCAGGGGCGGCGGATCCAGGGGGAAATCCGGCTATGGCCCCATTGAGAATTTTCCATAGAACGTGGCCCCCATTGGGCCATTGCGTTTCAACAAGCTTTCAGCAGTACCGGTAGGTTTAAACGATATATTTTCCAGACAAAAAAGTTCGTTGGTTTTTTTCGGGCGAAAGATCAAAACAATTTCAAAAATGTTAGCCCCTTCGAAAATTTCTGTCTCCGCCCCTGACCTATTTCTACATAAATATATGCATGAGGCATTGCATTGGCTACCAATCGCTTCACGCATAGTAAAGAGTCCACAGTCCGCATGACGTCATTCCGTTTATTCAACAATCCGGTTGGCAAACCGAAACCGGCTACAATAATACGCAGATCACAAAAATATTAACTATACTAACAGAACAAACAGCTTGCAATAATAGTATTAGGCCACGGTCAGCACAAGCACCCGCCCCTCATGTTTGGCTTTTTCGGAAAGCGGTGTGGGGTGGTGGGGTGGCGAAAACACGAAATTCAGCGGTCAACGCTGGGTACCCCAGAGGAGTAGTGTTGAAAACCCTAAATTTCCCGGCCAACGCCCGGGTCCCACATCAAAATTTCACGGATCGCGTACCGGTGGAGGTCGGAGTGGGGTGGGTGGGGGTGGAGGTGTGGGGTGGCGGTGGGAGAAAAATTTCCGGAAATCCTGATTTCACAAATGGAGTACCGGTGGAGGTCGGAGCGTGGTGGGGTGAGGTGCGTGGGTGGGTGGGGTGGGGTCGGGTAGAAAAAAGGTGGGTGGGCAGTAGGAGCGCGGATGGGGTCAGGTGAGTGTAGGGAAGTAGGAGATTGACCGGGAGCGGGACGAATCCTAGATATTTCCGTCACCGCCGGGTTATTAAGCTAGTGTTGTTATAATTATTTCAATTAAATTCTGTTCATAATTATATGAAAGGTAGACCTAAACCATAAAAGTAAAAAATTAAATTAACAATTTGCAAATAAATTATGATGTTTGCCAAAAATGAATAGAAGCCTACGGTAGAATTTTTGTTTTACAGATGCCTTTAGCCATGCATTACTTAAAGTGCAAAAAAGATGTGCCTGTATTGCAGTGATTCCCAACCTATGTGCCGCGGCACACTAGTGTGCCGCGAGAACTTTGCAAGTGTGCCGCGGGAAAATTCTAAAATGTTATTAACTAATAATGATTATAGGCTATACAAAACACCCGAAAACACCATCACTGCAATATCAAAACTTTAGTCAGTAAATTGATCTCAATCTCTCACACTGTAGGCCTACCTGGTTAAGATCTCCAAGGGAAATATTGATTCTTTCGATCCCACGGTCAATGAATCTCAGTTTAAAAAAAATTTCATCTGAAATAGGCTACTAAATGCATTGATGGACCTACAGCCAGCAGTACAGCATTACTTCCCTTCGCTTACAATCGACAATTTAGACTGGGTAATCAATCCATTCGTAATCGGCGAAACAACAAATTTTAAAACCAAGGATGAAGAACAGCCCATTTATTCACGAAATGTAACATTTTACTATAGGCCTAGTCAACATTTTCCGAAAAGAGTTTGGATGAGTTTTAGCTTCCCATTCAGAAATCATATCCTTTGAACAGTTAAAGAGCAGCCAAAAATTTTCTGCCATTTGCATATTTGTGGTTTTGTGAATTTGGATTTTCAACCTGAACTGAAATCAAGCGTAAAAAGGGGAGAGACATGAAATGCGAATATGATGGTCGTCTCTGGAACCTCGTTTCAATTTGATCTGCTAACTGACTAGACCCACTAGAGTAGGCCTATTTATTATTAGACAATAAGAACATTAAAATAAAAATATTATTAGATAATAGTGACACTTAGATAAAAAAAGGTAATTATAATTAAGTGTGCCGCGAAAATATTTATTCTTTCTTAGTGTGCCGCAAGCCAAAAAAGGTTGGGAATCACTGCTGTATTGTATAGTGTATACGCCCTTTACCTTTCCAGGCTGTGCTGGTCTAGATATTGCATGTCAGTCTCATCCTTCAAGGGACACAATGAATTCGTTCATAGTTTAATTAGGAGCGAGGAACCAAGATGTCAAGTCGGTGTAGGCATATATTATATACCGGTCCAATAATAATTATTATTTGAGACGTTTAGCAGGGTCGATTAGAAAAATTCCCTGGCAAAAATTAGAAGCAACTTGAATAATAAAAAAGAGCTCAAGGGTCAGCGGGTTCTTGCCCAAAATATATGGCTGAAGTTGCACTTCGGTCTCACTCAGCTTCCTCCAACCGTCCACTTTTTCATCCAACAGACTTGACCCTTTGGTTTCTCGCTCTAGAACTGCTACATGTAGGCATAGACGTAGGGGACATTTCGGAGTTCTGTGGAGGGGGGGGGGGAGATTTGACTTTTGCCCGAAAAGTATACTTTACATTTTTGGAGAACCGCGAGTCGCCCGACATTTTTCATCGACCAAATTTCTGATGACCTTTTTTTAGTCATTTCAATTTCCCAGCCGAAATAACTAATGACCTTTTTTAGTCATTTCGCACAAATCTTCAGATAACATAGCTGTTTTACCACTGTGTGCCCAAAAAATCCTCCCATGCCTGTTTGCCCGAAAAAAGGTTTGCCCGTCCGTGCCTGTTTTGCCCGAAAAACACATTTGCCCGAAATTTGGGGGCATTTGCCCCCCAGGATCTCCGCCTCCTACGCCTATGTATGTAGGCCTAAACGTTTCGGTCATTTTCCTCAATTGGTCCTTCTCTTTGGATTGCGCTATGTTGAATCTTCTTGCGTTCGCTCTACACTTCTGTCTTGGCAGCCTGCCTTCTTCCTTCTCTCTTCTCAAAACCTGCTTCTTCTCTTGGAGCCTTGAGAGCTAGGAGCGCCTTTAAATGATTCACACTATTAGAGGCACTTGATAAATGATCTAAAACGATACAATACAATACAATACACAATTGTGAATTTATTCAGTTGTTCATTTGAAGTTTGAACTGATTTATTTAGGCCTATAAGTGTCAGTATTATACTTTAAAAGGCATGCATCATAGACTTTGTATATGAGCCTAAAAATTACCCAGGATGGACTACATAAAGTAGTCGGGGCCCAGAGTATTTGCCTCTCTCTCCCTTCTCCCTGAGAGCGTGCGTGTGCAAGAACAGAAGCTTTGCTTTTGTAAAGAGACATAGGTCTAAGAGAGTATGACGTCAATTATTTCCGGATTTATTTTTTCGGGCAGAAGTAAAATCTTGGCCCCCACTGCTGAAATGTCCCCTATAGGCCTATGGATGAGCCCCTCCCCAGACCCTTTCCGTGCTCGGGTTTAGGCGCCTCGGTGATGGTCCGTCGGACGCTCGTTCGTTACGTCGTTCCCCCCCAAAGCATGATTCCCCAAAAGAGGGTGACTAGATTAAACAATGAATAATGACAATTAATAGTTTTTCAACGGTAGCGACTTTATGACGTCATTGTCACTCGTAATAAATTGGTTGCATTGTGACGTCGTATCGTCTATTTATGAAACCTTGTTTCCAAGTTGTTTCGAATGACTGTCAAAGACAAGTGCAACAAGTACATTGTAAGTAAGTAAGTAGGCATGTTCTTTATTGAACCGCCTGCAAACGCACTCGGGAGCATTGGATGATAACAGACGAGTACAAATCACAAAAATCAAAATATGCAACTCAATAATCATAGTAGACCTATACATCTAGAAAAAAACATAACAGACATCCATGGAACAATTTGGGAGACAATGGATAGACAGAAAAGAAAAACGGTAATAAAATTAAGGTCATTGAATATCATCCGTGTTATAAAAACACATCTGGTTAATGCGTCAGCATGAGGAATCTCACGGTTGTGAGAACGCGGACGGGGTGAGTAGGCGACATTCTTAATGGGAGGTAACAGAGGACCTAGGACATTGCTGGAGTTGCAAAGTACAGAAGAGAAGAGGGAGGTATCAGCGTGACCACAGAGGTCATTCAACGACTTCTGGTCGGCAGGCAGAAAGTTGGGCCACACCATTTTCCTTACTATTGCGTTAATACGCGAGCGCTGACCAGAATTGGTAAAGCCAAACCATGCAGGGGAGGCATACAGAAGGCGAGCTAACGACATAATTCTTAGCGTCTATAGAAAGATGGATAGCTCTTAAGTTGAAATGTCAATAAATATTGTGAACCGAATTTCTGCATACAGCGTCCATATATTCAGCATCATAGATAGAGCACGATATTTTATGGCCTACATTATAGAATAGTGGCTTTGGCTGTTAATAGCTACAAATTGCCGCGGCCAACCAATAAATCTCACTTTCTTGTCATGCGATAATGAAGAAGTTCAGCAAAAGGTGGCTGATCGAGTTTAGGTTTGATCTTTCTGTTTCGCCACATTACGGTGTTTACTCGTGTCGTACACTTAGTTTAACACCCGTCCAATCACAAGTTAAATTAGATTGTTGCTGCCTATATAGATGGGCATGAAACCTGGCTCACACAATTGAAATTCGGGCAGGTTTCAAGAACAATAATTCAACTTCTTTTCTGTCATATTTTCGGTCAACTCAAATATAAAACCACACCAAAGGTGTCCAAAACCACTTAGGCCACAATCCACAAGTTTGATCGAGGCAAGCAACTAAGGCGCAGCTACCACTTGGATCACCGTTACATCACAGGGTCGGATGTAGGCGGAGACGTGACGATGTGATTATTCCTACGCACCGGAGTATGTGCAATTTTTATAATTGGGACTGCTACGTATAACCGTAAGCTGCCTGCTTGTGCGAACACCGGCGCACGAATAATGAACAACGACCTAACCTTTGTAGTTTAAACAATTATGTTACACAACCCTTTCTGCATGATCTCTGTAGAAATCTATCTCTTTTGTTCACTTCTCACATACCTGTCTTTTTCTCACAAATTATGAGATGATATTATAGAAATATTGTAACTCTAGAGGCAACGATGATAATAATAATAATGATGATGATGACGGCGATGATGATGACACTGATGACGATGTGATGATGATGATGATGATGATAATGATGATGATGACTGATAATGATTATGATGACGATGATGATGATGATGATAGTCATAATGAAAATGATAATAATAACACCAATAATAGGCCTAATAATAGCATCATTTATAGACTCCTGAGAGACAGGGTTTAATCTAGTATCCGATAAAATAGGAGAGGCTAGATTGATGTGGTATGGGCATGTGGAGCGATCGGATGAGGGAGGGAGCATCAAAAGAATCATGCGTGCAGAAGTACAGGGACGCCGGAGCCGTGTCATGGGCGACAGAAGAAGAGATGGAGGGACATGATCCAACAGGACATGAAATTTCTTGATATGAAAAAGGAAGACGCTGGAGACAGAAGAACATGGAGACAAAGGATCCAAGTGGCTGACCCCTCCTCACGCGAGAGATTAATCCTAGCCAGAAGGAAAAGAAGAAGAATTAAAGACAGAGTGAATAGTTCGAATGATAGACTCATTATTACGAGACATAATTGACCTATTTCTAAAGTCAGCTGAAATGCTGAGTCCTACCAGTTATCCTTCCAAGCTGCTTTCCCTGTTGTCCGGCGTGACCACAGACGTGTGCTCCCAAGCTGTGTCCCACACAGTACATCAGAGCTTTGGAAGACTTCCCTGCCTGAATCGTGTTATTAACGACGACGGCTATTACTCCACCAACGACTCTCGTGTTCGAGACACACTGAACGTAATTCACATGTTCCAATCCACCTCTCCAGGCGACTAGGATCACATTGTAATCTCCCTATGGAAACGATTTGCTTATCCAGTTATGGTGCAAAATGAAACCATCTATCAGTGTATGATTCAAGAATATTTTTTTATAATATTGGTTTCCACTTCTAAGGTCTATCGAGCCATATACATGTATTACAACTGCTGCTGCTTCCACTGCTGCTGCTGCTACTACTACTGCTGCTGCTGCTGCTACTACCACTACCACTACCACTACCACTACCACTACCACTACTACTACTACTACCACTACTACTACTACTACTACTACTACTACTACTACTACTACTACTACTACTACTACTACTACTACTACTACTACAACTACTACTACTACTACTACTACTACTACTACTACTACTACTACTACTACTACTACTACTACTACTACTACTACTACTACTACTAGGCCTACTACTACTACTACAACAACTACTAGGCCTACTACTACTACTACTACTACTACTACTACTACTACTACTACTACTACTACTACTACTACTACTACTACTACTACTACTACTACTACTACTACTACTACTACTACTACTACTACTACTACTACTACTACTACTACTACTACTGCTGCTACTACTACTACTACTACTACTGCTACTACTACTACTACTATACTACTACTACTACTACTACTACTATACTACTACTACTACTTCTATTATTATTACCACTAGGCCTACTATTACTACTACTACTACCACTACTTCTATTATTATTACTACTACTACTAATACTACTGCTGCTGCTGCTGCTCCTACTACTACTACTACTACTACTACTACTACTACTACTACTACTACTACTACTACGACGACGACGACGACGACGACGACGACTACTACTACTACTATTACTACTAGGCCTACTACTACTACACCTAATACTGCTACTGATACTACTACTAGACCTACTACTATTACTACAACTGCTACTATTACTGCAACTACTACACCCGGTATATTTCATCCGTCGGATAGCTTTAAGAGGACAGAATATTTCGTGACACCGGCTTAGATGCATGAAACTGGCCCTGCCATGGCTTACCCACCTAATGCTGGGAGTGCTCCTTTAAAAAAATACAGGGGCGCTATAAAAATTCTGAAATACTACTACTGCCGATGTTGATGGTTTTTGCTGTTCTTATGTGTTATCGTGTGTGTCATATGTATCTGGAATTGTATATAGCGCACTTTCGAAGCTCCTTCAGTCATACCAGCCAGTCCTACCACTAGCACTAGCGCTCTGGTCAATGGCTGCACGAATAATCCGAACTGGTTATTGTTATTATTGTTACCATTATAAATGAGTGATTAGTCCCCACCTGCGTTTCTCAATTGCAGTCAACGAGTCATAGGACAGTGATGTCAGCAATCAAACCGAACTAAACAAGACGAGTCTGACAACGATCCCTCGATCGGGATTTCCACTGAGGAATGTCCTTGCATGGGCTGGAGTCGCCGTGCGGTGATGAATGTGACAGGGTAGTTCCTCCTGAACCTCTAGAAAGAGCAGTGCAGGCTAAGGCATAGGGGGACATTTCGGCTTTTTTAGTCATCCACAAAAAAATTTCCGATTGCTCGTCCCAAAAAACTCTGATGACCTTATTGATGACCCTTTTTAGTCATCCGCCCAAAATTTTCGATTGCTCCTATAGATCTAAATCTTCTGAAAAAATTTAGCTGTTTTACCCCTGTGCGCCTGAAAAAATCCAAAGTTTCCGAACATTTTTTCCGGCCATACCTGTTTTGCTCGAAAAACACATTTGCCCTAAATTTGGGGAGGCATTTGCCCTCTGGACCCCCGTATCCTACTCCTATGATGACTGTGCAGGAATCGATTCGTGGACACGCTCCTTAAAACTGTTGAGAGAGCGAAGGAAGAAAGCGAAGACGGATTTGTCGTGGCGACGACGTTCCTAGACCAGAGTGCCGAGCAATTAACCACATTCTTCGAGTCAAGGAGGACTAAGGGTAAACCTCGAAAAGAAGATCTCAAGGGCAAACGACCGCCGGGTTCAGGCAGGCCGAGAGGCAGGCCGAGAGGCAGGTCGAGAGGCAGGCCGAGAGGCAGGCCGAGAGGCAGGCCGAGAGGCAGGCCGGGGTCCAAGAGGGGCTGAACCCGAAACGTCTGGCCGCAATTACTGCCTACGCTATGGTTCAGACAACCTTCCGGACGGACCGCAAGGGGTGCGGCGAGATGGTCCTCGAGGAGGTAAGGTAGCAGGCGGGAGGAAACATTGGCCTTGGAATCGAGGAGGCCATGCAGGAACTCACTCACGTATTGTCACCGTTTGGGCCGACCGCGTCGAACGGACTTCGGTACATGGTCCGAAAAGATTGCCCGCTGAACCGGGAGTATCCACGCCCGGGATCAGCTCGGCCCGGCCCGGCCCGGCAAGCCACCGCGTGCCGTCCTTCAGCAGGAGTCCACCTGCAATCTGTCGGCGTAGGTATAACCTTCTTAGTGGGGTGCAAGGGCGACCTTACATTTAACATCCGGTTATCCGAGTGCCCAATGATGCATCTAATAGGGCAGAGTGCTGCAGCGTCTGTTACGGTGCTTCTATGAGGGACTCATGGGCGGAGAATTGGGCGGAGACTGGGGGTGGACGAAAACGAGCGGCCGAAGATTTTGATTTTGGGCGGACGAATGGCCGAGTCGCCGACGAAATTTTCCATCTTTTTGCCGGCGAAAATCTTTGACGACCTTTCCCCCCCCGAAGATCTCTTCTGCTATCCTCTAACGCTATAACCTCACAGTGTGTTTCGAGAAGTGTGTGCATGTCCTAACACTTAACGATTGGGTGGGGGGGCAAATGCATGGGCCGTCCGCCTACCACATCCATTGAAGGGGACCGTCCCACCTGCCCCCTAAGTTTCCTCCTATGATGAGGGTTCAGGGCTTAAAGTGGGTGGGAACGCGTGGGAACGGCGTACCCACTGCACTTGAATTTTTTACTTGCGTTCCCACTGCTCACCATGCATGGAACCCTGGAAACATTGGCGCTCCCAATAAAACTTCATGAGAGTTCCCACTGCTCACAGTTGGCGTTCCCACTGCTCTAGCAAACCACTTTAACCACTGTGAGGGTTCTTAGAATTACAGTAATTACTCACCTGCTGCAAGGCTGCATCCTTAATGTCGACCATTTTTAAAAACAGATTATATGCCATGTCCGGTTCATTTTCATTACACAAATGCAAAACTGGATTCCAATCAATGTTAGATTTTAATTGATTTCGGGGTAATTCTGGTTGGTCGTAGGATCAATGTTAAAATTAGTATCCTTCTTAGTGGGGTGCAAGGGCGACCTTACATTTAACATCCGGTTATCCGAGTGCCCAATGATGCATCTAATAGGGCAGAGTGCTGCAGCGTCTGTTACGGTGCTTCTATGATTTTCGAGATATATTGATAAATAGACTTTCAAATGAATCTGCTTGAGAGCCAGTTAGCTCAATTTTAGAGAATGTAATATCCTCTCTTACTAAAAATCCAACACCCCCTCCTCCTCTCTCCTGTTTTCTGCTCTTGTGTATAATATTATTATTCTACTTTTAGAAATAACTTATTATAGCAGAGTCAATAACAGAATTAAGAGAGTTAGTGTTTTGGGTGTTATATACAGACCCCCGGGACTGAATGTAAATGAATTTAATACGGATCTTGAAGTACTTCTAAACACTTTTAATAAGAATACTAATAAGACCAGAGAAATTTTCTTGGCTGGTGATTTTAATATTGATTTATTGGCTTCTGCTAATCATTCCCCTACAAATGAATTTATAGACTGTATGGCTACCTATCATTTCTTTCCATTGATCCTAAAAAAGATGGAAAATTAAAATTTTAGAGAATGTAATATCCTCTCTTACTAAAAATCCAACACCCCCTCCTCCTCTCTCCTGTTTTCTGCTCTTGTGTATAATATTATTATTCTACTTTTAGAAATAACTTATTATAGCAGAGTCGTTCCCACGCGTTCCCACCCACTTTAAGCCCTGAACCCTCATCATAGGAGGATTGAGATAAAGATTTTCGCCGGCAAAAAGATGGAAAATTTCGTCGGCGACTCGGCCATTCGTCCGCCCAAAACACTATTTCTAAAAGTAGCAGAGGTTTCAAAATTCTTCGGGGGGGGGGGAAAGGTCGTCAAAGATTTTCGCCGGCAAAAAGATGGAAAATTAAAATTTTTAAACACAGTGGTTAAAGTGGTTTGCTAGAGCAGTGGCAACGCCAACTGTGAGCAGTGGGAACTCTCATGAAGTTTTATTGGGAGCGCCAATGTTTCCAGGGTTCCATGCATGGTGAGCAGTGGGAACGCAAGTAAAAAATTCAAGTGCAGTGGGTACGCCGTTCCCACGCGTTCCCACCCACTTTAAGCCCTGAACCCTCATCATAGGAGGATTGAGATAAAGATTTTCGCCGGCAAAAAGATGGAAAATTTCGTCGGCGACTCGGCCATTCGTCCGCCCAAAACACTATTTCTAAAAGTAGCAGAGGTTTCAAAATTCTTCGGGGGGGGGGAAAGGTCGTCAAAGATTTTCGCCGGCAAAAAGATGGAAAATTTCGTCGGCGACTCGGCCATTCGTCCGCCCAAAACACTAACTCTCTTAATTCTGTTATTGACTCTGCTATAATAAGTTATTTCTAAAAGTAGAATAATAATATTATACACAAGAGCAGAAAACAGGAGAGAGGAGGAGGGGGTGTTGGATTTTTAGTAAGAGAGGATATTACATTCTCTAAAATTGAGCTAACTGGCTCTCAAGCAGATTCATTTGAAAGTCTATTTATCAATATATCTCAACACAAATCAATGGATAAGCAAATTGGTGTTATATACAGACCCCCGGGACTGAATGTAAATGAATTTAATACGGATCTTGAAGTACTTCTAAACACTTTTAATAAGAATACTAATAAGACCAGAGAAATTTTCTTGGCTGGTGATTTTAATATTGATTTATTGGCTTCTGCTAATCATTCCCCTACAAATGAATTTATAGACTGTATGGCTACCTATCATTTCTTTCCATTGATCCTACGACCAACCAGAATTACCCCGACTACTGCCACGCTAATAGACAATTTCTTCACTAACTCTCTTAATTCTGTTATTGACTCTGCTATAATAACTTCAGAAATATCTGATCACCTGCCTATAATAACCTGGACTAACAATGTTTCTCACACATTGCATAACATAGGTAAGACTGAAATGAAGAGAAATTTCACTGATGAAACCTCTGCTACTTTTAGAAATAACTTATCTAACATTGATTGGAATCCAGTTTTGCATTTGTGTAATGAAAATGAACCGGACATGGCATATAATCTGTTTTTAAAAATGGTCAGGATAAGCTATGATGAAGCCTTTCCTCTTAAGCCCATTAAAATCTCAAAAAGCAATACCTTTCACCAACCATGGATGACACGAGGCCTATTAAAATCTACCAAAAAAAGGAAGCACTATACATTAAATATATAAAAAATCCTACCATTGAAAATAAAAACAAATTTACTACCTACCGTAACAAATATAAATTAATTCGTACAAATATAGAACGTTCTTACTATTCAAGTGAATTCATAAAACATAGTAAGGACATTAAAAAAACTTGGCAGGTTATTAGAACAGTAATTAAGTCAGCTAAGAAGGACACACTTATTAATGAAATTAACCTGGATGGAAATTTAACGAATGACCCTTTAGTAATGGCTGAAAAATTCAACTCATATTTTACAGGCTTAGCAAAATCTTTATCATCCAAAATCCCCCCATCTGAGAAATGCTTTCAAGACTATCTCCATCCATCCTCCTCTAATTCCTTTGCCCTACTTTCAACTACCTCCCAGGAAATATTAGCAATTAATAACTCTCTTAAATCGACTCGCAGTTCTGGCACTGATGATTTGAATCCTATGATATTATCACCGGTTATGGAACTTCTTGCCAATCCGCTGGCTGAAGTGATTAACTGTTCACTAAAAAATGGTATTGTTCCATCAGAAATCAAGCTTGCCAAAGTTCTCCCCATTCACAAACAAGGTGCCAAGAATGAAATTAATAATTACAGACCCATTTCTATACTACCTTTTTTCTCCAAATTATTTGAAAGAGTAATGTATGACAGATTACTTTCATACATAAAGCATAAGGATATATTATATCCGTTTCAGCATGGCTTTCAGCCGGGTCACTCTACCTCCATGTCACTGATTGATATACAGGACAAAATTACCAAGGCCATGGACAATAATGAATATTCAATTGGTATCTTCCTTGACCTTGCAAAGGCATTTGATACTGTGGACCACAAAATACTTTTGTATAAACTGGAACACTATGGTATTAGAGATAATGCACTTCGATGGCTTAGTAGTTATTTGGGCAATCGTCTACAGCAGGTGCTTTGTAATGGAAAATTGTCTAACTTTCAAACTATAGACTTTGGAGTACCTCAAGGCTCTATCCTTGGTCCTCTCCTGTTTTTAATCTATATCAATGACCTCCCAAATTCATCATCCATCTTGCACTATATTCTATTTGCAGATGATTCTAATGTATTTTTATCGCATGCCTCCTATGATCAGCTTCTTCAACTAGTCAATAATGAATTAATATCAGCTAGTGACTGGTTCAAGGCAAATAAACTTTCATTAAACCTATCTAAAACTAATTATATCATATTTCGCTCAAATAAAAAACCAATACCTATAACAAATAATGAGCTGCTTATTGACAACAAAGTTATTCCTCAAGTTTGCACGACAAAATTCCTTGGCGTTCATATTGATCAGCACCTAAAATGGAAAGTCCATATAGACGAAATAAGTAAAAAAATTTCAAAAAGCATAGGCATTATTAAGAGAGTCTCTTACTTGCTTCCCTCTCATGTGCTTATCAATCTATATTTCACCCTAGTCTATCCATACCTTAGTTACTCTAATTTAATTTGGACTTCTACCTATGATACCCATCTCCATGTTTTAAGGACCTTGCAAAAAAAGCCATACGAGTTATCACTAAATCCACTGTTAACTGTCATACTGGTCCCCTATTTGCTGAGCATAAACTCCTAAATATTAAACAGATTAGACTTGAACAGACATCTCAATTTATGTATCAATACATCAATAACCTCCTCCCTTCTTCCTTTGCTTCCTACTTCTCTCCTGCATTGCATCCTGGACTCACTAGAGGTAATAGAGACTTCAGTATTATTTTTGCTAAAACAAATGTTCGGAAATTTTCCATTAAATTCCAAGGCTCTGTCATATGGAATAAAATTCCGATTCACATTCGTAAGGCTACTAACTTAACTCACTTTAAACACCTGTTACGTGTGTATACATTATGTAATGTTTTGTGTTAATAGCATGAGGGGTTACTCATGCTGATGCTGATTTATTTGATTGTTTGATTGCTTTGCTTTTATTTTGTTCTTTCTCTGAATTTTTTCCTGTAGTGTTTACTACATTAGTTTTTCGATAAAAAATTTTTTCTTTCCCTAGTTAAGTAATATCTCTGTAATATCTCCAATACTCCCTTCAGCTTTCACTTTCTCACTTCACTTTGTTAATTAGGCCCCTGCTTAGCGGGATTTGTCCCTTTTGGTGTGCCCATTTGCTCCCTCACTCTTATAACACCTATTCACTTTGAGTATTTTCTTATTGCGAATTATGTTTATACTTTGTTAAACATACATGTACAATTGAATTGTTGGGAACAATAAAAATATGTCTATGTCTATGTCTATGACCATCCATTGATGCAATGGAGCTTGTTCCCATCCGTGAACAACAAACCAGGTCAGCTTGTTGACTTTGAAGGTGGACCTAAAACAGAAGACAGACAGACAGACAGACGGACAGACGGACAGACATACAGACAGGAAGGCATAAATACGTAGACACTAGACATACACATTGGCATATTAAGAGAGACGAATCTGGATATTGAAAAGATGACAAATTATGTCGGTTGACAACAACTTAACACATGTACATGTAAAAGCAATTGACCAGATTTTAATGCGACTTGCAGACAAACGACAGTGTAGTAGAGAGAATGAATGAAAGATCTTCTGGCGGACAGAGTAGAAAACAATTAAGTCAGTTACCGATGATAACGATTCAACTATAGAAATTGTTAGGAATATCAAGAAAGCGGAAGGCGTACTGAACGAAAGGAGAATACAATGGAGCCTAGTAAGAAAGAGAAAGAGAGAGACTCACAGAAGTCTGTTACTTACGGAATGGTATCCATGGTAATGGTCTGACCAGTCGTCGAATCATTGCGGGTGTATAGCATCATATTCACTTTGATAGCTGCGGGACTTTCGGGCAGAGGAAGGTAATCGTATGGTGGGTCGTTGGAATAGCATGGGAGACCCGAGAAGCATTTTTGATCAGCCCTACGAAAATGAAATTCATAATCATGTTGGTGTACTCTTTTAGTTACTTTTTAGTTTTTGGCAACACAAAGTTTCTTCAATTGCAGGGTGCAGAATAGGCTACGACTCGGAGGGATTTGTCGACATGGGCGGAGTTTGGTTTTCGTTCTTGGGGGGGGGGGGTTGGTTGGAAAAATTTGGTCCAGAACTAGCCGCGCCGGAAAAAATGTTTTCCCGGGCCCCCAAAAAATTGATGACCTTTTTTAGTCGTCAAGTTCAAATCTCAGGAAAAGTACTGCATTTCGTCGGTCAAAAAAAGTTGATGACCTTTTTCAGTCGTTTACTTGAAAGTTCTTAGGGAGGCTAAGCCCGGAAAGAGATACCATTTACACGGTCAAAAAATGATCATTGGACTGCTTGGGGGCTTAACCCCACTAACCTTTGATAAACTCCGCCCATGTTTGTCGGTAATAAAAAAAATCATGCACATACAGCAACGGTAATCATCAACACCCGTCAGTTACGAGAAGCAAATTATTTTAAAGGTCATCGAAGGTATGACGCTGCGAGTGTTACATTGGATCTACCATGAGTCATATGTCAAGACATACTCTACCCTCCGACGATTTCAACTACCAGGCCTAGAGGAAAGTCGATTTCTGAACAGGTGTGTCGTATAGCAGATGGGTGTCTCTTTAGAGCAGCTGCGGTCCTGGTTAGCCCTGGCCATGTGTTGGAGCGTTTGACTTGAAAATGGCGGACATTTTAGTGCGAAACGTTCTAAATAGCAGTGGCGTAGACAAGGGGGTTGAGGGGGCTAAACCCCCATTGGCTTAGGAAAAAGTTATTAAAAGGGTCATTTATCCACTCCAATCAGAAAAAACAAAGCAATATTGTTTGTAGTAACAATTGTTTTTCTTTCTTTATTCTCTTTGTTACTTTATTTCCTTTTTATTTACTGTTGGCTAATACTGTTGAGTTGGTGTCAGGAAGGGCATTCGACCAGGCCATATATAACCCCCATAATAAATTCCTGGCTACGCCACTGTTTTTGATAAGATGTTATAAATATCTTGTTTAATGCCATACACTCCAATGTGGCAAAATTCAGTTTATTACTAAGGAATAGGTTATAGTTGCTCACTTGTTTACTTACGCTATATGGACGACCTCTCTATCAAGCCGAGGTCAGGACACAGTCGAAATGACTAACACTTTGCATCCAGGCTATGTCTGTCCTTCACGCTTGCTTACGCCATTGCTCAACATGCTGTTGCTTTAATTTAATCTTCTTCAGCTTCTTCTTCAATATGTGTCTTGACCTCATATTTGTTTGTATGTGCACTTGTTATAGCGCCCCTTCAAGCTCTCTACTCAGAGGCGCTCTCGACCACAGAGCGGACACTGCATCGGAGTTTCACGCCGAGGCGCTGAGCAATTGCGAGCGAAGGACGTGCCCAAATTCCCTACGCGGCGGCTTGAGGTGGATTCGAACCTGCAACCCTCCGGCTGAAATGTGGCGAACATACTCACTACACCACCGCGCCCCACATAATATACATGATCATATACTGCTTCCTTGTAAAGAGCATACGATACATCGATATTAAAGGACTGACATGTTTCGGATGCATTGCCCGATATTGAGTCATTTTGAGCAGCGCAATGTTAGGCCTATTTGTAGCCATTATTATGGATCCATTGAAAGTAGCGTAGACCTAATCAGCTACGTTTTCAGCATTGATAAAAACAATCTCACAGTAATTCTAAAATGATAATCGATTCTCTTTCCGAACTTATGAAGCGTTTTGTAATACCAATTAATCAGAGACGTTTCCGTTGTTAGCAATCCATGAAAGCAGAACGTTTAGGCTAAAGAGAATGAACAGAAACAGTATAGAGCGCCTCGATAAGGTCTCTGCACGACGCATAGGCTATGGAAGAAGGTCATCGTCTTTATTTATTTTAAAATCATCAACCAGGACGATTCGTCAAAAACGACTGGAACTCTCCAACGGACATTGCAAAGTGATACTTTGCTAGAAATAACTTTAACAGCAGACTGGAATGTTGAAAATTAATTATTATTACCGGAGTTCGTCCACGACACTCAGTAGAGCTGCGACAAATAGAAACGACCGCATTTCTACGCAAGTAATTATTCTTAATCAAGTCAACCGCCAGTTCTACACAAACAACGGTTTACAAGTAGGACCTTCGTACGAGAAGCAATCTGCGGTTAGAACTCACAGCAACAGTGTCTTATATCATGATCCAGACGTTACTTTACCTGGCTGAATAGGAGCGTTGATGGACAGGTCATAAAACGTCAACACACGAGCGACGACGCGGTTCGCTGAACCTACAGCAACATAAAATTCGTCGCTGTTGTTGGCAATGACCTGTTGATTCGCTGAACCTACTGCAACATAAAATTCGTCGCTGTTGGTGGCAATAACCTGTTGGTTCGCTCAACCTACTGCAACATAAAATTCGTCGCTGTTGTTGGCAATGACCTGTTGGCTTGGCGATTGCAGTGCTGATCGTGACTTCGTTTACTACGCAGAATTTGGTACATTGTACATGTATCATAGAAGAAGTCAGGGCCGGATTAAGAAATGTGGAGGCCCTGTTCAGAAATGTTTTTGCGGATCTTCGCCGAAAATTTTAAAGACCTTTTTTAGTCGTTTGGCGAAAAATATTTTGTAGACTATACCGATCATAATAAATTTTTATTCCCTCCCAACAGTCTATGACCTTTTTTAGTAGTTTGGTTGAAATTTGCTAAAAAAATCTTTAAAAATTTGCAATTTTTTCCCGCATGTGTGGGGCCCCTAAAGTGTAGGGCCGAACATGTTGAACATGCCTTAATCCGGCCCTGGAAGAAGAAGGCCTAATTTTAAATCATAAAGTCAAAAGTCACAGTAATCGGCACTATTACACTGCGATCTGTACGGCTGCCAACTTCATAATACGTTTTCGTAAATTAAGTGGATATTTGGTATTGTTATTCAATGCTATACGTGAAGTTGCGGTAATGTGCTAAACGATTCGATGATGTCGTCGTTTTGCCATTGTGTGTCAGTAACTTCATAAACACCATGTTTATACATGCAACCCGGCAGTGTAGGGTTGGAATCACTCATGGTCAAAAGGGTATTTCAAAATGTCTGTTTAATGAGGTCGCAAGTAGACCTGGACGAGGAGAGAATTTAATGCAGTGATTTCACACAGTCGCTGATAGGATCTGACGGCGCGGAAGAGTTCGGTTCTGGGCTCCGTATATTATGTCGATATAAAATTAATATCATATTGTGTCACTCATTAGGCCTATAGGTCATCCTATGTTTATTTATCAGCTTACCGTATCGGGTGATTTTTTAATGGCTGCTTTTTTGACTGTTTGGAAATTGTGCACAACAGTTCACAAATGTAAAGGAAGAAGCGAAAAATGTGATCTGCAGGTAGGTTTTAGCAATATATTGGTGGGCCTACCAAGGATTATTTTTCTTCAAGTCATCAATGAAGGGAAGTAGGCCTACTAAAAATTTGCTTTGCCAACAGATTTTGTTGGAACTGCAAAATGTATGGCCTACAGGTAAATGATTCTAATGTTTGGCAGCTGAACGAATAGAAATAGGCCAAACCGTAGCTTTAATTGTATCGTAATCGGAAAAGTACCTCCACATTTCTAAAGCGCCACCGGAAAGCCAAGAGCAGGGCACCAGCTTATTTAAGAGCACTGTGTCTTGTCAGAGGTTTTGTGCCCAAGAGCAGCACCGAAGGAGGCCAAGAGCGGGGCACCAGCTTATTTAAGAGCGCTGTGTCTCATCAGAGGTCTGTGCCCACGAGTAGACCGAAGTAGGCCGTTGTCGACATTTCCCCTACAACAATATTATTATAGCAATTATAGGCATAATATCAAGGCGAGAACTACCGACGGAAGGTTTTCAGCTTGAATCATTCGACTCGGAATAAGAAAATATGAAATGAACGAGCTTCAAATCTGTCCAAATATTAAGTCAGCGCTCTGAAACATGTAACTCCGTATACAGCGAAGAGCAAAACATGGCCGTTAAACGTCTCTATGGGGCCGTCCATAAAGTACGTCACGCTATTTTTGACCAATTTTGACCCTCCCCCTCCCCCTGTCACAAACTGTCATAAATCTCGGAACCCCCCCCCCCTAAGGTACGTCACACTTTCGAACAAAAAATTTAAAAACATAACCATTTACCTAACCCTCTAAACCCTAGGATACTATCCCTAATCCCTCTTATAGTGACGTGTGTCCCTAAACGCTTTGATAGTGACGGGAAATCAACTTTTATCCCGCCAGGCCGGGTTTTAGACACGCCTGGCCGGGCCGGGTCGGATTTTAGGTACTAAGAACAAAAATATAATAAAGAGTTTAAAAAATAAATGTGTGACGTCACACATGGCCTGACCCCCATCCCTCTGTCACAAACTGTCACACTTTCTTACACCGCATAATGTATGCTTACATCTTGAAAGCCCAATGTCCGTTAGGGTAGTCTTCAGGATGTGCGCACAGTGCGCTCATCACCCTATTTTGTTGCTTGAGCTGCAGCCTAAATGGAAAGCCAACAATAATTAATTATTGATTTATTTCTTAACAAAGGTAGAGCAGCAATACTTAAACACACCCTTATGTCGCACGAGCGTGAAGCTAGAATTTTGGCTACACAGTAGGCCTCTATATACATGTACAGTCGAATATTACAATTCGAACAAACTGATGTCGATTGCCAATAAAACGGAAACTGGTAGAGACATTTCGGCGTTTAAAATTGTATAGTAGCCTACATACAAATCGGAAGAGTCTTACAGTTAAACTTGAAATGAACCGCTATATTAGACGACCAATTGACAGGAATTGGCAATAACATACTTCCGACAGACATAGGCCCTACCATTTGATTGCAAATACCGCGAACAGTGAGCGACTACCATTACATTGAAATTGGACTGACACCAGAGAAAGGAACAATAGCTCACGTGGCAACTGCAGTTCGCTAAACACATCTGTTTCAAATGGTGACAGGACAATTACCCCCGGACAATTACCCCCCGGACAATTACCCCCCCCCCCCCGACAATTACCCTCTGGACAATTACCCCCCAGACAATTACCCCCGTACCAATTACCCCCGGACAACTACCCCCCTTGACACAGTGTGAGCTTGTTCCCTCACGCGTATGCGACGATGGAGGGAACGAACATTCTCATGGTCATGGTCTTCGTATTCGTCAGACCTTCAGCGCTGCCTAAGCCTATCACCCACCACAACCTACAAGGACCCGAAGACATATACGGACACAAACGCAAGGACTCTGGCAATCGTTCGCAAATACGACGCGCACAAAGCCATTTACTATCTTCGTGGAGTTGCTCATAATCTTGCTTTTTAAACTCACTGAATCCAGACCTCTATCGATAACATTTAAATATTTTATTAGGCATGCGTTACAACTAGCTTAGAACCGTTGTTAGGTTGAATTGTATTTAATATTTTTCTTGAACGCTTAACACTAACTTGCGTTTAACACGACATAAACTTTTTCATTGTCATAGGGGGTAATTGTCCGGGGGGTAATTGGTACGGGGGGAATTGTCCGGGGGTAATTGGCACGGGGGGTAGTTGTTCGTGGGGTAATTGTCCTTGGGGGTAATTGTCCAGGGGTAATTGTCGGGGGTAATTGTCCGGGGGGGGGTGTTAATTGTCCAGGGGGTTATTGCCCTAGAACCGTTTCAAATAGATTAAATGTATAAGCTTAAGCCTATCTCATATCTAAATGGGGTGTTAGTGGGGTGTGTTAGTTTGACATGCTATTGGGATATGCTAGTGGGATATGTTAGTAAGATATTGAGTGGAATTTGTTAGTGGGATATGTTAGTGGGATATGTTAGTGGGGTGTATTAGTTTGACATGCTATTGGGATATGCTATTGTGATATGTTAGTAAGATATTGAGTGGGATATGTTAGTGGGATATATTGGTGGGATATGTTAGTGGGATATGTTGATTGGATATGTTAGTGGAATATGTTAGTGGAATATGTTAGTGGGATATGTCGGTGGGATATGCTATTGGGATATGTTAGTGGGATATGTTAGTGGGATATATTAGTGGGACATGTTAGTGGGATATGTTGGTTGGATATGCTAGTGGGATATGTTAGTAAGATATTGAGTGGGATATGTTAGTGGGATATGTTAGTGGGATATGTTAGTGGGATATTTTGGTTGGATATGTTAGTGGGATATGTTAGTGGGGTGTGTTAGTTTGACATGCTATTGGGATATGCTAATGTGATAAGTTAGTAAGATATTGTGTGGGATAATTATGTTAGTGGGATATGTTAGTGGGATATATTGGTGGGATATGTTAGTGGGATATGTTGGTTGGATATGTTAGTGGGATATGTCAGTGGGATATGTCGGTGGGATATGTTAGTGGGATATGTTAGTGGGATATGTTAGTGGGATAAATTAGTGGGACATGCTAGTGGGATATGTTGGTTGGATATGCTAGTGGGATATGTTAGTAAGATATTGTGGGATATGTTAGTGGGATATGTTAGTGAAATATGTTAGTGGGATATGTCGGTGGGATATGTTAGTGGGATATGTTAGTGGGGTGTGTTAGTTTGACATGCTATTGGAATATGCTAATGTGATATGTTAGTAAGATATTGAGTGGGATATGTTAGTGGGATATGTTAGTGGGATATGTTGGTTGGATATGTTAGTAAGATATTGAGTGGGATATGCTAATGTGATATGTTAGTAAGATATTGAGTGGGATATGTTAGTGGGATATGTCGGTGGGATATGCTAATGTGATATGTTAGTAAGATATTGAGTGGGATTTGTTAGTGGGATATGTTAGTGGGATATGTTGGTGGGATAAGTTAGTGGGATATGTCGGTGGGATATGTTAGTGGGATATGTTAGTAGGATATGTTAGTGGAATATGCTAGTGGAGCGATCGATTATATAGTGTTAGCATACTTCCGAAAGAAATTTGTGTTGTGAATAACGCGGACAGAAAGAAGTCAACAGTAACTGTTCTTGCCATTGACCCCTTTGCAGTGGAATGTCATGTCATGTCATGTCGCCATCGTCGCATCGCGACGGTTGGCTACATGAATGGATTTTTAATGCCCAGAGTCTTCTGTCCCTTGTCGCGCTCATTAAGTCAGAGCCTACAAGTCCTGTCCAGTTCAGAACGTTGTCGATCCAAGATAACCTCGGCTTTCCTCGTCCTCGGTTCCCCTCCACAAAACCCGTCATGATGCTGCTTTCGATGCTATCGTTTTGCTGTCTCATGCTATGACCAAAATATCGAAGTTTTCGAATTTTGGTGTGGGCCAATAGTCCTCTTCTAGCTCCCGCTGACATATACACTTGTTCGTTGGTCATCATTTTTGTCCAGGGAATTCTCATCAGCTTTCTGATACACTTGTTCTCAAATGCTTGAATTCGCTTTTCTTCATCCTTCTTCAGAGTCCATGCTTCGCATCCATACGTCGCTACTGGCCACACCAAAGCCTTCATCAACCGCAATTTGGTGTCGATGCTGATTGATTTGTTCTTCCAAATCTTCGTCAATTTGGTCATGACAGTCATCCCCATGGCTAGCCTTGATTTAACTTCATGCACACAATTCCCATCTTTTGCTATCCTGCTCCCTAAATACACAAAGGAGTTCACTTGTTCTAGTTTTTCCGTGCCCACCACCGTTTCGAGCACCTCCTCAGTATTCGTCATAACTTTCGTCTTTGTTACGTTGATCGACATGCCATATTCTTCTGCAGCACTTGCGACTTGTTTCACTAGTTCTTGCAGTTCTTCTGGTGTTGTGGCCAGTAGAACGATATCGTCTGCATATCTCAGATTGTTGATGGTTCTTCCGCCAATCCTGAATCCACCGGCGAAACCTGCTAGTGCCTTTCGCATAATTTGTTCTGCTAAAATGTTAAACAGACATGGGGAGAGGTTGCAGCCCTGTCGAACACCTTTTTTAACCTTGAACCATGCCGAAGTGTGGTCGTCTGTTCTGACATTTGCCCGTTGTTGTCTGTACAAATTTCTTAGCAGCTGGACTAGATGAGGTGGAAAGCCCATTTCGAGCATGGTCAGCCATAGCTGATCGTGTCGGACCCTATCAAAGGCCTTAGTAAAGTCAATGAAACAAAAGTAGAGTGGTTGATTTCTTTCTCTTGCTTTCTCTATTATGATCCTGAGGTTCACATTCTGGTCTCTTGTACCTCTTCTTGGTCTAAAGCCCGCTTGTTCCTGGGCAATCTCCATTTCGAGCTTGTTTTGCATGCGGTCTAGCATAATGCGCAGCAAAATTTTGCTTGCGTGCGAGACCAATGCGATGGTTCTGTAATTGTCACACTGGAGCGGGTCACCCTTCTTGGGAAGTGGTATGAATGTTGATTGAGTCCATTCTTCCGGCCATACTCCGGTCTTCCACACCTCCGTACATATCTCATGTAGTTTGGTCACTGTCATCTCTCCTCCAAACCTCAGTAATTCAGCTGCAACGTCATCCGGACCTGGTGCCTTTCGTGACGCCGACTTCATTACTGCACGCCTGATCTCTTCCTTCAGCGGTGGTGGTTCCCTTTCTTGGATGTCAATCTCTACGTGCTCGTCTTCTTCGATGTATAGTTCCTCGCAGTATTCTTTCCATCTTTGATTCACTCTCTCTGGTTGGACAATTTTCTTGCCGAAGGCATCCCTGATGGCCGTGGTACGAGGGACGAACGATCCCGTAAGCTGCTTCACTGTTTGAAAGACTGGTCTACTATTACCCTTTTTCGCGTTTTCCTCTCATTCGCTACACAATGTCTCAAGCTCTTCCTGTTTATTCCACCGCAATCTTTTCTGTACCTCACTTCTTAGTTTTTTGTATTCTGTGGGGGATTTTGTTTTGGCCTCGCGTTTCTTTCCAATCCATTCAAAAGTGTCACTGGAAATCCAGTTCTTGCGTTTATGGTGATCCCTTAGTATTGTCGCCTTTGCAGCACCCAAGGTGACTTCCTTCAATTGGCGCCATAATTCATCTGGAGTTCTCGATTCGTCCATTCCTTCCAATACTTCGAATCTGTTCGTCACTTCCAGTTGGTATTGTTGCCCAACCTGGCTATTTTTGAGTTTCTCAAGATCCAAGAGTAACGGTTTATTCGCTCGCTTCTTTTTAAATCTCAGTTTCATCGTCAGAATCACCAGGTTGTGGTCGGAATCGCAATCTGCGTTGAGGCATACGCGTGCATTGTTGACCGATTGTTTCCACTGTTTGCTGATCAGAATGTAGTCTATTTGTGTTCTAGTGAATCCATTTGGACTCTTCCATGTATATCTGTGTCTGTTGTGCAGACGGAAGAGAGTATTGGTGATAACTAGTCCGTGTTCCGCGCAGAAATCCACCAAAATCTGACCTCTATCGTTCCTATTCCCGTGTCCATATTTCCCAAGGACGTCGGTCTCAGTTGCGTCTTCTCCTACTCTGGCGTTGAAATCTCCTGTGATCAGAAGTATGTTTCGCTTGGGAACCTCTGAGATTGCGCGATCCAGGTCTCGGTAGAATTGTTCGATTTCTTCGTCTTGTTTGTCAGCAGTTGGCGCGTAACACTGGATTATTGTCATGTCTCTCGGTTTTGATGCAAATGTGGACGATATTACTCTGTTGCTTATTGTGTTGTATGATGCCAAGCATGAGGCGGTGTTCTTGTTTATCCAGATTGCCACTCCATGATGTTCCCGTCCAGATGTAGGCCTACCTGAGTAGAGCACGGTGTGACCATCCAACGTCTTAAAATGTCCATTACCCGACCACTTGGTTTCTGCCAGTCCACAAATACTGATGCCTTGTCTCTCCATTTCGTTTCCAAGCATCGACAGTTTGCCTAGTGCATTGAGTCCTCTCACGTTCCATTGTCCAATCATAACGCGATGTCTACCATTTAGATGCTTTCTTGTTCCATCGGTCGTTTTCGTCTTCATCGGTGGTGATGTTGAGTCAGTAGCACACTTATCGGCACCCATCCTGACTCTTACGATGGGTGTCGCGGGCCTTTTTATCCTGGGCGACGTCCGAGCCAGTATATCTTCGTTTTCATTGTGATCCATTCATGTTGTGTGGGAGAGGTTTCTAACCAACTGAGTACCCCATTCTCTTGCTGGTCACGCAGTTGATTAGCCGTTTTACCAGGTTGGACCCGGCATGCGCCTAATCATACGCTCGGTGATTGCCGTTGGGTGCATTTGAGCTCCTCATCCGCCAACAACCGATAAGAACCCCGCTGCTGCCCGCGGTTCTAGATTTTCAGGTTAATCCATAACCGGCTGCAGTTTAAAGTCATGCCCAGGAGTGAGAGAGATGAGACGTGGATTCAAGGAAAGAAAATATAGTTTGAGATGTAAACAACGAGCGCCTTTACTTTGTTGCTAGGCAACGCTCATTGTGACGTCGCATGATGATAGGCCTATAACCGCTTGCGGTTTGTGATTATGAAATCAAATTCTGAATTTCTGCAGATGTACGTTACCCTTTTCAACTCAAAAATTCGCAACATTCCGTGTACAGTATATAAAAATGAGTATATATTCCAGGTCTTGGCATTGAAAGGAAAACAACGGTGTAAATGCGTGTTCTAACGAGCTTGCGTTACTTGTAAAAAATTTAAATCATAAGGTAGAAAAATCCATCGACCGACTGCTGTTACGTCATCTCATCAGTGAAATAAGAAATAAGTGGAATAAGTTTGCAATAAACACCTGTATTATGCAACAGTCGAACTTAGCACAAAACCACTTTGCCCCGTCTGTCTGAACCGAGCTTATGTTGGTGCACACACACGCACGCACGCACGCACACGCAAACATACACACACGCAAACATACACACACGCAAACACAAACACACATCTAGGCCTATATTTGTTATTATATGTCAGTGAGATAAATATTCCAGCAGCAACAACCGATTATGTTGAGTTGCTGACGTAGGTCTACTTCTGATAGTATGCATTGCCAGCCTAAACCTGTTGTTGTCGTTTTTATGCATGCAGTATTGCTGGCAAGACATGATCCCAAACACATCTGTTTTGGAAAGGTGCGGGATCACCGGAATCGAGGCTATGCTGATCTCTGCACAACTGCGATGGTCCGGACATGTTGCTCGCATGGAAGACACTCGAATGCCAAAGCAAGCTTTCTATGGTCAGCTAGCGAATGGATCGCGGTCCCAGGGTGCACCATTCAAGAGATACAAGGACGACCTCAAGATGCATCTCACAGCTTGCGGTCTCAGAAGTGCACAGTTTGAGGCCGATGTGATGGACAGGATCGGATGGCGCAGGCTTTGTCGGACTGGAGTGGAGGATTTTGAACAGCAGAGGATGGAAGATGCGATGGAGAAGCGACGTAGGCGCAAGGATAACGCAGTTAACCCGATGCAGCTACAAGAAATGGCGGGTGGACAGTTTCCGTGTGACATCTGTGGCCGTGTGTGCGCTTCACGGATTGGACTATTCTCACACAGAAAGACTCACTGACGATGACGAGATCCGTCGAATCGACGGCTCATTCCATGCCATTGCTGTTAGACACATTGTATAATGTATATATAATATAATGTTTGTGTGTGCACATGTTATAGCGCCTCTTCAGGATTTCTACTCAAAAGTGCTCCCGACTACAGCGCAGACTCTGAATCGGAGTTTCACGCCGAAGCGCTGAGCAATTGCGAGTAAAGGCCTTGTCCATGGTCCTTACGAGGCGGCTTAAGGCGGATTCGAACCTGCAGCCCTCCGGTTGTAAGGCAACGAACATACCCACTACACCACCGCGCCCTGAAAATTTTGTTTTTTGCCACCACCTAGCGGATGAAGCTTTATATGACTGGGGCTCCTCCTCGTCTAGTTGCCCAAAGCTTTTTTTTCTTTCCGGAGGTTTGTGCACTTAGAGCGCCTATGAATAGTTCAGACTGCGATAGGCGCTTTATAAAGTCCAAACCTTACGTTAGACCTTATAGTACCTCCGCGCGTGCTGTGTGCACCTTGGGCGATCAGGTAAAGTCCAGATGTGATACGAAGTTAATAATCTATCATAACGAGCTTCGCTATTTTTTCTGACTTGCGATCATCCACTAATACAATCATTATTTTTTTATTAGTAGGTCCTATTGTGAATGCGTTTGGTGAAAATGAATTGCGTGCCTATTTCCGCCCTATAGGCGAGAAGTGACGTGAAAAGAATTGGCGTCAAGAGCAGGAGTCGTTATTGTATTACAGTGAAGAAGTGGTGTCTTCATTTTGTAATGATTACCGCGTCAAAATTTAAAATGTTCTTATCTCGGGATTTAAAGTGAAGTAGCCGTGTTGACCCACAAATTGGCATGGGGATGTTTTGCTAAATGTTTCGCAACGCTAGAGCGTTCCGTTTTAGAACCTTTCTTGTGATACTTTACACACAGAAGGACATACTTTCAAACTAGGGATATAGTATACCGTAGCTTATAGACCTTAGTTCTTCCCGTGCAGGATTGCACATCGGGCAACGCGGTTTCTCCGTTCTCCTCTGTAGTCCGCGACGATTTAAATTAAATTTCCGCGTTGCTTCTGTTGCTGAAGCTGTTTTACATGGGTGAGTTGCAAGGCCACCGCATAACGCTTCACTTTTATCATGGCTTTTCGACAGGCACATACCACCCCTCGAGGCGGCCTGCGGCTGAGTTGACTTTTAGTTATGGATAAGCCTACATTGATGTTCAAGTGCATACATTGTATATGTAGGCCTATGTATACATAAATTATACATATTATGCATGTTGGCAACATGATCGTCGATTTCGTCGTTTTCCAGTCCAAACAGCACCTTCACAAGAGTCCACATGATCTGTTACTTTGATATAGTGTAGGCCAAAATAATACAAGTTCGGATCCATTCTTCTGAGTTTATTACCTGAATAAATCTATCGTGGGGCGAGTCTTACCACTCCGCATTCATATAAACGGCGTCTCAAACTATAATAGCTGCGACCTGTTATTGTCAAAATATTACAGATAGGCATCTATGGGTTTTTCGTCCGCAAAACAACTGTCAGTTAGAGGCAGTAGGAGAATTGAAGAAAGACAACTGTGGGTCAGACGTTGATTGATGTGTGCAATTAAAACTGTATTATGTGGTCTTATAAGAAAAACGAGGGTTGAACTCCTCAATCCGGCGTTTATCACCGTGGTGAAAGGAATTCTTTATTCGAACGCATTAGAGGCGCAGCGACCGCCCTCCGTACCCTCCGATCGAAGGGGCCCCCGAAAGAAAGAGGACCCCTAAAGTTGCCAAAAAATGAATGGTAGGCTATAACTAGGTGATTGCCATTTATTGAAGCCACTGCATAATCCCTGTAGTTTTTACTGACAAAACCGTGAAGTAAATACGGAATGCATGTACGCTGCAGGCCTACACAAATATAATATGAGCCCTGCAATATTGCATAAAATAAATAGGCCCACCGCGTTAAAGGGTCTGCGTTGTAAGGGGCCCCCACGCCTTGGACATATTATGTTCGGCGGGGGCCACGTTCTTTGTTGCAACGACCCTGCATATATCATAAACGCTCGTAAACCTGGCAGAATAGAAATGTGCACTCTACGTGCTTCTTCTCCAACAGTTTCTTTATCGCCTCGTTCTCTGGATTGCTGTATATCTGCGCCTCTGTATGTTTCTATCAAGGGCGGGTACAGAAATTTTCTGGGGGCCCAAATTTTTGACCTTGGGTCGGAAAAACTTTCGTTGATCTTACACCGAAAAATATGATCGTATTTAGTCAGCTGGTAGAAATGTCTTGAAAATATACAAAATTTCTCCCACAAAATAGCTGGCGACTTTTCTTAGTCTTTTAATCAACAAAATCTCTTGATGTACCATTTTCCCAAGCCAATGCTAAAAATCATTGATCACTTACTTTTTTGTCGTATCCTACTTTCACCTTTTCCCGCTACATTGGTCGAAAGCTTGCTGAAACCTGACGGGGGCACGTCCTGTGCACATTTCCGATGGGGGGATGGCCGGTTTGCCCCTTGAATCCGCCCTTGGTTTCTATACATGTATGTCTCTGCCTCTGTCTCTCTGTCTCTGTTTTCTGTCTCACTATCTCTATTTGTCTTTTTCCTTGCATTCTTCTCCTTCAAAACAGTCGTACAGTTGATTGATCAAGTCTACGCAGTTTACTCGTCACAGTTTCAGGAAATTGGAGTCTTTATTTCCCCAGTCAAATTCCTAATCACTTCGGAGTACAATTTCCATGGGCGGAGTTTATCAGGGGATGGGGAGCTAAGCCCCCAAGATTCACTTTTTTTACCGTGTCAATGGTTTCTTTTCCCGGGCTTAGCCCCCCGGAAACGGAAGCCAAACTCCGCCCATGACAATTATAGGGTGTCTCGATAGGTCGTGAACGATTTTGAATGCAGAAAAATATATGTTATACACAACATAATGTGGAAAGTTTTATACTGGCGGATAGGTTGTTCAAATGAAAATGTTACGCAAAAAAATTAGATCACTAGCTCAATTATTCAAATTTTAACGCCAATATCCGTGACGTCATCAAATTCGTGCCAAATAAACGTCCAGTTAGGCCGAAAATCATATTGTACGACCATCATTGTTAATCCACACATAATTAATTAATACAAATGATCATTTAGTATTTAATAATGTTTCCTTTACTCTTTGTTAAAGCCTCAAGTCGATTAGACATGGAGCCAATATTATTAGACTTATACAACAGTGTGCGGATGACACCCAGTTCGAAAATTGCTGTTGCACACTGATCAGTGATGAGTGTGGTAGACTTAAACGTGAAAAGTGTCTTTCGTCTATGTATGCCTGGTTTTGCTTCAGTGGTCTGGCCATAAGCCCTGGCCAATTTGAAGCAGTTTTCTTTAGATCTCGCACGTGCCTGCGCTCCACTTTCAAATATCGACCTTGCTGGCACTGCTATACCTTTATCAGATGCTGTAAAAACACTTGGGTTAAACCTAGACAGTAAGCTCACGTTTCGATCGCACATATCAAGCATTTGTAAATCTTGTTATTACCACATTAGGGCAATTATTATATGTCACATCAGATATGTCCTATCTTCTTTCTTCTTTAGGTTCTCTGCCCAGTGGCAGGTCCGAACGTCCAATGTCTCCATATTTCACGCTGTTGCGCCATGTCTTTAAGTTCTCTGTAGCCCTTTTCCATTATCCCGTCCAGCAGTTTCTGTCTAGGTCTTCCTCTGCATCTTTTCCCCTCCAATCTTCCTTCAATTATTTCTTTCTGTAGTGAGTTTCCTCGCAGCAAATGACCTATCCAATTCTTTTGTCTTGTCTTTATTGCATCTAGTAGAGATCTTTTCTCGTCTACCATCGTCAGCACCTCCTCGTTCGTAACATGCCTTGTCCAACTAATTTTCTCCATCTTTCTCCATACCCACATTTCAAACGCTTCCAACCGCTTGGTGTCTTCTTTTCTCATTGTCCATGTCTCTGCGCCATATAACGTCACACTCCATATCAATGTTTTGACCATTCTTTTCTTAAGATTCCTATTTAGCCCTCCTCTTAGCAATTCTTTCCGTTTTAAGAATGCCTCTTTACCCATTGCTATATGTCCTATAAATATCTATAAATAGACATTTGTCTAGGCCTATGTCTATAAATATGTCACAAACCATTGCATGTTCTATTGTCGCCTCTCGCCTTGATTCTGATATATCGGTCTATGTGGATTTTCAATTTTCAGACGTTGAGTTGGACAGTCTGCAACGCATCCAGAACTCCGGCAGTGCTGTGCGTCTCACTGCGAACAAATCACTCGCCCCTAAGCTGCATTGGCTTCCTGTTAAGTACAGGAACATCCACATTGGCCTGTTAAACAAAATCCTGCAGTTAGGGTTTAGCAATGGATCCCCTATTGGTAGGCGCACTGAGGATTATTTTATTTCATGTCATCAATGAAGGAAAGTGGGCTGACTTAAAATTTGCTCTTCCAATATTGAACACGTGTAAATGATTACTAAAACAATTAATATTGTTGCATCTCAATAAATTTGAAATAACCATGATCATCGAAACCTCGGCATTTCTGAAGCACCACCGCAAAGCCAAGCGAAGGGCACCAGCTTATTCACGATCACTGTGTCTAGTCATACTCATAAGTGCAGCTGTCCAAAACAGTAGTCCGAAGGAGGCCGTAATCGACATTTTCCCCCACATAATTAACAATAGACCTATCAAGGCAAGAACTATCGACGGAAGGTTTTCAGATTGAATCATTCGAATCGGAATTAGAAAATATATAATGAATGAACTTTAAGTCTGCCCAAGATTAATATTGAGTCAGCGCTCTGTTATAAAGTGAAGAGCAAAACTGTTCAGCGTCTGTATGTAGGTAGCCTATTGTAGGCTCTACATCTTGGTAGCACGTGGTCGTTGGGATTGTTTTCAGGATTTGCTCTCATCACCCTGCATTTGTTGTTTGACCTGGAAATTGAAGACCGCCAGTACGGCCGAGTGTAGGACATTTCCCCCCTGGACAAACCCCCCGGACAATAAGCCCCCCGGCCAATTCCTCCCTGATTTAGCCTAGGACATTAACCCCCCGGACAATTCCCTCCTTGCTACGCAAATAGTCTATTTCTGTAGGTATAACTTGCTCAAACTTAGGCTAATTATTCAGTTCAACAATTCGTCGCATCCAACTTCTATTTAAATAACAATTATTTTTTTCCATCCAGCTCCAACTTAAGAAAGAATATTTTCATCAATCCAGCTTCAATTTAAACATGAATATTTCATCAATCCAGCTTCAATTTA
Organism: Lumbricus terrestris; assembly: GCA_949752735.1. NCBI lineage: Eukaryota > Metazoa > Annelida > Clitellata > Crassiclitellata > Lumbricidae > Lumbricus > Lumbricus terrestris. The sequence goes on along the minus strand of OX457040.1, from coordinate 14,236,927 downwards.
AGCAAGAATATTTTCATCAATCCAGCTCCAATTTAAGCAAGAACATTTTCGTCAATCCAGCTCCAATTTAAACAAGAATATTTTCACCAATCCAGCTCCAATTTAAACAAGAATATTTTCATCAATCCAGCTCCAATTTAAGCATGAACATTTTCATCAATCCAGCTTCCATTTAAGTAAAATTTATTTTGTGTCAATCCGGCTTCTATTTAGCGAGAATTCTTTTAATCAATTTAACTTGCGTACTTAGCACCGGCGTTTTATAGTACAACCACTTATACGCAATATGTTCTACCAGGGGGAATTGTCCTACCCTAGGGGGGAATTGTCCCGGGGGGTTGTTGTCCGGGGGGTTTGTTGTCCGTGGGGGTTGTTGTCCAGGGGGAAATGTCCGCGCCCCGTACGGCCAATCACAAAAGATACAATCTGATCTCTTAACACAGGTGAATAGCACAACTTAAACAAACCCTTACACGTCGCATGAGCGTGAAGCTAGCGTGGCTGAATATTACAATTATTACTGACTACCATAAAACTAAAACTGGCTGAGACATTCTTGCGTCTAAAATTGTTTAATACATTTATATCGGATGAATAATTTAATGGATTTAAAATTGAAATGAACCGCTATATTCGACGATCGATCGACAGGAATTGGCAATAACATAGGCTACTTCCGAAAGACCTATCATTTGATTGCAAATACCACGAACAGTGAGCGACCAAGGTACAGGCAGGTACAGAAATTTTGGGTTTGTTGTCCAGGGGGAAATGTCCGCGCCCCGTACGGCCAATCACAAAAGATACAATCTGATCTCTTAACACAGGGGAGGGCCTACGGAACTACTCATCGGGGGAGGGCACGTCAACTTTCCGAGCCAGAATAGCTGGTGAAAAATTTTAAAAAATTTAAAAAATTCTAAATGGGGTTATGGCCGGATTTGACTCCACTGGATCCGCCCCTGTGAGCGACTGACATTAAAACTAAAATTGGACTGATACCAGAGAAAGGCAATAATTATGGCCTATGGTGCAGGCCGAAAAACACATCTGCAAATTTAATGTAGCCTATATCTAAAATCGATATGAACCGATACGTTAGTGAAGCGATCGACAGCCTTTAGTAATAGCATATGCCCTACATTCGAAAGAAATATGTGTTGGGAACAGTAGCGGCGCCAGGATTTCAGTGTTGGGGGGCTGAATTCCGGCAGAAAAGTTTCCATTTTCAGCCACCAAAATTCTGTTACCTTTTTAAAAATCATTTTGGTCGAGAAATCTTAGGAAAATATTCCATTTTCAGCTGCCAAAATTTCATTTCTGACGACATTTTTAGTCATTCGGCCGAAATTTCCTGCACATGGTTTTAAGTTTTTAGGGGGCTGAGCCCTTAGCCGCCCCCCTAGCGCCGCTACTGGTTGGGAATAGCGTGAACAGCAGCTGCCGTGGAATGAATTTTCAATAAACTACTAATATGCACCTGTCGAACTGAACAAAACAAACTTTGCTGAACTTGATGATGGTTGATAACCTTCTTTATGTTATCGCTCGGACAACCCATCTAATTTGACGCAGCGTTCAACGTTGGATGAAAACAGGAAGAGACATCATCAGTCGTTCATTTTCTTTAGTGCCATCGCCTCTTCGAAATTTAAACAAATTCTCTTTGAGGGAGACGGCATGAATTGAGTCAAGCCAAGGAATAAAGCGAAAAAGAACGTAGAGAAAAATCTTTATGTTTCCTTATTGTATTGTATTGTATACAAACATTTATATATTTATTTATAGCACAAGCTACGTGATCATGGCCTGCCTGGAACGGCCTTGCATGTCCTCTCTCGAGCCACCACAGTTGCACGTCTGCTGTAGGCCTATGCCTCCCCATGCAACTTGGTGAGGGACTTGTGAGCGCTGGTGATGTCGATCGCTTTGAAAAGTTCCTGGGACGCGTCAGACGAGCTGCACTCCTCCTATTCGATTTTTTGAAAGTGGTCAGCATGGCTGAGGTCGCCAATGGTGCTCTCTTCGCAGCTGTAGCCTAATAATATTAGGCTACAGCTGCGAAGAGAGCACCATTGGCGACCTCAGCCATGAAATAATCTTATTGTTCTGACTGGTAAGTTCAAATGGATTAGACCTGGGGCGCAGATTGTATTTGTCAGAGAAGAACTTACGGCGAACATGTTCATTGTCTCTAATATTAGATTCATAATTTATGTGTTGTTCCAGTTGCCTGTGCTCTTGTTGTATAGTAGGCCTAGGAGTAAATTTAGTTTCTTCCTCCTACTACTCGTGTAGGCAAGGCCTATAACATGTTCTCCGTAAGTTCTTCTCTGATAGGCGCACTGGAAAATTCAATCTGCGCCCGGGTCTCATCCATTTCAACTTACCAGCAAGATCAATAAGATTATTTCATAACACGAATGATGTTCAAAAATCGTTTACTAGACTTTATCCGCTGCTCTATTGACGCTTGCTAACAGTCGCGTTATGATGACTGGCTATTTTCGCTATAAAACGAATATAAATCAATAATTCACAGGATGTTGTTCATATTACAAGACGCTCTAAAGCATAAGCAATAATTATCAAAGCATAAGCGATCGTAAAACAACTAATATGCTCACTAATGAAGCCAATAATTGAAGTGACGCCTAACCTTTTTGCCACAACAATGCGAATAATAATATAGTTGTAACAGCCTAATCCTATACCGTCACCCAAAGTTTGTTGATCAGTGGCCTACTCGATAAAAAGATATGTTTCGAAGTCCTGGTCGTTCTCATTAATCACCGTTTCATTTGCGCATGCGCACAGTAAGCATCCGTTTAAGACTGACAGAACGGTGCTTTGTCATTGGTTGTCAGATAGAAGATACCGCGCGCGGAAGAGACTGTTGAATTGAATCCCATGTTCTGAATTTTCGCACCGTCCTTGCCGCAATTCGACTGCAATGCATTAAACAACAAACATGTTGTCAATTATTCTGTATAAGATAATATTTCGGTTGCTGCTGCTTACGAACACAATGTCATCGTCAACCCTATTTCAAACTGGGAAGCATAGGCGTAGGGGACATTTCGGAAGTGGGGAGGGGCCAAAAAGTTATTTTTGCCCAAAAAACTGATGACCTTTTTTCTTTTAGTCATCCGCCCAAATCTTAGGATTTTCTCGTCCGAAAAATATGTTGATGACCTTTTTTTAGTCACTTCCTGTAAATCTTCAGAAAATTTAGCTTTTTACCCCTGTGTGCCCGAAAAAATCTGCCTGTATCTGTTGGCCCGAAAAAATTTCCCCAATTTTTTTCTCGTCCGTGCCTCTTTTGCCCGAAAAACACATTTGCCCGAAATTTGGGGGGCATTTGCCCCTCTGGACCTCCGCCTCCTACGCCTATGCTGGTAAGTACCAAAATAACTCACGGTCTTCGTCTTCCTCTTCATTGTCTTCTTCATGCGCATCCTCCTACTCATCTACTCCACATCTCTTTCGCATTCAGCTACCATAACCACTCCTACTACTGCAGGGTGGATCA
>OX457040.1:14118395-14230895 GCA_949752735.1 Lumbricus terrestris | reverse complement strand
CTCTCGGACTGACTTTCGGACAGAATGAGCGATGTAATGATATAATCGGCACCATTATTTAATTATACAACCCAGTCAAAGAACTTGAACAGGTAGCATTTGCGGCTTAAGCAACCTACGTCTATTTCCTGGGGTTATTACTGAAGCATTTTTTTTATTAAACTCAAAACTGTCCTTTTTTGCCGTGCTAGAGTCGGGACCGCTTCTGAGTAGTTCCCTTGAAGAAGCGCTATATAAATTCTTTAATGAATGAATGAATTTGAATTCAATTTGAATTCAAGCGCAAAGAATTTCGCTTGGTTTAAAAATTGGGACCATGCAGCAGCAGAAAATTTCAGGCGGACAAAACTTTCACACTAGGCCTACTATAATTAATGAAAGATTGCTGCGCAATGATAGCGAGGCAAGTCACTATTGCCATTATTGTAGAAATATCACATTATTATATAACATTATTTGTGGGGCGCGGTGGTGTAGTGGTGGCGTCGTTGCCTTGAAGCCGGAAGGTTCGAGGTTTGAATCCACCTCAAGTCGTAGCGCAGGGACCTTGAGCAAGTCTTTCACTCGCAATTGCTTGGGCGCTTCGGCGTGAAACTCGAATGCAGTATCCGATACACTGTTACAGTGTATCGGATACTGCAGTAGTCGGGAGCGCCTCTGAGTAGAAAGCTTGAAAAGGCACTATTGAAATGGATAAATAAATAAATAAAATAAAAATTATAATAACATACAGTGTACTTACCGAGTGCTTCATTCAGAGTCGGCGACATAAGGATATCCAGCAGATTGATTTTGGTAGCTTTGCCGTTGCAGCCGGGCTGTGTCTCTCCGCCGTTTGGGTAGAAGTCGACATGTCCAATGGGCTTCTTCATCCCGATTCTCATGAGGCCTGCGAGCAACTGAGCGCCGGTATGAATAACGTCCACGAAGTCGGCGCACGACGTGTTCAGTCCGATACCCCGATCTTCAAAGCCTGGAGAGGCTGGATCAAGTGCTGATAACGTGATAACAGAAAGTCTATTGAAAATATTTTGTTTAAAAAATGTATATAGGAGAATCGCTGACGTGCGATCGAAAACAACATTACCTCTCGGTAGGGAACAGGTTTAACTTTAATATCCATTGCTAGTTTGCGTTTTCAAAGATAAGTCGATCTAAGCTTATTCCAGTATGGGCCTGATTATGAGCTAGATTGTTGTCTTATGTGTACAGCAGACTCTTGCCCGCCTTTGACCCTGGGGTCACCCTGATGTTCGCTTACAAAGGCGATACATAGATTGCAGAATAGCCTATTGGCGGAGCCCTTGTTCATTTGTGTGGACTTGATAAGGGAACTATATGTGGGGCCGGTAGCTCCACATAGCCTAGATATCGGTTCGATGAGGTTCCGATATTGGTGTTCCTCTGCTTTCTACTCATTAATGGTCCAATACGAGTAACCCTCCAGTATATGGATTTGGGCAACACGTAGTGGCTGCGAAAGAGTGACGTCCAGTCAATATTAACACAGAAAGTAGACTGCGATTTTCATTAAAGCCGCGCTTCCATTCTCTGGCTTTGACCTTTCTTCTGTTCAACTTGAATACAATCAGCCTTCCTCTACCTATTGACCTTTTTATCAATTCAGTTATCATTGAAAACAAGTGGAAGAGTAGTTGTATGGTAGTTGTAGTAGTTGCTGTTGCAGAAGCAGCGGTATACTGGTAGTTGCTGTTGTTGTTTTTGCAGTAGTAGCCTATAGCTGTGGTAGTAGCATTAGCATATGCAGCAGCCGCCGTAGTAATAGAGGTATAGTGATGCTGGAGCTTGTAGTATTACTAGTAGTGGTGGTAGAATCACTAAAACCAGTTATGCCTACAATGGCAGGATTAGCGCTGCACAAATACAGTGATTTTTCCAGTCAGTAGGCTACCTGTAATTCTTCCAAACTTAATTTTCTGCCCCGCATAACCGCAAACGTGACTACCAAGACTGTGTCCGATGCAGTAAAGCTTATCCCTCGGCAATCCTTTCGTAGTAGCATTACGGGCCAAGAAAGACATCTCCGCTCCAACAGTTCTCGTGTCGGCCGCTGCTTGAATGTAGTTCAAATTCTTCGACCCACCCTTCCAGCCAACTATGGCCACGTTATAGTCATCCTATAACAAACAGAAGCACACATTGACAAATGACAATGTAACTATGTGCCACATTATAATCATAGCCTATCTAGGCTAAATCCACAGCTCAGGAAAGTATGACGTGTAGTTATTGAAAAGGTATAACAAAGGTTTCAAAGGCACAACATGCCTATTATCATACAACAATATTAGACCTATCTACGTTATTGAAGTCTTGCACTGGCCACAGCTATGATTTTGTGAACCATTCTGATGGCACACATAGGCTACGCCTCAACACCGAAGTGCATACATGGCAGGCGGACGGATTTCAAATTCGATCGATTGTCCGAGTTTGCAATTCTATCCGCGCTTTATAGCGGCGTGGGGGGGGAGGCTAGGGGCTAAGTCCACCTAATAAAAGCCATCCGGTAAAAAAATTTCCATAAGATTTCGGCAAGATGACTTTTAAATAGTCGTCAGAAATTTTGGCAGATGAAAATGGAAAATTTCCTCCGTGAAGATTCAGCCTCCCCCCCCCCCCAAAACGGACATCCTGGCGCCGCCACTGTTGCCCGATGCTAACTCCAAAAATAAAAAGTAAAGAATGCATTCAGATCAGGTAGGCTTTATGTAGCAGTTGTAATGACAATATTGCAATGGCAGTATTACAAGTAGTAGTAGCAGTAGTGGTAGTAGTAGTAGTATGTATGTATGTATGTATGTATGTATGTATTGTATGTATGTATGTATGTATGTATGTATGTATGTATGTATGTATGTATGTAATACATACATACATACATACATACTTACATACATACATACATACATACATACATACATACATACATTAACTACCCGGTAGCTACGTTAAGCATACATAGTATGTATGTATGTATGTATGTACGTACGTACGTACGTACGTACGTATGTATGTATGTATGTATGTATGTATGTATGTATGTATGTATGTATGTAATACATACATACATACATACATACATACATACATACTTACATACATACATACATGTTACGCGCGGGTGCGCCAGCTGTCCATAACTATTTCCTGCCCAATTAATGGGTTCTACGGCTGTGCGCTCCCCTGGGCGTTGTTGAGGGAGTCGGGGTCCCAGATCAAGGGTTTCCTTATTGTCAATGGTGGCCGGTTCAAGTCCTAACCTAGGGTGTGAGCTTCTCTGGTAACCTTCCTCAGGATGGGCCGGTATCGGACATATGTGCGCGGTGTCTGTTGAGAGCACAACAGCCCCTGTGATAGGGTGCTTATCTGGGTTCGATCCCTCAACATTTCCCCTAGCTCCACTACCCACTACACTTTCAGTTAGGGACTTAACTCTAGCCTCATTCTCTTCTTGGCGAGAATTCAGTCTGCTCTGTTGTACAGAAACCTGGCCTAATTCATCGGTTAAACCGGTTAGAATATCAGCCTGGCGCTCCATAAATTGTTCTATAGTTGCCATTTGTCGGTATATTAAAACCAGGTCAGGGTTTGCTGAATGATCAGTCGTTCCCATATCAACCGTTTCTTCAGGACATCTCCTGTCCTCCTCGTGTCCTGTTTCCATCTGCAGTACCCCGTCTGAGTCACTGTCCGAGTCCATCGGGTTTTAATAGCAATAATTAATACACAGTTTCCTTATTTAAGCGTTATTTATTGTACAATCAATCGGGTGACTGTCCGTCGTTCATTATCAATTATTTGTACAGCAGTAGAAACGAAATCTTTTTCTTTTTTTTTATTGCTCCCAAGTCAATTTTACACAGTTCTATTTTTTAAGCAGATCAGTATACTACAAATATGATAACAGAACATAAACAATTCAATGCAACTAACAGTTCATGGAAAACAAACGGAACCCCTGAAGGGAAAAAAAATCCCGCTGGGTAGGGGCCCTACTTTCAAGATTAACCTTATAAGATGCTGGGAGATCAGCAATTAGGGCTGGAAGATTATATAAAAAAATTATAATGAACAAGTAATACAAAAAGAAAAAGAAAAGAGTAAACGACAGTTAACTTCTATATTCCTAGAGACATACTTCATTTTTTGCAATGTGTGCTTTGATTAATTGTTTAAAGTGGGAGAAGGGTTTTACAGTTCTAAAAGTAGCCGGTAAATTATTCCAGATTAATGGACCTTGATATTTAATGGAGAATTTCCGTATGTTAGTTCTTGGATAAACACTTATGTATTCCCGATCAGTTCTAGTAAAATGAGTGTGTTTGACTGTAGGAAAGTAGTCTGTAAAGGCAGTAGGTAGTAGGTTGTTATTAAATTTATACATAAATTCCAGGGTTTGAGCTGTTCTTATTTGGGTTATATTTAAGAGATTTAGTTCTAAAAATAAAGACTTTGTATGGGCATTGTACGAAGACTTAGTAATAATTCTTATGGCCATCTTCTGGAGTGTTCTAAGACTGGACAAGTGGGTGTCATAGGTGGAAGTCCAGATGAAATTGCAGTATGTTAAGTAAGGATGAATTAACGTAGAATATAATTGTCGCAGAATATGTGGTGGAAGCAAATAAGATATTCTTCTGAGTATTCCTATGTTTTTTGAGATTTTCTTAGTAATTTCTAGGATATGTGTGTTCCATTTTAAATGTTGATCTATGTGAACTCCAAGGAATTTAGTTGATGAAACAGATGGAATTATTGTGTCATCAATTAAAATTTCCCTCTTGGAATTTGGAATTAATTTTTTAGAGGTTCTAAATAAAATATAGTTAGTTTTTGACAAATTTAGTGACAACTTGTTAGCCCTAAACCAATCATTGGCTAGGGACAATTCCTCATTTACAAGTGATATTAGATGGTCATACGAAGCATGAGATATGAAGGCATTAGTATCGTCTGCAAAAAGGATGTAGTGTAGAAGAGTCGATGAGTTAGGTAGGTCATTGATGTAGATTAAAAATAACAGAGGCCCGAGTATGGATCCTTGAGGTACACCAAAGAAAATTAGTTTAAGATCAGAGAGGTTACCATTACACAGGACTTGTTGATAACGACTGTTCAAATAGCTTTTAAACCAGTCCAGAGCTAAATCCCTTATTCCATAGTGTTCTAATTTTGCAGTAAGAATTTTGTGGTCGACAGTATCAAAAGCTTTAGCAAGGTCTAAAAAAATACCGATAGAGAATTCATTATTGTCCATAGCTTTAGATATTTTATCTTGTATGTCAAGAAGGGACATGGACGTAGAATGTCCCGGTTGAAATCCGTGCTGAAGTGGATACAAGAGTTTACTGTACGTTATAAAGGAAAAAGTCTATTGTACATTGCCCTTTCAAAAAATTTAGAAAAGAAATTTAGTACTGATACTGGTCTATAATTAGAAATTTCCGATTTACTGCCTTGTTTATGTATTGGAGTTATCTTTGCCATTTTAATTTCAATTGGTACCAATCCAGTTCTGAACGAACAGTTAATTAGTTCAGCAAGTGGCACTGCAAAAAAATCCATTAATGGGGATAATATTTTTGGGTCAAGTTCATCTGGTCCGGAGCTATGAGTAATTTTTAACGTCTTATTAATAGATAAAATTTCCTGGGTGTCAGTTGGCAGAATAACAATGGAATTCAGTGATGATGGAGGCATGAAGTTGTGAAATGGTTTAGTGGCTTGGGGAATTTTAATTGATAATGATTTTGGCAGTTCTATAAAGTAATTGTTAAATTTTTCAGCTATAAGTTTGGGGTCTTCAATTGTGGCTTCATTAATCTTTAATTCCTTGATTATGGAAGTTTTTTCTTGATTACTTATAATAGATTTAATTATTTGCCAAGTTTTCTTTAAATCACTGCTATTTTTTACTAAATTCTTCCGCATAGTACTGCCGTTCTATCTCCGTACGAATTATTTTGAATTTATTTCGATATTTTATAAAGTTCTCCTTATTCATTACAGTAGGATTCTTAATATATTTTATATATAGTTTTTCTTTCTTTTTAACCGATTTCATTAGACCAGAAGTCATCCAGGGATGCCGAAAAGTATCTTTTTTCAGTATTTGCTTTGCTTTTAAAGGAAAGGCCAGGTCATAATATAATTTAATGATGTTTATAAAAGATGAGTAAGCTAGATCAGTATTATTCTCTTTACACTGCATGATTACAGGATTCCAGTCAGCATTAGATATTAAGGTATTAAATTTAGCAATCGTCTCTGGTGTTATAGTTCTAACTAACTCTGATTTTGTTGCATTGACATATAAATGGGGTTCGTTATGTAACCAGGTAATTATGGGTAGATGGTCAGATATGTCGCTTATTAATATAGCGGAGTTAGTCACCATATCAGCAGAGTTAGTAAAGATATTATCAATAAGGGTACTAGTTGTCATGGTGATTCTGGTTGGATGGTGAATTAAAGGGATAAGGTGATGAGCAGACATGCTTTCCATAAAAGCTTGGGTAGGGGTATGAGAATCTAGGGCTAATAAATCAATATTATAATCGCCAATTAGAAATAGTCGCTTATTCCTGTGTCTTTTGTCAGTTAAAGAATCAATTAGCAGGTCAAAGTCAGTGTTAAAAGTATTCAAATTACCACTCGGTGGTCTATATATAGCGCCTAGCAGAATATCCTTATTTTTTTTATACTGTAGGTTTATAAATATGCTTTCATACAGATCTGAAGGACATGGATTGGCCATCCTAGTATAGTCAATACCATTCTTGATAAAGAAGCCCACTCCCCCACCCCCTCCCTCAACTCTATTCTCATAGACAAAACTATAACCGGGAATAAAGATAGAAGCAGCTGTAGTGTTTATCAGCCAAGTTTCAGTTACTGCTAAGACTGAAATAGGTAGCTGCTGCATAAGAAGCTGAATGTCAACAAGTTTATGGATAATACTTCTGCAATTTATATGCAACAGTGTAAAGGGGATTGTGTCCTGGTTAAGTTGTTGAGCCAGCTGGGTGGGACCATAATAGTTGGAGTCCTTAATTAGGTCACAGAAATAGTTCATATCAGGATCTAGGTCACTGTTGTTGATTAAGTGCTTATTTGAATCTTCAGTCTAAAAAAATTGGAGCTTAGGAGATTCCTGTGAGGAGCTTTGTTTTATGTAGGTAAAATGGGCATTATCTCCACAGGTTCTACAAATGCCAGGTCCATCCCTCTGTTCTAAAGTAGACTTGCACACATGGCAGCAATGAATTTCAGGGTACTGTTCTAAGTTATTCGTCGTTTAAACTAACACAGGAAAAAATATATATAGAAAAAACTGTCAATCAAAGAGAAAGAAAAAAGGTCCAACAGACCTAAAAAGTCCAACTGTCACAAAAAGCCGAAAAACTATCGACATGAACATAAAGTGCAGCAATTTCAGAAACAATACTTATATGTACATCATCATGTGCTCTTATGATTTAAGTAAAACCAGGCAATGAATGAGGTCTACTCTATAGAACGTACTTATCGAGGTCCTTGAGGTTAAGAACTTTCTGAGGGGTGTCGGTAGAAGTTGTTGTTGCTTTGATATAGACTGTTCCTCCTGCAGTCCACGCTGATGCAATCTGTTTCTCCTTAAGAAGCTTCCTCGCTCTCGCATAGGTTTGGGCTGCGGTTCTTGTAAGGTGCTCATTTATATAGATTTGTTCCTTTGCATTTTGGTAGGCATGTGGAGTTTTTGACGAACGAAGCAGCTTTCTTGATTGGAAAATCCTATCTCGTACTCTCCTTCGAACGAAGCAGACAATGACTGGTCTTGATTTCATTTTGTTGGAACCCGGTAGACGATGGATGCTTGAGATGTCCTGTTCTGTGACGACAATCTTGAGTTTATCTTGACATATTTGGATGATGTTAGCTGAGAGTGAGTTTTCTGTTTCAGGACCTGAGTTCATCTGGGAGGTAGATTCCGCCGATGTATCATACTGAGAGGGCTCCAAAATTCCATAGAAAATTAGATTTGAGAGTCTTTCATGTCTCTCGATCTCTTCTACCTTTCGCTGATGAGCTGTGGCATTGTCATCCACTATTTTTAGTTGGGTCTTTAACTCTGAAATTTGTTCCTCACTTTTTGCAAGAGCTTCAAGGGTTATTTGTTCCATGTGCTTTGTAAGGGTTATCGTCAGTTCCTTGGTGACCTCCTTGGTAACCTCCACGGTTATTTGTTTCGCCATCATTTCCAGCATTGGCATCAGGGAAGTTGTAACGCGAGATACTAGGCTGTTCAAGATTTTTTCATCCTGCAAGAGCTCGGAAAGTTCGTCTATCTTAGCGGCTTTTTTTGACATGATTTACAACAGATTAGGAAACTGTTAGGTGATAGGCGAGTGTGCTGAAGAAATATATGTTGTTACCAATTTTGTATATCCTCACCCCTCGAATGTTTGAACATAGACCGCTTCTCCTGTAGACCACTTCAGAGACCGCGTCAGAGTTTTTATGCCCTCAATTCTCGCTTTGGTAATCCTCGAGTTGTTGAACGTAGACCTCTTCGAATGTTTGAACGTAGACCGCTTCAGAGTTTCGTATAGGCCTACATGAGCTCAGTCCTCGAATGGCAGCTTTCGCCCGCAGAGTTAATGTCAGCCAATTTACCTGTCGGTTACTTAGATTGAATTTAGCTATCCATTCGCTTAAGTTTAATCGATTCTTAAATCGCTTTTGTTGATTTAAATTGATTTTTGTCGAGCATTTCGGCACAACGATTTTCAACCAACCACCATCTTGGGTGCGTTTTTTCAAACTCAATAGTAATGAGACGCTATCAAGGTCTTTTAAATACTAACTATGCTCCTTTACTAATTTAAGACTTATTCTCCCAGTTCACAGACTGAGTAGATTCAATTAAACAGCGTCAAAATTAGCAATGCAAGTTTTATCGATTTACACTTAATTCTGGTTCGAGCTCAATAGGCCTAGGTTAGCATGGCAATACTTCCCTGTTCCATTGATATATTCAAGACAGCCGATTCACGTTTCCCGTCTTGTAAGATTTATTGTGTCTTCAGCCAACGTCACAATTTCTTCCATAAAATTTCGATTATTCGTTTAATCGGTGCCCGAAACGATTCACCATCATTTAACGACAAACCAATTACCAAGGAACCTTGTCCTCCTGGTTCTGGAAACTTGCCGGAGCCGGATCTGTATAATTTTACCACAATTTAAGAAATCGATCGACATAGATGTCACCCGTTCGATTTCCGTGTCCAGACTGACAGTTTGCGCGTTAATGTTGCCTAAGAAGACCGCTTCTTGGCGCCTAAAACATCGCGTGATGTCCAACCAATCAAAAATCGCACGTGGCGGAATATTCCATTGGCAAATGCATGGGGAAGCTAAATATAGCGATGACCGCATCGATTTGCGCTAAGCATAGCACCCATGAATTCGCAATAGAAATAGCGGCCTTACTTAAGTAAATAAGTAAGGTAGCCAGTAGCAACCTGGTTCGCTACATACATACATACATACGTACGTACGTACGTACGTACGTACATACATACATACATACATACTATGTATGCTTAACGTAGCTACCGGGTAGTTAATGTAATGTAATGTAATGTAATTAGTAATTTATATAGCGCCGCTCACAACTTAGGTCATTCAGTAGCGCTCCCAGTGCGATAACCCCTAGAGAAAAAATAGGTCTTAAGAAGAGAGATAGATGTAGATAACGATCCTGAAAGTAGAGTCCCACGCAGAGTGGAGGGAAGAGAATTCCACAAGGAGGGCCCAATGATGGTGAAGGATCGAGTTTGAGCAATAGTGGTCCTAGCTCGTGGAACAAACAAGTCAGCCCTGTCCAGAGAACGGAGAGGTCGATGAGAAGATGCTGATAGAGGAGAACGAATGAGATCACTGAGATACATCGGTGCAAGACCCAGTTTGGATTTGAGTACCAGAGAAAGGACTTTATGTTGTATGCGGGCAGAGAGAGGAAGCCAGTGTAGTTGGTTAATCATGAACGATGATATATGCGAGTACTTAGGAAGGCGCGCAATTAATCGAGCAGCAGCATTAAGGACAGATTGAATGGGAGATAGGCGGACCTTTGGAAGACCAATAAGAAGGGAGTTACAGTAATCAATTCTGGAACAGACAAAAGCATGGACTATTGATGTCATGGTTGAAAGGGAGACAGATCTGCGAATGGACCTGAGACGACGGAGGTGAAAGTAAGAGGGGCGCGTAAGGTTGGTTACATGTGTTGAGAATGTCAGCGAGCAGTCAAGAGTGACACCTAGCTCACGAACAGAAGTTGAATATGTAAATTGAGGAAAGGTCTGAGATGGAAGCAAAAAGTCAATTTTTTTTATTTGCTGGGGAGTGCCAAGCCAGATGAGTTGAGTTTTGTTGGAATTGAGTGAAAGGTGATTTGAAGACATCCACAGGTGCAAATCATGAGAAAGTGAATCAATACGGCGAACTAGTATGAGCGGTGGCCCGTCAAAATAGCCCCGTCAAAACAGCCCCGTCAAAACAGCCCCGTCATAATCGCCCAAAGACAAAAAAGCCCCGTCATAATCGCCCACCGACAAAACAGCCCCGATAAAAGTAGTTCCCGACAAAATAGCCCGACGAAATAGCCCCGTCAAAATAGCCCCGTCAAAACAGCCCGTGTAAATAGTTCCGTTCAAATAGTCCGGCCAAACGACAACTTAACGAATGTTTAACTGCTTTGTTATGAAATGTGAAAATACGAAGAAAACTGATGTCTACTGTCTAGTATGAAAAGTTGTAATGTTTTCATCGCAAAACGTGGACAACTACTAAGGTTAGCAATCGCAAAACGTGGACAAACTACTAAGGTTAGGCCTAAAGCCTAAAACTACTGTCTAGTATGAAAAGTTATAATGTTTTCAATCGCAAAACGTGGAAAAACTACTAAGGTTAGGCCTAAAGCCTAAAACTACTGTCTAGTATCAAAAGTTATAATGTTTTCAATCGCAAAACGTGGAAAAACTACTAAGGTTAGGCCTAAAGCTTTCTTGTACGACAACTTAACGAAAGTTTCATGATTAAATGTATAACTGTTTAGTTTATTATACGAACAAACTACTACCGTTAAAGTGTTCTAGATATAGAATAAAAGCGGAAAATATTTGCCAAAAACATCGAAATGTCCATCTCCAGCCTATTTACGAAGCAGGCCTAACTAGATGCTCAAATTATGCGCTATGGAGCGAAGGTATTCTTCGATGGTAACTCCGCCGTAACTCGCGCTGACTTCTTGTAGCCGTCGGTTTAGCCTCACGTATTTTGTTTTCGAGGCCTCTGGATTTCTGAATCCTGAGAGAAAGCGTCCAATGACGATCTCCACACTGTCCTGTTCCTTCCGGAAGTGGTCTATGAGTTTGTGGACAGAAGGATGGTGGCAGTCTACAGTTAACTGGAAAGCACGGTGCCAGGCTTCAACGGAGTTATTCGTCCGAGGTAGCCCGAGCATTGTTCGCTCACGGACGTTCCAGAGATCAATGGCGAACCGAGGATCTCCTCTTCGGTTGCGCCGTTGTGGTCCGACGTAATTATCTTCCCAATAATCAAGTAATCTGTGTATTTCTGGAGGGGAAATACGGACCAGGCTTTCGAAAGCATTCACCACGTTGTCAACCGGAACAAAACTCAACGCTAGCAACATCTTTACTGCCATGCGTATGTTGTCATTGTTCCGGTAATGATCAGTTAAGTGTAAATCTTGGACTTTCCTCCAAAGGCACTGTCCGAGATGAAAGAGACATCCAACCAATTGTGCATTTGGGAAGATTCGAGCTACCGCATTGTGGCTGGCTTTTTCAAAGTCGCACATCACACTCTGGGGGTTTAAAGTTACTCTCAACTCAACTAGCTTCTGAAAAATGCGAGTAGACGACCTTTCTGATTTGTCCTGTAGAAGAATGTAGATCAACGGGACAGCAGTTCTGTCCACCAGTGCATGCACAGTGAAGACCTGGAGAAACAATTCCGGAGCTACCTTGAACGTCCCGTCGATGAACCAGTGATGATGCTGATCAAGAATGGCAAGATTCTGATCAGTCCCGAACATCAGGATACGACAGGAATCAGCTGCTCCAGAATCCCAAAGGACAAAGTTCATGTTTCGCGAAGTGGTCTGAAGAGCTGCGGGGATGACAATGTCTCCAACGGTCGATGGACTCGGGTAGGGCTGATTTTTCCTTTTGCGTGTGCGCTCGATTGCCCTCTGAGATGCTTTGTACGACGGAAGCAGGACGGCTCCTTCCAACGACAAACCGTTTGTAGATTGCTGAATAATTTGTCTCGGTTTCTCTACTCCGTTCCCAGCCCGGTTACGCATCTCAGCGACGCATTTCACGGCAGCGACCTTGTCAACATCTGGAGCATGATTATGTTCGGTGACCATTTCTGAATTATGATCGACTTCCTTCACACGTCCTCGACAGTTGGCTTCCACGCACCGCCACGAGGTGCTACCGTCAGCATTAAGTCTAGCTTGACGATAGCGGAATCCGTCTTTTAAGAGCATTGTCTTTCCTTTCTGTGTCGATGTTTTCTCCATATTGTTTTGCACGTTTAATTTATAACAGATGAGAAATGAAACGTTAGTTTAAAAGGCCTGTCCACTAGCTTCTCTTCATAACTACAGTTCAACTTTATATAGACTTATAGATCAGTCATCCTTTATATAGCCTACTCTGGCGGTTCGGTGCGGCTTCATCAAATTGCGAAATTGGTTGCTTAGGAAGATTACTCTCCCATTGATGATATCGGCTACCTTCTTCGATGGCAGGCGATTAATTTCATTAACACCCGAGTGAGCGCTGTGCAGTCGCTCCAAGATGTGGGGACGCAGCTGTGGGGGTATAATTACCCGATTACCTTTATAGACAAGGCCACAGCTGACGGTCAATTCATCAGCGAATGTATGATAGGGTCGTAAATCAGCTGACAGGGTGGTCGGAGTCTCTGGCCAGCCGATAGCGATCTGCTGTATTAAGTTGTGATAAACATCATCGTCCTTTGCAGCATTGATTAGCCGCGTCACGGTGTCTGCAGAAGCAGTCATTCGCAGCTCCGCCATCTGTTCCTCATCAGCGCCGTCTAGTGAGGCTATCTCATCGGGAAATTTCGTCGTAGTTGGATTCATCGGGTGAAAAAATGAGACAATTATTTTGGTATTTATGTAACCAATTCAAGTCTTTTAAATAAATAATATTGGCCTTAAACTGTGATAAATGACCAAATGGGATATAACCAAAGTTACATCGTATTGTCGAAACTACTATAGGCTAATGCAATTTCGCAAACCGTCGAGGAGCTTATTAAGATCAAATAGCAGATGACATCAGCTGCCTTGTAAGGCGCTCCTGTAAAGGCATGTCCATGTTACAGCGCCATATAAATTGTCGTAATTAGACTATTAGTCCTATTATTGCTATGGCACCAGGACACCATAATTAATTAGTTAATTAATTAGCACTTTATAAATATAATCTCACTCTTCCCTTTTATCCAAATAACTATCTCGTTAATCCTACTCTTTAATGTCGCTAACGGGTAGCCTAAGGGCCCCAAGGCTTAGAATGTCCACGGGGCCCCGGCCGGGTTGTTACGCCACTGCCCAATGCACGCCAGAAAGATCGCCGCCTGGCAATCGTTCGCTTCCCCGTCTACCTTCGCCGCCTTGACGTAGGCTAATTTGTCCATTGTCCTTTGAATCGCTTCCAGTCACAGGCCAAGTTCGAAGTCTTTAAGGGCGCTGGAATAGGTATTTGCGAAACTTACGCCATTTACGTTTATTTCCTATTTTTTTGTCGTTGTCAAGTGGGTTCTAAATCACCGCTTCTAACGCCATGTATCGTTTAGGCTAGGATATACAAGTCAGCGTGTGTTCTCGATGACGTGTACGATTCGACTGGCTCATGCCCGCAACCGGGCATCCCACATGCAGCTGTGGGCGTGGCCTGCCTAAGTGTCAATCATACCGGCACATAGCATAATTTATTCTTAAAGCGTAAAAGATGTGTAGGTCCACTATAACACTAGGTTTGAATATCCCTCCCTCCCTCCCTCCCTCCCTCCGCCATTGGAACCTCTGAACAGATTTCCAATGAACCTCTTTTGTACCAATTTCTTTGACATTACATCTTTACGAAAATCGTGTATTCTTCCGCGACTTCGCCGGTTCCCGACAAAATAGCCCCGGGCTGTTTTGGCGGGGCTATTTTGACGGGGCTATTGACATTACATCTTAACGAAAATCGTGTATTCTTCCGCGACTTCGTCGGTTCCCGACAAAATAGCCACGGGCCATTTTGACGGGGCTATTTTGACGGGGCTATTGTGTCGCTGGGCGATTTTGACGGGGCTGTTTTGTCGGTGGGCGATTATGACGGGGCTGTTTTGACGGGGCTATTTTGTCCGGGCTATTTTGACGGGGTGCCGAGTAGAGGGAGAACCATGAACATAGGCTTGAACATCATTAGCAAAGAGGTGACCAGTAGCAGAGTGACTTGGAAACAGAAAAGTAACATCAGCCGTGTACAGAATGAAGAGTAGGGGTCCAAGGACTGATCCCTGTGGAACTCCTAAAAATACCGGCACCCAGTTAGATCTGGAATTACCAGCTATAACCATTTGGGTACGACCAGACAAGTAAGATTGAAGCCATAGGAGAGGGACACCTTTAATACCATAGGAGGATTCAAGGCGCTGGAGCAAAATTTTGTGATCGACCATGTCAAAGGGCTGCTGATACATCAAAAAGTGCAAGAAGGGAAACCTGAGCCTTATCAATAGCTGCATAGATGTCATCTAACATGGAGAGTAGGGCTGTTTCAGTTGAATGGAAAGCCCGAAAACCAGATTGGCGAGAGGAGAGAAGACCTGATGATTCAAGGTAAAGAAGAATCTGAATGGAAACCAGACGCTCAAGGGTTTTAGAAAGAAAAGACAGGCTGGAAATAGGCCGATAATTTTGACAGTGGCTAGGGTCAAGATTAGTTTTCTTAAGTGAAGGAAAAACCAAAGCACGTTTTTGAGAAGCAGGAATAGAGCCCTCAGCAAGTGATCTATTGAAGAGATAGAAAAAAGGAGCAAGTTAGGTAGTAGTAGTAGTGGTAGTAGTAGTAGTAGTAGTAGTAGTAGTAGTAGTAGTAGTAGTAGTAGTAGTAGTAGTAGTAGTAGTAGTAGCCTAGTAGTAGTAGTAGTAGTAGTAGTATAGTAGTAGTAATGGTGGTGGCAGTAGTAGTGGTAGTAGTAGTGGTGGTGGTGGCAGCAGTAGTAGTAGTAGTAGTAGTAGTAGTAGTAGTAGTAGTAGTAGTAGTAGTAGTAGTAGTAGTAGTAGTAGTAGTAGTAGTAGTAGTAGTAGTAGTAGTAGTAGTAGTGGTAGTAGTAGTGGTGGTGGTGGTGGCAGTAGTAGTAGTAGTAGTAGTAGTAGTAGTAGCAGTAGTAGTAGTAGTAGTAGTAGTAGTAGTAGTAGTAGTAGTAGTAGTAGTAGTAGTAGTAGTAGTAGTAGTAATAGTAGTAGTAGTAGTAGTAGTAGTAGTAGTAGTAGTAGTAGTAGTAGTAGTAGTAGTAGTAGTAGTAGCAGTAGTAGAAGTAGTAGTAGTAGTCGTTATAGCTGCTGTTGTTGTAATAGATGTAATGGTAGTAATAGTATTACCTTTTTCAAGAGAGCGTCTTTCATGTCGTGCATCCATTGAGCTTTCTCGCTCTGAGTCCATCCATGAACGATATACACCATCTGCCGGTCTGCACTGAAGGAGGGTCTAAATTTCAACGTACACACAAACAATACGTAATTATCAATATGAGCTTAAGGTTACTTAGTCGCAACGAACAGAGTTGTAATTTATAAATAGAATTTATAAATAGAAATAAATGCGATATTTGGACTGTACCGATTAGGTGATCGTCACTATTCGACCGAAAACGATTAATTGGACCAACTACACGGCCGGATACATTTGCGAATAGCGTAAAAATTACATACGATGACAACATTCAGGATTTAAAATGGTGACAAAGTTTCAGTTCAGTAAATTTAATATTTAACCCTCAGGCTACCAAGCTTTTTTTGTAACACTGACTACCAAGGAGGGGGTGGTTACCACCCCCCCTGGATTTTGGGTTTGGTTTGAGATATCATAACTTGTAATACACCATTTGATTCAGCATTCATTTCTGCACAAAATGGTATCTTTAGGTTTAGAAAATATGAATGCCCCTCGAAATTATGAATTTTTTACCATGGGTACCCGTCGATTCCACAAAATGTATACTTACGCATAGGGAATATATTAGATTCTGTGTGTTTTATACATGATTTATATATAAAAAGTAGTTTACATATAATAAAGTCCAATATTCAACTATAAAAACTAGTAATAAGTGTGTTTTATGTTCAATCAAAACAAAAAAACATGTTTTAACCGCTGAAAAACGTTTACGCACACATTTCGGCTTGCGTTGTAAAAAAAACCCCAACATTTTCATACATTTTAATTTATTTTGAGCACTTCCGGTCATCAAAAGACAAATTATTTGGTATCACAAAATAGCCCTAAATGCCCTCTACAGAATGGCATAATTTATTTCTATTAAAAAATAAATTATGGATAAGTTATAATAGAAAAAACATGACAATTTTATGAAAATAAAACACCTTTATATATATTTTAATTTATTTTGAGCACTTCCGGTTGTCAAAAGACAACTCAATGAGCATGGAAATGTAGCCCCACATTCCCTCTATAGAATGGTATAATTTGTGTCTCTTAATATTAAAGGGCGGAAAAGTTACAGACGATATTCTAGGGGGGGTGGTATCCACCCCCCCTGGTACCTTTGGTATATCGGGTGTAACTTTTGAACGGTAGGGGGCATCATAAAAAGTTTTATCTCAAAATGTGTCCCAATGAACCCTCTACAGCTACCAATTTTTTCAACATTTTATTCCAGACGGAACGCGTTTGATTTGCGAAAAACCTAGGGGGGTGGCAACCACCCCCCCTTGGTAGCCCGAGGGTTAAACCAAAAGTTGACGGTTAACTATCTGTGAGTTTTGAAACCTTCTGCCTGTGACCACTCGCTATATCAGCCCCGCATATGAAGAAGCAGGTTGTTGTGACTGTTGTTAGTGTTAATTTTCGTCCGACGGCTTTAGTATTCGGCCGACCACTGAATAGCAGTTTTGCCCGCAATTCGGTCTCGAAGCAAACACGAAGCGAACATTCGGTTCAGCATTAATATAATATATATATAATTTATATATTTATATTATATATACATAAATATTTCTGAATATAAATATATATATTATATATTATGCATATTATATATATATATAATATATATTGTATAAAATTATATTATATATATTCATGCTACCATCTCAACAACTCAATCGTTTACCATCCATTAAGAAAACATTAAATTCTTCTACTAAGTGAGGTCTTGCTCGAGTACTATGTTTGACGAATATAAAATGTTGAAATGTAACAACTGAACATTTCGCATTATAGCCTAGTTCTTTAATGTGCACTTCATTTTGTGTAAGTAGATGTAATGCTAACTGTGAGTATACTGACCATTCTATTTGTTGCAATATAGGAAACACATCAATAATTTAAATAGGTCTATAACAACGACAGAAACTTACGGAAATTTAGTTCTTGAGTATTCCTCTCCATCCAGTGGATTGGTTCTGGTATAGAGCTTCACGTCTATGCCCATGTACTGCGAACATCGAGGCAGTGGCAGACCATTGTACGGCGATGCGTCGCTGAAGCAGCGCAGATCAGGACAACAGACCTGCGAAGCCCTTTATCAAGAACAGAAGCAGTATATTTTTACTCAGTGTATACCGTACAATAATTAATTAAGCCAGTGTATTATTTCGCCTTCTTTACGCACCTCTTGAAAGTCACTATAGTATTAGGAATTTGCGTCTCTGTCTTAAAAATGGATCGGGAGCGCTTCTGAGTAGAGATTCTTGAAGAGGCGCAACATAAATGTCTGAAATGAATGAATGAATGAAAAATGATCTTTCTAGTAAACTTTGAAATGGTCACAAAATTAATTTTTTTTAGTCATCAAGTCCAAATCTCAGGAAAATATCTATGTATTTCCCGGCCGAAAAAGTTGATAACCTTTTTTTAGTCATCAGTTCGAAATTCTTGGGGGTGCTAGGCCCGAAAAAAATCTAGCATTTACACGGTAAAAACATGACCGAGGGGTTTCTTGGGGGGGCTTAACCCCCCTAACCTCTGATAAACTTCGCCCATGAGTATTATTATGCGTGACTATACCTGTATTAAGATTTACTTTTTCAGTTTCATCGCCTACTGGTAAACAAGCCTGGTCCGATATTTGATGCCGATCTGACTGAGACTTGATTCGGGAGGCAATCGGTGAATGTCTTTTACATTAGAAATCGGTGCATTACAGTTTCAGAAGTAATAATTTTATTGTACTTAAGAATATACAAGGTGAAATGTGTTGGAGAATAAAAAATATACAGCGCAATATTACTACACTACAGCACTTTAGACTTTTGAAAATGTAGTTCTATAGCGAAGCTAACCGCGCAATTGCGCCAGGTCTGGAAATGGTTATAAGTATGGTGATCATGGTTGTCAAGTCTCTGATACTTCAGACTTTCGAGCTCAAGTTCAGCGCATGATTATGTTGTCGGGCTTACCAGGCACTCTATCCCAGGTGACTCTAGTTGGGGGCTTGCTATCCTATCCTATCCATGGGCGCCCGCACATAGGGGCAAGAGGGGGCACTTGCCCCACCCCCTGGAAAATTGACACATATTTTTAATTACTACTTTGCTTAACAAATTTCCTCGCATCAAAGTCCTTATGATACGACTGATGCATACAACGAGAATCAGAAATCTACATTGAGAAAAACATACAGAAATCGACATAGACCTACTCTTCATTTTCTGCATTGCGTTTTCAAGCTCTTGTTAAAAATTGTAACAATGACCATTGGCTTTTAACCATCCTGCGGGCGCCCATGCATTTAGCAGGCCTATCGATTATAGCATTATATATAATCTTGATTGGAACCTCGCCGTGATAATGCAACCTGTCACACCTGCACAAAAATTAATTTTCAATAAATTACGCTAATGCAAAAATTTGAAATTTGTCAACAGCACGCTGAAATTACCGGACCATTGATTATTGCGTCAGGAGATCTGCTCATTCACCAGCAGTAGGTTATATAAAAATAAATTCTGCTATACGCCAGGCCGCAATTTGGATATTGCCAGTAGCCTACAGAATCCCGGAGGTCATGCTGTAGAGAAACTTAGATAAGGGGCCCGCCATTCATGGCGCTAGGACAAAATGTCCCCGGACAAAATGTCCCCGGACAAAATGTCCCGGACAAAATTCCCTGGACAAAAAGTTCCCGGACAAAATGTCCCCGGACAAAAAGTCCCCGGATAAAATGTCCCCGGACAAAAAGTCCCCGGATAAAATGTCCCCGGACAAAAAGTCCCCGGACAAAAAATCCCCGGAAAAAATGTCCCCGGACAAAATGTCCCTGGACAGAAAGTCGCAGGGTATAAGTGATGTCCCCACACTACGTCGCATAAGGCCTTTGTTTATTGTATACATGTATCGTTTCATATGAATTTCAGTTATTAACGAATACTGAGAGATCGTTTACTTCAAGGCATCCGTTTTTAAACTTAACGTGCCATATGTACAGTTGCCCAGGGGAGGGGTGAAAATTTCCTTGTCAAAATGGGGGTGACGTCCGGGGGTAATTGTCGGGGAATAAGTCCGGGAATATATCCAGGGGAAATGTCCGTTTCCCACCTAAACTATGCATCGCCGGCCTGTTGGGATTTTGTGCGGCTGCAGTATCACGCTAGACTGCGTCCGTGTGGGAGACTAAGCCTACGTCCAAGATGGACCGTCTTGTCCGACAATGCCCTCACCTGAAGACAGACCAACATTTGAAACAGCTGTGTAGAATGGCAGATGGGAACCTATTAACTTCTATCTTAGCGGACCAGGGCCGTGTTCTGAAACCGCTCCTGATTCAAACGGTGGCCCGACAAAATGTCGCAGGACAAAATGTCGCCGACAAAATGTCGCGGACAAAATGTCGTGGAGACAATATGTCGCAGGACAAAATGTCGCCGACAAAATGTTGCCGACAAAATGTCGCTGACAAAATGTCGCCGACATAATGTCGCGAGGACCTCAACCCAAATTCTTCCAAAGTGAAATAAATGGCTTCGATTTATCCGAAGTTTGAAGTATACCGGTACGAGGAGGTAGCGAACCAGGATTAAAGAAGACGGACCTGAGACAAAGCTTGTAGACCTTGAATTTGCCATGCTCGCACAGCGTCTTCTTGCACTTGCCTTCGTCCCCCCTTGATGTACTCAGCACATTTGCGAACCTTATCGACCAACCATCGTATCGCGAACTCGATTGTGTCGTGGACTACCTTGAAGATAATTTCATTGGTCGACAGCGAAGGGGTCGGCGAGGACAACCAAGGTTTGCAATTGCACTTTGGAGTCAATACACGCGTGTGCTGGATAACTTGCCACGAGGCAACAACGCCGTCGAAGGATGGCACTATCGTCACCGATTACGGAAACAGAGAACCCATTCAATACTTGGGAGACATTGCAAGAATCCTGAATATCAATGTTGTATGGACAGTTATAATGCTTTATTAGCATTATTCATGGACATTAACAGAGACACTGACAGATTCAGTATTAGATTAATTCTAGCAGTAGTTTAACATCATGTAGGCCTATTTATGGTGTGTTAGCACACTATGTAGCTTTGTATTTCTATTTTTCCCATTCTTCACGTATACGTTAAAACATTTAGTATTAACATCAATGTAGCTGTCTTAGTAACTTCATGTAATGAGAGCTAGTTCTCAAAATTAATTTTTTTTACTTTTTTTGAGGACATTACCCACGGATTTTTTGGGTTTAATGTGTGTGTGTTGACACTACTAATAACTAGTGCATTCGATTGATTTATTAAATGGTCGATTTGTGCAAGAAAAATGTGTTTTACTAATTTACGATTGCGCCATTTTGTCGGCGACATTTTGTATTGCGACATTTTGTCTCTGCGACATTTTGTCCGCGACATTTTGTCGGCGACATTTTGTCGTGCGACATTTTGTCATGGAACCATTCAAACAGCAGGAAATTATCATTTTCTCAAATTCTTCTGCGGTAATGCCATTTCTGGAAGGAATTCTCCCTCCATTTGAAGATGCCTAGATTAAACACTGGCCACTGCCTGTATATCGGTCGCCCAGTCACTGTCGCCAGTGCAGAGCTATACTGCCAATTGAAAACATCTGAATCCACCATCTCAAAGGAGATGCTTTGTGGTCTTGCCCTTGTGAACAAAATCGAATGCATCGTATGTCAAATGCATTATGTTCATCGCTTTATAATTAAATAGCAGCTATAGGGACTTTCAGAAGCGCTGCCAGTGCATGCAATACATAGACTCCTAGAGAATAGGCAGGTTTTTAAGACGAGAGAAAGATGACGAAAGACTACTATACTATAGAGAGGATGACAGAGCGAAGTGATGGGGTGGGTGGGTATACATTCCATAAGGAGGGACCTATGCAGGCAAATGATAAGGATTGTGCCATGACGCGGGGGAACAAAGACGTCAAGCCAATCAGAGACCTAAGAGGACGCAACGAAGTGGCAAAAATGGGGTGAGTACTGGATCACAAAGATATTTCGGGGCAAGACCCAATTGGGACTTGACGTTCAGGGTTTGTTGTCCCCAGAAATGGCATTTCCAGCCGCTCGAGCTATAGCCATGACTGTGCAGAATCGAGTTTTGTTCTTCTTGGGCCCAGTCCATGGTCGGGATAGTGCCGCTATGGCTCTCCGACCCCTTCGGTAGGTCGGGCCTGAAGTTGAAGTGGTTTCCAAATGAAATTTAGCTGTTCATTATGCCTATTGTGTCTGTTTATTTCTGAAACTCATGTATTTACAACTTACAAACTGAAGGCCCCAAATCGGAGTCGGATCGAGTGCCTCAAAATCAGGTAGACCTAGCCTACTGCTTCAGCAAACATAGTACAAATATTATTGATTTTGTGCATAAGTAATGCCACTTAAATCGACTCAGGTCAGTATATAGAGTTTGCAAGCCTACTTTCTTAAGCACAGCGTTTATAACAAATTGTAATTCCTAATAGGGTGGGCCCATAATAAGACATGCGTGGGGCCTTCAAAACAATACCTCGGTAGGTCCAGATGTCATTAAGACGCGCCTGGCCTCAAGTTTGTAGGGGGCCTCCACATTTATAAATGTAGGCCTACTCCGAAACGCAGCTGTAGAAATATAATAATTTTCTTATGTTAACCCCGTCATCACTGATGTAAATGTATACATAGGTTAGGTCTGATTTTGTTGCTCAGATGTGCCACATTAGGCCTACATGCAAAAGGATGCAACATATGGACGGCCAAAAATATATTAGTGTATTCATTCATTCATTTCAGGGATTTATATAGCGCCTCTTCATATCTACTCAGAAGCGCTCCCGACCCAACCACGGCTAAAGAGAACAGTCTTGCAACATTGTAGTGTGGTGTAGTTAATGTTTAAGAGCCCAAGCCTTTAGAGTGTCCAGGGCCTAAGGTTGTCATGCCACTGCATATAGTTACGTCCTCGCGCTAACGATCGAGAAATAATTTCTCGACTGATCGATTGTCTCACAAAAATCTTATAATTAGAATAATTTATAAACTATCAAAATAATGAGCGATCCGGACACACACATTCAAGGCTGCCTATATGTAGGACAAACGCAGATACTATGAAAAATAGCTGAGCCCTTGGCAAATTTGTACATTTCTGACGCAAGAATCGGAATTCTTCTAAAATAGTGAACCAAATGCAGCTTGCAATTGGTTGATTTGCTAAGAATGTTCTGTTATATTCAAAATGACTCGTTTTCATGCATTTAGAGAAGGTGGTTCTCTGACAGAAGGACTCTTTTTCTCAATGTAGGTGCGCCTACTGCTAGGCGCCCATGCGCTGGGTTTAGGTAGGGTAGGGACATTACTTTTATTCTGGGACTTTTGTCCGGGACATTTTATCCGGGAACATTTTGTCCGGGGACATTTTGTCCTGGGACTTTTTGTCCGGGAACATTTTGTCCGGGAACATTTTGTCCGGGGACATTTTGTCCGGGGACATTTTGTCCGGGGACATTTTGTCCTGGGACTTTTTGTCCGGGAACATTTTGTCCGGGAACATTTTGTCCGGGAACATTTTGTCCGGGGACATTTTGTCCGGGGACATTTTGTCCTGGGACATTTTGTCCGGGGGACATTTTGTCCGGGGACATTTTGTCCGGGGACTTTTTGTCCAGGGACATTTTGTGCGGGACATTTTGTCCGGGACATTTTGTCCGTCCACGGCCATTCATTCTATGTACTTAGGCCTATATAGTGCCTCTTTAGGAAACTATTGTGTAACATCCTCTTTTGATTTTTAGCAAATTTCTTCGCACTAAGGAAACTATTCATATTAAAAATGATACACAAAATAAAACTGAGAAGTGTGTAATAAGACACCTCTTTGAAAAATACCCATATTCTCAATTTCCAGCTTTGCTTTTTCAAGCATTTGCTACTAAAACATTTAACAGCGACCATCGTAAAACATTTTGCCCACCCCTGGAAAATTTTCTGCGGGCGCCCATGATCCTATCCTATCCTATCCTATCTTATCTTACTTCCAAGTTCCAGTCATATGATGCCAGTGAGCGTCTTCGCTCTTTGCTCGTTTTGTTCCACTTCTGCTATTGCTTGATATAAACAGAATATTTACTGTGTCTTTGTTTGTTTGTTTGTATGTGCACTTGTTATAGCTCCCCTTCAAGCACGCTACTCAGAGGCGCTCCCGACTGCAGAGCGGACACTGCATCGGAGTTTCACGCCGAAGCGCTGAGCAATTGCGAGTGAAGGACTTGCCCAAGGTCCCTACGCTGCGACTTGAGGTGGATTCGAACCTCGAACCTTCCGGCTTCAAGGCAACGACGCCACCACTACACCACCGCGCCCCACAATACCATGCAGCCAGAACAACCTAAATCTCAATCTTTTTTAGATACAATCATGATCGTGTAATTTATATAGGCCTACTCAAAATTATGGTATCTAATTGAAAATGCCTTCAAGGTCATGCTGGGCAACGCATTGCCTCCGTGAGAAAATTATGTAGATTACGATTGCAAGTCCACTCTCCCCTTAAGACAGCTTGAATTGGGAGCGCCTCTGAGTAATCCCCCTGAAGAGGCGCTATTATAGTCTACCTGCAATAAATGAATGAATGAATAACATTACTACATGTATAATTCATGCATATAATGTGATGTTCATATTGACGTAGGTTATAAATGTAAACCTGATTCCGTGGATGGTCGACAGTGCCAGAACTGCAAAGGCAAGAAGAGTCGTCTTCATCGTTGCGACAAGTCTTTCTGGTTTTCTGTGTAGCAATTCTTTTCTAACCTTCAAAAACAACTTCTTTGAATATGCATCAATGATGGACCGCTGAACAGATGGCTGTTTAAAATTCCATCTCAGGCCATCAAACTGAGCAGATGCTGTTTTCATAAAATTCTGTCGTGTGTCATCGATTAAATATTTACCCGCAGCCAGTTACTTCTTTGGCATAGAATATCCTATACAATTTTCGTTTCTTAGAATATATTGCCAAATTTCATTAATATTAATTTTATGTCCACATAGGCTACACAGTATGTAAACATGAGTGTTTGTTTACATGTGCGCGCTTGTGCGTGTGTGTGTGTTTGTGCAAATGTATACTTTGTACAAATCGATGTGCTATACAATACTCAGTACTCACACTCACATAAATGCGTAATGTTAGTGTATTTTGCCCCTATTCTTTTTATTCGTTTCAATTGTACCTCGCCTATAGGTAGCCTATTCATACATCCCCTCAGGCTGGAATAAATCTCTCCCAGAGAGGACTACCAGCCACATCGATCTTTTCCTACACTAAGTCTTGTTTCCACTGCCGGTGGCACGAAACGGAGTAGCCCCCCTTGAAAGCTATCCGGGGGGTGAACTAATCTATCCCCCGGATGGAATTAACCAGTCTATACTATCCGGGGGGATAAACCATTCTATCCCTTTTTGAAAAATGCGCATAATAAAAACATTTATGCTGTAATCAAAATTTCAAGTGACTCTAATTGTTTTAAGTGTCCTAAGCAATGCTCAGATAAAGGCAACTCGAATTTATTTAGTGACTATGAGTGTTCTTAAGTGTTTTAAATGTTTAAAGTGCTCTAAAAACAGGGCAAAACAAATTATCTAGTAGGAATAAGCATAGGCCTACCTGTCAGTGTCATTGTTCAAAACAAAGCAGATGAAAATTAATTTGCCAAAAAAATACACGTGAAAGCGGTTTTTCAACTTTTTTTAATTTGGGGGATACAATTAATAAGGGGGGGGGGGATACTCTATTTCGTGACACCGGGATTTTCTGTCCACAATCTGAGATAATACTGTTCGTGCATACTGTTATGTCGCCCCTTCAAGAAATCCTACTCAGTAGCGCTACGACTACAGCGCGGACACTGAATCTGAGTTTCACGCCGAAGCGCTGAGCAATTGCGAGTGAAGAATTTGCCCAATGTCCCTACACGTTACCTCTCGCTCTTTACGCCGGTGTCACGAATTAGAGTATCCCCCGTATTAATTGTATCCCCCCAAATTAAAAAAAGTCGAAAAAACCGCTTCCGCGTGTATTTTTTTGGGCAAATTAATTTTCATCTGCTTTATGTTGAACAATGACACTAACAAGTATGTTTATTCTTACTATATAATTTCTTTTGCCCTGTTTTTAGAGCACTTAAAACTTTTAAAACGCTTAAAAACACTCAGAGTCACTAAATAAATTCGAGTTGCCTTTATCTGAGCATTGCTTAGGACACTTAAAACAATTAGAGTCACTTTAAATTTTGATTACAGCATAAATGTTTTTATTATGCTCATTTTTCAAAAAAGGGGATAGAATGGTTTATCCCCCGGATAGTATAGACTGGTTAATTCCATCCGGGGGGATAGATTAATTCATCCCCCGGATGGCTTTCAGGGGGGATACTCCGTTTCGTGTCACCGGCGTGTTATCCATTACAGTAACTCTACCGCCCCGCCCCTCCCCCCGAATATGCCCGAACCATGGACAATACAATACTGACACGTCCATTAATTTTATACATGACTGTGTGAACCACAGGCCTAAGTTTACCAGGAGTGAGCTTTGTATCTTCCGCTCAGATACATATTTTCGTATAATTTCAAGCTTCCGTGATTTCGTCATAGGCCTAGAAGAGGCAAAATGTATTTTAATAGATTACTTAGCAGCAAATGTAGTCATAAGCTATAATAGATCTATTACTATACATATGATATGCTAATCTCTACCCGGTACCAATTCAGGAGGCGTTTTATGACATTTATTGATGTTCTATCAACTATAGATGTTGGCATCTTAATACTAAATGCGAGGCCGTAAAAAGGCGGTACAATAAGCATGTGCTAACGAAGAAATCCATAGTAGGCTATAACAAGGAATTCGTTTTTGACGAGGATCTTATTCAAATGTCATGTAAACCAAAGTGCAGTAGGTATGTTAGGCTATAAGTAAAAGCTTACCATAAAGAATAATGCTTATATAATTGGCTTAGTACGTTGTGTGTGCTCTTAAAATATTTGACTTTTGATCGGATCTGTAGATACTTTATATGCACGTTTATTACCATGTATACATGTAGCCTACACCAAAATGCGAAGCAAATGGCCAGCAAATTCTTATAGGATCCTAATAAACTTTGCTCATATGGCCATTGTTAATTGAGCCTTTCGTTCACAGAACCCTCTTCGCTCATAACCTATGCATCCACCTGCGATTAATCATTCCGTATATTCCGAGACAGCTACAGTGTCTAGTTACACATTTCTAAACATCATTTTAACTAAGTAACAGGTCTAGTTCAGCTTGATAGCTAGACCAGAAGATTTGAGCGAAATTGGGTCCGCATAGAATACAGTCATCTAAGTCAGTAATTTGAGCGGCATCGATATCATTATTCTCATCATCATCATATCAGTAGATTACGGCACCGTTTCAGGCGAAACAATAGACAACAAAATCATAGTCTGAAAGATTAGTCGTGTCGAAATCCGCTAAAACTAAGAAACCATAGGTGTTATAACTTACGAAAATATATCTCTTGAAAAGCCTTGAATCAAAATTTAGGTGTTACCTTGAAGAACTTATATTTATACAGACTACACCGATCAGAACACAGTACGACGGCTTTGAATAATGTTTAGGGCGAAAGCCTAAGCTTATAGCCTACCATCGTCTAATGTAGTGCTAGAAAGACACAGAAAGAAAGTACTATTACTCAGAGATGACAAACGTCACGGTATGCGCTTCCACTTGCAATAGGCTAGATCTGTAGCATGAAATTATTTTTTGCGAAGGCCATTGCTACAGATCATAGCCTTATTTTATTAGGTCAGCGCCATATCAATTTGTACCCATAGAACAATTAGTTGACTGTTTAGGCTACTCACATGCATGCTATTTGCTGATTAAGATAAAATTGCTGTAACAAGGTTTTTAAGTTTTAGATTCCGTTAAGGAGGTAGCAAATTCAAAATATTTTTCCGCTTCGATTTTTCCCCGTTTTTACATTTCGCTTCCAAGGTTTTTTTTTACATCTGTGGCTTTTGGTGACTCAAGTTTGGGTTGAGGCAGTGCAACAGGGCAATTGCGTCAGAGTAGATGCGCATACAAAAGATACAACAAAGGACAAACATTTGCTCTGGTTGTTATCCAAAAGATACAACAAAGAACAAACTTTTGCTCTGGTTGTTATCCTGCCACAAGGCTGTCCAGGGCATTTGCCCTTCAGAGTGTTTATATGAGGCATAAAAGTAATCACTCCCATGCACTGATCACTTGTGTGACTGCTATGACAGAGAACTGGCTTAAAGTATCTAGCGCCGACGGCATATAGGCCTACTACATAATGACTGGTCGTCAGTCAGTCTTTTGACCTAACAACCTGTTGGTTTTTAATCCGCTACAAGCGAGTAGCGGTATGCCTTTGATTCCTTTGTGTTGTCTGCCTTTTAAGCCGAATTTTTATGAAAGCTTTTGGTGATTAATTTTAGGCAGTTCTAGCACGACACCTGCAGCTCGTGTTTTGGCAGATCTACTGTGGCTTCGCATCGCCTGATTTGAACTGGATGTTTCAATGCACGCCTTGCACGGCCGCATCGCTGAATTTGACTCGGTTCGTCGAGTGTGTTTTGTCTGTAGGGCCCGTATGCACTAAATGTATTTAAAGCGTGCTGCGCCTCGAGCCATTTGCGACCACGCCGCCCAGACCGCGTGTGTGTTTATAGGCTCAGTCTGTTTGCTGTCCTCTTTGTGCTGTTAGCCGCGCTGTTGACTATGAATCGCAGTTAACTCAGTCCCAGGGCATGCGTACCGCCTGCCTATATATGTCCAAAAATTCCACTGCGTTAGCCGACGTAAAATTGTTTAGATGACATTTTAGTCATATTTTCAATGATCAACCATTCATCCAACTCATTGGCCTACTTCTTCAACGACGTGGCTGCATTCAGGGATGCCACTATGACCTATGTGGGGAAAAGGTATGAGTGGCATCCCTGGCAGCATTCTCATTGTGCTGCTTACCGCGTCGTGACGTCGTCGACTGCCGAACGCAGTTAACCCAATCAGGGATGCCACTCATTGCTTTTCCCGCCTAAATCTAAGTTTTTCGGCCAAATCTAGGTTTCTAGGTTTTTTATCGAGATCTAGGTTTTTTTCGACCGCAGATTTTCTTAATTTTTCCGAAATATAGACATTTTCGGGAAAAAAGTACGAAACAGTAGTAAAAAGAAGGAAGATTTAAGAACAATTTCTGATTAAGAGGAGAAATAGAAATGTTTCGGAGGCTGAAAGACTTAAAAAAGGTCGTCAGAAATTTCAAGCCCGCAAAGTAATACATTTTTCGAAAATTGTCCGATCTAGCCTTTTCTAACCTTTTTCGGCCGGATCCGACCTTTTTTAAAAGTCAGAGTATCATCCCTGAGACCAATATTCGGGCATGCGAAATCTCACGTTGTTTATCACGGTGAAATAATTATTCAAATGATAATTTTGGCCACACTGTGATCGCTCGACCAACTCATTCTGTCTTCTGCCATTTCATAGTTCCATCGCTTATCCAACTTATAATTTAAAAGTAGCCTATAGGCCCATTGTGATCGCTCATCCATGCTTCTGGCGCAACCGCAATGATCTATAATAGGCCTACATATAACGAGGAAAAAATAACTATGTATGTTCGACAAAAACTTTTGATCCACTCGGTCAATTGCTCCAAAATTTTCCACGAATTTCTTCTTAGCACCCGACAAAAAAAAACATAGGGGGGGGATGTTTCGCGATCCCAAAATCTGACCCCTTCCGGGCCTTCCCGAGTTATGGACAATTTAAACTTCGATGCGATAGTTAACGCTTCATTTAAGACGCCATTTATCACTAAACTCCTGACGTCATTTTTTACCTCATTTTCTTTACGTCACATCTAGCCGAAGCGCAAGTAGGCCTAAGTATGATCGTAGGGTAAGAAAGCATAATGACAATACTAATAATTAGGCCTAATATTATCCATCGTTTCGGAGCGTTTCTAAGTGCCTCTTCCAAAACCCCACCGGATTAAATAATAATAACAGTAATTAGAGTTTGAAAAATGATCGCACGCAAAGATGCCTTGCAACTAGTCAGACGGGGCTGGGTTGCGGGCGGTGGAGCGACGTGGGAAGGTGCGGTGGGTCGGGCTGGGGTTGTGTGGGGCGGCGTGCGGTTTTCAGGAGTAGGGTGGGCCGTGTTGTGGCCGCTATGGAAGAGGACGGGATGTGAATTGTGGAGTAGGAGCGGGACGAGGCGTCACATGGGGGGGGGAGGGGTGAAAATCAAAATCTCCAAAGCAACGCCGGGGAATATATCTTTAAGGAATGAGACGCAGATTAGGATACGCGAGTCATTAATTTGGTCCTTAGGGCAGGGGGAAGGTTATTCCAAATGGAGAGACCAACCACAGAATTTGCCCAATGTTGGACAATTTCGACCGAAGACTAGTCCTGGGATCAAGACGACCAGCCAGTACGACGTACTATGTTTTATACAATTTGACGAAATATTACAGTAATGGATTGCACAAATTCAGCAATCTTAGGGTCTATTTACTGATCCTGCAACATGTACGTATCATCATGATGAGCAAAAGTATTATTACAATCGTTTAAGTTTTCGCCTACGACGCCCTTCATATGTGTAGCAGACAGAGCAGACAGAGATCTGGATCAACACTGTCATGAGCATTGAGGCAGTCGATTCAAGCTGCTTCATAAAGGTTGGCATTTTGTTTGCAACGTCACGCAATGATTACGTCACCGCGCGCCCATTGTTCGATCGGCTGCGCTGCCTATCGCAGTTCAGATGATAATTATTACTTTTATTAATTAATTTGATATTAATTAATGACATTTAACATCATAAGGCCAGCGCAGAGAGCACCTCTGAGTGGATTTCTCGAAGAGGCGCTATAAAATTCTCAGAATGAATGAGTGAATCATTATTACAGAGGATTTGTTGTGCGAATTGTGAAAAGCATAGTTTATTTGCCTTATATGCCATATGGTGTCTCTCGTGATAGAAGCTCTCTTAGAGACCTTCCCCAGAGACTTTAAGTAGTGGTTATATAGCCGGCCATAGAGATTTTCCCGCCAAAACCTAGTGCCGGTCTTAGAGACGACCAATCTCAAGCCACCAAATTGTCACGTGACCTCACTATGTTAATTAGCCACGCTCCTAATTAATATTCATGTTGTGACGTCATATTCGAGAACTTTCTGGACCATTCTAGAAGGTCTATTGTTGTTTGTACGTCTGTTTGTCCGTCTGCCTGTGTGACTGTCTGTCTGTGTGCATATCTAGGTGATTAAGAGGTCCTTAATGATGCGCCCGCGCGTAATGGTTTTATTATGCATGATAAGAATCTCTACGGCGCCACGACGCAGACAGATTGACTGTCTGTATACCTAGGTGCTTAAGAGTTCATTAATGACGTCATCATTCTGTAACTTTCGGTAATTAGCGTTGTAGAACATTCTGGTCCTTTCCAGAATTCCAAAAGATAGTTCCTGTGTATGCAAGAGAAAGTAGATCCTCACACATTTCCTATATTGAGTCAGCTCGTATGGTCACAGTTTAACAACATGGTGTGCGATGTATTAATGCGCCGCAGTCATTATAAAAATTTACTCTTTCCACACTGTTTCATTCGACTTCGATATCGCAGAGGACATTCTTCATCTCTTTACGAAGCAATCTACTATGGACCTGAAAATGAAGACCGAGATGCCTTGGAAGACTGCAAGATCTACTATGATTCCAAAAACAGTGAGTATTTTATATTTTGCTTGTGTTTAAGGAATAAAGTGCTTGTAATGTATATTGAGGTCTTGTAGCGCCACTTGTTTGCAATACGAGTGTCATGGTACTTGCGCTATAACAGGAGATGAACTTTTATTTGTATCGGTTTCTGTTATATCTAAATTCTTGTTTTCTTTGGATTTGCAGACTGGCACTCATCTTTTTAAAGAATCCATTGGTAACAATCGCTATCTAACTGCGAGCGCTTACAAAGACGAACTGATGGTGCACATTCGAGAATACGATGAGAGGAACAACCAGTCGTATCCAACCAAAAAGGGAGCATCATTCAACAAGTCGGCATGGGCGAGATTCCTCAGCCATTTCGATTAAATGGAAAGAAACGAATCAACCCGTTGACTATTATCAACACGTGGGAGGTCGGTACTACGTCTCCATCAACAAAGCCTACAAGTGCGTGAACATTCGACGCTATTTTCTCCCTCCAAACACCACTAGAGAACGTCCTACTCGTAGCGGCATCGCTATACGTTTGGAAGAATGGAACAATCTTCTTCAGAAAATTCCCATCTTGCATGACCGTGTGCCCGAACTGAAAAGCGCCACATCGTGCAATGGGGTCTTAGATCACTTGAATCAGTTGGACTATCTGAACTGTAACATGTGCAATCCTTTCCAAACTAAATGTTGACACTTATGCAAAGAGACCTTTCGAACATTATTCTAGTTTTCCACTTGTATTCTTTTTTACATTAAATCTTTGATTGTTGTATTAAATGTTAATAAACCATTTTTCGTTGTATTTCTTGTATGCTATGTAGCTGAGATGGCTTTAAGTAAGAGGAAGCAAAGTACGAGTTGAGATAGAAGTGAGAAGTTTGTTCATTGACTTACTGCAACGCAAAGAACGAGCACGTTCCAGCACTAGCTATACACACATGCACGCAGACAGGTAGTCAAACGGACAGACAGACGGCCAAAGGCACATACATGGTCTACTATGTTCCAGACGCTTCCAGAAGATGACGTTACAGCATGAATGTTAATTAGGCATGTTGCACATCAATAAGGCGTGTTTAATAATATAGATATACACACAGACAGCCAGACAGATGCATGCACATACATGTTCTACTATGTTCCAGTGTCTTCTCGAACATGACGTCACATCATGAATATTAATTAGGCATGTAGCACGCCATTAAAGGGCGCTTAATTCGTTAGGTATACACACACACAGACACAAACAGGCAGCCATACAAACAAGCATATACACACTGGAAAGTTCTATGCGATTCTAGAAGGTGACGTCACTGCATATATGAATAGTAATGAGCACAATGCCTGCTAATGGCAAATACACACACGAACAGGCAGACAGACAGGCAGACAGACAGACAGACAGACAGACATACACACATACAAAGACGCATACAACTTCTAGAATGACCTAGAAAGTACTCCAATTATGACGTCATAGCATGAATATTAATTAGGGGGCGTGAAATCTCTACGACCGGCTATGTAGCACCAAAATCTCTAAGACCGGCACTAGGGAAAATCTCTATGGCCGGCTATATAACCACTACTACTTTATTTCGAAACAGATTCCCCTTATTATACCTTCTCTACACGGCTGATCTTTGTCCTCTACTTGAGTCCCGGGGTCTCCTCCACCAAATCTTTGCTGATGACACTCAAGCCTACATACATTCTAACCCATTGGATTCAGTTAGCACTGTGCGCCTAATGTGTCTGACTGTAAACGTCCTTTCCTCTTGGATGGCGTCAAATCGGCTTCTCCTAAATCCCAGTAAGACTCAATTCATTTGGCTGGGTGGCCGTCGGCAACTTGAGAAGATTGATTTGCCTCTGCTAGCCCAAATCTTTCCTGACATTAGTTTCTCTTCCACGGTTCGTGACCTGGGTGTTACCCTTGACTGTGAACTCAGTCTCAGCCAGCATGTCAATCTTGTTGCTCGAAGCTGTTACTACCAGCTTCGTCAACTTCGAGTGATTGCACGCTCTCTCTCTCATGATGCGCTGGTAGTTCTTGTTCATGCCTTCGTAACCAGTCGAATTGACCATTGTTGCTCAATCCTTGTTGGCCTCCCCCTTGGGGTTCTGGGTCGGTTAGATCGGGTTATGCGCTCTGCTGCCCGGCTCATTGGACGAATCCCTAAGTTTTCCTCTGTTTCTACCTACATGCGTGATGTGCTGCATTGGTTGCCAATAGCCCAACGCATCCATTATCGAATTGCTGCCCTGGTCTCACGTTGTATCCTTGGTTGCGCTCCATCCTACCTGCGCATTCTTTGTCGCCCAGTCTCTGACATTGAAGCGCGTCGGGCCCTTCGCTCTGCTGCGAAGGGACAACTGCTTGTTCCACGGGCTCGCTTGGCTACCAGACAGTGTCGAGCCTTCTCAGTTGTGGGGCCGTCAATCTGGAATGACCTACCCCTAACCTCCATCTCCTCCACCTGACCAGTCAATCCTTACTCCTTAAGTCCCTTAAATCTTTTTTGTTTTGCCGTGGCTGGGCTGGGAGCGCCTCTGAGTATAGTTTCTTGAAGGGGCGCTATATAAATGCTAATAATGAATGAATGAATGAATCCGGCGGAACTGTTACAGAATAAACTCGCCTGCCGACAATATAGGCAACGGCGTTGTAGCTTTGGACCGTGACCGACAGGCTCTGGAAAATAAATACTGTCTCGCGGCTGTCCAATCTTGGACACGAAAGTTAAACCTTCACTGTTGACTTTTAAGTATTTGGGTATCTAACTGCATCTTCCTCTGGTGGCTGACTATCCGCGCCTCACATTCCCATTTCGGTGTGACCTTGCGCGCATAATAAATTTATATAATAATAATAATAATAATAATAATAATAATAATAATAATAATAATAATAATAATAATAATAATAATAATAAATTAATGGGTGTAGGGTTTTACTCTAGTCCAAAATATTCACACTTCCTTATCTCGAAATATATTTTAACAGCAGCTACCTAATCCCAGGCATCTGACTCCATACAAAAAAATTCGTTTCTTACAAATGTTAAGCGAGTAGATAAACTATTAAAAGGATATAACTATAAAGTCTGGTATTCTAATTCATACTTGAAGATCTCCGGGGCGGTGTCACGACAACTCGTCTACCGACAACTCGTCTAACGACAAGTGGTCTCCGGACAATTCGTCTACATCTGGTCTACAGACAACTGATCCAGCGCTTGAGAAATGGAAGCTGGATGAAAGTTTTTACAGGTGAAATGGAGGTTGGATTGATGAAAAAACGTAAGAGAAATGAAATCTGGATGATGGCTCTTTTACAGGTGAAATAGAAGCTGGATTGACGAAAATAACGCATGAGAAATAAAAGCTGGATGAAAGTATTTCTCGATCTGAAACAGAAGTTGGCTTGATGAAAAACGCTTAAGTAATGGAAGCTGGATAAGGGTATTGTTTCATATCTGAAATAGAAGCTGGATTGACGAAAATAACGGGTGGGAAATAGAAGCTGGATGAAGTTATTTTTAGATCTGAAGTAGAAGCTGGATGCGTGTCGAAATACATGAATAAAATCATCGATCCAGCTTCCATTTAAGCTAAGAAACCATTTTCATCAATCCAGCTTCTATTTCATCAATACTATTCGTCTGTAGACCAGTTGTCGTTAGACCAATTGTCCGGAGACGAGTTGTCGGTAGACGAGTTGTCGGTAGACCAGTTGTCGTGGAACCCTCCGGGGCTAATCAGAAGATCTTCCAGCTCCGGAATCTCAAGCTTATGTAGGAAGAATATTTGTCTGTGTGTAGACTTCTTAAGAAGTTGAAGGCAAAAGAAGACAAGACTCAGTAGCAGCGTTAGGGGGGTCTGGGGGGCTAAGTCCCCCCCCTAAAAAAGGCCATCTTTTTTTCGCCATGTAAAAATTAAATATTTGAACGATTTACCCCCTTTAGCCCCCCCCAAAAAAAGTGCAAGGCTGAAGATTTTGGTCGATGATGACTTAAAAAAAGGTCGTCAGAAATTTTGGCGGCGGAAATGAAATTTAAAAAAAAAAAGATTTTGGTCGATGACTTTAAAAAAAAGATCGTCAGAAATTTTGGCGGCGGACGGAAAATTTTTCCCCGAAAATCCAGCCCCCCCAAAACGAAAATCTTGGCGCCGCCACTGACAAGACTTTTCATGCTCTGATCAACGCTTTGACTACAGGATCCCTCAGGCAGGGAGAGTTTATTAAACTTAAAGAAACTCAACATTTTATTGATGAAACTGATCGAACTCTTGTTATTTTAACACTGGCTGTATAATGAAGCACAACTGCAATTATATTCAAACAAGAACTGAAATCAGAATTGAAGTTATGCTAAGAACTGCAATTGTAGTCTATAGGCCTTACGCGTAACTGAAATTTCCTAACTCCTGCAATCTAAATTAGAACTGAAATGTAGGGCGTCCGAGCTTAAACAGAAGTAGAAGGAAATTGTTTCATGAAGTTAAATAAACACTGTTCACATATTTTTAGCAGCTAGTTTCCAGCGGATATCAATGTCAATTTCTGCTCTATAGTAGCCTATAGATATGGCGCTGTGTTTCTTATGATCTTATCAATTTTATCCGAGGCAAAATGGCGCGGCAGCATTTGTCTTCAAGTAGAAAATCCCTCGACCGAGATATCCAGTCGCATTGAAGCCCATGCTCTGAACAACGCTGTCGCTTTGACTACAGGATTCCTGTAGTAGAAAAGCAAAGAATTCACTTTCTCACGCGTAACCAATGAATGGGTAGGCCTATTATTAGTAATTATTGTATCATTGACACGCACCAAAATCAGAAAACTGTGGCAGGCCCATGCCATGCAGATTTTTGTGAATTATCATAATCCGAGCGCACACGTTTTAAAGACGCGTTAGCAAAATGATAGGCTACTCAAACGTCATAAACTTACCTTAACCGACACTCGCGGTCCCCGACATGGGCGCCCGCACATAGGGGCAAGAGGGGGCACTTGCCCCCTGGAAAATTGAAACCTATTTTTCTAACTACTACTTTTGGGTTTTTAACACATTTTTTAACATTTGAGAATCAATATACCAATGATGCACAAGGTAGAACTAAGAAATCTACGTTTAGAAAACTCCGTAAAATAAATATGCTTTTAATTTTCTGCCTTGCATTTTCCAAGATCTTGCTAAACTGTAACTATGATCATTGGGTTTACCCCTCCCACAAGGCGCCCATGCAAATATTGATTTTAGCCTATTTGATTGAAATCTCACTGCAATGCACCTGTTCACAATTGCACAAAAAATTATCAATAAATTACAATAATGAAACTAGAGGAAGCACTTGCCCCCCAAAACTGACACCTATTTTAAATTCATTTATTCATTCATTCTATGGACTTATTGCGCCATTCAGAAACCTACTTATAACTAATAGGCTACTTTTTGATTTTTTAAAGAAATTTCTTTGCACTAAAGAAACAATCCATATTAAAGATTTTAAAAAGTGAAACTGAAAAATTTTACATCAAGAAATCTCTACGAAAAATACCCATGCGCATGCTCTTAATTTCCTGCTTTGCATTTTCTGACCTCTTGCTACAAATGTTTTTAACCTTGACCATCGTGTTTTGCCCCCTCCTGGACAAATTTATGCGGGCGCCCATGGTCCCCGATACTACAATTATGCCGAAAAACCAGGAAGATCAGGCCTCTATTGCTATGAAGCCTCTGTCCAAAACTCAGCACTGCGTTGATTTGAATTATTGGGACTACTAGAAAACCTAACACAGCAGAACGATGGGATATTTATGCCTACAGCCGCCAGCGCGCTAGACGACCTAGAGGCCCTAGACCTGTGGTTCCCAACTTTTTTGCCTTTAGGCCACTTTTTGTCAGTTGGAGGACACGAGGGCCACTTTTCCTTACAATATAGTTGAAGGACATTAGGGGGCCACAATGCTAAAATTTAACTAAATAAAAGCATATAGAATTGTTGTAATTGATTCAAAATAGACTGTTTGATGTTATGTATAGACGTCAAAATAGAATAATTTGTAATAGAAAGTAATTGTGTTCTATTCTGTCCAAATTGTCATTTTTTTTATTTTGGCTTATTTTTTGAGAGATGCGGGCCATTTTCTTAGGCCTCGCGGGCCACTTTTGACCCGCGGGCCCCGGATTGGGTACCGCTGCCATAGACCAATGCATCTCTAGGTTCCTAAGTTAATTGGAGTTGTATGATAGTTGTGGTTTACCATTAATATTGGATTTCAGATTGTTATTGTAGTTCCTCCTCCAAAGCGAATTTATGCACATACATTATAGGTAGGCCTACATGTAGATCGGCCCAACAGATTCACTTGAATGTGCCAAATTTTTTACGATAATTATGTGATCATAGATATTGAGATTTGTTCATTAAATCTGTACGGGAGAAAAAATTAAAATCCTAGGTGTAAACTACGCTGTAGCTATATATCGTGAATAATATCACTTACAGGCATACTCAGTTGATTTCGACAACTTTGGTGAGATAGAAAGCATGGCGTTCCAATTGATTCGCGGAAGTAATCGAGGGCCCGTGAGTGACTGCATCCGACATCTAAAAAGTATACGTTTAAATATTGTTATTCCCGGAACACTTGGGCTGTTGCATTAATTTTAAACTGCCAATTGACAATACGCTATAGGCCTACCCAATTTTCACTTATACATTCCAGCACAAAGTGCGTTAAACTACTGATGTCGTTCAAATACTCTCTAACTCAAGAAAAAACTTGCATATTGAGGCGCCAAAAAAGTTGTTCTGACGAGCTACTTGCAAACCCACCATGACATGAATTGCTGATTGACAATGCGCTACATCACAAAGACATTGTGATCCAGAGGATTGCAATTTTTGCATAATTTCACTTTGAATAAAGAACCCATGCCTTGTGTCTTATGTTAAGTAGGTTATGCTGCACAAGTCTTGCTATTTGATTTTTAAATCTCAAACTATAATAATTATTGTATATTATAATGCTAGATTGATTACGGCATACTATAGATAGTCTAATATGCCTTAACAATATTATGCCAAGTTCAAGAACAGACTGTTGATTTTCTATACCAAAAAGAAAGCAGCCAGGTTGGTCATGTCCTCCGTTGGGATAGAAGTCAATGTGTCCCAAGGCCTTTAACAATCCGCAACGGAGACCGTCCGTATGAATGACATCGACCAGATCAGCACAGGACGGATTCAACCCAACCTCTGGGTCATGATCCACATATAGAGGACCAGCTGGATCCAATCCTTCAAAGTACACACATTCGGCTGATTTAAAATAGAGATATCTATTGCAACAGTACTGAAGTTTTATCCATTCAATAAAATTATATGACTTACGCTTATTATATACAGGGTGGTCCAGCATAAATGAACCAACTTTGAATGCATATAACTCCGCCAATTTTTGGAATTTATTTATACTTCATGCGTTAAATTAAAGATATTTTCAAGTATATGCACTGAAAAAAATGGAACAGGTACAAGTTTAGGTTTTAATTATATGCTCGGGACAGCGCTAGCTACCATATTTTGTTGTCATTTGTGACGAAATCTGGCGCCGTTGACAGACGATGATCGCGTTTTGATCTTAATTTTCCGAACTGATAGGGGAGAGTGCTCCAAGACGCCCATGCTAAGGAAAATTGCGCTTTTCTTCCGTATGGATTCCAAGAGAAGAACATGTTTGATCCCAATGCAAAGAGTGATCATTAACGAAGCAATGACATCAACTATAGAACTTAATTCAATAAGATCAATTGTGTACATTTTAAAAAGTAGACAACTCCAAACTGGGCGTCTTAGGGACCCTATACTACAAGACGCCCTTAGGATGGGCATCTTAGAGCAATGAAAATTGACCAAAACAAGTGGCATTGCAATCATGCATTTTTAGACTAAAACAATAAACTGCATGAGAAAAAACAAATTGAACGAAAACTAAAAGATGCTAAAGATGCAAAGCAATTCAAAACCATGTCCTGAAAAAATGTCGCACGACAAAATGTCGCCGACAAAATGTCGCGGACAAAATGTCGCAGAGACAATATGTCGCAAGACAAATGTCGCCGACAAAATGTCGCGGACAAAACGTCGCCGACATAATGTCGCCGACAAAATGTCGCGACTAATTCTACTCCCAAAGTGCGTTATGCGTGGAATAAATGGCCTCGATCTATCCGAAGTTTGAAGTATACCTGTGCGAGGAGGTAGAGAACCCATTCAATACTTGGGAGACATTGCCAGAATTCTGAATATCAATGTTGTATCAACAGTTTTAATGCTGTATTAACATTAATCGTGGACATTAACAGAGACACTAACAGATTGAATAACATCATGCAGGCCTATTTATAGTGTGTTTGCACACTATGTAGCTTTGTATTTATATTTTTTGCCATTCATTTCCGTATACGTTAACACATTTAATATTACCGTCAATGTAGCTGTCTTAGTAACTTCATGGAATGAGAGCTAGTTCACACACTTTTTATTTATTTTTTTGCGGACTTGCTTCATGGACATTTTTTGCTGGAATGTGTGTACGTTGACACTATTATTAACAAGTTCAAGATCCATGGGTTTTTTAGATGGTCGATTTGTGCAATAAAAAAATGCTTTACTCATTTACGATTGTGCCATTTTGTCGGCGACATTTTGTCTTGCGACATTTTGTCTCTGCGACATTTTGTCCGCGACATTTTGTCGGCGACATTTTGTCGTGCGACATTTTGTCATGGAACCATTCAAAACACGAGAAGCAAAAATCCAATCTCATGTTGTAAGTCATTATTGTCATTTTCACTTTAATCACAGACTAGCGACAAAAGTAACACACGAAATCTCTGGATGTCTCTTCATCTGTACATTCTTCATGGCATCAATCTTTACCACTTCCTGCATTCTTTCCATTTCACTGAAGTTTTGGGCGAGGGTGAAATAGATTCAATAAACACTGCTAAATTTGCATATAGGCCCCGTATTTTTATGAGCAGAAGGTGGTGTCATGGTGGTGACCGATTTTTGGCCATTTGCTCATAGTGTCAAAGACGCTCATGGGCGTTTTGTAATCTCTATAGGCTTCCTATACATTCAAGACGCCCATGGGCTTCTTGTAATCTCTATGCTACCCATGTATTCAAGACGACCATGG
The DNA here is from genome assembly GCA_949752735.1 of Lumbricus terrestris. NCBI lineage: Eukaryota > Metazoa > Annelida > Clitellata > Crassiclitellata > Lumbricidae > Lumbricus > Lumbricus terrestris. Next base: position 14,190,044 of record OX457040.1, on the reverse strand, counting down.
GCTTCTTGTAATTTTCGAGTCCTTCTCTACTGACGCCATTTTATTTAACGACGTCAATGTTTAAGATTTAGGTAAAACCATTAAAACAACTGCAAATAACCCAGAATAAACGTTGAAATGCGCGATTTGGTACTGCTTATAAGGCTAAAGAGAAAACTAGGAAGATTCGTAAATGTGTACTTACGCAAAAGTAGTAAAAATTTAGAAAATCGATTTATCGCGTCAATGTCTCGAATACTGAAACATTATTGTTATGGGAGGTTCACAAGATGTTGCTGCATGCATTGAGACAACTAAACACGAATATGTCTCTTTTCAACCGTTTTAAAGAGGTGACATCTTACTCGCTCTGGGCGTCTTGTAGCACTCTCCCCTAAGGGATATAATTCAGTTGAAATGATTTACAAATGTTCTAACAGTGGATGGAATAAACAATACCTTGAATTATCTGCTACTGAAAATTGATAAAAACAAGACTTTCTAATCGTAAACCATGGGAATTACGGCGTGCATATCCGCTAACATTGCTCTTGTGGAAGTTGTGTCCGAGTAAATTGGCCGTCAAGACAATGATCCAGATAGGCTCTACAGGCAAATTTCCCCAGGTCATTCAGCGCGAAACAGGTAGTCCTAGAGACCTAGAAACGCCGTACAACATATTCTAAAAGATGACCTAAAGTTATTTGTCGACGTGATGTCCAACAGCACTCCAAAACTGACGCAAAGAAGCGACTAGCGAAACAGCTGGCGTGCAGCCAACCGTTTCTTTGCGTCTAAAGCAGCGCCTGGCAGCGTGCACGGCTGTTGATAAAATTGACAGAAAATGGTTTTGCAACGAGAAGATATTCATGATAGATACTTCTAAAAACACCAAAAAATGATCGATTTGTTGTATCCCGGCGAAACGGCGCCATTTTACGGCACAAATCACAACAAAATATGGTAGTTAGCGCTGTTCCGAGCATATAATTAAAACCTAACTTGTGACAGTTCCATTTTTTCAGTGCATATACTTGAGTGAAATATCTTTAATTTGACGCATAAAGTATAAATAAATTCCCAAAATTGGCGGAGTTATATGCATTCAAAGTTGGTTCATTTATGCTGGACCACCCTGTATAGGCCTATATGCCGCCTTAAATACCCATGCACAGACTTCACGGCTCATTCGAGTAAGGCAGTAAGCTAATCGTTGACAGGCATTGAGACTATTCGCTCATTAACGATGATAGATTAGTTAATAAGTGCATAAAATCTTTGATTTGGAATCTATGTAATCTTCTACACCCATCTTAAGACAATTTCTAGACATGGACAAAGAGAATCATAGGCATGCACCCAGTGATTAAAGTGTGGAAAAAATAAGTGCCTGGACGCCCATTACCTTTCAAAAAGAAGTGCCTGGTGGCCCCTTACTTTTTCAGTCATTGCTGGTCAATAAGTGGCTGGACGGCGTTCAGATTTTAAAACAAGTGCATGGACGCCGTCCATGACCGTCCAGCCACACTTTAAGCCCTGCATGATGCGCCGGTATAATAATGCTTTATTTCATCAACTGCATGCATTGTGTACCTCATGATAGCGGTGTGTCTATCAGTTTTGTGTTGCCAATTAAGCGAATATAATAATAAGTATCAACATGATATGATTATGAACAACAAGTAAGAATGAGTCTTGAATCCGTCTTCATTATATATATATTAGGGTGGTCGCATCTGTCATGGCAAATTTTCAACTTCAGTTTCATTCTTTCTCCAACCCACCATTTGGTGTCACTTGGTAAAAGACTGTTGTAGCCCAACAATTATGCCGATTGAAAAATATTTAGGACTAGCACAACGTGTTTGAAGTTTTCGCTTTTACGAAATATCATCGTTTTTTGAGTATAAGGATAATTTAGTCACATTTTTTGGCCTGTGACTAGTTTTAGCAGAAAGACTACACGATTTTACTCAAGCACAACTGACAAGTATGCCTAACTTCTACAATGATGGTAATGGTTTATTATATATTTTTATGAACAATTGAACATCACAATAGTATTTCACGTCTGAGTCCCTGAGATCGATGACCATAAACCTATACTAGTTAGCCAACACATTGCTATGTTCTTTTCGTAGGTCTGATTTCTATCTACAGAAATCCCTTGTTACACCAAAGGCTCTTTATTACATGCTTAACTTTAACACAAATTCTGATATAACATGGACAAGGACCTTAATAATAGTTGAAATAGAGAAAAAATACTGATGATATTTTCGTTTATTGTGGCAATCAGAGCAGAATGACAAAGCGCATCACAGATAAAATTTATCAAGAGCTGATGTAAAGAAATGAATTAAAATAGATGTTGAAATTATTGAGATCATAATTTTTATAGATTTATGAAATTACTTATTACCACACAGGATTCAAAGAGCAGCTTTTAAACAACTTCTAAAGAGAGCATCATAATTGAGTGCCTGGCGAAGCCTAGGCTACCCACATTGTTGTCTATTTCATAATATAGAATTTATCCCATTAAAAGTATACTTTTAGAGCTGAAAGAATGAACACAGAGTCAAACAATTGACACAGAAAGTGCTGTCTAGAGTGGACACAAATTACACTGCCTCTTTTAGCTATTGTAGATTAACTATATATCTAATATAAATTAGTATGAAAGGCGATGGTGTCAAACACATAAGGTATGTGTTACTCAAAATCTTTACATCATCCTCAGCAATGGATCCAGCTGAAATTACAGTGGCCACCAACCCGGACATCTCAGACGACCAACCAATCCAAGGGAATAAGTATAGTACCCTAAAGACAACACCCATTGCTACACTCTTGGTGGCAGATGAACACCTTCTTTGGGCAACATGCCAGAGATTTCACTTTGAGGGAAGCGTATCGTGAAAACTACACCATATCTCAAACCCATTCAAACATCAAATGCAATTTGAATTGTGAGACAGGGTAATAATGCCTCGGGTTGAAAACATATTAGCCAAAATCTGGGATAAAAATTCGCATCTGAAATGTGTTGCTACTTTTAATATTACATCAGTTCCTTGTACCAAGAAACCCCCATGAACAATGACGGTAGAAAAATAAAGATTTCTGAGAAATCAGACCTCATTAAGAATGTTGGGGTTTTTGCAGAATAGATTAATTACGTAGGACACAGATGAAACCACAATTTTTTTATATTTATCCCTATTATAATTGTATACTATTACTGTTCCCTTGCTGTAACGGTATAAGAGCAATAAGCTATTATTATCAATCACGACAACAAGGCAAAACAGGTAGTTTTTGTAAAGACATAAGATATGATGGATGTTATCTGCGATGCGGTGTGTTATACAGGTTTTCTTGCCTTTGAGGAATTTCTATTGAAGTGGCGCTATATAAATTGATGATTATGATTACGATAACAGTAGCATCATTATGTTTAAGTGTGGACCAACTACAAGTAGTTGAATTAATTCCTGGTTTGAAGATTCATGATTGATTACAACCATATAGCTACTTTTGAGCATTGGAAGACTTGCTATTATAAGGGTAAAACTCTGATGGCGTTGTGCTAGTCCTAAATATTAATATTTTCTCTTACAACTTTTTGTGTGATGTTTCTGGGGAGAATGGAACCAAATGGCGCCTTGGAGAACACTCAATTCAAACTTTCATTTTTAACGACCACCCTAATATATATATATATATATATATATATATATATATATATATATATATATATATATATATGTCTTTATCCTACCAGTTATCCTTCCGAACAACTGTCCACGTTGCCCGGCCTGACCACAGGCGTGCGCTCCTAAGCTGTGTCCCACGCAGTACATCAAGTCCTTCGACGATTTTCCGCTGTCAATGATGTTTTTGACGACGAGGGCAATATGTCCACCGAGGGTCCTCGTATTGGAAGCTGACTCGGGATAAAAGAGATGGTTCGCTCCATATTTCCAGCCGACGATGATCACATTGTAATCCCTCTGTATAGCACACTAAGACTTAATAGAAAGTCAAAATCTTTCCATACATTGGTTCCCAATCTTTTTTGACTTTAGAGACATTTTTCCTACGTTGGAGAAACGAGGGCCACTTTTTGTTAGTTGAAGGACATTAGGGACAACAAGACTAAAATATAATTAATTAAAGGCAAATATTAAATTGCTATAATTGAATCAAAATAAATTCAATTTCGTGCAACTGCAAGCTAGTTTGCACCAAGCGATGCAAGTGCCTACGGTTTGGTTTGCTGTGCTCAGTGATGGTGTGGAGGTTGCCAAGGAATTACCTGCGTTAACTCCCTAGTTGAGATGTCACCAGATGACTGAGAACTAAGTTACATCAGCCTAGCATAGACACTGATATAAATTTTATCTTAAATTATCATTCGCAGCACAGCATTTGCTTTTCCCGCCATAAAAATTAGTACATCGCACTGAAATACAATTATAATGACTAGTTTATCCCATGTAACATTTTTATTTGCATTCCTAGAAAGAAATATTATACACAAAACGTCTTTGTCTTTTAAAGAGGATCAATTTTGCTCCTTTATATTTCTTTGGAGCTGCTATGGTTCTGGAGTTATTGTCAAAACACCGAATTTAGGTCTCCATTTTCCAAGATGGCGGCTCGAGCGCAACTCGGATTTATGGGGACTTTTGGTATTTTCGTCAGTGGGGTGTACTTAACAACTCTGCCAAGTCTCTAACTTGTAATAATTTACTGAGTCGATTTTCCTAAAATTCTTCCACTATTCTTACTTGTTAGAACAACGCAAATTACTCTATTATTGGGTGCTTATTAAATTCTGCCTCTTCCTCCTCGCTGCGTTTTACGCTGCTGTGGAATATGATAGTGAGACAAACAATCAAGCAACAAAATTAAGGGATGCACTCACCTGTGCTAAGGTGGCATCTTTGATGTCATGCATCCAGGGAGTGTTTTCATCATTATTCCATCCGTGAACTATAAACATCGTCATCACTTTGCCATTGAAAATGGACCTGAAACATCATTTTTCATACACGATGCATTCTTGCAATATTAATTACATGTAGGCCTAGTAGGTCTATGTACAATATGCACATAATAAGTGATGCGAATCATTATTGGTCCTTATTTTAGAATGCGCATTCTCCTTCCGCGTGTGATGCAAACGGTAGGCCTACATCCCTTCAGGCGTTGCACCATGTACATGACAACGGGATTCGAAAAATGCGAATGGAGGTGTAAACAAATTAGCCTAATTGTAACTGCGATTACAATATCTTGCAATTGAAGAAGAAATGATCTCCCATTATGACGACGTCAACTTACAGAACGTGTCATTCAGAATTAGATCAGCATACATTAGGGTGGTCGCATCTGTAATGGCAAATTTTCAACTTCATTTTTATTCTTTCTCCAACCCACCATTTGGTGCCACTTGGTAAAAGACTGATGCAGCCCAAAAATTATCCCGATAGAAAAATATTTAGGACTAGCACAACGTGTTTGAAGTTTTGGATTTTACGAAATATCATCGGTTTTTTAGTATAATGATAATTTAGCTACATTTTTGAACATATGACTAGTTTTAACAGAAATGCTACATTCTTTTACTCAAGCACGACTGACAAGTATGTCTGACTGCTACAAGGATAATAATGGTTTGTTATATATTTTAATGAACAATTGACCATCACTATAGTATTTGACTCGTGAGTCCCTGAGATCGATGACCATAAACCTTTACTAGAAAGCCAACACATTGCTATGTTCTTTTGATAGGTCTGATTTCTATCTACAGGAATCCTTTGTTACACTAAATGCTCTTTATTACATGCTTAACTTTAGCACAAATTTTGATAAAATACGGACAAGGACCTCAATAACAGCTGAACTAGAGAAAACTAATGATGACACATGTATTTTCGTTTATTGTGACAATCCGAGCAGAATGACTCAGCGCATCACAGATAAAATATATTAAAAGCTGCTGTAAACAAATGAATAAAAATAGATGTTGAAAATAATTATCGAGATCATAATTTTATAGATCTAAGAAATTACATATTACCCCATAGGAGTCAAAGAGCAGCTTTTAAACAACTTCCAAACAGAGCATCATAATTGAGTGCCTGGGTAAGCCTACTCACATTGTTGTCTATTTCATAATATAGAAGTTATCCCATTAAAAGTATAAGCTTACATTTAGAGTTGAAAACATGAACACAGAGTCAAACAATTGACACAGAAAGTGCTGTCAAGAGTGGACTCAAACTACACTGCCTTTATTAGCTATTGTAAATTAACTACCTGTTATAATAATAGCACGAAAGGTGATGGTGTCAAACATGTAGGCTAAGCTATGTGCAACTCAAAATCTCTACTTCATGCTCAGCAATGGATCCAGCTGAAATTACAGTGGCCACCAGGACATCTCAGACGACCAACAATCCAAGGGAATAAGTATAGCACCCTCAAGACAACACCCATTGCTACACTCTTGGTGGCATATGAACACCTTCCTTGGGCAACATGCCAGAGATTTCACTTTGAGGGAAGTGTATCGTGAAAACTACACTATAGCTCAAACCCATGCAAAGACCAACTGCAATTTTGAATTGTGAGACAGTGTAATAATGCCTCAGGTTGAAAACATTTTAGCCTAAATTTGAGATAAAAATTCGCATCTAAAAATAATGGATTTCTACTTTTTAATATTACACCAGTTCCTTGTACCCAGTAACCCCATGAACAATGACGGTAGAAAAAGAAATATTTCTCAGAAATCAGACCTCATTAAGAATTTTGGTGATTTTGCAGAATAAATTAATTATGTAGGACACAGATGAAACCGCACAAATTTTATATTTATCCCTAATATATAGGCCAACTATTACTGTTCCCTTACTGTAACAGTCTAAGAACAATAAGCTATTATGATCAATCAAGACAAGGTATAACAGGTATATTTGTAAAGAAATAAGATATGATGGATGTTATCTGTGATGCGGTGTGATATACAGGTTTTCTAGCCTTTGAGGATTTTTTCTTGAAGTGGCGCTATATAAATTGATGATTATGATTACGATAAAAGTAGCATCATCATGTTTAAGTGTGGACCAACTACAGGTAGTTGAATTGATTCATGGTTTGAAGATTCCTGGTTGACTAGAGCCATATAGCTACTTTTGAGCATTAGAAGTCTTGCTATTATAAGGGTAAAACTTTGATGGCGTTGTGCTAGTCCTAAATATTTTTATTTTCTCTTAAAACTTTTTGGGTGATGTTTCTGGAGAGAATGGAACCAAACGGCGCCTTGGAGAACAGTCAATTCAAACTTTCATTTTTAACGACCACCCTAGCATACATGTATGATCAGCTTATGAATTGACGCTATATAAATTGTTCACCATTCAACCCCATTTTCAGTCAACGCGCATTGTAGTGTCTCCACATCTTCTACATAGCCTACAGTTGTTGAAACATCGAAAATAGTATATCCACTCATAAATATTTTTCCGTACCTCTTGCTCCATCTAGCTCAGTGATTCCCAACCTTTTGGGCTTGCGGCACACTAAGAAAGAATGAAATTTTTCGCGGTTCACTTTACAAAAATTACCAATTTTTAATATTTTTTTCACTATTACATAACTGATATAACTCTCATTGTAGAATCTAAATTTAATATACTAATTGTCTAATAATACTCTTGTGAGTCTGGTTGGTCTACTCTAGTCACTCTAGTCTAGTCACTCTAGTGACCAGAGTCTAGAGTGAATAGAAGTCACCAGTGACCTAGATTATTCTAATAATCATTATTATCTAATATTTATTTGCACTACTTAAAAGTACTTGAATATTAACTTTGAATTAATGTAATGATCGTTAATGATCATTAATGTGACGGCTGTGCCTGCTTTCAAGAGCAAGTCCAATTAAAACGAGGCTCCAGAGAGTCTCAGAGACGCACAGGTTGGGTGGGAATCACTGATCTAGTTGCAAGCGTCCGAGTTCAACAAACGCGGTGTTTATTTTAGAATTTTCTGTCGCCTACACTTGATTTGGCCTTCTTCTCGATCGATGCAGAGTCGTTAGACCGCAGCACAGCCGTGATTATAATTACGGATTTTATTCATGTCTTGTGGACAGCTTGACCGATTCATAACTTCTAAAACGTGCCGTTCGCACTGCAGCTCAATCGATCTGAGTTGCACGGTTCAAGGCAAGCGCATGGAAGCTTAAAAGTCGTTATTGCAGACTAATGTTTGCAGTCGTCACCCGTTGATCTGTTCAGAGCTGTGTGGGAAGATGCAGATTTTCTTATTCGCTACTGTTCTGTTGGGTGTTGCATGCAGGGCCTAGGACAGGATTTGGAGGCCCAGGGCCACAACTAATTTTCAAGGCCTTCTCATTCAAGAATCTACGTCAAAATTCTGGATCGCTATGAGATCCTGCTCCAATGTCAACATGTCACATAATATTTGAAGGATATAAAAGAAATTTTTTTGAATTAGATCTGTCTGATTCATTATCAATTGTTAATCTCATTAACCTATATTAGCCTATATAAGCATAGAATTATTCTTTTTGTAATTTATGTCATTTAAATTGTGCTCTCATCCAAAAACAAATCCAGCCAGTCAAGGCTAAAGACATTCTATAGGTATTATATTGTATTTGATAAACTGCTTTTTGTACCTGATAGCGGTGTGTCTATCAGTTAATAATAAAAAATGCTGTACAATTACATTTTAGGTTCAAAACTCCATTCTCTGTCACGTTTGCTACAGTCGTCAAAATTTCTTGAAGGGTACTTTCTGTTTGTTATGAATTTATTTCTCGATGATCTTCAATCTGGCTGAGCCTATAATAGCAGTTATATCAGAAAGTGCAAAGAAATTTGAAATTTTCGGCTTGCTGAAATAGCTTCCTTTTGTCAAGCCTATTTCTTTCGTTTCTCATGTCCATTTTCGAATGACCTCTTCATCTTTCTGTGTGAGATTAAGTTAAAATAATATTTATCTGTAATATAATGGGCTAATAGCTAGGGGGAATGTTGCGATCTGCCCCCTTCGTCGCTCTTGAGGACTACACGATCCTAACCCATAGGCGCTCTTTGGGATAACGGGCCTCACTTTACTCTGCAGGGTTTCCTTAGTACTGATGGGGGCAGGTTCGAATCCTAACCTTGGGTGTGAGCTTCTCTGGTTATCTTCTTCCTCAGGATGAGCCGATATTGGACATATGTCTGCGGTGTCTGTTGAGAGCACGACAGCCCCACTAAATGGGTACTTATCTCGGTTCGGTTCCTCAACATTTCCCCTAGCTCCACCACCCACTATGCCCTCAGTTAAGACTTCACCCTTGCTTCACTTTCCTCCTGGCGGGAATTCAGTCGGTCCTGTTGCATGGAAACTACATTCAGTTCTTCGGCTAAACTAGTTAAGGTATTATTCTGACGCTCTATAAGTTGCTCTATTTTTGTCATCTGTGTATGCATTAGAATCGGGTCAAAGTCAGTGGAATTGTCTGTTGTTCCTATAACAACACTTCCTCTAAGACCTCCCTTGTCTTCTTCCATCCTTGCCCCCATGACACTGTCTGTATCGCTGTCCGAGTCCATTCTCGCTTAACAGTAATAGTCAATTCACAATCCTCTTATTTAGTTTTATTTATTATAGAATTAATCATGTGACGGTTCGTCATTAATTGGCAATCATATCTACACACACAAGTAAAACAGAGTTAACAATAAAGTTCCTATTTAGGCCTATCTAATACAATCGTGTCTGCGTTTTATTTATAGTCGATCGGGTCAATGCACAGACAGCCCTTATCTCTATTATGGTTTCAGCCAAACTAGCAATATAACTTTTATCAGTTTACAACTTAATACAGGTTCGAGCTCATGAGACAAATGTAACGATACTTCCCTGCTCCCACTGATATTTAGGACAGTCGCTCCCACGTTTTCTTGTCCTGACAAAGTTATTGTGTCTTCTGCTAATGTCGCAATCTTCCCTCGTAGAAAGTCGATTATTTATTCAATCGGTGCCGAAAATATTCAACCATCACACATCGGTAAACAGAAACCCAAAGAACCCTGTCTTCCGGGCTGCAGGAAACGGTCAGAGTCGGAAACCGCCGCAATTTTACCACGATTTGCAATTTCTACCAGCGCAGATCTCACCCCTTCAAATTCTGTTGCCCGACTGACGATTTGCGCGTCAACTTGCCTAGGCAGGCCGCTTCCTGCCGCCAAAAACATCGCGTGATGTCCAACCAATCAGAAATCGCAGGTGGTGGAATATTCCACTGACAAATGCATGGGAAGCTAAATATAGCGATGACCGCATCGATCCGCGCTAAGCATAGCACCCATGAATTCGCAATAGAAATAGCGGCCTTACTTAAGTAAATAAGTAAGATAGCTTGTGCGACCTGGTTCGCCACAGGAATATTTGCTATTTTTTCAATAAAATTGTCATTGGTGTTAATTTTGTAAAATTGGCTGATATTGTAAAAACTATTTTAGTGTATATTAAATATCAATTTCATAAGTTAAAAACAAACACCTAATCGTGCCCTCGTCGGCCTCGTTCCCCTCAAATTCGTCCACCACCCATTCATTTTCTACAAGGTTGCCCCAAACTCAAACTCCTGGCTACACCACCGCACTAAGAGACTAAAAAAGTAAAAATATGTATAGGCCTATATAGTATCCACAGGGTATCGGATGATACGAACAATATATAATTATATAGATAGCTATATATATATATATATATTCATATTAAAAAATTATTTAGGTTCTAGTGTTTGACTTATGACTACGAGTAATGAGCTACGATAGAGTTCAGACTGTTGAGTGTTGACAACTTTTCAGTTTCACAACTAATAACATTTAAGAAAAATTTGTCTACAGTTTTGCAATTATTTAACGTCGATGATTTCGACCCGAAATATTAGAATTTGTATAGCGCTACATTTCAATGAATGGGCTAACTGATTAATTCCGTAATTCCCCATTTCAATAAATTATTGCTTGAAATGGAGATTTACTGAATTGAGCAGTTATATTTTGTTATAAATAATTCTGTAATTCCGAAATTCCGAGGTCCTTTATCAAGTGAGGCCTGGGGCCACAGTGGCCCCCCTGTCCTAGACCCTGGTTGCATGTGAGATATGGTGAGCAGTTGTAATAATTAGAATTATTACGATTTGTACGATGTTATGAATGCTCAAAACATAGGCGTAGGAGATGGGGTCCAGGGGATGGGGCAAATGACCTACCAAATTTCGGGCAAATGTGCTTTTTGGGCAAAACAGGCATTGACGGACGAACCTTTTTTCGGTCAAACGGGCATGGGAGGATTTTTCGGGCACACAGGGGTAAAACAGCTACCGTCAACTGGGGTAACTTTGATATGCGGGGTAACTTTGACCCCCCCGGGGTAACTTTGATAATTGATATGTAAACTTTGGAAACGGGCCCAGAACAGCTCCGCAGTAACTGTTTCAGAATACGTGATCGATTGAAAATGTTTACAGCGTGCATACATACATACGTGCATACATATATACACATACATACATACATACATGCATACTTACATACGCACATACATACTTATATACGTACATACATACATACATACATACATACATACATACATACATACATACATACATACATACATACATACATACATACATACATACATGCAAACATACATACACACACATACATACATGCACATTAGGGTGGTCGTTAAAAATGAAAGTGGGAATTGACTGTTCCCCAAGGCGCCGTTTGGTTCCATTCTCCCCAGAAACATCACACAAAAAGTTGTAAGACAAAATATTAATATTTAGGACTAGCACAACGCCATCAAAGTTTTACCCTTATAATAGCAAGACTTCTAATGCTCAAAAGTAGCTATATGGCTGTAGTCAACCAGGAATCTTCAAACCAGGAATCAATTCAACTACCTGTAGTTGCTCCACACTTAAACATGATGATGCTACTGTCATCGTAATCATGATCATCAATTTATATAGCGCCACTTCAAGAAAAATTCCTCTAAGGCTAGAAAACCTGTATAACACACCGCATCACAGATAATATCTATCATATCTTATTTCTTTACAAATAGTACCTGTTTTACCTTGTCTTGATTGATTATAATAGCGTATTGTTCTTAGACTTCTACAGTAAGGGAACAGTAATAGTATAAATTATATTGTGAAAAAATAAAAAAATTGTGCGGTTTCATCTGTGTCCTATATAATTAATTTATTCTGCAAAATCACCGAAATTCTTAATGAGGTCTGATTTCCGAGAAATATTTCTTTTTCTACCGTCATTGTTCATGGAGTTACTGGGTACAAGGAACTGTAGTAATATTAAAAAGTAGAAATCCATTATTTTTAGATGCGAATTTTTTTCTCAAATTTAGGCAAAAATGTTTTCGAGCTGAGGCATTATTACACTGTCTAACAATTCAAATTGCATTTGGTCTTTGCATGGGTTTGAGCTATGTTGTAGTTTTCACGATTCACTTCCCTCAAAGTGAAATCTCTGGCACGTTGCCCAAGGAAGGTGTTCATCTGCCTCCAAGGGTGTACCAATGGGTGTTGTCTTGAGAGTGCTATACTTATACCCTTGAATTGGTTGGTCGTCTGAGATGTCCATGCGGCCACTGTAATTTCAGCTGGATCCATTGCTGAGCATGATGTAGAGATTTTGAGTAGCATATAGCTTACGTGTTTGACACCATCGCCTTTCATGCTAATTTATAATAGGTAGTTAATTTACAATAGCTAATAAAGGCAGTGTAATAATTATTTGAGTCCACTCTTGACAGCACTTTCTGTGTCAATTGTTTGACTCTGTGTTCATGTTTTCAGCTCTAAAAGTAAGCTTAGGCCTATACTTTTAATTGGATAACTTCTATATTATGAAATTGACAACAATGTGAGTAGTCTTCATCAGGCACTCAATTATGATGCTCTCTTTGGAAGTTGTTTAAAAGCTGCTTTTTGACTCCTATGTGGTAATAAGTAATTTCTTTGATCTATAAAAATTATGATCTCAATAATTTCAACATCTATTTTAATTCATTTCTTTACAGCAACTCTTGATAAATCTTATCTGTGATGCGCTGTGTCATTCTGCTCTGATTACCACAATAAATGAAAATACATGTGTCATCAGTAGTTTTCTCTAGTTCAACTATTATTGAGGTCCTTGTCCGTATTAGGGTCCTGGGCACGACGCTAAACTGCATCCATCCTCTGCCACAGGGAACCAGCAACTTCCCTGTGCCGGTCCTAAGCCCGGATAAAATGAGGAAGGTTTGCCAGATGGGTGGAGATACACTGGCAGTAAAAGACCAAGACCATTGAAATCCGCAAAAACCATGGCACAAGTGACAAGCGACCCAGATACTTCAAGGTGTCATGATGTGGAGCTGACATGCACAGGCCGGTCAGTACAGACCAGTGGAGAGAGTCGGGGGGAGAGAGCGTGGGACACATACGGGCATTGACCCAGGTTGTCCTTCATGACTCTCTCCCAATATTCTCTTCATCAGACAAGGTGGTCTGGCTGGTTCAAAATGTTAATGGTATGGACCTGCAGACCGGACAGGTTGAAGATGGGCAACATGACGCGAGACAGACTCAAACAGAGAGTGGCGCCGGACACCTACGGGCGTTTAGCCCAAGAATTTCGATGATGATGATGATGTCCGTATTATATCATAATTTGTGTTAAAGTTAAGCATGTAATAAAGAGCCTTTAGTGTAACAAAGAATCCCTGTAGATAGAAATCAGGACTATCAAAAGAACATGGCAATGTGTTGACTTTCTACTACAATAATCTTCATTTAATCACCCAATCTGATACACCGCAGAATGATTACAAGTACATGTTATACGAAATTCGGCCCACTATAGCACGACAAGCAGATCGGTTTTACAACAGTGGGTTCGGTAGCTTAACACTAATGGCCTAAGTGTTGGATCACTTCTGGTCGGCCAAGCCAGAAGCGGGAGGGGCTATCTTTATTTTTAGCAGAACCCGAGTCAAGCAACTCAACAGCAAAGTGCCAATGGCAGCTAACAGAAATTTAAAGTAGATTTATAGTAAAGGTTTATGGTCATCGATATCAGGGACTCACGAGTCAAATACTATTGTGATGGTCAATTGTTCATAAAAATATATAACAAACCATTATCATCATTGTAGAAGTCAGACATACTTGTCAGTCGTGCTTGAGTAAAAGAATGTTGCATTTCTTTTAAAACTAGTCATAGGTCCAAAAATGTAGCTAAATTAGCACTATACTCAAAAAGACGATGAAATTTCGTAAAATCCTAAACTCCAAACACGTTGTGCTAGTCCTAAATATTTTTCTATCGGGATAATTTTTGGGCTGCATCAGTCTTTTACCAAGTGGCGCCAAATGGGGGGTTGGGAAAAGAACAAAAATGAAGTTGGAAATTTGCCATTACAGATGCGACCACCCTAATGCACATACATGCACATACATGCATACATACATACATACATACATACATACATACATACATACATACATACATACATACATACATACATACATACATACATACATACATACATACATACATACATACATACATACATACACACTGATCTCAGTAACAGTGATAAAATTTTACCTGGAACAAGCAGGGTACTGTCGGTACTGGTCTGGTACCAGTACCAGCAAAACGACATAAAGTTCAAGAGGTAGAACCATCCTCTGATTCTGAAAGTGGTGGATCAGTGTCATACCAAGATAGTAGTACAGGTACTAACTACCCGCACTTCGTATTACTCGGCAGGGGGTGACAGTGGCCTCCATAAAGTCCCAGTATGGACCTTACCAATGGATTGTTGTTAAGTATGAAGGAAAGGAAAGTTATCTCAACTACATTGGCAAAATTCTTAATGTTAAACCACGAAGAAGACTTCTGAAAGTGAAATTTGTGAAGAAACAGCCAGGAGGCAGTTATTTCAAATTTACTGACAAAGAAGCTGATATTGACCCTGCAGTTCCATATAATGCATTGTTGAAGAACTACAGAAGCCTACAGAAAACAACAGACAGCAATTTCAGTTCAAAAATGTCACCAGTAAAGTTATAAATAAAAAGAAACTGGTGGAAACTTTAGAAATACGTTGTCCCTTTGACAATGGAAAAGAAACTTTTTGGATATCCTCTCAATGGTCAGTTATTCAGTTATGGACTTTTTTGGATCCCCAGATACTTGTTTCTTTTTTTAAACTGAAGAAAATTATCAAAGTAATCCCTATTAGGTCCTTATTTGATAACACATTGAAAAGTAAAAAGGTATCAAAGTAACCCCACCCCCTGGGGTTCCAATGATAACTCTTTGGGCTTTTAAAAAATATACCAGGCATACTTAAAAAAAATTAAATTGAGTTTCATCGTTATCACAAGACATCATTTGGTACAATAAAGCAAAAAAAACAGAAAAATATTTTTTGAAAGTTCCATTTATGGAACCAAATATGCGAAAAACTATCAAAGTTACCCCAGTTGACGGGTATATTTTCTGAAGATTTGTATAAAATGACTAAAAAAAAGGTCATCAGAAAATTTGGTCGATGAAAAAAATGTCGGCGACTCGCGAGCCGCCAAAAATGTAAAGCATACTTTTGGGGCAAAAGTAAAAATCTTTGCCACCCCCCTCCCCCACTGCCGAAATGGCCCCTACGCCTGTGCCTATAGGCAATCCGCTACGAATAAATATTAAATGCATGAGCTCTTTAAGTAAAGAACAATAGTGTCTTCAGGCAATGCACTTCATCTGCTGGCAAAAATTTGATTGCTAGTACGACCTTGATAGCATGACTTATTATTGCAATACTGTACACTTTCTTATGGCACACACTAACTTGCCAATATTGTCAGATGCCAGAATTGTATCAGGTCCAGCTAGGCTACATGGAAAGTTTATGGATAGTCAAATGAGACAATGGTTCCTTGTCCACAGGATTTTGGCTGTAGGCTGTGCATCCACAGAAGTTATTGAAAGACAAAGTCCACCTTTACCCAACATTTGAGAAAAGGAACCAGACTGAAGAAGTAATGTCTGGTTTTATAAGACGATACAAAACTATGCGAATTTAATGCTTACGGTATAATTTCTCTGGTGATATTCTGACCAATCGTCGGATTGTTACGGGTGAAAACCTTCATACTGATGCCCATGGTTTCGGGGCATTGAGGCAGAGGAAAGAGAAAGTATTGAAGGTTCTGGTCATAACATCCGATGGGCGGACAGCATACTTGACCAGCCCTGTGTCAATCAGATTAACAGAAATGAATTCAATCGTTTTATATTATTTAAACTTGGCTCACAAAAGTAAAATAGCTCCAGAATTGTAATAGGTTGAACGCAGAAACGGCAGATCCGGATGAGCCTCTAGTTCAATTCGAGTCATGTTAGTCATCTCAATACGACATAAGAGCATTCATTTCCTGCTTAGGTCCTAATCATTACCAGAGGACGCTTACAAGGTCAATGCTCTATAACCAATGGATGCCATATACCGCAAACAACGCTGCCTGGACGCATAGGAAAAGAAATAATAATAATAATGATGATAATAATAATAATAATAATAATAATAATAATAATAATAATAATAATAATAATAGTAGTGATGATGATGATGATGATGATGATGATGATGATGATGATGATGATGATGATGATGATGATGATGATGATGATGATGATGATGATGATGATGATGATGATGATGATGATGATGATGATGATGATGATGATGAACACCTGCAGACGCAAAACGCCGTTCATGTTCAAGTCATGCAATTCAAGCAATTCAGAACTGCGACATAAAAGCATAAACGTTTATGACTCTGTTTATAACTCCGCCACTGACTGCGCTCTGTCGTTAAACTAAAACTACTAACAATTCACAAAAATTCAAATCACAGGAGACATAGGCCTACAATCATAAAGTTGCAGTTATAAAGATGCGCTTGCTCCAGGTCAGTGGTTCCCAACCTTTTTGGACTTAAGAGCCACGTTCTCTAAGTTTATGGAAACGAGGGCCAGTTTTTCTTAGTTGAAAGGCATTAGTGGGCCACAATGATAAAATTTAATTAACTAAGAGCATATAAAATTGTTATAAAAGTCACTAATAATAATTATTATTCAAAATACAATGTTTGATGTTATTTATAGGCATCACAATAAAATAATTTGTTATAGAAAATACTTCTGTGTTCTATCCTGTCCAAATTATTATTATATTCGTTTAATGGAAACAAAAACTGATAGGCCTATAGACACACCACTTTCAGGTACAAAATTCAAGATTCAAAATTCAAAATTGCGTTTAAAATTGTCAATTTGTTTCGTATATTATTGTTAATTCCTTGAGAGATGTGGGCCATTGTTTGAGGCCTGGCGGGCCACTTTTGGCCCGCGGGTCACGGGTTAGGAATCGCTGCTCCATGTACTTTAGACGCCATCTCGGGAATGAATGAATGAAGAGCTACACCCAGAGGCCCTACTGGATTCGAACCGCGTAGCGTAAGCACTTCAAGCCAGAGTGCTATTACACTAACTCGCCTTCTCGCAAAGAAAACTGTTCAACTGACATCACAGATGTAGAGTCGTTTATCTAGAATTGTATACTGCAGCCAAACCCGATCTTAGGGCAAGGCGAACGAGGCAGCCGCCTTAGGCCCGAGATTTTAGGGTCCCCGTGCTGCCGGTGTCACGAAATAGAGTATCCCCCGTATTAATTGTATCCCCCAAATTAAAAAAATCGAAAAAACCGCTTCCGTGTGTATTTTTCTTTGCAAATTGATTTTCATCTGCTTTGTTTTTAACAATGACGCTAACAGGTATGTTTATTCCTACTAGATAATTTGTTTTGCCCTGTTTTTAGAGCACTTAAAACATTTAAAACACTTAAAAACACTCAGAGTCACTAAATAAATTCGAGTTGCCTTTATCTGAGCATTGCTTAGGACACAAAAAACAATTAGAGTCACTTTAAATTTTGATTACAGCATAAATTTTTTTATTATGCGCATTTTTCAAAAAAAGGGATAGAATGGTTTATCCCTCCGGATAGTATAGACCGGATAATTCCATCCGGGGGATAGATTAATTCATCCCCCCGGATAGCTTTCAGGGGGGGATACTCCGTTTCGTGTCACCGGTCATGATGTTTGTCATTGTGATGAGATTTAACATCGCTTTCGTCGCTTTACAATTGCAACAATACTTGCAATCAATTTCTCAATTTGCTTCGTCAATGTGATTATGGTCATTTGCGAAGATGATTGCGCACAGTGTCGGCGCCAGGATTTCAGTTTGGGGGGCTGAACTTGCGGATGAAAATTCCATTTTCGTCCGCCAAAATTTCTGACAAACTTATTTTAGTCATTTGGTCGAAATCTGGAAAAATGGTTCTTTTTCATCCCACAAACTTTCTGACAAACCTCGTACGTATGTTTACGTTTAAGTTTTGAGGGGAGTTAATCGTGCAAAAATTTCATTTTTACATGGAAAAATTTAATGGACTTTTTCGGGGGCTTAGCCCCCTAATCCCCCCTTTCGCCGCGGCTGATCGCGTAGACAAAGCTAATCACAACTACAGGCTTACATTTCGACATGTTATTCCGGAACGAAGAAAAATATTCTTGTTAAACCAAAATGAGTAATTATAGCCCACGGCAGGCCAATCTAGCTTACATTATTTTCTCCAGGTTGAGTCATCAGTACTGTAGGCTCCTTTAAGTAAAAGTTCGTGGTCTGACATGACGCGCGATCTGGGCCTAAGCTTTCCAGGCAATGTGACTTTTAAACTGAGAAATCTTAAAAGTCCAGTTATTATTTTTAATATGAAAGAGCCCGTTTACTGAATTTGTGTCTACTATTAAAAAACTTATAATAATAGTGTCTAAATGTTTAGCGTGTCTGATAGATGCTTGAGCGATCTTGAAAGGAAATACCAATTTGAACATCTCCTTTGACTTAAATTGATCCAGCCAAATGACTAATTATTTTAATTCAATGGATTTGCGATTTTGTCAGAAAATATGTAAGAGAAAATAAATATAAAAACAAAAATGTGACTGCGATCAACGAGCACGTAGGTAAGAACTAAGTTAGGCCTAACTATCAATCAAGAATGATGTTTCTGACACGAGGCTACACAATAATAAATCATTACGATTTTGCATCCTTCAAAGGATGTCGTAGAAAGACAAAGTTTTGATAATTAGCCTATATTAAATGCGGTAGGTCATCTAGGCTACTTTCATACTTAAAGCTTGCGTTAGGAAACTGATTTGCATTTTTTGCTAACTCATTTTATTTAATTTACCATTATTTTTTCATTTTACCTACATAATTATAGTATAATTGCCCCAATTGTATTGGCAGAAAATCGACTTCGCAAATGTTTGCTTGAAACTGCTCGTCGCTTGCTGCCCTGGGCCCGCACATTATACTATACTCCTTTATCCATTGCTCCGTTAGGTATGTTAACTATATTTCATTTTATTGTACCATGTCTGTAAACCAAAATGCGGTTAGCAATTGGTGAATTAAAGAATATTCTCATCTTATCTTATCTTGTAATAGCCGGTCCTGACTGCAGACACTCGCAAATGATTACCAAATGTTTTCGGTGACGCTCAGCAGAACCGCAACAAATAGAAATAGCGGCATCTTTTCACAAGACAAATTTCTCGACGGAAGGTCGTTTTTTGTCTAAATCAGCAACCGTCAGTTATTAACATCGTCTTCATCTGTGAAGAGCTGCCATTCGCATCGATCCAACAGCAACGGTGTGTTTTATAGAGCATACAATATACGTAACTTTCTGTGCATGCCTATGGCTGAATGGAGGCGCTGATGGGCAGGCCATACACCATCA
This sequence comes from Lumbricus terrestris, assembly GCA_949752735.1. Classification (NCBI taxonomy): domain Eukaryota; kingdom Metazoa; phylum Annelida; class Clitellata; order Crassiclitellata; family Lumbricidae; genus Lumbricus; species Lumbricus terrestris. Next base: position 14,170,058 of record OX457040.1, on the reverse strand, counting down.
AGAAACGAAGCAGATAGCGATGCGATTGGTAGAATCTAGAAGGATTGTAGATGCTGCTGTGGTTGGCTAATGATCTATTGGCTTAGAAATTGATTCATGACTCAATGCCAGTTCGTTGTAGCCTACTCGGTATTTTGCACATTTTTAGCCTACGTCAGTATCAAAGTTTATCAGCTCGTCGCCAGAAGCAGAACCATTTCGGCATGTTCGAATCAGCAGTCGTTGGATTGAAGAGGAGGAAGAGATTTGCCTGCAGATCCGGCTTTCTGCTCATAGATCTGATAATTTGAACAAAGTTGCAGTACGGGTCTGTTCAGACTCAGACATAGACAACGTAGACAAGAATGGATCCGACACGTCCATAATTCTGAATCAAAACACTTTCTAGAACCATCCCTGTTATTCTGCAATATTAGATTTGATTTCGTTTGTCTGCTGTAAGCAATGCAAGATCGTATTCATGAGACGGAACGCGAGTAAAGCGGCATCGCAATTGCCCATCCACTGTGACGTGATTCTCTGATTCAGTGTCCGCGCAGTAATCGGGAACGTCTCTGAGTAGCAATCTTGAAGGGACGATTATAAAAAGTGCTCAACTGCTTATGTATGTATGTATGTATGTATGTATGTATGTATGTATGTATGTATGTATGTATGTATGTATGTATGTATGTATGTATGTATGTATGTATGTATGTATGTATGTATGTATGTATGTATGTATGTATGTATGTATGTATGTATGTATGTATGTATGTATGTATGTATGTATGTATGTATGTATGTATTACATACATACATACATACATACATACATACTGTAGCGAATTATTGCTCTTATACAGCTAACTAATCAAATTGCATGTTACAGTAAACTAATTAAGATTGCTTGTTAATAGTAATTCTAAGTAGGATTTAAGATAGACAATTTAGTTGGTGTTTCTAGATTAATATTTTGGCGATTAGTAGATTAGTAACTAGACCACGAATATTGCGTGAATGAGCGAGGCAGTCATGGTGACGTCAGAGCGGTTACCACGGACGCTACGTAAGCGAAAACAATGCAGCGATGCGCAACCAATTAAAGCATTGAAATGAGCGTAACGGTCGGAATTGAATGAAGACAGCCACGTCTTTGAAATTGGACAGGGAACGGTTGATTCCTTGCGTGAACGCTGAGAGTAATGGCTGCTCAGTTGAGGCTGGCAGATCATTTGAAGTTTATTCAGTGGCAAGGATGAGAATTATGCGCGTAGGCTATTCTTGTTGTAAAACAGAACGCTGCATCCGGGTGAGAGTTGGGGCGATTTAGGAGTTTAAAGTTGCGAACTCTAACGTCCGTGAAATCTACATTGTGATTGGTACGGTTGGTGAGACGATATTTCGTGTGAAGAGAAACGATTTTGGGCTCGTTTCTTCTGGTTGACATTTCAAGGTTATTTTCAATTGGGAGAAGGAATTTTCTCATCGACTGAAGTGTGGTAATTTGACGCTACGGAAGTATTGACTACTGTCACGTCTGGTATTCGATCTGGATTCCACCGCTTGGCAGTATCTCATTATCCTTCATCAAATATAGCACCGGGTTGCTTATCTTCATACAGTGAATCTACAGAGAATCTACAGAACTATTTCAAGGCCGTTTTACACTACAGAAACGATGTATCGCAAGTCTCATCTGTAGAGTACAGATAAGAATTAAAATAATCTTAAATTAGTGAAACGCCAAATAGGCAATTAGGATTTTCATTGTGTGATTGCAAATATACATGTTTTGATTAACAATATATCTTTTTATCAAAAATACTGGTTCTTTGATACAGATCATCATATGCTTAGTAATCCCTTCACTTCGGACCGTGCAATATGTATTTATTATGCTACACATACATACATACATACATACATACATACATACATACATACATACATACATACATACCTATCTAAAGCATTTGATACTGTCGACCATGTAATACTCGTTAGTAAATTGCAAAACTATGGCATAAGAGGATTAACCCTCCTTTGGTTTAAAGACTACCTAAATAATCGATTCCAGCAAGTCAAATGTAATGATACTTACTCCACTTTTCAACTTGTTAAACACGGTGTACCACAGGGTTCTATCCTTGGTCCCTTACTATTCCTTTTATACATAAATGACCTAACTAACTCATCCTCGTTATTAGAATATGTACTCTTTGCGGACGATTCTAATGTCTTTTTATCACACACCAATTATGATGACTTACTCAGGATTTTGAATGATGAATTAAAAAATATATCTCAGTGGTTTAAAGCTAATAACTTATCGTTGAACCTCAATAAAACCAATTATATTTTATTCTCCTCCCATAGAAAGATAATTCCGCATGTACAAAGAAATGTGATTATCGATGGTTTAGAGATTCCTAAAGTAACTTCGGTTAAATTTCTAGGTGTCTATGTGGATCAGCATCTTACATGGTGTACTCACATTGATAAGATATCTCATAAAATAGCTAAAAATATTGGAATTATTAAGAGAATTTCTTACCTGCTCTCACCTAATACTCTATTGACATTATACTACTCCATGGTTCAGCTGTATCTGAGTTATTGTAATATGATCTGGGCGTCCAATTACATATCTAGACTTCAAATGTTAATAGTACTCCAGAAAAAAATTGTTCGTATCATAACTGGCTCTCCTTATACTGCCCATACTAACCAGCTTTTTATTGACTTAGAGATTCTCAAACTTAACCAGATTACTGACTACCAATCATGTGAATTTATGTACAAATCGCTGCACAATATTCTGCCAAATGAATACACTAACCTGTTTAAGTCAAGCTTTGACTTTCATTCACATGAAACAAGAAGTTCTCTTTCCTTAAGAACGGAATTTGCTAGAACAAACTCCCGTAAATTCTCCATAAAATGTAGGGGCCCACTAGTATGGAATAGTCTGCCACAAAACCTAAAGGCCTCTCCTAACATTAACCTATTTAAAATAAACCTACGAAAATGGCTAATAGTTAGTTAACCATAACCGATATTAAATTAGTTGTCCAATTATTACAAATGTGCTTCTTCTTAAAGGATCCTCCTGCATTGGAAGTTGGTTTGTTTAGTGTGTCTTAATTGCTTCATCTGCTGTTGGTTTTGGTTGACTTTTTTACCTTCTGCATTGTGTGTTGGTTTTCTGTGCCTGCACATTGCTTTGATGTTATAGGTGTGTCCTGATCAACAATCTTCAGGGCTCTTTCTACTTTGTGTGTTGTTTTTCAGTGTGGCTTAATTGTTTCATCTGCTGTTGCTTTTGGTTAATTTTTTCATCAATTTGTGGTGTGTACCAATTAGAATTATTCATAGCTACTTGGGGGCCCTACTTAGCGGGATTCCCTCCCTTCTGGGTCTCCATTTGTGTCCTAATTCCATACTTTAGAGTTTCTCTTTAACGCACTCCAGGTTTAGGGTTATCTTTTCCCACTGGTATCACTCTATCCTATAGCCACTGGGTTTAAATAATCTCTTCTTATATATTCCTGGGGGTATCCCCAATCTAGCCCAAAGGTTTTTTATAATTTGCGTTAACTAATTAGTTCTTACTTTGATTATTGCTTGTTTAATTTGTGATACTTGTTATGCTTTATGTAACTATTTTCCTGCCTTATATCTTAGTGTGCTTGATACATCCGGACCAATAAAAAAATTGATTGATTGATTGATTGATTGATTGATTGATACATACATACATACATACATACATACATACATACATACATACATACATACATACATACATACATACATACATACATACATACAAAAATGATAAAAATGAATTCTCTATAGGACTATTTTTAGATCTAACCAAAGCTTTTGATACTGTAAATCATAATATATTAATTAAGAAACTTGAAAGCTACGGCATAAGAGGCATCCCGCTTTCCTGGGTTAAGGATTAGCTTAGTGGCAGACAACAACAAGTTAAATGTAATGGCGCAACATCAAGTTGGAAACTGATTAAATTTGGTTTACCCCAAGGCTCTATACTGGGTCCTCTGTTATTCCTGATATACATTAACGACCTCCCGAATGTATCCTCTATACTACACTTTGTTCTTTTTGCTGACGACTCGAATATCTTCGTCTCTCACAAGTCATATGATGAGTTATTTCGGATCCTTAATGAAAATCTTGTGCATGTATCAGAGTGGTTTAGAGCTAACAAACTATCCCTTAACTTGACAAAGACTAACTACATTCTCTTCTGTTCTCATAGGAAAACAATTCCTAATTTAACAAATAAGCTCAATATAGACAATGTTAACATTCCTCAAGTAAAAGAAGTAAAATTCCTTGGTGTCTATGTGGACCAATATTTGACCTGGAACAGACACATAGAACACATTGCTCTAAATTAGCTAAGAATATAGGAATAATAACAAGGATATCCTACCTGCTGCCTAGAAGTATTCTGCTTAGGAGAAGGTTGCCAAAGATGGACCAGCGCCTAAGATGGACCACTCCGTGATTGGCCACAAGGATTGAAACTGTATCGTTATTTGATGCTGTCGTATCTAGCAGGTCCCAAGATAGATTGAATGAAATAATTAGACATCCGCTACACAGAAACACCTTCGAGAAAACAGACAAAACGTTAATTGACATTGCTTGATCTAATAATAGTTTCGGGGTAAAATGAATACAAAATCGAGGCCGGACCTGCTGAAAAGTTTGGAATTCGTCTATGAACTAAGTTTTTCAATTCTTTACAAGATATCATAACCAGAAAATCCAATATCAGACTGTTTAAAAAGTTAATTGAGTTGGAAGTGGGTGTGTGCAAGTTGCCTAAGATGAACCATGTGTGGTCCATGTTAGGCGACTATCTATGAACACGGTCCAATTATCATTGATGCCCATTATTACTAATGCAATTAGCTGCTATATATTATATTAAGCTAGCATTTGTAATTTATTATAGACAGCGATGTGGTCGATGTTGAACTGTGAGAAAGATTAGAAAATTCTTTGTTTATATTTTTAAACTTTTATTTTTAAGTTTTTAAAATGTAAAAAACTAAGCTAGCATTTGTAATTTATTATAGACAGCGATGAGGTCGATGTTGAACTGTGAGAAAAATTAGAAAATTCTTTGTTTATATTTAAAAAATATATTTTAAAGTTTTTTAAATGAAAAAAATTACAATTTAATATTTTTTTTATTGTTTATTGAAATATATTCTATTAAACTAGCATTTGTAATTTATTATTGACAGAGACGTGGACAATGTTGAACTGTGAAAAAAATTAGAAAATTCTTTGTTTATATTTTTAAAAAATTATTTTTGGGTCTTTGAATTATAAAAAATTACAATTTAATTTTTATTTTTTTTTATTACTTATTGAAAAATTGCATAATATGTACTGTTTAATGTAAGTTCATTTTAGCAGAAGTGGTTTATGAATTAAAACTGTTTATCAGCCTTTAACATAACATTTTTTCCATGGTCCATCTTTGGCGCCCATGCTCCTAAGATGGACCACTTAAGCGATTTTTATTTTTTTAATTTTTTTTCATTCTATTTATTTAAATTAAATTTTTATTGCATCCAATGGTATCTCAATACCTAATCTATGTAACGACCGTGTTGCATAATTATTTTCTCATAATTTGTGGCGAAAACGGGCGATTATCCTTACGTGGTCCATCTTTGGGAACCTTCCCCTACCTTATACTATTCTATGGTCTATCCGTATTTATCCTACTGCAACATGATATGGGCATCAAACTATAACTCTCGGCTCAAGAGAATTATCGTTTTGCAGAAAAGAATCGTTAGAATAATAGCTGGCTCCCCTTATAACTCACACTCGGAACACCTATTTACTCAACTTGGGATCCTAAAAGTATTACAAGTTAAACAACTACAGATGTGTGAATTTATGCACCGCTATACTTATAACACACTGCCTGTTTCCCATGCCAACATTCTTTAATCTAGCTTCGGACATCCACTCCTACAACACGAGAAACCTTGACTCATACAGAAGTGCACCTGCTCGTACTAACTCTGGAAAATTTTCGATTAAATGCACAGGTCGAAGGGAGTGGAATAGAATTCCTCAAAATATTCGTAGCAACCCTAATCTTAATTCCTTTAAGCATCAATTACGTTCGTGGTTAACTGAACTGAAGTATTAGCTCCACTCTTTATCTTCACTCTGGCTATACCCCTTATACAGTAAACAGTAACAGCACTACTATTCTAATCTTTTCTTTTTCTTTCTAGTTAAGGTTTATTTCGTTTTTTCCTTAGTTAAGATTTGATAGCTTAACAACACCATGTTGTCTTGACTGTGAATGTTTTTAGTTAAGACTGCATCATGTGTATATCCAGATAGTAAACTCTTACATGATACTCTCCTATCTACCATCTTGAATCTATAAGCGTGCATATAGGTAGCCCTACCAGTGGGACTTCTAATCCCTTCTGGGTTTCCGATTGTAACCAACTGTTATGTAGATATACTTCGTATAAATGTTTTTGTTATATTGGTGCAATAAACATTTGATATTGATATTGATACATACATACACACACACACACACACATACATACACACATACACACATACATACATACAAACATACATACATACATACATACATACATACATACATACATACATACATACATACATACATACATACATACATACATACATACATACATACATACATATATACATATATACATGCATACGTGCATGCATTCATGCATGCATACTAAAAAAAGAGAGAGGGGAGCCCGACTATTAAAGTCTATGGCTAAATGGAGGCGTACATGCATACAATACATACATACAATACATACATACATACAAACAAACATGCATAAATATATACATACATTACATACATACATACATACATACATACATACATACATACATACATACATACATACATACATACATACATACATACATACATACATGCATACATACATACATACATACATACATACATACACATACATACATAGCATAACATAACATAACATAACATAACATTTTACTTGACAACCAACTCATTCATTGCAGACAGTACAGTTATGCATCAGTTAACTAATATGTCGGTTCATCCAGGAGACCCAAAAGGGGCCAAATACAATACATACAATACATACATACAAACATACATGTATACTAGGGTGGTTTTAGCCCCAAGTAAAAATATTATTTTGGGAATTTTAAACGAGGCACCCTACTAACTTATACCTTTAGGTTAAAAAATTTTAACACTAAAAATTTTGGCTGATTTTTTTTTAGTTTTGGGGGTACCGGACGTAACATATATCAATGTAAAGAAACAGGCGAAACATGGAATATCGTATATTGTGTACAATTACGAGTGTACATGTATGGTTGAATGCACAAATTGAAATAAATTCCGGTGGGCAGTGGACTGTGCTGGAGGTGGGCTAGTGACCTGTGGACTGGTTTGCTATTTGGGTAAAGACACATAAGTGGACATAAAAATGTTTTCACAGTTAATGTTTCCATTATTGCACCAGGGTCTTTTTGCGACGATAGGCATTTCTTCGCAACCAATAGCAGACTCTGCATCTGATCCTCATTATATGTTTGAAGCTTGTTATACTTGTTCATGAGGGCCACTCCACACTCTGTAATGTCATTCACAACTTTCACTGAGCTCGCAGTGGCCTAATCTAACTTGAAGTTCTTGTCGTTTGATCATGACATCAACGTCTTGTTGGAGGACACTTGATTGAATGCCTGTATTGCTGAAAAATCTCGTTATTCTGTGACACAATCTTCCAGTTGCATTGAACTTATTGCAGCAGGTTCCAAGGCTGTTCTTTGTAGTGGATGTTCGATCCAAGTTTTGCCCAGAGTAGTAACTATTTGGCGCTTGGTATAAATGGAAGCCCTAGGCTATAATCAAAGAACGCAAAAGCCACCAATTCCTCTGAAAGATACTAAAGGTCATCCAAACATTTCGTCATTGCAACGTCTGCAATTGCACTATTTATCTCCCTGTATTTTGTAAATGTCCTTAAAGATCTACACTCTACAGTTCAAGTCGAGGAGCATAGTAGTATCTTCGTTTAATTTCAAAGTAAGACAATCAAGGTGACAGAACGCACCAAGTTACAGGTCTGAGATGTAAAATAAAACACAGAAGTAATAATAAAGCTAATAGTAATAATAATGAAATAAAGTTGCGGCAGCCATGGGCTTGCATCCGTCCGTTACGTTGTTGATGTTAAATTAGACAGTTGATGTTGAATTACTGTCATTGAATCAGGATAAGCCAAAAACGGCCCGTCAGTTATTAGCAGCTGTAATCAGCGCTACCGACGCTCGCTTCACGGTGGTAATGTGTTCGAAGAATCGCCAGTTCATTGGTAGGTCTAGCCGATGCTACAAAGTCTATCCATTCGAAGTATATAGTGCCCGATAAAACTGTAGTCGTGATTTAACAGAATTGTTGATGGAGTCTATCTTTATAGTCCACTTCGGATGGCTTGCGGGAGAAATGCGTGAAATTCGGATCCGGACAATTCGTTTTTAGTTCTTACCGACCCACGTGACGTGATGCGGAGATGATGGTACAAAATCGTCGAAAACATAATTCCACGCAATTGTCCAGACAAACGTTGCAGAAATGGTTGATAGTCCATTTCTGATGGCTTGCGGGAGAAGTGCGTGAAATTCGGATCCGGACAATTCGTTTTTAGTTCTTACCGACCCACGTGACGTGAGGCGGAGACGATGGTAGATTCGTAGATGGTACAAAATCGTCGAAAACATGATAATTCCACGCAATTGTCCAGACAAACATCACAGAAGCGGACTAGGACACTTTATACGCTCAAATAGACGAAACATTTGCAATCATACAGCGTAAAATCCAAAGAAACCGGCATATTCTCTCCGAGCGAAAATCGGCGTAAACCGGATGTTTCGCTAGCGATGGTGCGTACACGGTGCTTGAAGCCAGACTTTGACGTATAGCAGGCAGATGTCATCTATACCCTTTATTCTCTTCTTGTTGACTTGAATTATTTCTTGAACATCCATATCTTAACACTGTAAATACTCTTGGCCATCAACCTCGCTCCGTGCAGCCCAGCTTAAAATCATTACGTTCATACCCTACGGTGAATCAAAAGGAAACATAACCACTGCCTCCAACTTAATTTAGGCCTATCAGCCGGCTATGCGATAGCGACATGCGCCCCACAACAAATCCTTGTCCAGCTTCTGTTCCAACAGGATGCAGGCACCATATCTTAGTCCACTGTTTACTGATGTGGTGTCGAAACACATAGATTTGATTTGATCAGCAATGCCCAACTCAAAACCGCTTCATAATAAATAGCCTACACTGCAAACACTGAAGATTTTCCTGTCTCGATGATAACTTCTGTAAACCGATAAGCTGGTCGTCACCCACTCCAGAAACGCGGATAGGAAGATGGGCTACTATTTTTTTTTACTGCAGACGTCTTCCGACAACTTCCCATCCCTATAACTTATTTGAGAAACTCCTTGTTGGAATTCAGCTTGCAAGTTTTCAGAAATTTTGTGCTGACTCTTTATTCACTGTTTAAGGATTGAAAAGTAATTGAGATTGAACTCTGTGGGATCCTTGCCAAGACATTGTAGTGCGAAAGAGAGTAGGCCTACAAGTGTTGCATTTCTATTACTCACTTATGCCATGGCATTGTCAAGGCTTAGGCCTATTGCCAACCTAGTGTTATCTTTGACAATAGAGAAATTATGCAATATACATGAAAAAACCAAAATGAAGCGAAATTGCCGACAATATATGCAATGGCTGTGAATGCGTTACGGAAAAACGTCAATAAAATAAGTAAGTAAGTGGCAATCATGATGTCGGAAATGTTAATAAATATGTGAGTTAGGGTGGTCGCATCTGTAATGGCAAATTTTCAACTTCATTTTTGTTCTTTCCCCAACCCCCCATTTGGTGCCACTTGGTAAAAGACTGATGCAGCCCAAAAATTATCCCGATAGAAAAATATTTAGGACTAGCACAACGTGTTTGAAGTTTTGGATTTTAAGAAATTTCATCGTCTTTTTGAGTATAATGCTAATTTAGCTACATTTTTGGACCTATGACTAGTTTTAAAAGAAATGCAGCATTCTTTTACTCAAGCACGACTGACAAGTATGTCTGACTTCTACAATGATGATAATGGTTTGTTATATATTTTTATGAACAATTGACCATCACAATAGTATTTGACTCGTGAGTCCCTGAGATCGATGACCATAAACCTTTACTATAAATCTACTTTAAATTTCTGTTAGCTGCCATTGGCACTTTGCTGTTGAGTTGCTTGACTCGGGTTCTGCTAAAAATAAAGATAGCCCCTCCCGCTTCTGGCTTGGCCTACCAGAAGTGATCCAGCACTTAGGCCATTAGTGTTAAGCTACCGAACCCACTGCTGTAAAACCGATCTGCGTGTCGTGCTATAGTGGGCCGTATTTCGTATAACATGTACTTGCAATCATTCTGCGGTGTATCAGATTGGGTGATTAAATAAAGATTATTGTAGTAGAAAGTCAACACATTGCCATGTTCTTTTGATAGTCCTGATTTCTATCTACATGGATTCTTTGTTACACTAAAGGCTCTTTATTACATGCTTAACTTTAACACAAATTCTAATATAATACGGACAAGGACCTCAATAATAGTTGAACTAGAGAAAACTACTGATGACACATGTATTTTCGTTTATTGTGGTAATCAGAGTGCAGAATGACACAGCGCATCACAGATAAGATTTATCAAGAGTTGCTGTAAAGAAATGAATTAAAATAGATGTTTAAATTATTGAGATCATAATTTTTATAGATCAAAGAAATTACTTATTACCACATAGGAGTCAAAAAGCAGCTTTTAAACAACTTCCAAAGAGAGCATCATAATTGAGTGCCTGATGAAGACTACTCACATTGTTGTCTCTTTCATAATATAGAAGTTATCCAATTAAAAGTATAAGCTTACTTTTAGAGCTGAAAACATGAACACTGAGTCAAACAATTGACACAGAAAGTGCTGTCAAGAGTGGACTCAAATTACACTGCCTTTATTAGCTATTGTAAATTAACTACCTATTATAAATTAGCATGAAAGGCGATGGTGTCAAACACGTAAGCTATATGCTACTCAAAATCTCTACATCATGCTCAGCAATGGATCCAGCTGAAATTACAGTGGCCGCATGGACATCTCAGACGACCGACCAATTAAAGTGTATAAGTATAGCACTCTCAAGACAACACCCATTGGTACACCCTTGGAGGCAGATGAACACCTTCCTTGGGCAACATGCCAGAGATTTCACTTTGAGGGAAGTGAACCGTGAAAACTACAACATAGCTCAAACCCATGCAAAGACCAAATGCAATTTGAATTGTGAGACAGTGCAATAATGCCTCAGCTCGAAAACATTTTAGCCTAAATTTGAGATAAAAATTCTCATCTAAAAATAATGGATTTCTACTTTTTAATATTACTACAGTTCCTTGTACCCAGTAACCCCATGAACAATGACGGTAGAAAAAGAAATATTTCTCGGAAATCAGACCTCATTAAGAATTTTGGTGATTTTGCAGAATAATTTAATTATATAGGACACAGATGAAACCGCACAATTTTTTTCCCCCCAATATGATTTATACTATTACTGTTCCTTTACTGTAGCAGTCTAAGACCAATACGCTATTATCATCAATCAAGACAAGGTAAAACAGGTACTATTTGTAAAGAAATAAGATATGATAGATATTATCTGTGATGCGGTGTGTTATACAGGTTTTCTAGCCTTAGAGGAATTTTTCTTGAAGTGGCGCTATATAAATTGATGATCATGATTACGATGACAGTAGCATCATCATGTTTAAGTGCGGAGCAACTACAGGTAGTTGAATTGATTCCTGGTTTGAAGAATCCTGGTTGACTACAGCCATATAGCTACTTTTGGGCATTAGAAGTCTTGCTATTATAAGGGTAAAACTTTGATGGCGTTGTGCTAGTCCTAAATATTAATATTTTGTCTTACAACTTTTTGTGTGATGTTTCTGGGGAGAATGGAACCAAACGGCGCCTTGGGGAACAGTCAATTCCCACTTTCATTTTTAACGACCACCCTAATGTGAGTAGTTGTCAATCAAATTCTATCATAGCGATTAGCATGGTTAGAAAGCATATTAATGACAATTAAGCATATTGGACCACAAAGCCCAAATTAATTAGAAACTTGAACTTTAACCTCTGTTAGCGACCCTTAAAATAATGTCATCAGATACTCTCCAAAATTGATCTTATTTTTTTCTCATCAATAGAAACCAACTTAGAGGGTGCCCCGTTATAAAATCAGACTTTTACAAATAAGGACTACCCTAATGTATACATACATATACATGCATACATACATGCATAGCCTACATAAGTTACATACATAAATTACTAATGTCATTACTACATATTACATTGCATTACGAGGCGGCACAGCCCGTAATGACCATAATCGCCAGACCCCACATTGAGATTGTTCAAATCTCAATTAGACAAGGTCTCAAGAAATCATTGACGAGGAATCTGTCTTTTTTGCAATAGAAGTGGGATGGCTGGATGCCTTCAAGGTCGATGTCGTGCCGAATGACAAATGTGCACTCCGAAAACGTTTCAGGTATACATGTAGGTCTACACATAAGCACGCCAAGCAACCTATCACGAACTACGACTACAACGTTGATATGCAGGAATACGATAGGTTTACCTACATCTCACCTTTATTCTCGGTATACATAGCCTACATTCGTCATAGTACCTACCAGAAACCCACTGCGCATAACGACATCTTGTTAATCTCTGAGAACAACGAATAGAGCACGGACAGGCTACTCACGGACAGCTGAACAATCATTGTATATTATAGGTGTCTTCTCAACGGTGTATTGTATTGTATTGAAACATATTTATAGGACCATTGCCAGCGCGGAAATAAGTTATAGCATAATAATATTGTTAATTATAGGCCTACCTAATAATTATTGCCTATCTATCGTTCGTGCACGATATTAGCACATCTCGATTATAATATACGCTATATATTATAGTCTTGATGTAATTTCTGGTAAATGGACGCATATATATGACAGCCTGTGTGTAGGCGCCAGAAATATCAAAACGGATGCTGAACGCAATTTAATTTCACTTTCGTATTATTCTTAAAGTTTATGGTCGGCGCGCTTCTTTGTGGCCGCTAGATGCGCAGTTCTGTTCCGTTGTGAAGACACGTATAAATAATATAAATAATATAATTTGATTGTCTAGCTGTCTGTGAGTATCCGTTTTCAATTGTTTATTAGGATACAATGTCTGAAGTTCTGTTGAATACGACTCACACGAAATGGGTCAGCCTGTTGAAGTGTCGTTCGTCGACGGTGTGGGGCATATCGATTTAAAATGCCTAAAAAGTCATGATAGAGGTATGTTACAGCCAGCAGGCGCCTTCAACCATGTTTGACATCTCATTAGCTGTCGCATTATTCTTGAACTTTATAGTCCGTGCAAGGCCGTAGCCAGGATTTGATTTCGGGGGTGTTTCTTTCCCGCCCGAAAAACTGATGACCTTTTTTAAGTCACCCGGCCGATATCTACCGAAAAATCGTCAGAAAATGTCACCAATTTATGGGCAATTCCACGGTATTCAAACTGTTACGGACTCTACATTTCGTAGACTTTGAGCCGTTCATATAGAGAGATGATAACTGTTTAAATTAGTTAAATATTTTTCCTAGATGCCGCTTCAATCATAGACTAGTTTGATATAAGTTAGACTTTGATGGCTGTTATGTATGATTTCTGGTGAATTAAGATGTTTGCGTTAAGGACTCTACAGAAAAGTTCCATGAACTTTTTGATGGCTGAACTGTCTTGATTTTCTGTGAAGTTACTATATACAAATTCTTTTGAGACACAACCTTAGAATTACCAGCCATTTCTGCTGATATAGTCGTAATTGAATTTCTTTATCATGATAAGTACTGATGTTGAGCACTCACTTAATGTGCACACTATGCGTTACGGACTCTACGTTACGGACTCTACAGTTATGGATCATAAACAAAAACTGATTAAGCTATTAAGTCTTACTTAAGCGCCTCCAAAAGTTATACGCGAGCGGAACAAGCCTGTAAGCTTAGGCCTATGGCCTAAATAAGCGCGATACGTCGGGTCAGAGGGCCGACTGCATGCATGCCCAGAAACATCACGTTGGGGTTTAAAACAAAGGATCAGAATCATCAGATGAAATACCGTAGGTCTATAGCCTAACTCTGTATACGTAAGCTTAGTCTACAAAACTCTACATGAGGGCAATGACTAGATAATTATTACTAATTAAGTCAAATGGATCTATTGAATGCAAGGTAGCCTGTACGTGTGCAGATGGCATCAGACCGAATGCAGTGAAACGGAAGCCCCCATGCGCCCTTGTCATGCTTGCGAGGCGCGGTGGTGTAGGCCTATTAGCCTAGCGCTCGGTGCCTTGGAGCCGGAGTGTTCCAGATTCGAATCCACCTAAAGCCGCCACGTGCGTAGGGACCTTGAGCAAGTCCTTCGCAATTGCTTGAACGCGTAAATCCCATGCAGTGTCCGCGCTGTAGTCTGGAGCGCCTCTGAGTAGAGATTGAGCTTTAAGTATCGCTATGACAAATGCGAGAAATAAATACCATAAATATCCTAAATAATGTTCGCCCGTGTTGCATAATGCATGTATAGGGGCCTAGATTGAATCAGCAATCATATGATGTACCGTACGTAGGCCTAGTAGGCTACTCACACTTCACCAGGACACACATCTGGCTGTGACAAACGCTGACCACTGATGATGTAGGGTTGTACGTCCCAGTTGCTGATCTCTTTGTATGGGACCGAGCCACAAGTCAGTATAGTTCCCATAGCAACACTACGTAAGACCACTGCAGGAAGAACGATCGACAGAGCAAATAAAATGCAATCAATCAATCAATCAATCAATCAATTTTCGTTTTTTAAAAGCGTCAGGCAGGCAGAACGCAGATTGTTACATTTAAAATTATTTTATCAGGTCTATCATGAATAAATGTAGGCCTTCAATTATTGTTTAGATGCACGATATTGTTATCTGAATATGAAAGAAGTGGAGCGTTGAAATCTCTAGGCTTCACAAGGTTTGAGCCAACAAGCATGGGCGGAGTTTATCAGGGGCTAGAGGGGGCTAAGCCCTCCCCCAGAAGATCCATATTTATTGTTTTACCGTGTAAATGGTATCTTTTCCCGGGTTAAGCCCCCCGAGAAGGCTTTAATTAGCCGCTCCAAGAACGAAAACCAAACTCCGCCCATGCCAACAAACAAAATCAAATCAAATCAAATAATTTTATTGCTCCGTATGTAACAACAACAAGCACATCAAGTCAGGTACAAAAGTTACACAAAGCATCTCCAGTATCACCAAGTTGTTAGACACTACTCAATCCAATAACTTAATTAGGTAACATAAATTATTCAAGCATAATATAGCCAAGACTGGGATAATCTGAAAGGAGTAGGCTAGGTAACCATTAGGCCTGCACCTTGTAGCTCGATTAATGTAAGAAATAGCTCGATTAATGTAATTAAAAATGTCATCACTTTCCTCGATTAGTGGCTTAAACTCATAAAGTTGTGGTGGTTCAATCTAGCGCAAGCATATCGCCTTAATTGTTGGAGGTTCAAGCCTAATTTCCTTACAATAGCTTATTGTTACTGTTTAACGGCACAGTCATATCAAAGATGATTAGTGTCGCCCTTCTCCTTTATCCAGGCTTGGGACATACGCTGACAGAGTACTTGCAACCAGTGGCGCAGTTTCCTTACGCCGTCGGAGAGGATTCTTACAATCGTGGTAGCCATTACAGCTTAGTACACTAATAACCTCCTCCCATCATCATTTTCATCCTATCTTGATCTTGTAGGCCTACCACATTTTACCTTCACTAGAAGCAACAAAGACTTCAGGTCTGCGTTCGCAAGGACTACTAACGTCCGTATGTTTTCGCTTAGAGTCCAGGGCCCTGCCAACTGGAACAGTCTATCTAAAGAACTCCGCATGGTAACATCCCTTAGCCACTTTAAAACCCTTGCACGCGCACACACCATAATTTATATTACGTAAACTCAGCTTTGTGCTTGTTAGTTAGACTATAGTTAAGACTTTAACTCGAACTTATATGTAACTGCTACTGTATAAATGTATGTTGTTTAATAACGTCTATTCCTTTATCAATCCCACCTACACCACCTTGTAATTTTGTAGGCCACTCTCTATAAGCGGGACCCGTCCCTTCAGGAGTGCCTATTGCTCGCTAATCTTTTTTCATGGTTCTTGTTGAATGACTATGTTAAATACCACTTGTGTTATACTGTTCTGTTTATTATGTTTATTTTGGGATCAATAAATAATTTTCAATTTGAGTTTGAAAAGTCTTCTTCTGCACAGATCTGTTTCTTGTGCAGTTTTTCAACTGATTTCCAAGAATTAACGCAATTGGTCAAGCTCATTACAAAATTGTCATGCCATCTAGAAGAATGGTGGTCATTGGTGGAACCAATTTTCATTTTAAAAATCAGAGAAAATTAAGTGAAAACTCACAATAAGTCGATTGACACCAGTTGATTGGTTAGCCGAAGACACATCAAGAATCGCAAACAAGCCACTAATAGCTCTAGTAAGAAACCCTGTAGGCTACAGTTTACAAAAGGAATATTTTTTCTCACGATGCTAGCAAACGCACAAGAGCTTACAAAGGGTAGGCTATACATTATATCAACGGTACGATATAATATTCGCGTAATAAAATCTATAGGCCAGTTGGGCCGATGTTTATTCAAAGAGAGAAGCACAACATGCTGAAATGAAGGCCAAAAGATCTTATATTATTGTAATTACTCGGAGTGCCTAAAGTTGAGTGGAGAAGTACTTCGAAGGTACATCAGAGTGGATTGATGGAGAAAGTATCTAATTGGTGATCAATTCATGTAGGTGCTGAAAGGTCTAGGACTGCATCTCGGCTCATCAGGCATGACCATAGGCGTAGGAGACATTTCGGAAGTGGGGGGGCAAAAAAAGGTATTTTTGCCCCAAAAATCTGATGACTTTTTTAGTCATCCGCCCAAAATCTTAGGATTTTCTCATCCGAAAAATCTGATGACCTTTTTTAGTCACTTCCTGAAAATCTTAGGATTTTCTCATCCGAAAAATCTGATGACCTTTTTTAGTCACTTCCTGAAAATCTTCAGAAAATTTAGCTTTTTACCCCTGTGTGCCCGAAAAAATCCGCTTGTACCTGTTTGCCCGAAAAAATGTCCCTAATTTTTTCCCGTCCGTGCTTCTTTGCCCGAAAAACACATTTGCCCGAAATTTGGGACGCATTTGCCCCCTTGACCCCCGCCTCCTACGCCTATGGGCATGACTCAAGCAAATCGACGTCTAATTCAAGTTAGACATTGGTCTGTCGTCTACATGCGATCTTCTTTGCCATAAAAGAACATCTGTTAATCGATTTGCTGAGTTACAGTGATGGATACCGAGAAAGACCAACGAGGCATAAAGTACATTTTAGTTTATGTCGTTGAAACAGATTCTATTGATTCTCCCAGATATTCAACGTATTCACGTCCCTCAATTTCACGGGCGACAGAGCAATGTGCAAAATCTGCGAAAATATGACAAGATCGATTTCTTGAGTGATCTACAGCCTGGCGTCTCTGTTTCTGTAGGCCTACTTTCTTCAGCCCGTAAAGTATTCTAATACTAATATTTTATCTAAGAGTCTTTTAAGAGTCTTCTACTCTGATACAAATGTCTTCTACTCTCATAAATCCTACCAGAGTCTAATGCAAACAGTAAACAATGAACTTATCTTCATAGCCGAATGGTTCTCTGCTAATAGACTCTCCTTAAACATTGATAAAACTAACTTTATGCTCTTTCGAACTAATAAAAAGATGTGCCCCCAGAATGAATTGCAACTGTCTATCAATGATACCTCCATAACGCAGGTTAGCTCCACTAAATTTCTTGGTGTGTACATAGATCAACACCTCACATGGAATGATCATATTAAATATATCTCTGCCAAGGTTGCAAAAAGTGTTGGTATCCTTCGTCGAACTTCCCATATACTCCCCCCCACTATCCGTGTTAAATTGTACTACTCATTAATATTGTCATGAGTTATCTTTAATGGTGAGTTAGGCCCTAGCCTATTACGGACCAGGGTGTTTAAGACTAATACGAAGTACTAGACTATAGAACAAAGCACAGAACTCGTTTAGAAATTATTAAGGTAAAAAGACAACTGAAATTAAACTGAAAGACATAATACATATAGAGCAAAATAATATCGTCGATAGATTAAATCTATAGCGCCCTAATCGATGGTCGTGCCCTCCCCCAGACCCCACCCAACAACTGGTCGATGACTCACGTTACCGTTCGCATGGCGACAGTTTCTGTAGGTGTGAAGAAGTCCTACGGGTTTCACAGCGAAGGGCTTCTGTCGGCTCACTGGTCTGGTTCGGTTGCTCCGTTCTGGAGTCGAATTCGTCCGTTTCCTCGTTCCAGGATGGAAGAAGAACCCAGCGTCCAGAGTTGCAGTCCTGCTGGCGTTCCAGTCACGACCGCTGACCGCGTCTTGTAGAGGAGTGCCTTCCGGCACCGCCCACCTCCTGTCGTAGAAGTGGCGGAGAAGTTTCCGCTCTCGGACACCGCCCACCTCCTGTCGTAGACGTGGCGGAGAAGTTGTCTCCGTCCTCGTCTGATAGCACCGTAGCACCGTTGTGCTTCGTATTCTCCTGGCAGCACGGTTGTGCTCCGTAAACCCGCCTGGTAGCACCGTTGTGCCCCGTAAACCCACCTGGTAGCACCGTTGTGCTCCGTATTCGCCTTCCGACCACTGGACTCCGACGGTTGACTTCCGACGATTCACGGCGATTGACGACGATTGACCTCCAGACAGTCTGTACTCTTGCCTATATAGCCTATCCGCCTCCAGACAGATGACCTTTACCCCCGGCACACCTTCTTGGACCCAACGACCATCGACGACCATCGATACATTAATATATATATAGCTATGTGGCACTAAGTATATATTATAATATTGTCACAGTGTTCCTTTAAGCATATAATAATTATATGGGCCTAAGACATAGCCCAACATAGATACAATTATATAAGCATACAATAACGGCCTAATGATATTTACAAGGGCAACTCGTGACAATGGCCCCACACTTAAGAGAAAACTAACTTAGCTTTTCTTTACAACTAAATTTAAAAACGATTGCCCTGTCAATATCTAGGTTTACTTATCCTAGTTCCTATCAAGACCTACAGATGGCGGCTTAAGAAATCGGCTCCCATATTTTCAGACCCTTTTATGGAGCGTATAGTAAAACAATAAGGCTGCAAAATTAAAGCCCAGCGCATTAATCTCCCATTCACTGGATTAGCTCTTTGAATATGGATCAGAGGTTGATGATCCGTCTCTAGCCAGAAGTGTTTTCCAAACAAGTACACCTGGAACTTCTGTAGCGCCCATACTATTGCAAGTCCTTCTCTCTCAATCGTTGAGTATCGGGTTTCTCTTGGTAGAAACTTTCTACTAGCGTATGCAATGGGATGCTTAACGCCATCTACTTCCTGTAGTAAAACAGCGCCTGCCCCATAATTCGAAGCGTCCGTCTGCAAAATGAACTCTGCGCTCCAGTCCGGCAATCTCAGGATTGGATAATTCATCAGATGCTGCTTTAGCTCCTGGAAAGCTAATTCTTGCGCGTCACCCCAGCTGACTTTGTTCGGCTGATTCTTCCTCGTCAGATCAGTTAGCGGAGCGGCGATGCTGGCAAAGTTCGGAATGAACTTTTGATAATATCCAAGTAGTCCCAAATACGAGCGAATCTGTTTCTTGGTTTCTGGTCGTGAAGCTTCAGCGATTTTCTCTATTTTCTCTTCTTTTGGCTGAATCATTCCATCACTTATCTTATGTCCTAAGAAGTCGATGCCCTGTTCTCCAATTTGACATTTAGTTGGTCTAAGTGTTAGACCAGCCCTTCGTACTCTTGTAAAGAAGTCCTTCAGAGAACTCAGATGATCTGGCCATCCAACAGTGTGGCATAGGACATCATCAAGATAGTTGTCCAGATTTTTACTTTGATCCAAGAGCTTTCGCATAGCTCTAGAAAACGTTGAAGGCGCCGTTACCAAACCAAATGGCATAGTGACAAATCGATAGAGTCCACGGTGCGTTATAAACGACGTGCAGTCCCTGGATTCTGGTTCGACTTCGATTCCCCAGTAACCTTTTGCAAGATCAAACTTTGAGAAGAAATTGTTGCCTGCTAACTTGGCAAAAATCTCATCGGCCTGTGGCATCGGCTCAGCGTCAAACTCTGTGATTCGGTTCAAATCCCTGAAGTCCACACAAGGACGATTGGATCCGTCTGCCTTTCTTACTAGCAACATAGGAGAGGCGTATGCTGCTGTGGAAGGTTCAATCACTCCTAACCTGATCATGTCATCGATTTCCTTGTCCAACTCTTGCCTCATAGCATAAGGCACAGGATATGGTCTCTTCCGCATTGGAACATTCGACGTGAGCTGGATCCGATGTCTGACTAGGTTGGTCCTTCCTGGCACATCACTGAAGATGTCTTGGAATTCTTCCAAGAGGTTTTCGACCTCCTTCTTCTGATCTGCTGACAGATCATGGCCTATCTCCACATCTTTGTAAGTTTCTCTTTGCAGGTTGTTAAAGAGTGGCAGATTTCCTTCACCAGTCATCCGCATCTCTGCATCAGACAATTCTTCCACGACAACAGCTGCTCCTACTACTTGAGTTTCGTCGTTCACTTTCTGATCACTCGATCTATTCTCAATCTCTGTTTGACGCTCATAATAGCGTTTCAGCATGTTCGCATGGAACGTCTTTGTTCGGTGAGGAAACTGGATTACATAATCAGCTTCTCCAAACCGTTTCAGTACTTGAAATGGACCTTTCCATTGCATTTGTAGTTTGTTGCTTTCTGTAGGCAACAGTAGCAGTACTTTATCACCTGGATCAAACTTTCGAGGCTTTGCATGCTTGTCAAAATTTCGCTTATATTTATCAGCGGCTCTTTGCAGATTTTCTTGCGCCAAATGACAAGTCTCTTGAAGACGATTCCTCAGATCGACAACATACTCATAAGTCGTTTTCGCCTCTGGTTCTGCAATGTCTTTAGTCCACAGTTCTTTCAAGATAGCCATGGACCCTCGCACATGCCTTCCGTAAATCATCTCAAATGGACTGAATCCCGTACTTTCATTACTGACCTCACGATATGCGAACATCAATGGATCTAAGTATCGATCCCAATCTTTCACTTTCTCTGCACACATCTTCCGAAGCATTTGTTTAATGACTCCGTTATATCGTTCAACCAATCCACAGTTCTGACTGTGATATGGAGTGCTGAATAGTTGCTTTATCGACAGAAGTCGACCTACTTCTTTCATCATTGCTCCTGTGAACTGTGATCCATTATCACTCAGCAACTCCAATGGGGCTCCCATTCTTGAAAAGATGCTAAGCAATGCTTCTGCAACAGAACATGTGTCAATTTGCTTAAGCGCGATACACTCAGGATAGCGGCTTGCACAATCCACCAATGTTAAGATGTACCGGTGTCCTCGCTCCGAGCATGGAAGTGATCCAATCAAGTCGACCACGCATCTCTTAAAGACCGTGTCGATTATCGGCATTTTAATCAACGGCACTTTCTGAACTCGCCCCTTCGGCAAGGTTCTTTGACATATGTCGCAGGATC
This sequence comes from Lumbricus terrestris, assembly GCA_949752735.1. Taxonomy (NCBI): domain Eukaryota; kingdom Metazoa; phylum Annelida; class Clitellata; order Crassiclitellata; family Lumbricidae; genus Lumbricus; species Lumbricus terrestris. Next base: position 14,148,103 of record OX457040.1, on the reverse strand, counting down.
GACAGTACCTTCCAATATCACTGTAGCATCCTGGCCAAAAGAATTGCGATAGAATTCTCTCTTGAGTTTTGTGAATGCCCAAGTGTCCTCCAAGAATTGAGCTATGGGCTATTTCCATTACTCTGGTTCTCAACTTGGATGGAATTACCAGCTGCTTCACTTCATCGCCGAAGTTATGATGTGGTGATCGAAACTTGCGGTACAGCAACCCTCGTTCCACATCAAAGCGTACGACGCGATCAACATCGTTCTTGACAGGTGTTTCTTTCTGTGCTGAATACTCCCAGCATTTCTTCAACGAACTGTCTTCAGCCTGCTCCTTCTTCAGCGTTTCCAATGTGACTTCATTCTGAAATTCTGGGACTCTTAACTGCTTTGGCAATGCTTTCGCTTTCTCTTTCATATTTCGAGTCTCCACGGCTGACGTCACATTTAACTGCTCTTCGGCACTCATCTCATCTTTCCCTGCGTCAATTAACAAGTCTTGTTCATGCACTTCAGTGCTCTTGTCAAAGGATCTGGGCCGTAGTTCCGCTCCAGATATATTTCCAATTACGAGGTCGTATAGTGTTTCCTTCATGCAGAGCGCTTTCACTTTCCCTGTGAAGTAGTCCGTTCTGACTTCAATGATAGCGGTTGGCACTTTCCTCATAGTTTTGTCAATCAGAATGCACAATTCATGCTTCCCAGTCATCTGATTCTTTTTCACCAGCTTCTTGGCTACAACAACTGACGAACATCCGGTGTCTCGAAGCACTTCGACCTGCTGATCACCTACATAACCTATCGTCGTTTTCATATCAGTTCCGTATTTTCCCGGTCTACTTGCTTCAGCTATGACGTGCGCTTTGCAACCACATCTTAGTTCGACATCTTCACCATCGGACAGATTTTTCAACGCCTGACCAGCATTTTCGTCACACCCTTCCTTGACCAGCGTCCTTTCTGGATCAGTAGAAGTTGCTGTCGTTCTATGCGTTTTCTTATCAACTGCAGAAGATGTGGGTTTATCCCTGTTTCCAGCTTTTTGTTTCTGTGCATTTCTAGGCTTCCAGGAAGTATGCATTCCTGCTGCTTTCTGTGAAGTAGGCCTATTCATTCTAAATCGGCAAGAATTATAGGAATGTCCAGGCCGATTGCAGAAAAAACAAAGCCTATCAGTAGCTCCATTACGACTTTGGTCTTTCCTTCCAGTCCTCTCATTTTCCTTAGTGAAGTCTGGCTTGAGAAATTTTCTCTCTGTTCTTATTTCTTTTTCTGCGAAGTTCGACTGGTATGGCTGCTTTAGCCTTCCGTCGTGTGCCTCTGTGTAGGTCTCCGCTAATTTAGCTAGTTCCTGAAGATCTTTTGGCGCTCTTTCTCTCAAGTAAAGCGACAATTCTTTGCTCACGACAGAGAGATACTGCTCCTTTACCAGCAAACTCTTCAGTCCTTCAAAGTCTTGAGTGACTTTGGCGAGCTCAATCCATCTCATCAAGTAGCTTTCTAACCTAGTGATGAATTGTTGAGGCGATTCACCTGTTTCCGGTCTACTAATATTAAACCGTTTGTGAAAGCCTTCCTCCGTCATTTGATATCTTTTCAGAAGAGCATCTTTCAATGCGTCATAATCGTCGTATTGTTCAGGCGGCATACGCGCATACACTTCTAAAGCGCGTCCCTTCAAAAGCGCGGCTAAATAAACTGCCCATTCTTGCCTTTTCCATTTTCGAATAGACGCATATTTCTCAAATCTTCTCAGATAAGCGTCCATATTATCTTTGCCATCCTCAAATGGAGGCAGCTTTGGTCCTTTCCTCGCATTGATTGTCCAATCCGAGGTCCGCTCCTCTTCCTCATCCTCTTCACCATCCTCTTCCGATGCTGCGTTTTCACTCACGCTTCTGATGCTAGCCGACCGTACAGCTTTCCCTTCGAGCTTAGCTTTTTCCAAAGCCATGGATTGCTCATGCTGCTCCTTTTGCATTTCCAAGGCCTGCTCGTGCGCCTCTGTCTTCATCTTTCTTTCTAATTCTAATTTTCTCATTGCGCATTCATCGGCTTCAGCTTTTGCTTGTCTCTCAAAATCTAGCTTCTTCATTGCATTATCTTCGGCTACGATTTTAGCCTGTTGCTCCATATCCAACTTCTTGAGTGCGTTTTGTTCTGCTTCTGCTTTAGCCTGACGCTCTAATTCAAACTTCTTGAGTGCGTTTTGTTCTGCCTCTGCTTTAGCCTGACGCTCCATCTCAAACTTGCGCAACTCTCTGTCAGCTGCTCGCTCTTCTCGCTCAAGAATCCGTTTCTGTCGCGCTTCCTCATCAGCTGTGTGCTTTTCCACAAACTGAAGAAGCTCAGGCCCTTTCAAGCCACTCCTTTCGGCAAGTGCTATCAATTGCTCCATGTCGAGAAATAATTAGCAGACTGGGCTAAACTGAAACAGAATATCCCCTCAGCGACAAATGCTAGTCTATTCAGTCTAGATAATTATCTTAGACCCCACTATAGGCGACGCTAAAAGAAGTATGTCTTTAAACAATCCCTCTGGCCTATTTTATGCAACGTACAACACATACGCTATCCTATAGCCTAAACTATCTTCAGCAATGCTTCAATGCGTTTGCCTAAATCGTCTATCAGTGCCTAAATCCCCGTCTAATTCTATCGAGACAATGAAAGCTATGTTATACTATTACCCCGACACTAGCCTAAACAAACTCAACCATCCCACCTACGCTGCCACCACATTGTCATGAGTTATCTTTAATGGTGAGTTAGGCCCTAGCCTATTACGGACCAGGGTGTTTAAGACTAATACGAAGTACTAGACTATAGAACAAAGCACAGAACTCGTTTAGAAATTATTAAGGTAAAAAGACAACTGAAATTAAACTGAAAGACATAATACATATAGAGCAAAATAATATCGTCGATAGATTAAATCTATAGCGCCCTAATCGATGGTCGTGCCCTCCCCCAGACCCCACCCAACAACTGGTCGATGACTCACGTTACCGTTCGCATGGCGACAGTTTCTGTAGGTGTGAAGAAGTCCTACGGGTTTCACAGCGAAGGGCTTCTGTCGGCTCACTGGTCTGGTTCGGTTGCTCCGTTCTGGAGTCGAATTCGTCCGTTTCCTCGTTCCAGGATGGAAGAAGAACCCAGCGTCCAGAGTTGCAGTCCTGCTGGCGTTCCAGTCACGACCGCTGACCGCGTCTTGTAGAGGAGTGCCTTCCGGCACCGCCCACCTCCTGTCGTAGAAGTGGCGGAGAAGTTTCCGCTCTCGGACACCGCCCACCTCCTGTCGTAGACGTGGCGGAGAAGTTGTCTCCGTCCTCGTCTGATAGCACCGTAGCACCGTTGTGCTTCGTATTCTCCTGGCAGCACGGTTGTGCTCCGTAAACCCGCCTGGTAGCACCGTTGTGCCCCGTAAACCCACCTGGTAGCACCGTTGTGCTCCGTATTCGCCTTCCGACCACTGGACTCCGACGGTTGACTTCCGACGATTCACGGCGATTGACGACGATTGACCTCCAGACAGTCTGTACTCTTGCCTATATAGCCTATCCGCCTCCAGACAGATGACCTTTACCCCCGGCACACCTTCTTGGACCCAACGACCATCGACGACCATCGATACATTAATATATATATAGCTATGTGGCACTAAGTATATATTATAATATTGTCACAGTGTTCCTTTAAGCATATAATAATTATATGGGCCTAAGACATAGCCCAACATAGATACAATTATATAAGCATACAATAACGGCCTAATGATATTTACAAGGGCAACTCGTGACAAATATATCCTTATCTCTCATACTGTAATTTAGTTTGGGCATCTACATATAAATCCAGGGTCAATAAATTAGTACTTCTCCAAAAACGTGCAATACGTATCATAGCTGGAGTTAAGCCTTTTATTCACTCAAGTCCTTTATTTCAATCATTTAATTTATTAAAGTTTCACCAAATAATGACTTTCCAGATAGGAGTCTTTATGTATCGGTTCACCCATGATCTTCTTCCCCTTAACTTTGCAGGGTATTTCCAAAAAGGATCTGAAATTCACTGCTATTCCACCAGGAACTCCTCTCATTATCGAGCCATATCCGCTCGTTTAAACTCAAGAAGATTCCATATTAAATATACTGGACCAGGTATATGGAACTCGTTTCCTAGTCATGTTCAACAAGCTTCCAGTTTACAAAGAGCAAAAACATTACTGCGCAACTGCTTGGTTAATGACTGCAAAGATATTTAACCTTGTAGGCACTGATTTTATTTTATTATTATTTGTTGTGTTTGTTTTGCGTTCTTTAGTTAAGTTTACTACATTAATTGTCATCTCATGCTGTTCTTTTAGCCTATTGTTCAATTCATTATGTCAACCGTCTAGCCATCTGTTAAAATTGCATATGTAATTAGGTGTCCCTGTTAGCGGGATATTCATCCCTTAGGGCCTTCCTTGTTACCATCCGATAATGTGAAGCATGTTATACTATGTCTATTGTGTATGTTGATGGTTGGTTACAATAAATGAATTGAATTGAATTGAATTGAAGGACATTAATCGTAGATATTAATAGGCTACTCTAATTAAATAAGTGCGTAACACGTATGTACTTTACTGAATCGCCTGCAAACGAACTGAACGCGGGAACACTGAATAAGAACAGAATACAACGCGCACATAATGTATGTATGTAATGTAATGTATGTATGTATGTAATGTAATGTATGTATGTATGTATGTATGTATGTATGTATGTATATGAACATTTATATAGCGCCTTACAATAACCTCACGAAGGCGCTTAACGCAGCTACCGGGCAGTTCTGAACAAGTGCGACTTAATTAACTTTGAGAATGTTTCATGGGAAACACGCAACGCAGCATCACGAATTGCCAATGGAAGACTGTTCCAGTATGAAGGTCCAATACACGAGAAGGCGCGGCGTGTCCGCATCACTGTACGGGAGCGTGGGACTATCAAGTCCCCACGAGTCGCAGAGCGCAGAGACCGACGACCTGGTTGGTTGGAGACGGGAATACAAAGTTCCCTAATGTATTCTGGCGCCAGGTCAACCACTGACGCTCGTCCCATAACGATGATCTTGAATGTTGTTAATCTAACTAGTACAAGAAACTGACTAGGACGAAGAAAAAGACCATTTAGCACGCAGGTAGCCACGATCGGTGTTTACACGCAGAGCGCCACACCTATTTCAATGTGCGGCACATTCATAATGAATCGAAATATGCAATTCAATAATCGTAGTATACATCTAAAAAAAAATTCAGGCATCCTTGGAACAATTTGGGAGAGAAATGATAGACAGAAAAGAAGAACATTGATAAAATTAAGGTCATCTGAATAGCATTCGTGTTATAAAACAGAGCCAAACTTATTCATAACTACATGTAGCTCGGGTACCCGGCGTTGCCTGGGAAATTTAGGATTCGACCCGCTCCTGGCCACAACCCCACCTCCACCACACCGCACCCCACCCCACACCCTCCGACCTTCACCAGTACGCCCCGCGTGAAATTTGGGTGCTGAAAGGTCTAGGACTGCATCTCGGCTCATAGGCGTAGGGGACATTTCGGAAGTTGGGGAGGCAAAAAAGGTATTTTGCCCCAAAAATCTGATGACTTTTTAGTCATCCCACAAATTCTTAGGATTTTCTCATCCGAAAAAGCTGATGACCTTTTTTAAGTCACGTCCTGAAAATCTTCAGAAAATTTAGCTTTTTACCCCCTTGTGCCCGAAAAAACCCGCTTGTACCTGTTTGCCCGAAAAAATTTCCCTAATTTTTTCCCGTCCGTGCCTCTTTTGCCCAAAAAACACATTTGCCCGAAATTTGGGAGGCATTTGCCCCCTTGACCCCCGCCTCCTACGCCTATGGGCATGACTCAAGCAGACCGATATCTAATTCAAGTTAGACATTGGTCTGTCGTCTACCTGCGATCTTCTTTGCCATAAAGGAACATCTGTTAATCGATTTGCTGAGTCACAGTGATGGATACCGAGAAAGACCAACGAGGCATAAAGTACATTAAATGTAAACTAAAATTTTTAGTTTATGTCGTTGAAACAGATTGTATTGATTCTCCCAGATATTCAACGTATTCACGTCCCTCTATTTCACGGGTGACGTAGCAATATGCAAAATCTGCGAAAATATGACAAGATTGATTTCTTGAGTGGTCTACAACCTGGCGTCCCTGTTTCTGTACCTTCTTCAGCCCGTAAAGTATTTTAATACTAATATTCATATAGAGTCTTTTGAAAGACCTTAATCGTAGATATTAATACTCTAAGTAAGTAAGTACGTATGTACTTTATTGAATGGCCTGCAAACGAACTGAACGCGGGAACATTGAATGAGAACAGAATACAACGTGAACATTCATGACTTACTTGACTTATGGCCCTGGCGAAGCTTCCTCCCGCATCAGCCGCTCCTTTATGGATAGCCTCCAGTCGTCCCTGTCCTGCGCTCTCCGCGCCGCCTCTCCCATGGTTAGTCCCATCCTCAGGCAGTCTTCTTCTGCCACATCCATTCATCGCTTCCTGGGTCTGCCTCTTCTCCTCTTCCCATGCACATATCCTTGAAGTGCCACCTTTGGGTATCTTCCACTCTGCATTCTGACGACATGTCCGAAGTACCGCATTCTTCTTATCTGAATCCTGTCCACAATGTCTTGCTGTATCCTCAGTCTGCTGCGTATTTCCGTGTTTCGTATCCTTTTCCTCCTTGTGACCCCTTCTATCCTTCGCAGGCACGTCATTTCGAATACCCTCAACCGTCTTTTCTCTGTCTCCTTCAGCGTCCACGTCTCTGAGTTGTATAGCAGCACGCTCAGCACCAAGGTCTCGTATATTCGCACCTTGGTGGTCTTGCTAATTTTCTTTGATGAACATTCATAAAGAATCAAAATATGCAATTCAAATAATCGAAGTATACATCTAAAAACATAACAGGCATCCTTGGAACAATTTGGGAGAGAAATGGTAGACAGAAAAGAAGAGAATTAATAAAATTAAGGTCATCTGAATAGCATTCGTGTTATAAAACAGAGCCAAACTTATTCATAACTAGCTCGAGTACCCGGCGTTGCCTGGGAAATTTAGGATTCGACCCGCTCCTGGCCTCAACCGCACCTCCACCCCACCACCCCCACCCCACACTCTCCGACCTCCACCGGTACGCCCCGAGTGAAATTTGGGTTCTCGGGAAATTTTCTTTCCCCCAGCCCCAACCCACCCAGCTCACAACACCCCACAACAACCCACCGCACTCCGACCTCCATCGGTACGCCACCCATGAAATTAGGGTTTTCGGGAAAATTTCCCCACCCCACCCCACCCCCTCCCCACTCCACCACACTTCTACCTCCACCGGTACGTTATTATAGTTATTATACCATGCAGAGAGACAGTGGCCGTGATTCACTGGCACGTGCCTATCGTCAGCAAAGATATTATAGTGGCGGTCCACACCGAAATCAGCATTAAGTCGGAGATTACACATCAGAGATATTAAATATTATGGAAATAGTAGCCTATGTTTGTGATTTTTATTTTTGCGCAGAATTTAATTTGTTTTTTATTAATCTATTTTTGCAAATATTTAAAACACAAGTTTTAGAGCTAATGTAGTGTTCTTGATATGCATGTAGGGGCCTAGATTGATACAGAAATCATATGAAGCACCGTACGTAGGCCTAGTAGGCCTATACCTACAGGTTGGCAGAACGCAGATTGTTAGCCTACAATATAACTAATTGTTTGATCAGGCCTATCATGAATAAATGTAGGCAATGCATGACTCAAGCAAATCGACGTCTAATTCAAGTTAGACATTGGTCTGTTGTCTATCTGCGATCTTCTTTGCCATAAAGGAACATCTGTTAATCGATTTCCTGAGTCACAGTGATGGATACCGAGAAATATCAACGAGGCATAAAGTATGGGAAGCCTGGGTAATTTCGGCCATTTTTCTTATTTTTGTAATAAATTGAAACGGGTTGACTGCTAAAATTAAATAAAATCACAACTAAATAAAGCAAGACAGGGACAATATACTGCAAGGTTACTTTTTGGGAAAGAAGAAAACATTTGTGAAAAATGTTTTTGGGTAAAGTGAATTTTTGGCCGGTTTTACCCCAGTACACGGGGTGAATTCGGCCAACACGATTAATTTGATCCTCACAACAAACCAGATGAGGTATATGTGGCAGTTCACACCGAAATCAGCATTGAGTCGGAAATTACACATCAGAGATATTCAGGAAATACCTGGTAGTATGTTTGTGATTTTTTTTATTTCTTTGCAGAATATAATTTTAAAAAATTGTACAAATTTATTTTGTCAAATTTTGTTAAAAGACAATATGAAGTATGAAATGATGCGCTATAGTTATATTTTAAATTAAAACTGGGTATATTGGTGCAAAATATAAAGTTACTACCTTAATCAAGCTAAGCAACAATGCCAACAAGAGCAGAAGGAAAACTCCTTAGCCTATGTTTCCTTTGTAGAATGTTCATACTATTAGCCTAATATAAGAAGACAGTTTGAACTGGTTTAAACCCCAAGAGCAATAATTAGTAAAGAATGGTCAATCGAAAGACGGGCATTGCGCCTATTAATGAGTCCAATTTGAAGTAAATTTTCGTCAAACGTAACCTATTACAGTTGTTAGCATGACTGTGTTTTTTCGAAACCGCCACCCAAAGTCGGTTATTTAAACTCGATAAAAGCTATGCTCCGAAGTCTTGGTCACTCTGTCAGCACTCGTTCACAGTCCGCATTCGTTTAAGACTGACAGAACGGGGTCGTGGCACGTGTTGTTAGGTAGAAGATGCCGCGCGGGGAATACAGGTACGAGTTGAATCCCATATTCTGAATTTTCTCAGCGTCCTTGTGGCAGAACAACTGCAAAAACAATAAACATCAACATTTCAACGTCATTGAAATAGGCCTATAGGCTACACATGAAGAAATCAAGAAGCAATAAAATTGCAATCTGGCATGGTAATAATAAATTTCAATCGGCTGCAAAAGAGCTCGATGACAGGCACACTCGTGGTGGATCTAAAGGAGTGCTTTAAAAAGCAGCAAAGCTGTGGTTCGCTTGGCAAGTTCCATAATATAGCCCAGAGGAAGTTCATCGAGTTCAAGCCCTGATTGCTTATTTTTTGAATCAATTCACGGAGCCGCGCTCGAGTAAACTACTAGCTTGGTTTCTGCAGCGAGGCTTAATCCTCTGCGTGCGGGCTTCGACTCCGATAGCTCCTGGGTAGGCCTACTGACCTCCGCGTGCAGCAGAGGATGAGGACACGCTATAAAGATAGTATGTATGCATGTATGCGTACCTGTTATAGCGCCCCTTCAAACTCGCTACTCAGAGGCGCTCCCGACTACAGAGCGGACACTGCATCGGAGCTTCACGCCGAAGCGCTGAGCAATTGCGAGTGAAGGACTTGCCCAAAGTTCCTACGTGGCAACTTGAGGTGGATTCGAACCTGCAACCCTTCGGCTGCAAGATGACGAACGTATCCACTATACACCACCGCGCCCCATGATAGTGTTTTTCTGCCGCTGGTCCTCCATGCTGGGACAGACTTCCGCTGTTCGCTTTGCCGACTCAGCGGTCTCCTTCAAGTCTATGCTAAATTCACACGCCTATTCACAACCCTCTGAATCGTATAGGGTGGTAGGTTACCCCGCCTGTTGTTGACTGTTTGTAAAAGTATAAGCTTATGTAACGAAATTTGGTATGTTTACGGTGCTGTATCAAACGTCGTAATTATTGTTATCGTTATCGTCTGAGGAAATGCTTTGGTGCTGCTGGTTTAATACCCACATCTATGATAAAATCTCGTAATATGACTCGAGAAAATAATCTGTACGTTGCATAATAATATCATCATGCCGCAGTGCGTTCTTTGCTGATGAAAGTTTCTCTCGATCATTAAAATCGGTGGCCCGACAAAATGTCGCACGACAAAATGTCGCCGACAAAATGTCGCGGACAAAATGTCGTGGAGACAATATGTCGCAGGACAAAATGTCGCCGACAAAATATCGCCGACAAAATGTCGCCGACAAAATGTCGCCGACATAATGTCGCGAGGACCTCAACCCAAATTCTCCCTAAGTGGAATAAATGGCTTCGATTTATCCGAAGTTTGAAGTATACCGGTACGTGGAGGTAGCGAACCAGGATTAAAGAAAACGGACCTGAGACAAAGTTTGTAGATAGTAGTCCCTATAAGTGCGTAGTTCATTCGATCTATCCGAAGTTTGAAGCATACCTAGTTAGCGAATCAGGACCTGAGAAAAAGCTTGTAAATAGTACAAATAGCGTTACAAAGTATCAATGGACATGAAAGAGCAAACAAATACGAAAACAACGATCGATGAGAAGAGTAAATAAGAATCATGAAACTTCGTGTGTCAACAAACGGTCGGCAATGAAGCCCATGGGAAAATCTAGCACCATTAGAAGGCCAATCAAATAACTCCGTTACTTGTAAGGTAATTTCGAACCTCAAAGAAAAAAGCCGCATGTAACAGGAAGCTTGAATAACGGCTTTGCCGCTTTTGTACCTATATAAAAGTAGGAGCATGAACCAAAGCAACCTCAGTCTTCGTTTGTGACCGATACTGCTAAAAATGCTGGAATTCGTGACTTCGCAAAAAGGAACACGAAAGCTGTTAGTTTCCGGATTTCTCTTCACAAAGGAGCGTGATGGGGCAACCGGTAAATGAGATCTCGAGTTAGTTCTCACAATTTAATTTTTTTAAATTTTTTGCGGACATTACCCACGGATTTTTTTGGTTTAATGTGTGTGTGTTGACACTACTAATAACTAGTGCATTCGATTGATTTATTAAATGGTCGATTTGTGCAAGAAAAATGTGTTTTACTAATTTGCGATTGCGGCAGTTTGTCGGCCACATTTTGTCCTGCGACATTTTGTCTCTGCGACATTTTGTCCACGACATTTTGTCGGCGACATTTTGTCGTGCGACATTTTGTCATGGAACCTTAAAATCAACTCGACTGTCTGTTGTAGGCCTACCTACATATATCTGTAGGCCTATGGATGTTATCTCCCTTCCTAAGGTGTGCTTAAAATGAATGCGAGTTTTGAGAATAAATCTGCATTTTGCCCCCCAAAAAAACTGTTAAAAAATCTTGACTTTAATTTATGTCTAAACATCCTAAGGAAGAAGGGGAAAATAACTATATTATTACCTTTCGTCTTACCGGTAGATTCTTCTCGGAGTTGCATGAATCGCGGGCTACAAAGCAAGGCGTCAGAATGGACTCGTTGTAGAAATAGGCGGCCCTCAAGTGGTTGCAGACTGGTCCTGCTATACCGAGAACTTTCACTGTAAGCAAAAAGACGTATTTACTGCATGCATACCTCGTCAATATAATAAGCTGTCCTGTATAGAAGGGTGAACCAAGGTAGTATAAGGTATTTCACATGTTTTTGGGACGCCGCTTAAGTGGTATGGACTCCTACGGAGTCAAATAAATTGTCGCTATAATTACTGCAATTCTTCTTCTTCTTCTATTATTCATTTTCTACACGAGGTACCTCAGCTCTGGATTTCCAAAAATTAGTCGGAGACGTAAAAGTTCAGAACTCGTGAAGATCTTACGCCTTGGAAAACAATGGCGTTGGACACTGCATCGGAGTTTCACGCCTAAGCGCACGGTAATTCAATTCAATTTAAGTTTAATCAGCACTTCGTCGCCTTAGAGTCATCTTCGCGTATGTCCATTTTTTTTCAAAATCGAGTTTAGACTTGATTTGTAGCAAAAAATTGTTTGTCTTTCTTCACTGTTAACCGTTAGGAGATACGACAAGTCGTTTTAAAGATATTCAACGAAAATTACTTGTCGTATGTCCATTTTCAGTGTTGTTTTGTCGTATCTCCAATTTATTTTGCCGTATCTCCAGTGCCGCATTTACGGTTTAAAAGTGCATTGTCGTATGTCCAGAGAAAGCTCGTCGTTGATTGGACGAAGGAGATACGACATCCCACTTCGTTGTATCATAGTGTCATGCTCCCTTGGTTTCGGTCGTCAGGCAAGACACGGCACCATCAACGACCTTGTCTACCGAGGTTTAAATAGAGCTGGTACTCCGGCAATCAAGGAAAAGACCGGACGGCCAGATTCTCATCCCTTGGAGCAACGGGAGGGCGTTGATTTGGGACGCGACCGTGGTGGACACGGTGGCCGCCTCGTACGTTCACGAGAACGCGACCGAAGCTGGGAGAGCAGCAGAGAAAGCCGCCACAAGGAAAATTTCAAAGTACTTAGACCTTCAGAAAACATACGTCTTCGTCCCCTTAGCCGTGGAAACAATGGGGCCAATCAACAACGAGGACCTCGCCTTTGTGTCCGAGATTGGACGCCGGCTGTCGAAATTATCTGGAGATATACGAGAAACGGGTTTTCTTTTCCAAAGCATTTCAATCACTATCCAGCGCTACACCGCCGTTACCTTCCAGGGCACCTTGTCTGGATTTCCCGGGGCCATGGACCGGCCACCCTAAACAAACTAAAATTTATATGTAAAAACTAAATCGTAACTGTATAGTAGTAATAATAATAATAATAATAATAATAGTAATAATAATAATAATAATAATAATAATAATAATAATAATAATAATAAGGGAGTTGGCCCCGAGGGCCATCATGGATTCGTCTGTAGGAGAGCCACGGGTCGCTCCCTTCGTCACCACGCCATAAATGACATCATTTGGCGTGCCCTCCTCAGAGCTGACATCCCAAGCATCAAGGAACCGGCGGGTCTCTTTAGATCCGATGGAAAGAGGCCGGACGGGGCAACTCTCATACCTTGGTCATGTGGGAAGTACTTGGCGTGGGATGCCACCATTGTTCACACTTGTGCCGCCTCGTACATAACCCACCCAAACTGTTTGGTCGGGCCTGCATCAGTGCAGGCGGCCATCCGCAAAGAACAGAAATACGGAGGGTTGCCCGCCTCCTACATCTTTCAGCCGGTGGCCATAGAGACATTGGGTCCACTCAATCCATCAGCCTCAGACTTCGTAAGTGGAATTGGCAGCCGCATCTCTTCTATCACTGGCGACAGACGTGAAGCTTTCTTTCTTTTTCAACGTCTGTCCATTTGCATTCAACGCTACAACCTGGTCGCTTTCAAAGGTACTTTTGCCTCATACCCTGAAGACGAGGCCGGACCCACCAGACATACATTCTTTAGTTAATAATAGTCCATAAGTCCCTGGGGGAATGAAGTACCTCAGGGCAAAAATAATAATAATAATAATAATTTAATGGGTGTAAGGTTTTGCTCTAGTCCAAAATATTCACACTTCCTTATCTCGGAATATATTTTAACAGCAGCTACCTAATCCCAGGCTTCTGATTCCATACACAAAATTTCGTTTCTTACAAATGTTAAACGAGTAGATGAACTATTAAAGGGATATAACTATGAAGCCCGGTATTCTAATTCATGCTTGAAGATCTCCGGGGCTAGTCAGAAGATCTTCCAGCTCCGGAATCTCAAGCTTGTGTAGAAAGAATATTTGTCTGTGTGTAAGAAGTTGAAGGCAAAAGAAGACAAGACTTCTCATGCTCTGAACAAAACATACGCTTTGACTACAGGATCCCTCAGGCAGGGAGATCTGGGAGGGTTCATTAAAATTAAAGAAACTCAACTTTTTATTGATGAAACTGATCGAACTCTTGTTTGTTTTAAACACTGGCTGTATAATGAAGCACAGCTGAAATTATATTCAAACAAGAACTGAAACCAGAATTGAAGTTATGCTGAGAACTGCAATTGATGTGTCTACGCGTAACTGAAACTTCCTAACACCTGCAATCTAAATTAGAACTGAAATGTAGGACGTCCGAGCTTAAACAGAGGTAGAAGGAAATTGTTCCGTGAAGTTAAATAATCATTGTTCACATATTTTTAGCAGCTGGTTTCTAGTGGATATCAATGTCAATTTTCTGTTCTATTGTAGGCTATGGCGCCGTGTTTCTTATGATCTTATCAATTTTATCCGAGGCAAAATGGCGCGGCAGCATTTGTCTTCAAGTAGAAAATCCCTCGACCGGGATATCCAGTCGCATTGAAGCCCATGCTCTGAACAACGCTGTCGCTTTGACTACAGGATTCCTGTAGTAGAAAAGCAAAGAATTCACTTTCTCACGCGTAACCAATTAATGGGTTAAATTATTGTGTCATTGACACGCAACAGAATCAGAAAACTGAGGTAGGCCTATGCCAAGCAGACTTCTGTGAATTATCATAAATCCGAGCGCACACTTTTTAAAGCCGCGTTAGCAAAAATGATACTAGGCCTACAACGTCATAACCTGACCCTAACCGACACTCGCGGTCCCAGATACTACAATCATGCCGAAAACCAGGAAGATCAGGCCTCTACTGCTAGGAAGCCTCGGTCCAAAACTCAGCACTGCGTTGATTTGAATCATTGGGACAACTAGAAAACCTTGCGCAGCAGAACGATGGGATATTTATGCCTACAGCCGCCAGCGCCCTTTAAACGGCCTAGACCAATGCATCTATATGTTCCTAAGTTAATTGTAGCTTTAAGATAGTTGTGCATTACCATTAATATTGGGTTTCTGGTTGTTATTGTAGTTCCTCCTCCAAAGCGAAAGTATATGCACAGACATATATACTTATATAGGCATAGATTGGCCCAACAGCCATAGACGGAGACCTGGGCCGAGACTTGGGGGACGGAAAGACGCGAAATTTTCTGATGGACGAATGGCTCAGTGTCGCAGAAAAATTTCCATCTTTTTCCGGCTAAAATTTCTGACGACCGGCGAAATATCGAAAAAAATTCTATTTTCGCCGCCAAAAAAGTTGATGACCTTTTTTTTAGTCTTGGCGCTCAACGATTGGGGGGGGGGGACAAATGCATGGGCCGTCCCCCAACACCTCCGTTGGGGGGACCGTCCCTCCCTGTCCCCCTAGGTCTCCGCCCATGCCAACAGATCTACTTAATTGTGCCTAATTTTTACAGTAATTATGTGATCACAGATCTTCAGATTTGTTCATTAGATCAATACGCTTTGCAACTGGGAAAAAAATAGAATCCTAGATGCAAACTACGCTGTAGACTATATCGTGAATAATATCACTTACAGGTAGCATCATTTGATCTCGACATTTTTGGCGAGATTGAAAGCATGGCGTTCCAATCGATTCACGGAAGTAATCGTGGGCCCGAGAGTGACTACATCCGACATCTAAAAAAGTATAATTTTAGATACTGTTATTCCCGGAACACTTGGGCTGTTGCATTAATGTTAAACTGCTAATTGACAAACGCTACACCCAATTTTTACGTGTACATTCCAGCACAAAGCGCGAGTTCAAGAAAGTGGACTAAACCACCGATGTCGTTCAAATACTCTCCAACTCCAAAAAAACTTGCATATTGAGTCGCCCCAAAAAAGGTTTTTCTAACGAGCTACTTGCAAACCCACCATGACATGAATTGCTGGCTGACAATGCGCCAATGTAACATCACAAAGACATTGTGATTGGCCCCGTCCAGAGGATTGCAATTTTTTATGATTTCACTTTGAATAAAGAACCTATGCCTTGAGCCTTATGTTAAGTAGGCTCTGCTGCACAAGTCTTGCTTTTAGATTTTTGAATCCCAAACTATTATAATGCTAGATTGATTACGGCATAGTCTACTATAGTTTAATATGCCTTAACAGTAATTTATCATGCCAAGTTCAAGAACAGACTGTTGATTTTTTTATACCATTCGGTAAGCAGCCAGGTTGGTCATGTCCTCCGTTGGGGTAGAAATCAATGTGTCCCAAGACCTTTAACAATCCGAAACCGAGACCATCCGTATGAATGACTTCGACCAGATCAGCACAGGACGGGTTCAACCCAACCTCTCGGTCATGATCCACATATAGTGGACCAGCTGGATCCAATCCTTCAAAGTACACACATTCAGTTGATTTAAAAAAGAGATGACTATAATAGCAACTGAAGTTTTATCCATTCAATCAAATTAATCTATATAAATAAAAATGTGAAAAGTTTGGTCCTAATGGGTTATCTCGGAAACTTCATCACGGATTCTGTTGAAATTTTTCGCAAAACGCTCCGTTCGAACACGGTCGTGTTTGTAAAAGGATATCCTGTAAAGAAACAAATCTCTTGGACCCAAAAAACACAGCTTACTCATCGATTTGGCACGTTTATACATTTTGACGTTCACGGAGACGTCCGCCATCTCGCGCATGCGCTGTCGATAGCGCTGTAGATATAATATGGATTCGACCCACTTTCATTTCAACCGTCTAAAGATTTTAACTGGGTCACCAATCACAAACCTGGGAAAGAGGTCACGTTGCATTCGACGGCGCGCGTACACAATTCCAATTCCATTCGAATACCGTGTTTCTTTTCCTCCGATGTTGCTTTCAAACCTTCTATATGACCGGTTTTTATTCGATTAGCGGGTTTCTACTTCGCCGATTGCTTTCAAACCTTCCATAGGACCGGGTTTGTATAAGCTTTTTTGGGAAAAAACGCAATTTACGCTTTCTATTCAAATCCAGCGATTTGCATTTCTACACAACGTTGCATTCGTTGCGCGCGTGTCTTTTTATAGCGCTATGCTTTTCTCGAAATAACACAACATTTGCATTCGATTTCAGCGAATTCAATATTTATTTGCAATTGAATGCGGCCGTGTGGGAGGATGGGAGCGGGAGGAAGGGGAGGGAGGGAGCGGACGGGATGGAGGAGGGGAGGGACGGAGGGGAGGGAGGGGAAGAAACGGGAGGGAGGGGAGGAGGGGAGGGATGGAGGAGGGAAGGGGAGGGAGTGGGAATGGAGGTAGGGAGGGACAGAGGAACGGAGGGAGGGAAGGAGGCAGGGGAAGGGAAGTAGGGAGGGAGGGTTGGACGGTCTTTTCAGCCACAGCAACGCGTGGCCGGGTACAGCTAGTATTATATATAGGCCTATGTCGCCTTAAATACCCACAGACTTCAAGCTCATTCGAGTAAGCTAATCGTTGACAAGCGTTAAGACTATTCGCTCCTTAATGATTTAATGATGACAGATTAGTTAACAAGTGCATAGAATCATTGATTTGGAATTTATGTAATTTTATACGCACACTTTAAGATAATTTCAAGACATGGGCAAAGACAATCTTAGGCATGCACCGCACCGATATAATGATGCTTTATTTCATCAACTGCATTGTGTACCTCATGATAGCGGAGTGTCCATCAGTTTTGTGTTGCCATTTAAACGAATATATTAATAAGTATCAATAATATTTCTGACATGATTATGAACAACAAGTAAGAATGAGTCTTGAATCCGTCCTCGTTATATATATATATATATATGTCTTCATCCTACCAGTTATTCTCCCGAACAGCTGTCCACGTTGCCCGGCCTGACCACAGGCGTGCGCTCCTAAGCTGTGTCCCACGCAGTACATCAAGTCCTTCGACGATTTTCCGCTGTCAATGATGTTTTTGACGACGACGGCCATATGTCCACCGAGGGTTCTCGTATTGGAAGCTGACTCAGGATAAATCAGATGGTTCGCTCCATATTTCCAGCCGACGATGATCACATTGTAATCCATCTGTGGCACAGTAAGACTTAATAGAAAGTCAAGATCTTTCCATACATTGGTTCCAAACCTTTTTTGACTTTAGAGACATTTTTCCTACGTTGGAGAAACGAGGGCCACTTTTTCTTAGTTGAAAGACATTAGGGACAACAAGACTAAGATATAATTATTAAAAGCATATAATTTTGAAATTGCTATAATTGAATCAAAATAGAATGTTTTATGCTATGTTTTATGTTATTTATAGACGTCAAGATAAAATAATTCGTAATGGAAAATAATTATGTGTTCTATCCTGTCCAAATTGTCAACTTTTTCATATTTTTGTTCATTCTTTGAGACTCGAGGGCCATTACTGAGCCATGGAGGGTCACTTTTGGTCCGCGACCCACGGGTTGGAAACTACTGGTATAATATAACTATTGATAGGCCTAATGCTGTTCCATTTATTTGCTGTTCCAATCATTGTTTCAACTGACGTTTTTCTCCAGAAAGACGCTATAACTTCACTAGCTCTTACTACTCAGTTAGAACAATGCAAATTACTCTATTATTGGATGCTTATTAAATTCTGCCTCTTCCTCCTCGCTGCGTTTTACGCTGCTGTGGAATATGATAGTGTGGCAAACAATCAAGCAACAGTTAAGGGATGCACTCACCTGTGCTAAGGTGGCATCTTTGATGTCATGCATCCAGGGACTGCTTTCATTATTGTTCCATCCGTGAACTATAAACATCGTCATCACTTTGCCATTGAAAATGGATCTGAAACATCATTTTTCATACACGATGCATTCTTGCGATAATTACATGAAGTAGGCATATGTATCATCATCATCAATATCCATAGGAACAATATCCATAGGAACAGCGCCCGTAGGAGTCCGACGCCACTTTCCGTCTGAGTCTGTCTCGCCTCATGTTACCCAGCTTCTCACCGGTCCGGTCAGCAGGTCTGCTCCATACCATTAAAATCTTGAAGCAGCTGGACCACCTTGTCTGATTGAAGATAAAATTGGGAGAGAGGCATGAAGGACAACCTGGGTCAATGCCCGTATGTGTCCCATGCTCTCTCCTCCGACTCTCTCCACCGGTCTGACCTGTGCATGTCTATAAGTGCATATGTATAATATGCACTTAATAAGAGATGTAGGCCTATAATTATTATATTTATATATGATATAAATATGTCTTATACGAGAAAAGAAGCGCTGCGAAATATTTCTGCGAAATGGCAGGTCATTGTGTCTCACAATGCAGCAAGCAAAGTTTATCGGTCAAACAAACAGCCTTTTGCACTTGACACTAGACTAGAGTCACTAGAGACATCGCATTATGCTGGATATGCATAATGCATTATGTGGTTCATCTGCATTCATTATTCAATACTAGACCTAAAGGGACGGTTCGGATACTTACGGCAACCAAATCAACCGCGACATACTTCCTATATACCCAATGTCACTTTCAACTCCATCGTTGTCCAGATGTGGTGCTCTAACCCAGCCAACTTTTGATAACCATATCCGGACTTCGGTCTTTTTACAATGGGAACAGGATACAAACATAATACTTAATCGGTTGAATGCCATCTAATGAACCATCCCAACTCAAATAGTTCTGTAGTTCCTGCTGGATTGGAACATGAAATCAAATTGAGCGGTTACAGGAAAGTTAGGATTGAATCCCAAATGCAAGACGATCGGTCGTTAGAGGGATTGAAGGCCAGTGGCGAAGCCAGGAATTTATGATGGGAAATGTTTTGGAGGCCGGATGCCCTTTCTGACACCAACCCAACAGTATTACAGTAAATAAAAAGGGAATAAAGTAGCCTAACAAATGGAATAAAGTAAGAAAAACAATTGTTACCGGGTACTACAAGCAATTGTTTTGTTTTTCTTATTTAAGTGGATAAATAACCTTTGAAAAACTTTTTCCTAGGTCAATGGGGGGGTTTAACCTCCGAAACCTGCCCTTGTTTACGTCACTGGTGAAGGCACACGAGCGGAATGCCGATCCAACAGCCATAGGTTAAATATAGACGGTACCTATGCAACGACAATTGAAACTGCCTTAGACCGAATAACTTGGTTGTTATACCAGTCGAGTGATGATCCGCTATGCTTTGACGATACTAACCTGTATTCGGAGGTCATAAGAAACTCGGATCATAAAGTTTACTCCTTACAAGTTGCTCCCACCTCTAAGGACGCAGGGTTTCGACATGCGGTGAAGACCCCATTGCGGTGCTTGCCAGAGAGAGATGGGGGGACGCGACTATTAAGGTCGGAAAGCTGTGCACATACTGACCGACAGTTACTGACCAGCTTCAACAGATAGGCTAACGCTTTTTACCGTTTAAAATTCAAGTTTTTTCGCCTACTTATGCAGTAGCCTAACCTATTGCATAAGTATGAGCAATAAACAATGTGAATTTTAATTTTAAAGCGCATCCGTTACTTACATGTATGAGGTAGCCGATCGCTTATTCACCAGCTGATTAAATAAAGAAAAATTATACTACCTACTTATCTTAATCCTTGTATTATCTTCACCAATCTTCGGATTCATTAGGGCCCATCTACTCATCATAACTGATGCCCGTGCGGCGGCCATGCCCAATTTCTCGGGGCATTGGTGTGCAGAAAGGACAAAGAAGGGTGAGATAGGCTATTTTGAAATATCTTAGGATTGTCTTACTTAGACCGCATATTTCACCTAAGTGGCTGCGTGAAAGCTGTCTGTATTGCACTATTAGTCCAGTGCAAATGAGAATCTATCGATAGGTGGTTAGCCTATTGCATGGTTTCAATTCTGTTTTGACATTGATAAAGTCATAAGCGCATGGAGCTACCATACAAAAAATGCGATTCTACACTTCATGAATGCAAGTAAGACGCTATACTAATGTTGCTATGATAATCGTAAATATTAATGTATTACACAAATTTTCTCTTTTTTATTAGTTTTGTTACAGTTCGTTACAAAGCCGCGATATAACCACCCGTAGTCATGATAGCTGAACATTATGACTAAAGAAAATATCCCCCAAGTTTGAATCTTGTTTATTGATTGCTACCTGGGGCACCCGGCGTTGCCCGGAAAATTTAGGTCTTTAGTCCCCAAACCCAGCTCCACCCGCCTCTGTGGGCGGTTTTGCCGCCCTTTTGGGGTTTATCCACTCCACTCTCTCCCTCCTCACACACTCCTTTCCCCTCCACTCCCGTCCCTCTTCACCCATCACTCCATCCCTCCCTTCTCTCCCCTTCCTTGCCACCCATCCTTTTCTCTCCACTTCCATTCCGCCCATTCCCGTCCCACCCTCGCACAAAAATAATGACTTTATAGCTTACGACCAATCCCTTTTCTCGCAATATCTAGTAGTTCGTAAATTTTTTCGATTTCTTATTTTGCTGTGCCGCAAGATTCTCAAAATATTTTTTTACTCTTTTGGATCGTCCTTTACAGCTGCAGCCTATGTTTAGCTTACCTATTAGTTAATAACATATTAGAAGTTTTCCGCGGCACACTTGCCAAGTTCTCGCGGCACACTATAGTGTGCCGCGGCACACATGCAGTTTGGGAATCATTGATCTAGCTGCATGTTTCCGACGTAGTTCAACAATCGCAGTGTTTATTTTAGAATTTTCTGTCGCCTACACTTTATTTGGCCTTCTTCTCGATCGATGCGGAGTCATTAGAGCGCAGCTCAGCCGTGTTTTTTTTACGAATTTTATTCGTGTCTTGCGGACAGCTTGATCGATTCATAATTTCTAAAACGTGCCGTTCGTACTGCAGCTCAATCGATCTCAGTTGTACGGTTCAAAGCAAACGCAAACTTAAAAGTCGTTAGGTTATTGCAGACTAGCTTAGGCTACTCAGTCGTCACTCGTTGATCTGCTCAGAGCTGTGTGGGAAGATGCAGATTTTCTTATTCTCTACTGTTCTGTTGGGTGTTGCATGTGAGATATGGGGAGCAGTTGTAGCCTAATAATTATTATTATTACGATCTGTCCGATGCTATGAATGCTCCAAACATAGGCGTAGAAGATGGGGGTCCAGGGGATGGGGCAAATGCCCTACCAAATTTCGGGAAAATGTGCTTTTGGGGCAAAACAGGCATGTACGGACGAACCTTTTTTCGGTCAAACAGGCACGGGAGGATTTTTTCGGGCACACGGGGGTAAAACAGCTATAAGTTAATTCTGAATATTTGTACAAAATGACTCTAAAAAGGTCATCAGAAAATTTGGTCGATGAAAAAAATGTCGGCGACTCGCGATCCGCCAAAAATGTAGAGCATACTTTTTGGGCAAAAGTAAAAAATCTTCTTTCCCCCCCACTGCCGAAATGCCCCCTCCGTCTATGCCGGATAAATATTAAATACATGAGCTCTTTAAGTAAAGAACAATAGTGTCTTCAGGCAATGCACTTCATCTGCTGGCAAAAAGTTGATTGCTAGTACGACCTTGATAGCATGACTTATTATTGCAATACTGTACACTTTCTTATGGCACACACTAACTTGCCAGTGTTGTCAGATGCCAGAATTGTATCAGGTCCAGCTACATGGAAAGTTTATGGATAGTCAAATGAGACAATGGTTCCTTGTCCACAAGATTTTGGCTGTATGCATCCACAGAAGTAACTGCTATTGAAAGACGAAGTCCGCCTTTACCCAACATTTGAGAAAAGGACTCAGACTGAAGAAGTAATGGCCATGGTTTATAAGACGATATAGACCTAAAACTATGCGAATTTAATACTTACGGTATAATTTCTCTGGTGATGTCCTGACCAGTCGTCGGATTGCTACGTGTGAAAACCTTCATACTGATGCCCATATTTTCGGGGCATTGAGGCAGAGGAAAGAGAAAGTATTGAAGGTTCTCGTCATAACATCCGATGGGCGGACAGCATACTTGACCAGCCCTGTGTCAATCAGATTCACAGAAATGAATTCAATCATTTTATATTATTTAAACTTAGCTCACAGAAGTAAAATAGCTTCAGAATTGTAATAGGTTTAACGCAGAAACGGCAGATCCGAAAAAGCCAATTTAGTTCCATTCGAGCCATGTTAGTCATCTCAATACGACATAGGCCTATAAACGCATTCATTTCCTGCATAGGCCCTAATAATAACAAGAGGACGCTTACAAGGTCAAGTGCTCTAACCAATGGATGCCATTTACCGCAAACAACGCTGCCTGGACCAATAGGGAAAGAAATAATAATAATAATAATAATAATAATAATAATAATAATGATGATGATGATGATGATAATAATAATAATAATAATAATAATAATATAGAATTTAATACTTAAATAATTAAAATAATTAGATATTCATTCAAATTTATATTAGATAATTATCGCTGGCCCTTTGCCGATTTGGAAGAGGGCTAGCATTTCCATAATAACAACAGTTTGACTTTTATAATAATAATAATAATAGTAGCAGTAGTAGTAGTAGTCAGCGGCGCCCGCAGGATTTTTTTTTTGTACGCACAGAAATTTTCGAAGAGGGCCGAACAGGGAAAATTTTTCGTTAGGTCGCCGAAAAAACTGATGACCTTTTTTTTTTTTTAGTCATCAACCAACAAATTTCCCAAAACATACCTTTTCTATCCGCCGAAAAACTGATGACCTTTTTTTTTTTTTTTTTTTTTTTTTAGTCATCAACCAAAAAATTTCCCAAAACATACCTTTTCTATCCGCCGAAAAAACTGATGACCTTTTTTTTTTTTTTTTTTTTTTAGTCATCAACCAAAAAATTTTCCAAAACATACCTTTTCTATCCGCCGAAAAAACTGATGACCTTTTTTTTTTTTTTTTTTTTTTTTTTTAGTCATCAACCGAAAATTTTTCAAAAACATACCTTTTGGGTCATCGCGCTGTACGCACTTACCTATGTGCGTATGTCTGCGGGCGCCGCTGCTGTACGCACTTGCGTAAGTGCGTACGCCTGCGGGCGCCGCTGGTAGTAGTAGTAGTAGTAGTAGTAGTAGTAGTAGTAGTAGTAGTAGTAGTAGTAGTAGTAGTAGTAGTAGTAGTAGTAGTAGTAGTAGTAGTAGTAGTAGTAGTAGTAGTAGTAGTAGTAGTAGTAGTAGTAGTAGTAGTAATAATAATAATAATAATAATAATAATAATAATAATAATACGATTGACGATTAGGTGCCGTTTCAGATGCTTTTATTCTGTGCTCAATTAATATTTAAGTCCGTGAGGGATCCTAAAATTAATAACTCGGGGCAAAAAAAATAATAGTAATAATAATAATGATAATGATGATGATGACGATAATAATAATAATATTAATAGATATTAATAACAATATTTATTCCTTATTGAACGCCTGCAAACGCAATACGCCGTAGATGTTTGGTCATGATTGAGAGGTTGGAGAGGGTTCACCGGGCTGCGCGCTACTTATTGGCGAGTTCACCAAGTCCGACCGTGTATCCCAATAATACATGCACGAGGTCTTGCACTGGCTTTCTTTCACGCAGCGCATCTTATTTAGGATTGCATCTTTGGTATGGCGATACTTATCAGGCTGGGCACCCTCTTATCTGTGTGAGCTTTGCCTCCCCCTTTCCACTTGCAAAGGCCGCCGCGCGCTGCGCTCTGCTTCCAACGGTGACCTAATGGTTCCTTTCACTCGATCTGCAACAATGCAGAGGCGTTCGTTCTCTGTGGTTGGTCCAACAACCTAGAATGGTCTTCCTCTGACTATGCGACACCTCCCAAGCTGTTCTCAATTTCACAAACTGTTGAAGACTGTTTTTTCGCTTGACCTCGGCCGCGAGCGCCTCTGAGTAGGTACCTGAAGAGCGCTATATAAATTCTGATTGATTGATCGATGTTAAAGTTAGGCAATTCAAGCAATTCAGAACGCCGACGTAAACGCATCAACGTTTGTAACTCTGTTTATAACTCCGTCGCTGACTGCACTCTGCCAGTGCCAGGACCAAGTCTGAATAAACGAGGAGGGTAACGTTAATGATCTTTGTTACCACACTGCAGTGTCATTAAACGGAAACTACTAACAATTCGTAAAATGCAAATCACTGGAGACATACAATCACAAAGTTGCAGTTATAAAAGTTATTTCAATTTATCAAAATTACTCCATGTAGGCTACTTTAGACCAGAGCCCTGCGCCGACTTGGTACTTCCGGCGGCGGCGCGCCGGTCCTTTTTGGTCGGTGGCGGCGGCGCGCCGACCTACAAAACTCGGCGGCGGCGGCGCCATCAAAATATCGGCGACGGCGGCGCAGCGCGGCGTCGAGGGGCAAAAGAAGATACTGCCCCAACATCGGTCCAGGGTCATTTGGAAAGGCCCTCAAGGGCCCTCGAAGGACAGAAGGACGAAGGTCTTCTGAAGCTGTAGAAAGATAATGAAGTAGGAGCAAAGCATTACAGAGGCAGCGTGGTAAGAAATTTGGATTGAAATCAAATATGCGTAAAACAGAAAAACTTTTACTGCAAAATAAAATCTCTAATGCTAGATTGACATAGCCGTAGGAGACATTTCGGCAGTGGGGGGGCGGGTCAAAGATTTGACTTTTGCCCGAAAAATATATTTTGACAATTTTGGGCGGACCTCGAGTTTTTACATTTGTCCTTCGGCCAAATTTTCTGACGATTTTTTAGTCATTCCGATTTCCCAGCCGAAATATCTGAGTTCCCAGCCGCCGAAATAACTGATGAATTTTTTTGCCTGTTTTCCCGGAAAAAATGTAAAAAGTTTGTCCGTCCATGCCTGCTTTGCCCGAAAAACACATTTGCCCGAAATTGAGGGAGCATTTGCCCCCTCTGGACCCCCGCATCCTACGCCTATGTCTAAGACTGATGAACAAACTATGAGCTAACCTTGAAAGGGTTCAGTTTTTGGATGCTGACCTGGCAGCTGAAGTTCTAAACCTACATGTGGTCTCAAGATGTATCATAAGATTATAGGATCTATTATTCATTAGCCGCATTGCCCATCCAAAAGATTGAAACAGCCATGTAAATGTTCGCGACCAAACTGCATTAGTCATAGGGTATACGGCAATAGCAATGCATGCACAACTTGCTTTTGCTATACGAGGTCCGTGGGCTTAGGCAACGCAAATGTCCCCGGTTTTTTATGCGGATGCTATAAATCAGATATACTACAAACCCTGGCAAGCGCAAGAGTTTCCATACAATAGTTTTATTTTATATAGATGTCTTTGACCCTGGTGTAAAGCTTGAAAACTTATATAAATGTGTTTGAGAGGTAACCTGATTAGGGTTTTCATCCTGATTCTGACGCTGGTATGCAGTGTAAGGAGGAGTTGTGGGGGAGGCGGAGCAGCATACGATGGGCAGAGACGAGTGGTGGGGATGCGTTGTCTGATGTGCAGGCCGGCATGGGAAGTACACTTGGTACTGCATACGTGTAAGGCGCTGGGAAGGAGATTTCAATCATACATGATACAGGAATGTGCATACATACAGCGTGCATGGGCTTGTATTGTGAGACATAATGTCAAGAAATCTCAAGCAGTGGCATTCATCATTATGTCGGCATACATAGAGATAAACTGTGTGGTTGAGCAACTGGTTGAGTCTGGCTGCTTGTCTAATATGTGTAATTCAGTTCATCTAAATGTCTTCAGACTCATAAGTTATAAGTTGGGTCGTCTTGTATAAATTACCGGAATATGGCGATCGCGTTACATACACACACACAAACACACACACACACACACACATATATATATATATATATATATATATAGAGAGAGAGAGAGAGAGAGAGAGAGAGAGACAGACAGACAGACAGACAGACAGACAGACAGACAGAGAGAGATAGCTTTATGCCCTGCAGGCAGCGGCCCAGCTTGATTTGGCTGCGGACGACGATTTGATATTAAATATTATAATGCAATGTCTGTCGCCGTCCATGAAAGCTGATTGTGCGTGGGGAGTTAATAGGCTGATGAGAGATGTCACCCTAGTTCTGAAGCTTGCGATGCTCGGAGAAGTCTTGGGATGGTGTGAGGGGTGTACCGGTGTGAGGAGGAGCAGTTGGCGATGGACAGAGATTAGTGGAGGGAATCTATGCGTTACCCGATATGCAAACCTGGTTTAGCCCAGGCTGTCTGATTATCTGAATCTGCTGTCTCCAGTCATATACTTATATAGCCAACCATTATAGACATATTAAGCATAGTCCCATAACATATTCGCTTATCTGTTTGACAGTCTCCCCACCACATACCTCATTCTGACTGTATTCGAAGAGGTAGAGAAACGACAATATAGGCCTAATTGGAAAATCGCAAACAAATGTCTTTTAAGGACCCCGAGAAACTACACTGCATATATGTCATGTCTAACTGCCCTGCATTATTTTATCTCCCTCTTGCCTGTATTATTAGTTACTTATTACTCATATTATTGGCTGAAAGTCCCTGCGTCTCTTTTTCCTTCCTCCATTCTGTACTAAGTGCAAGGACGTAATACACACACAGACCGACATTTAGGGGGTGGCGGTGGGAGGAAACCTCGTCTCTCTGTGACTCAACACACCCAATCTCGTGTCGTTTTATCGAGGTGCAACGCTTCATTTGCAATGCTCATCGTGTCTCAGAAACTATATCCCAGCGACGACCATGCAAATTATCTTCCAATATATCTGAGTTATCTGTGCTGACAGGCGAAATTATCACCGTAAGATGTCTTAGCACACAAGTGTAAACAAAACAGCCACCCAGTCGATAATGATAATACCGTGTAGCGAAGTTATTATAGACCGCTTCAATTTTCTCTTGTCAAAACACACTGAGTAGAAAATTTGAAAAATATGCATATTTCGCACTGACCGGCAATTTCATGGCGAAATCATACAAAACATGAAAAATACTTCAAAAAGAAAAAAATAAATCAGGGTGGTATCAGCGGCACGCCGACAAATTTTCGGCGGCGGCGGCGTCGGCGCGCCGACCAACAAAAATCGGCGGCGGCGGCGCTAAAGAAATGTCGGCGGCGACGGCGCGGCGCGGCCAGCGCAGGGCTCTGCTTTAGACGCTATCTAGGGAATGAATGAATGAAGAGCTACATCCAGAGGCGGTTCGAATGAACCGCGTAGCGTAAGCACTTCAAGCCAGAGTGCTATTATACTAACTCGCCTTCCCGCAAAGAAAGCTGTTCAACTGACATCACAGATGTAGAGTCTTTTATCTAGAATCATATACCGCAGACAGGCCCGGCGTTAAGGCTTAGGGCAAGGCGAACGAGGCAGTCGCCTTGGCCCGCGCTTTTAGGAGCCCCGCGCTGCCGGTCATGATGTTTGTCATAGTGATGAGATTTTAACATCGCTTTCGTCGCTTTGCAACAATACTTGCCATCAATTTGCTTCGTAAATGTGATTGTGGTCATTTGCGAAGGTGATCGCGCAGACAAAGCTAATCACAAGTACTGTTGTATTTAGGCTTAGGCCTACATTTCGACAAATTATTCCGGAACGCAGTAAATATTCTTGTTGAACTAAAAATGAGTAATTATAGCCCAAGGTAGGCCAATCTAGTTTCTATTATTTTCTCCAGGTTTAGTCTTCAGTAGGCTACTTTAAGTGTGTAAAAGTTCGTGGTCTGACATGACCCGCGAACTAGGCCTAAGTTTTTCCAGGCAATGTGACTTTTAAACTGAGAAATCTTAGAAGTCCAGTTATATTTTTAATTTGAAAAACCCGTTTACTGTCTAAATGTTGAGCGTGTCTGATTGATGATTGAGCGATCTTGAATGAAAATACCAATTTGAACAATGTCATCTCCTTTAACTTAAATTGACCCAGCCTATTGACTGATTATTTAATTCAATGGATATGCGCCAAATGATATCGCGATTTTGTCAGAAAATATGAAAGAGAATATAAAATGAAAAACAAAGGGCTTAAATTTATCAAAATCAGCCTGCGATCAACGAGCACGTAGGTAATAACTCGTAATCGTAATCGTAATCTCCTAATTTCTAAAGCGCCACTCGAAAGCCAAGCGCGGGGTACCGGCTTATTCACGAGCGCTGACTAAGTTAGGCCTAACTATCAATCAAGAGTGATGTTGCTGACACGATCTAGTCGTAGCCTACACAATAATAAATCATTACGAATTTTGCATCCATCAGAGCTCGTAACATTTGATTGCAAATAGAAACGTATTATAAGATAGAACTTGCGTGGTTATCTGTAATTACTAACAAACCTCCTATTGAAGGATGCTGAAATATTTTAATATCATTAATAGGCCTATCGTTATACAGATGTCGTAGAAAGATACTGGTAATTTTTTGATAATTAGCCTATATTGCGGTAGGCCAACTAAGCTGCTTTCATACTTAAAGCTTGCATGTGTTAGGAGCCTGATTTGCATTTTGTTTCGTTAACACATTTTATTTTAATTTATCTTTATTTTACTTTATTTTACCTACATAACTTATAGCACTGCCCTAATCGTATTGGCAGAAAATCGACTTCGCAAATGTTTGCTTGGAAACTGCTCGCCGCTTGCTGCCTTGGGCCCGCACACTCTATATACTATATACTATATACTATATTATACTCCTTTATCCATTATACTCCGTTATGTATATTAACTATATTTTATTTTATTGTACCGTGTCTGTAGACCAAAATGCGGTTAGCAATTGGTGAATTAAAGAATATTCTCAACTTATCTTATCTTGTAATAGCCGATCCTGACTGCAGACACCGTCGAAAATGATTACCAAGTTTCTTCGATGACGCTCAGAAGAACGGCAGCAAACAGAAATAGCCGCATCTTCTCACAAGACAAATAATCATTCGACGGAAGGTCGTTTTTGGTCTAAATCAACGACAGACAGTAACTGTTATTAATATCGTCTTCGTCCGTGAAGAGCCGTTCGCATCGATCCAACAGCAACGGTGTGTTTTATAAAGCATACGTGTAGATTTCTCTGCATGCCCATGGCTGATTGGAGGCGTTGATGGGCAGGCCATACACCATCAAGAA
>OX457040.1:13850895-14113395 GCA_949752735.1 Lumbricus terrestris | reverse complement strand
ATGATGATGAGAATGATGAGAATGATGATGATGATGATGATGATGATGATGATGATGATGATGATGATGATGATGATGATGATGATGATGATGATGATGATGATGATGATGATGATGATGATGATGATGATGATGATGATGATGATGATGATGATGATGATGATGATGATGATGATGATGATGATGATGATGATGATGATGATGATGATGATGATGATGATGATGATGATGATGATGATGATGATGATGATGATGATGATGATGATGATGATGATGATGGGAATGATGATGATGATGATGATGATGATGATGATGATGATGATGATGATGATGAGAATGATGATGATGATGATGATGATGATGATGATGATGATGATGATGATGATGATGATGATGATGATGATGATGATGATGATAATGATAATGATGATGTTGGTTGTGGTGGTTACAATAGTAATAAAAAGCAATAATAATAGCTCTAATATTAATAGCAATAAAAATAATTAAAGCGAGGAGGGAGAGACATATTCGTCGAACTAGGTGAAGAAGTACAGAATAGATGAAATTGCGACTTAGTCTTTGTAACAACAACAGAAAAGAGCGAAAGAAGACAATCTTCATATTTCATTGATAGAATGTTCAAATAATACGACTGTTAAGCATAAGCAATTGAAGCAAGCCGCTACTAATAAAAATCAATTTAAAGCAACATTTCCGATAAAAGCAAACCATAATAATAGCAGCAGCAGCGGTGGCAGTAGTAGTAATAGTATCAGTGGTAGTAGTAGTAGTTGTAATAGTAGCAATGGTAGTAGTGATAGTAGTAGTAGTAGTAGCAGTAGTAGTAGTAGTAGTAGTAGTAGTAGTAGTAGTAGTAGTAGTAGTAGTAGTAGTAGTAGTAGTAGTAGTAGTAGTAGTAGTGGTAGTAGTAGTAGTAGTAGTAGTGGTTTTGGTGGTGGTGGTGAAGGTGGTGGTGGTAATAGTAGTAGAAGTAGTAGCACTACTAGCAGTGTAGCAGCATGAGTGGTTGTGGTAGCAGTAGCAGCAGTGGTATAGTAGTAGTGGCAGCAGTATTGATAGCATGTGCCTGTTTCTAAATCGCCATCCAAAATCTGGCACACCAGCTGGAGAAAAGCTATAATATATTATTATATTGAAGTCTTGGAAATTCTTTCTGCACCGCTTCATTCTGTCGTAGCCCACAGCCGTTTAATGTTGGCAGAACGGGGCCTTGCCATTTGTAGTTAGGTAAAAGATCCCGCGTGGTTCATACAAGTATGAGTTGAACCCCATATTCTGCGTCTTCTCTGCGGTCAAGTCGCAAGACCACTGTAAAGCACAAGTTATATCAACCATGTTGTCATAACTGAGTAGCTATAGCCTAGTTTCTTCTTCCTCACAAAATATGATAGGTAGTTATTTTCGTTGATTGTGGCACTCTATCACATAACGCAGCTTAGTTGCAGGTTTCTTAATTTTTGATAGCGATAAACAATTTCTATTCAATCAAATTCAAACTTGTTTATTCAAGGAGATCAACCGTAAATACAAAATCAGTAAAAAAAATATATAAAAATAACGTCGTAGAATGAGAATAAGAAGTTATGCTAACAAGCACGTAAGCATGAATGGGATCCCTGAGAATGCGTTACCCAGAAAGGGGGTGATCCCGCTAAACCTAGGCAATCGCAGTACAGGAATTTTGTACGAAGATGGTAGAAATTGTAGTTGTTTTACGCAGTTGAGACAGAAAGAAGTGAGTGTAGGAAACTAAGGAAGCAGTGCTGAATTCCAATTAATTGTGGTATTAGCTAAGATAGCGTGTCACATACATAAGGAATAAATAAGCAGTAGGTCCTATATGCTCGCTACGACAAGTTGTAGACCTACGAGATGTAACATTGCCTAACAATCAGAAGAAAGATCCCGATAAACGGTAACAAGATATGCTCCTATCACTATTTTCCTGCCCTCTTTTCACTTCATCATCATCTTCTTCAGCTTCTTATCTGCCAATGAGAAGCAGAAGAACAAACACTAACGAAGTTATGGTTCTGAAACTCTCGAAATCGACGAATGTATCATTTATGATCTCATTGACCATGATCTCTTTTCACCTCGTCGTCATCTTCTTCAGCTTCTTACCTGCCAGTGAGAAGCAGAAGAACAAGCGAAGAGCATAACGAAGTTATGGTTCTGAACTCTCGAAATCCACGAAAGTGAGATCATTTTGTGATCTCGTGGACGGAGTGCGCCGTAAAGCACGATGAGATAGCACTAAGCAGTGAACACATTAATAATATTATTCTGATTATTCATACCGGTAGATTGAACTGATCGCTGCACTTATAGCGGGATACGAAACAAGGCGTCAGAATAGACTCAGTGAACAAGTAGATAGCTCTCACGTGATGACAGCCTGGTCCTGCGGTAGTCAGAATCTTTACTACAAGTGAAAACATACGCCATGCATGGCGTTACTGCATGAGTAGTAGTATATCGTAGCGACACAACAGTGTGTCACTTAATACAATGAGTTAACGTAGGTTAACATATTATTTTAAAACGATACGGCCAACCACGAGCGAAGATAAAGTAAAGATAAGATAAAGTAAAGAAAAGATAAAATCGAGATAAGATAAAGTCTAGCTGTTGTAAGGTTATGTACGGTTACATGGTTGTGATTAATTTCAATAAAACTTTCAGTCAATGATAGACTAGGCATCTAAGCAACTGAGCGACAGTTGATATTTTAGGGGGCCAAATGACAACAACAATAATAATAGCAAAAATAATAGTACTAATAAAAATTATTATCACTATTATTATTATTATTATAATTATTATTATTTTTGTTTTTTGCCCCGAGGTATTTAGGATCCCTCAGGGACTTTATTACTAGCTACTTGTTTAAAAACCAGTTCAGAATGGCCCATTTCATCGATTTCTTGGATGGCGAAAGTGCCCCTAAACGCTACTGCGTTAAACCGCTGTATTGTAAGCGATTATTATTATTATTATTATTATTATTATTATTATTATTATTATTACTACTACTACTACTACTACTACTACTACTACTACTACTACTACTACTACTACTATTATTATTATTATTATTATTATTAGTAGTAGTAGTAGTAGTACCGGTAGTAGTAGTAGTAGTAGTAGTAGTAGTAGTAGTAGTAGTAGTAGTAGTAGTAGTAGTAGTAGTAGTAGTAGTAGTAGTAGCAGTAAAAGAAGAAGAAGTAGTAGTAGTAGTAGCAGTAGTAGTATTAGTAGTAGTAGTAGTAGTAGTAGTAGTAGTAGTAGCAGTAAAAGAAGAAGTAGTAGTAGTAGTAGTAGTAGTAGAAGTATTAGTAAATTATTATTAGTATTAGTATTATTCTAATCACTACAATTATGCTTTTGTAGCCACAAAACAATGTGATTTAAATGTAGAATAAAACTTTAGATACAATTCAAACTTACTGAAATAATCATACAAAGACGGTTCCAACAATAGATCCAAGCGCTCGAGTGCACCGATACCGATTTCGCAATCGGGCTGTAACTGTCCACCGTTGGGGTAGAAGTCTACGTGACCCATCGTTTTCATTGCTAGGAACCTCACGTTTTCAATGTACGACGCTCCGTGGGTATGTATGACTTGGACGAAGTCGGCGGAGGATTGACTCAGCCCAGTCCCACTATTTTCAAAAGGTATTGCCGCTGGATCCAGTCCTGATAAGCAGATAACAAAGTTTGTGTTAACAGTGCTAGTACAGATTCAAGATCCGCAATGTTCCGCATTAACCGGTTTTCCGTGGGGGGGGCAGATTTGTACCGTCTCGGCATCTGACTGTAACAATTACGAAAATTCTGCGCTTATTCTTCCAATCAGCCAATTTGACGGTCGTTGCGTTTATCAGTGTGTGAGGATCGTCTGGCGCGCATCGACTCCATACAACGATCCGTGCACATTTTGCATTCTCATGTACTTTAGTCTATTTGTAATCCAAAAAGGATGAGGATATATACTTTTATATCTTGTACCTTTACAGCCAGTGGCGTAGACAATGGGTTTCGGCATGGGCGGAGTTTATCAGGGGCTAGGGCGGGAGGCTAAGCCGTGTAAATGGTCTATTTTTCGCGTTTAGCCCCCCCAAGCACTTCCAACTGATGACTAAAAAAAAGGTCATCAACATTTTTCCGGCCGAAACGAAACATTTATTCGGCGCCCCGCCTTCTGGTCCAAGTTTTTAGCCCCCGCCCCTCCCAAAACGGAAACCAAACTCCGCCCATGGTTTTCGGGGAGCGTAGTGAGCGGCTTAGTATGATCTTCAGGCCGGACGACAACGAGGTTTAATGGCAGATATCGCCATCGTTTGTGCCCCCATTGATCGGATTTATTATTCTTGTCGCTGCTTAACGACACTGACATTTCATAGATGATTGGTGTCGCCCTCCTCCTTTAGCCAATGCTTTGGACTGGCACTGGCGGAGCGCAACCAGTGGCTCTAGGCAGATATGTGTGTCATCCTCGCTGATCTGCGATCCCACGAAGATGCCAAGTTCACTTCACGTTCGAACTCTTCACTGCGACGATCCATAATTAATTGAGGGTAGTTGATGCGCGGAAGTTTAAGAAAATTCATGTATTCATCATTTGCACACACCATGACAGTATTATGAAGTGGTTAAATAATTATGCATAATTATGTGTAAATGCAGCAACCTAAAAGCCTAGTAATAAAAAATGTGCTCATATTTTTGGCAATTTGCATGCGAATCAACGGCAAAGCAATCGTCCACCTACACTTACTGTAACAGTGCATCGCATTCCTAATCGGGGAGAAGGTTAAATGATCAATTTAACGTCACAGAAATGTTGAGCAACTGAGGTTTCAATTAAGGATGGTCAGAATCTCTGTATTATATAGCTTAGTCAAGCATCATAGTTGCAGTACCGTTACGGTAGGTCTATCTACATGTAGCATAGCCTATTTTAGATTACAACAGCGAATAAATTATTATTAATTAGCGTTACAGTAAAGCATTCAGATACGATGCTGGTGTAATATCGATAATTTAAGAACGTAGAACTGTAAAAATTGTAGAAGATTTGCAAGTAGAAGGAACGTTCACTCCAGCTGCGGTTGTGAGATTGCAAACTTCCCCCGAATTGTGTTGCACATAATTCTCCCTACGCCGAAATTGTCATGCATTTAATGGCACGCTAAAAATTGTTTACCTATGAAATCACAAAAAACTGTATACACATCCACTGGGTGCTATTATAATAATTGTTGAAAATACCCATATCAGCGTGTTGGTTGAAAGTATAGCCAATCAGAGTCACCACCTACCTTGTGAACTTGAGTTTTTTCCTAGATTTCATCACACAATTGTAAAAAATCATAAGAACGACAGTTGCAATAACAGTGTAGATACCATAAAGTTAGTAGTATTCGTAGCAGTGAGGTAGGCCTACTACAATATTTTTGTAAATATAGCCTATTATAATAGTAGTGACTGCAGAGCAGTAGTCGTAGCAGTCATAGCAATAGTAGACCTATTACTAGCTGTATTGATAGTGATAGTTGTAGTAGTAGCCTAGATGTTGCCCAGTGGTAGTAGAAGTAATATCTTTTGTAGCAACAGCAACAGTCGTAGAAGTAGTGCCAGTGGTTGTAGTGGTAGTAGAGTATAACTGATAGCAGCTGAGATTCTAGTGGTGCTCGATCTAGTGGTATAAAGGAGTAATGGCAACAGCAGTAAGACGACGTAGGCCTAATGACAGAACGCTCGCTTGCATAAACTCAGTGAATGTTTGGTACAGAACCTGTCATTTTTCCAAACTTTAGGCGTTGTCCCGCATAACCGCAGACGTGTGAGCCAAGGCTGTGTCCAACGCAGTCCAGATATTCCCTCGGCAATCCTCTGTCAATGGCCTTCTGGGCCAAGAGAGCGATCTCCGCTCCAGCAGTTCTCGTGTCGGACGCTGACTGAAAATAGTTTATATTCTCCGACCCGCCTCTCCAGCCAAATATGACGACGTTGTAGTCACCCTTTTGCAAATAAATGCACACGATAGTAATCATAGCCTATGTTCAATCGAGCACTGTACTTAAGTTCATGAATCTATTGCAATATAACACACTATAATAGTAGTTGATTATTGCATTAAGCAATTCCAGTTTAAAAAAAGTAATAAAACATGACGCTCTGTAGGCTAATAGAAAAATATTCTATTTACTATTCCGTAAGCAACAATACGGATCTGACGTCCATCGTGATTCTGTTAACCGCAAGACTCAACCAATTATTATTTTTCGCAGCCATAAAATAATAATGGTAATTAATAATATCTATAGACCAAATACAATAATTATTCCTTTTCTTTACTATGCCTACTTAGGCTACTTTTACATTACCTTTCGTCGTTACTATGCCAACTTTTACATTAGGCTACTTCTGCACTTCTTCTTATAGGTGTACTGTTTCTACTGCTGCTACTACTTCTGCTGCTACTTATTTTGCTGCTGCATGCTACTGCTACTATTGCTAATTTTACTACTATCGCAGCTACTACTAGACCTACTACTATTATTGTTATTATTAGTATTATTAATTGCTACGATAATTAGTGTTAGGCTATCATAATATACTACCATAATTATTATTGTAATTATTATTACTACTACTACTCTATTATTACATATAAAATGAATGATAATGATGATAGTAGTAAGAGTAAATAGAGTGCTATAGCAGTATCAGTCGTAGTAGCCAGTAGTAGGCTAGGCTACACAGATACAGACATTAATAATGATAATGATAGTAATGATACATACCTGCTTTAGCATAGCGTCTTTCATTTCGTGCATCCATGGAACGTCTTGACTTTGAGTAAATCCATGAGTGATGAAAATTGTCTTCAGTCCGACTTTAAAAGACGGTCTAAAAATAATATGAACATCAACACAAGTTATATCTAAATTAATGTTGGTTACTTGTGGCGATCCTTTCACCCCCCCCCCCACTAAATGGTTAGAGAAGCATAGACCCCGATCTTGAGTCCTGTCACATGTAAATTAAATCACTGATCCAAATTTGTTTTTGTAACTCATAGACTATGAGAGGAGTGTCTTCCAAAAAACCCAGATATTTTAAACATGAACATAAAAATAATGAGATTTAGCAAAAGCAAATATCATACACATGCAGCAAAAAAGTAGTAGATAGACATAGTCTTCTGTCCCACTTCATGGTCTACCCTACTTCGTCCTTTGGCACACGTTGTAGCCTACCCAATGAGATACTGAGTCATCAGGTCAAAACGATCATCATCAGGCCAAAATGGTCAAAACTCATTCGTCCCTTTATGCGGTCAGTGATATCCGTCAGCCTGCCAGCGGCTTTAGGTCCGACAGTTGAAATTTGGTTGCATCGCTCATCAAGACCAAATTCCTCCGGATGACCATGTGTATTAAGCATCGGGATATATGCTAACGGCTTCAGAATACCTTTCATCATAAGGTTACTCAATGGCGTAGCCAGGAATTTACTATGAAGGTTTGCGGTTGTTTTTGGCCTGGTCGTATGCCCTTCTGACACCAACCCAAAAGTATTACAGTAAATAAAAGGGAATAAAGTAAGAAAAACAATTGTTACTACAAGCAATTATTTTGTTTTTTTCTTATTTAAGTGGATAAATAACCTTTAAAAAATCTTTTTCCTAGGCCAATGGGGGGTTTAACCCCAAATCCCTCTTGTCTACGCCGCTGAGGTTACTCGTACAATCGGAACTTATCGCCATAGAATAATTCGTAGAGCTTCAACCAGAAACCTCCTTTTCCGCGCAAGAACGAAACCTAGACACTACTAGTAGTCAGCCTTGAGGCAATATGGCCATTATATAGGCCTACTTTTTATCAGAAAAATCTTCTCTTCCCAAAGAGATGCATTTAAGTTGGTGTGTACGTTACTTCAAGGACTGTGATTAGAAAACATGATAGGATCTAACTTTGTCACACATTTCTGGTTTCTTGAAATGAAAAACTTGCTCAGAGATTCGTCTCGGTACTACAGAAGGAAGGCCTGCCTCTATAATGCTGCCAGTGGACAGCCCTTTCAACAAGAAGAGCTAAATTTAACAGACACTGAAGACAAAACTTACGGAAACACAGTTCTTGAAAATGTCTCGCCATCCCATGGATTGCTGGCGGTGTAGAGCTTCGCGTCCACCAACAGGAACTCCGGACATTTTGGCAGAGGCATGCCATTGTATGGTGGAGCATCGCTGAAGCAACCCACGTCAGGGCAGCATACCCATAGCTCGAAAGCCCTTTATCAAGTACAGCAGCAGTTTATCTTTGCACAGTATACGCACAGTGCATGCCGCTTCAGCTAGTATTATAGGCTTTATTCACTCACCTTGTTAGACACTCATCTAAATGCGTGTCTCGATTTTAAAATGATCATTCGGTTTAACGAAAACTGGACAGGTTACTATTAGCCTAATAATAATAACCAGCATTTCTGGTTTTCATGGGCATAGAAATCGTCAGAGTCTCAACCAGATCTGAATTTTCCTTCTGTTCAATGTAGACCTAGGCCGACTTATATCTTGATTGAACCTGACTAATAGGATATAATGTTTCAATTGGCTTATTCGCCAATCGCCATAGTCCGACATTAATAATTTGGATGTTTTATATGACTCTGCATGATCTAAATGTGGGGCATCAGAAACCGGCTCAATAGACACTCATCTAAATGCGTGTCTCGATATTAAAATGATCATTCGGTTTAACGCAGCGGTTCTCAACCTGTGGGTCGCGACCCCCACGGGGGTCGCCTGACGATTTTCCAGGGGTTGCCTTGATCCGTCAGAAGTTTCTTTAAAATAGCAATTTCAGCGCTATCTACCACACTATCGCAAACTTAACTTCCATTATTTTGTACTTGTACTTTTGCTATGATTCTTTCGTTAGATTTCGGCATCCAGTTTAATTTTACCAGTTTAGTCTCCAAATGTAAATTCCACTTTCAACATTCTTCTAAAAACAATGACTAGGGAATATTTACTGCAATCTCAAGCCACGTCTGTGAGCAGCGAAATCATGAGTATTTTTTAAAATGACGAATTATAGTTCCACCGTTAGCCTACAGTGCGCAAATTGTACAAATTTAACAATAGGAAGGGGACGTTTATTGAAGTCTTAAACCATGTTTGATATCCCTCTTCTCTTTGCTAAACACTCAGCCTCTGGTCACCTCTATGCTGATGATGTCCAAACTTTTATTCATGGCTCCTCTTCCCATCAACTTGCTCTCTGTCAGTCTATTGAATCTCTTTCTGCTGATCTCAATTGTTGGATGTCTATTGTAACTTGCATTGACTATTGTAACTCGTTACTCATTGGCCTACCTAAACTCCGCCTGGCTCCTCTTCAATCGGTACTTAATGCATCTGCACGTTTGATTGCCCGCCTTCCTCGTTTCTCTCACATTTCGACTTTCATGACTGAGCACCTTCACTGGCTTCTTTTGACTGCCCGGATTCAATATAAAATTCTTTTTCTTACCTATAAGATGTTTTTTAGGTCGCAAAGGTTTGTCAGTCACTCATTCACGTGAGTAAAGCAGGGAGGAGACCTGACCGACGACTCCAATTGGAGCGTAGACTCGGAACCGACCTGGGCTGGCGAACCAAAGTCCACCGTGCCAACCTTCTCGTGGGGGCGACATGTTAGTAACCCCTCCGTATGGAGGGGTGAACGAACGGGTACGGATGGCAAACGGGGGAAGGCAATGGCAAACCACCCCTTATCTTCTACCAAGAAAACAGTTATGATGTATTCAAGAAGTAAAGCAACGATTGTCGCCAAAGGTGAGACCCTCAGGCCTGAGGGTGCCTTAATGGCTACTGGGGAAGAGCACATTGACGAGTCGGGAGCTTCGGGTTCGAATGAAGCCACAGGACTAAAGCCGGAAGGACGTCCAGCGGCGGATATGGCCAGGAAGCAAAGACTTGACATGAGCTGCAAAAAATCTATGAAGGTCGGAACGTGGAATGTCAGAAGCATGCAGAGTGGGAAGATGGACATCATTCAAAAAGAGATGGGAAGGATGGATATAGCGATACTGGGATTATGTGAGACCAGATGGAAGGGAAAAGGACACTTCAGATGGAACGGTTTTAAGATAGTAATGTCGGGGCAGGAGGAGAGGGGGAGGAATGGAGTTGCAATCATGTGCGATAGGAAGAGCGCTGATGCGATAATGGGGTATAATACAGTGAGTGACAGAGTACTGAGTGTAAGATTTAGGGGAGGAAGGATCAATACGACAATCATACAGGTTTATGCCCCTACAGCGATGGCGGCAGAGGAGGAACAAGAAGCTTTCTACTTAGACCTGCAAGGGACAATTGACACAACACCGAGGGGAGACATACTGGTGATTATGGGTGACTTCAATGCGAAAGTTGGTGAGGACAGAAGTGGATGGGAAGAAGTAGTGGGTAAGTACGGACTGGGTGTACGAAACGAGGCAGGGGAGAGAATGCTGGAGTTCTGCGATTCCAATGAACTACGAATAATGAACACATGGTTCGAACAACCGAAAAGAAGACTTTATACATGGACGACGCCGGATGGAAAACACAGGAATCAGATCGACTACGTGTTGGTGAACAAAAGATGGAAGAGCACGATAAAAGATGTAAGAACAAGACCGGGGGCGGATTGCGGAACAGACCACGAGATAATAGTGGCTACATTACAGCTAAAGTTGAAGAAGTTGAAGAGAGGCAAAAGACTGACCAGTTTCGATTGCAAAGGCATAACACCAGAATACAGGGTGGAGATAATGAATAGGTTTGAGATCTTAGAGAGAGACGATACAACGGAAGAGGAGGATGCAAACAAGCTATGGACAAAGATGAAAACTGCGATTCAGGAGGCGGCGGAGAAACATGTACCAAAGAAAACGTCAAGGAAAATTACACCATGGCTATCCAAAGAGGCCATTGAGGTGGCAATGGAAAGGAGAGTAGCAAAAAAGGAAGGGAATAGGGATAGGGTAAAAACATTGAATAAGGCCTTCCAAAGGAAGGCAAGGGAGGATAAGGAAAACCATCTCAAGGAAATGTGCAAGGAGATGGAGGAAGAAGGGAGGAAAGGAAGAACTAAAGAACTGTTCGCAAAGATAAAGGAAATAACAAAGACAGCAGGCCCTAGAATGGGATCACTCAAGACAAAGGATGGGAAGATAATAGGAGACGAGGAGGAGATGAAGGCAAGGTGGAGAGAGTATACGGAAGAGCTGTACAAGGAGGACGAACGTGTCGTGAAGGAAAACATCAAAATAGAGGAAGTTGAAAACGAACCAGAGATATTGGAGGCAGAGGTGGAGTGGGCGATAAAACAGTTAAAGGACAACAAAGCGCCAGGACACGATGGAATACCTATAGAACTGGTAAAAGCGGGAGATGAAGCAGTGGTGAGGACTATTACAAAGCTATGCAATCAAATCTGGAGAACTGGGGAGTGGCCGGAGGATTGGAAAAGGTCAGTGTTCATACCAATATTCAAGAAAGGAGACGCGAGAGAGTGTGGAAATTATCGAACGATAGCGATGATATCGCACACGAGCAAAATACTACTCAAAATAATCCACAAAAGAATGGAGAAGACAATTGAAAGAGAATTACCAGCCAACCAAGCGGGATTCAGGAAGGCGCGTGGAACGCGTGATCACATCGCCAATATAAGGTGGATTATGGAGAGACAGAGGGAGTACGGGCAAGAGGTGCATATGTGTTTTATAGACTACAGCAAGGCGTTTGATTGCATAGACCATACACTACTGTGGAGGACACTAATCGAGATGGGAATTCCGAAGCATCTGGTTAAACTACTGAAAGGCCTTTACGTGGATCAAGAGGCGGTTATAAGAACTGAATATGGAGACACAGAGAAATTTAAAATAAGGAAAGGAGTGAGGCAGGGGTGCATTTTGTCCCCTTTCCTGTTCAATCTGTATGCCGAGAGAATTATGAGGAGGGCTGGATTGGAGGAGGCAACAGAGGGGGTAAGGATAGCGGGGAAAATACTGAATAATTTGAGGTACGCTGATGATACGACATTATTGGCGGGTAAGAAGGACGACCTGGCCGAGTTAATAAGAAGAGTCAGGATGGAAAGCGAAAAGGCGGGACTATACTTCAATGTAAAGAAAACAAAAGTTATGACAACTGCAACATGGGAAAACTTTGAGGTGGATGGAGAAACGATAGAGGTAGTATCGAGCTTCACATTCCTGGGATCTATGTTAGAGAAGGAGGGAAGATGTGATATGGAAATAAGGCGGAGGGTATCAATGGGAAAAACGGCAATGAACGGTCTGGGAAATATTTGGAAAGATACAGGGCCTACTACGCCATGGGGGGATGGAAGCAGACTGCTTCCAATTTGGGCCAGGGGGGGAAAGGTTTTCCCCCCCCTAATGATAAAGTTGAGTATAGAAGATTTCCTTTTGAACATTTTCCCCCGGTATTCTCCAGCATCTGTCATGGACTTCCTCCAGGTAAATATCCCCCGAACAATCCCCTCCCCGTCATAACAGAGGGTAAATCTTCATTTAATTTGACTTTTGCTTAACACTCACATAAATTTGTCCTTGCGCTTCCATCACATTCGCACCCATCAGGGCTTGCCACATGGGGGGGGAGAGTAAGTAGCCAGATCCAACTTGTGCCAGAGGGAAATCCCCCCTAATGATAGATGGGCATAAGCAATTTTCTTCTGGACTCCCTCTGTTCTACTCCTCCCCGCACACCCACGAAAATTCCCCTTGAACGTTCATCCCGCAATCTCAAGGGTAGATATTCATCTAGTATGACCTTTGCTGAATGCTGGACCTTTTCAAACTTCACAGGACTACTACAGTGTTTAACGCACTGCTAACCCATAATGAGAAATTTTAAAATGTTACCAATATATTGTGCAAATAAAAAATAAAAAAATCATGGGGAGGCGACATTTTATGATATCCTAAACCACGTTTCTGAGCATTAATTCATGAGCAATTTTGTGAAGACGACAGCTTTAAGAGGTACAATTACAGCGTGCAAATCCAAAAAAGTGAAATTTTCATGACTTCATCATTCATAAACAGCTAGCAAAAAAGAGCCTAAAACACTAGTCGATGACAACAGCAAAAATGCGTTGGTTTCTGGGGCTCCACCCCACACCCCGCTGGGGGAGCTCACGACGCTCCCTCAGAACCCCTAGTCGCTTTGGGCTTCGTGCCTTCGGCACTCGCAGCTTCGTGCCTTCGACGCTTGCAATATAGACAAAAAGTTTCTGTTCGGGGGGGGAATGCTTCCACCTCTCACGGGGGGATAGTAGGCCCTGGAAAGATAAATATGTGAGCAGGGAAACAAAGAAAAGACTGGTAAGAGCACTGATCTTCCCGGTCGTCCTATATGGATGCGAAACATGGACAAAGACACTGGATATGGAAAAGAAAATCAACGCGTGCGAGATGTGGATTTGGAGAAAAATGTTAAGGATTTCATGGACGGAGAAGAGAACTAACGAATCGGTGCGTGAGGAGCTCGGAATAGAGAGAGATTAGACACTACAGCAAACAGCGACTTGGAGGAAATTGAGCTACTTCGGCCATGTGATGAGATCTAGGCCTAACGGTTTGGAGAAGGAGCTGATG
Source organism: Lumbricus terrestris (assembly GCA_949752735.1). Lineage (NCBI taxonomy): Eukaryota > Metazoa > Annelida > Clitellata > Crassiclitellata > Lumbricidae > Lumbricus > Lumbricus terrestris. Next base: position 14,099,676 of record OX457040.1, on the reverse strand, counting down.
ACGGCATGCGGTGAGGGAAGGAGGAGACGCGGAAGACCAAGGAAGAGATGGTTGGATGAGGTACAGGAAAAGTCTGGCATGAACCTGGAGGAGCTGAGAGAGGCAACAAGAGAGAGGGGACACTGGAGAGGATACATCAAGAATATCGCCAGAGCTCCAAGAGCTGACGGCACCAGGTGACCAGGTGATAAGATGTTTTTGGGTCTAGCGCCTCGCTACCTTTGTGATCTTATTAGGAAGCCTTTCTCTGCTACTGTTGGACGTCCTCTCGGCTCTTTAGACCGTCATGATCTTCTTGTACCACGATCTCGGACTGCCACAGCCCAACATCGCGCCTTTGCCTTTGTCTGCCCTTTACTGTGGAATGGCGTTCCTCCTATTATTCGTTCCCAGATTCTATCTGGAGGCTTTACTTTTTCTGCCCGTTGTCTTAAGACTTTTCTTTTTCCAGGAGTTCTTCGCACTGGGAGCGCCTCTGATTAGGTTGTACTGTGAGAGGCGCTTTATAAATCCCAAAATAGAATAGAATAGAATAGAATAGAATGTCTGTGAGAACTGAAATCATGATCAATTTTTGTCAAGATGGCAGCTAAAAAAATATTACAGAGCAGTGGGCAAATCCAAAAAATTCTAAGCATGCAATTGAAGGTGGACACTGAATTAGTCTTGAAACATTGAAAAAAAATTGCAATTTTATCAAGATTACAGTACTAGGCTACAGTGTTAAAATTATACCCCGCAGTCGATCGAGTTGATCGATCGAGTCGATCATAACTCGGCCAAGTCGAGTCGATCGAAAAATCGTCGACTCGATCGACTTACAAGTCGAGTCGATCGTGAGTCTTGCCAAGTCGAGTCGATCGAAAAATCGTCGACTCGATCGACTTGCAAGTCGAGTCGATCGTAAGTTTTGCCAAGTCGAGTCGATCGAAAAATCGTCGACTTGCAAGTCGAGTCGATCGCTGTTTCATCGACTTGACTCGACTTAGAAATATTTTACTTAGTAAATATTTTACTTATTCTACTATTTCTTGAAGACTCAAAGTGACCTATAGCTTAATGACGTAATTCAGTTTTTGCACATAAGCTCAGCAAATGAACCTTTTGGCAGTGTTGGCGATTTCGTGTTAGTGGTACTGTTGAAGTTGACTATAGACGCACGATTTAGATTTGAATTGAACGAGTACAGGGACGGATAGCCTACAGAAATTTTAGAAGGGAGGCCAAAACTTTGGGTCTGGAGCCGACAAAATTCCGCCGAAAATATTTTAGTCGTTCGCACAAAAACTTCTAAAAACACGTGGCAACTCAGGTTATATAAAATCTGATAACTTTTTAGTCATGTGCTACTTTCTCATCTTCCTGTTCCCGTTGCATTGATTCACCGCTTTCTGAAACCTGATGGGGTAGGGGTACTTCTATGCAAATCTCTTAATTGAGTGGTGGCATGGCCGGATTGCCTCCATTGGATCCACTCCTGAATGAGCATGATACAGATATACTATTTTGGACCTGTATATATGTAGATGTTAGCTTTAAGAATATAAAACGGGGCCCTTTTATGACGTCACTTCGATTATGATACAATTCTGCAATTAATTAAGTTCACTGAGAAACGAAATTAGGCCTATTGTGACGTCACTTTGATCTGGATACATATCATACAATTTCATTAATTTTTTGAGAATACAAAACTAGGTCTTTGCTTATTGTAACGTTATAACTCTGATTATTTTACTATTATATTACAAGCTCACTTCGAGAATGAAAAAAACTAGGCCTATTGTGACGTCACGTCGATTATGATACAAAATGCACTATTATAGAGGTGCATTTTGAGAATAAAAAACAAGGCCTATTTTGACGTCACTTCGATTATGATGCAAATGTACTAGGCCTATTATAGAAGTTCATTCTGAGAATATAAACAAGGCCTATTGTGACGTCACTTTGATTATGATACAAATGTACTATTATAAAACTGCATTTAGAGAATATAAACAAGACCTATTGTGACATTACTTCAATTATTAAACAGATCTACTAGTATATTATGTTCATTTTGCGAATATAAAACGGGGCCTTTTATGACGGCACTTTGATTATCATACAACTATACTATCAAACAAGTTCACTGAGAAAACGAAATTAGGTCTATTGTAGCGTCATTTCGATTATGATACAGGTCTTCTGTCATATTATTTCATTTTTATAATTACAACACTGGTTTAAACGCAACATCGCTCTGATTAATTATGAAGCAAATCTATTATTATACGTCTAGCACGAGAATATAAAAACTAGGCCCATTTTGACGTCACTTCGATCATGACACAGACCTATTATAAAAGAAGTTCATTTTGAGAATAAATTAGGCCTATTTCGACTAACTTCGATCATGATACAGACCTACTATTAAAGAAGTTCATTTTGAGAATTGTGACTAACTTCGATTGTGATACAGATCTACTAATATATCATTATATATATTATTGCAGAAGTGCATTTTGAGAGTATAACTGGGTCTACTGTGACGTCACTTCGATTATACAGATCTACCGTAATAATTATTGATTTTCATTAACAAAATCTAAAACGAGGCCTAATGTGACGTTACTACGATTACAGTGCAAATCTACTATAAATTCACTGAGAATACGAAATTAGGCTTATTGTTACGTCACACAGATTATGACACAGATCTACTATCGTATAATTTCATTTTGAGATCACATAACTGCAGAGGTGAGCAAGAGACAAAACTAGGCCAAGTCGACGCGAAGTCGATCGAGTCGATCGTTGGCCGAGCCAAGTCGATCGAGTCGTCGAGAGGTCGGCGAGTCGACGAAGTCGATCGAGTCGATCGTCGGCCGAGCCGAGTCGATCGAGTCGTCGAGAGGTCGGCGAGTCGACGAAGTCGATCGAGTCGATCGTCGTGCGAGCCAAGTCGATCGTAGCCCACGACTCGATCGACTGCGGGGTATAGTTAAAATTCAAGTATTTTAAACAATTGAGAGGGGAAATTTATTGAAGTCTTAAACCACAACTTTCAGCACTGAAATGATTAGCAATTTCGCCACAATGACAGTCTGAAATGCTACCATTGTATTGTAGAAATTTGAACAAAAGTTGCCAATGTCACATCCTCTTCCCATCGCTCGACTCATTAAAAAAGAACACAAATAAAGTGTCTTAAATTGATAGCCTTCAAAAACGAATCAACGTGTTGAAACGAGTGTTTAAAAGAACTATAGGTCCTAGGCCTACTGATCAATTTTCAGAGTAGCCTATCATTTTTCTATGGTTCTATGTTTGCACTTTACAGCATGAAATAAGAAACTATAACTTTTTATTTGTGATGACATATTTTCGGCGGAATAGATGAAACCCAAAAAATAAGCCGATGCGCCATTCAGATACTAAACATCCTAACTATGCCGGAAAGCATGTCCAGTATTTTGAAGAACAAAGCTGATGACGCCAAGAAGGTACACCTCAGACAGAGGGCTTGGGAAGTTCTAACAGCAAGACATGGTGGCTGTTTGAAGTTTCACAGTCGAACAGAATCATTATAAAAACTTCAACTTCACAATACCGAATAGGTTCTAGAGTCGCAAGACCTGGTAACATCCAACAATTGCCAAGAGCAGTTTTCAAAATATGAGAGTGGAAATGCATAACAATGGACAACGGCAAAAAGGCAGTGACTCAATCAATTTTGCTGTTGGGGGTCGTCAACTTGGAGGAAATTGAGCTACTTCGGCCATGTGATGAGATCTAACGGTTTGGAAAAAGAGTTGTTGACGGCATGCGATGAGGGAAGGAGAAGACGCGGAAGACCAAGGAAGAGATGGTTGGATGAGGTGCAGGAAAAGTCTGGCATGAGCCTGGAGGAGCCAAGAAAGGCGACAAGAGAGAGGAGACACTGGAGAGGATACATCACGACTGTCGCCAGAGCTCCAAGAGCTGACGGCACCAGGTGACCAGATGAGACCTAGATGAGGAAAGCCAATATCCGAACAGGTGTATCGACGTCGTATAGCAGATGGGTGTTTCTTTAGAGCAGCTGTCCTGGTCAACCCTGGAGCTTTCTTGGAGCTTTTCTAAAATGGCGGGCATTTTAATGCGAAACGTTCTTAATAAGATGTCATAAATAGCCTATATTGTTTAATGCAATATACTCCAAAGTGGCAAAATTCAGTTTATAGCAAAGGAATATAATTGCTCGCTTGTTTAGGCCTACGTGTGGTACATGGACGACCTCTCTGGCAAGCCGAGGTCAGAACACAGTCGAAATGACTAACACTTTGTATCCAGGCTATGTCTGTCCTTCACGCTTGCTTACACCATTGCTCAACATGTTGTTGCTCTTACTCTTCTTCAGCTTCTTCTTCAATACATGTCATGACATCATGTTTGCTTGTATATGTGCACTTGTTATAGCGCCCCTTCAAGCTCTCTGCCCTACTCAGAGGCGTTCCCGACTACAGCGCGGACACTGCATCGGAGTTTCACGCCGAAGCGTTGAGCAATTGCGAGTGAAGGACTTGCCAAAGGTCCCTACTCGGCTACTTGAGGTGGATTCGCACCTGCAACCCTCCGGCTGCAAGGTGACGAACATACCCACTACACCACCGCGCCCGACATAATATACATAATATACTGCTTCCTTGTAAAGAGCATACAATACATCGACATTAGAGGACTGACATGTTTTTGGATGCATTGCCCAACATTGAATCATTTTGAGCATCGCAATGGTATTTGTAGCCATTATCATGGATTCATTGAAAGTAGCCTAGACCTAATAAGCTACTTTTCCGCAAACATGTATGGGGGGCCCGGTAGAGTAATGGTTAACACGCTGGCCAAGAGTGCGAGAGGTAGTGAGTTCGAGCCCCCGTTGGGCGGATTTGCTTTGTAGGCTGCCATTGGCGCCGTGTAATTACAAAGCTGTCTGTTCAGTTGGTAGTTAAGTTTAATTAAGATTACTGCATAACTTGTAAATGTAAAGCGCAGTGCGTCTTGCAGGCGTTTAATTAAAGAAAAGATATTATTATTATTATTATTATTATTATTATAAAAGCAGTCTAACAGTTCAAAAATGATAATCGATTCTCTTTGCGGACTTATGAAGCGTCTTGTAATACTAATTAATCAGAGACGTCTCCAAAGCTAGGAATCCATGAAAGCAGAAAGTTTAACCCTATGACGCACACCTGGGGTCTATTGGACCACAGAGGTGCGAAACTTTGAATATCTCTATTGCTCTAAATACTAAACATCTGAAATAATTCAAATTCCTCAAAAATTCATCCCCCTACATGTACGAAAAAGTTGGGAGACTGTAGCGTCCTGGGTTCAATGGGGAAAAATTGGGTAAGACACCTAGGGCACATTTAGCATACCTGGGGTCCAACGGACCCCAGGCTTCAGCATTGATAGGTCCATGGTGCATCGACTATAGCATAATGGGAACAGGACATACCATTCGGCCCATAACCCCTACCATTGCCCCCACAGCTGCCCCCAGCCCTTACCCCCATTGAGACATCACACCCTGCCCCGCCATTACCCCCATCCGTCGATTTACATCCGTCAGTGTATGTATGTATATATGCAAGGTATGTATATATGAAATGTATATATATGTATGTATGTATGTATGTATGTATGTATGTATGTATGTATGTATGTATGTATGTATGTATGTATGTATGTATGTATGTATGTATGTGTGTGTATGTATGTATGTATGTATGTATTTATGTATGTATTTATGTATGTATGTATGTATGTATGTATGTATGTATGTATGTATGTATGCATGCATGCATGTGTGTATGTATGTATGTATGTATGTATGTATGTATGTATGTATGTATGTATGTATGTATGTATGTATGTATGTATGTATACCTATGCATGTGTATATGTATGAATGTGTGAATATATGTATTGTATATGCGTGTGTGTATGTATGTACGTATGTACGTATGTACGTATGTACGTATGTACGTATGTATGTATGTATGTATGTATGTATGTATGTATGTATGTATGTATGTATGTATGTATGAATGTATGCATGAATGCATGTATGTATGTATGTATGTATGTATGCATGTATGTATGACTTGTATGTATTTATGTATGTATGTATGTATGTATGTACGTATGTATGTATGTACGTATGTATGTACTATGTATGTATGTATGTATGTATGTACGTACGTACGTATGTATGTCTGTATGTGTGTATGCACGTACGTACGTACGTACGTATGTATGTGTGTATGTATGTATATATGCATGTATGTATGCATGTATGCATAATTGCATATATGTACGTACGTACATACATACAAACATACATACATACACACATACTACGCATTTGTACATGCAAACATGCATAAGCTTACATTCATAGACATTACACATGCAATCATACCTTCATAGATTACATAAGTACACTCATTATATACACGGATAAATATACAAAAATAAAAGCACATGCATGCATGCATACATGCATGCATGCATGCATACATACATACATACATACATACATTCATACTTACATACAAATGGCATCCCGTAATTTTTGCTACGCCACTGGTAAAAATGATTGAGCAATTTACAAATCCTCGGTAGGAAAATTTTATGAAAAAATCACTATTGTCAGACATTTTATTTTTATTTTGAGCACTTCCGGTTTTGAAAAGACAGATTATTTAGTATGACAATTTAGCCTCACATTCCCTCTATAAAATGGTATAATGTTTTTATCTTTATTATAAATGAGGGATAAGATAATATAGTCGATAACCTAAGTGGGTGGTTTCCACACCCCCTCTTGGTACCTTGGGTTTATAGGGTATAACATTTGAACGGTATGGGGTATCATCACAAATCTTACATCAAAATGTGTGCAAATGAACCCCCTAAAATAACCTAAAATGTCAAAATTTTATTCCGTATGAAAGAAGTTTGATTTTGAAAGAAACCTAAAAATTGATGAAAAACACCTCTTTTGGTAGTCCTAGGGTTAATTTTAGGCCCATATATTTTGACCCAAACATGTTTCATGAGTGCTTGTGCTATGTACAACATATATTATAGTCATTCATTCCAAAGTTCTGTCTAATTGATATCATTTCAACCCATGTTATCGGTGGGGTCCATTGGACTCCAGGTGTGCTAAATGCGTTGGCGCGGAAGGTGTGCGTCATAGGGCTAAAGAGAATGGACAGAATATAGTATAAAGCGACTCGATAAGGTCTCTGCATATTACATGTAAGGTATAAGGAAGAAGATCCACCCCTTTATTTATTTTAAAATCATCAACCAGGGCGATTCGTCACAAACGACTGGAACTCTCCAACGGACATTGCAGAAGAGATACTTTGCTAGAAATAGCTTTTAACAGCCGACTGGAATGTTGAAAATTATTACCGGAGTTCGTCCACGACACTCAGTAGAGCTGCGACGAATAGAAACGACCGCATTTCTACACAAGCAATTCTTAAGTCAACCACCAGTTCTACACAGGCAACGGTTTACAAGTAAGACCTTCGTATGAGAAGCAATCTGCGGTTGGAGCTCACAGCTACAGTGTCTTATATCATGATCCAGACGCTACTTTGCCTGGCTGAATAGGAGCGTTGATGGACAGGTCATAAAAGTTACGTCAACACACGTGCGACGACTTCGGTTCGTTGAACCTACAGCAACATAAAATTCGTCGCTGCTGTTGGCAATAACCTGGTGGTTCGCTGAACCTACAGCAACATAAAATTCGTCGCTGTTGTTGGCAATAACCTGGTGGTTCGCTGAACTTACAGCAACATAAAATTCGTCGCTGCTGTTGGCAATAACCTGGTGGTTCGCTGAACCTCATCTGGTCACCTGGTTCCGTCAGCTCTTGGAACTCTGGCGACAGTTTTGATGTATCCTCTCCAGTGTCTCCTCTCTCTTGTTGCCTACAGCAACATACAATTCGTCGCTGTTTTTGGCAATAAGCTGTTGGTTCGTTGAACCTACAGCAACATAGAATTATTCGTCGCTGTTGTTGACACTACAAATGGTTGGTGAAAATCGATCGCTAATAACAACAATAAGAGAAAGACAAAAGAACTGGGTTGGGCACGTGTTAAGAGGAGACTCCCTCCTGAAAGAAACCATAGAAGGGAGAATGGAAGGAAAGAGAGGGAGAGGAAGACCGCGGCAAATGATGCTCGGAAGGATTATGGTCAATGGATACAGCAAACTGAAGGAAAAGGCACAGCACAGAGAGGAGTGGCGTCATTGGAGGTTGGAACCTGCCGAAGGGCAGAGAACCTAAAGAAGAAGAGAAGTTGTTGACAATAACCTGTTGGTTTGGTGATTGCAGTGCTGATCGTGACTCCGTTTTCTACGCAGAAAATTATTTGGTACATTGTATCATAGAAGAAGTAGGCCTAATTTTAAATTATAAAGTCGAAAGTGTCACAGAAATCGGCACTATTAGGCCTACCTACACTTCGATCTGTACGGTTGACAACTTCATGATAAATTATGTTTTTGTGCATTAGGTGGATATTTAGTATTGTTATTCAATGCTGATATTCGTGAAGTTGCGGGAAATATTAATTATTGCTTTATTTCTTAACACAGGTATACAGAGCAGCAATACTTAAACAAACCCTTACGTCGCACAAGCGTGAAGGTAGAGTTTTGGCTATACAGTAGATCTTTATTCAGTTGAATATTACAATTCGAACAAACTAATGTCGACTGCCAATAAAACGGATACTGGTAGAGACATTTCGGCGTCTAAAATTATATGATACATACAAATCGGAAGAATGTTAGGCTATTATAGTTAGCTTATCTAAAATCTAAATGGGTCGATATGTTAGTGGGATATGGTAGTGGGATATGTTAGTAGGATATGTTAGTGGGATATGTTAGTGGGGTATGTTAGCGGGATATGTTGTGGGATATATATGTTAGTGGGATATGTTGGTGGGATGTGTTAGTAAGATATTGAGTGGGGTATGTTAGTGGGATATGTTAGTAGGATGTGTTAGTGGGATATGTTAGTGGATATTTTGGTGGGATATGCTAGTGGGATATGATAGTGGGATATGTCAGTGGGATATGTTGGTGGGATATATATGTTAGTGGGATATGTTGGTGGGATATATATGTTAGTGGGATATTTTGGTGGGATATGCTAGTGAGATATGATAGTGGGATATGTTAGTGGGATATGTTAGTGAGGCATGTTAGTGGGATATGTTAGTGGAATTTGTTAGTGGGATATGTTAGTGGGATAGATTGGTATAATATGTTAGTGGAGCGATCGACAGCATTAGTAATAGCATACTTCAGAAAGAAATAATATTATGTGTTGTGAATAACGCGGACAGAAAAAGTCAACAGTTGACTCCTTTGCAGTGGAATAAATTTGCAATAAACACCTTATGCACCAGTCGAACTTAGCACACAAAACCAGATTTCCCTGTCTGGCTGAACCGAGTTTATGTCATGTTTATGACGCACGCATGCACGCATATATATATATATATAGACGTCTATATAACCATAACCATAACCATAATATATAGGCCTATATATGCGCGCATGCGTATAATGTTATATATACACAAGTAGTGGGGGTAGTACCACTATCAGGACTTCGACCAATAGGAAGCGGCCTATTTGTCCCTTCCTCCCTCCATTTCTCAATCTATTGAATCTTGTAATACAGTGTATTTTAAAACATTGAAACGCTAAGTATTAATGAAAATACGAACATTGTAGCTATAAGGCACAATTTTTATCCTTCCATACCACATCCTCCCTCCCTCCCTCCCTCCATCACTCCCTCCCTCCTGTCTCATTCCATTGGAGTGCGAATTACTTGGTATTTTCAAACAGTGAAACGCTAAGTATTAATGAGAATACGAACATGTCCCGCATGGGTCCCTGCATGTTTGACCAATTGACCATGTAAGATCGGTGTCTATGCGTTCATGGCGCTACTTAAAATCAAAATCACCAAACGAATCAATTGCATTTGATATTAACACATGCAACACAACTCACTCATAGAATAAACTGGAATGTTGTAAGAAATTAAGCAATTAATGAGACAGCTAAATTACAGTGATATAGGCCTAGCTGCAGTGATTTCACTATGGTTTTAAAACCTATGACGTTGCAGGCTTATTTATAGCACTTAGTAGCAATACTTAAGAAAGTGTCATATGGCATTAAAGTTTTCTTGCCTTTTTGTTCGGCTAATTTGTCAATTATCCTGGTTCATGATCTACACAATGTTTCGTACCGGTAGGCTACTACTTAAAATTGAGTTCAGCCATGCATTGCATATTCACTGCAAGTATAAAAATAAAGCCAAATGCACGATTACTTAGGACCCTGATAGACACCTGCTCAATTTTCTTTCAGTAGCGGCGCTAGGGGGAGGGCCCGGGGGCTAAGCCCCTCTTAAAAAGGCCATCCATCTTTTCCCCATGTAAAAATGAAATATTTACACGATTAACCCTCTTTAGCCTCCCCCCCCCCAAATTAGCCGTAGAGGTATGCACGGTTTGCCAGACAGTTTGGCGGATATGAAAAAGGACCGTTTTCCAAGATTTCGACCAAATGACTAAAGAAAAGGTCGTCAGAAATTTTGGCGACTGAATACGAAAAATTTTCTTCCTCAAATTCAGCCCGCCCACAACTGAAATCCTGGCGCCGCCACTGTTTTGTTTTTCCTGATTTGGGGGGTGAGATTTGAGAGGAATTGAGACTATTATTACAAATGTTGAGAAATAACGGACCCAGGATATATGATCCATGTGGAGTTTAGCTGTGAAAAAGCGGAAAAAATTATCAATGTGGCCCTTAGAAAGACAATTCCACTACGCCCCCAGTTTTCACTCTGTTTGAGAACCTCCACTTTGAGAGAGATGTCAGGTCACTACCTTTGCCTATCCAGCAGACTACCGGAATGCTTGACCAAGTATGTGACAAGTTTGAAGATTCTGCAGTGCATCGTTTAAATACATTACACGAACATTCCAGATAGACGGACATAACATCACACGTATCCTAAACGATAGCAGAGTATGCACAGTGCACACTCTTGCCAATTGCGTAGAAAGAGAATAAACGAAGTGAAAACTTTTGCCGGTATGAGTCGCTTCATGTTCTAAACTTATAGGCTAACTGTATTACCTCTATACTAAGACCAAAATATTGTTCGCACACTTACGTCACTTATAGTAATTAAGACTTGAGACAAAAACAACAAGTTAAAGGCGTTCAGTAGTTTGCCTGTCAACACGGTGGTTGGCAGGCGTCAGTAAAGTAGGCCTGACGAAATAATGAAGATGCGTTCACAAAAACTACATCTGTCACAAAATAATGTGAATTATTAATTAGGATAGATTACAAATTTAACAATCTTTGTGGGCCCATCGAGGTCGTGGACCCGTGTGCTTTGCACACATTGCACACATGGTAGCTACGCCACTGAGAAAAACTACAATGCCACAACAGTGTCTTAAGTTGGCCAACTATTAACCTACTGTAAATTGTAAGTGGAGTAGTCTGGAACGTGATGCGTTTTAAATTCGATTGAGAAATCACAGCAGCCATCATAGGCCTAACAGTCTAACGCTGTAATTTATCAGTCTCATTCCTGCATAACTCCTGTTCATTCTGTTAGTGAGTTTCATTGTAGGCCTTTGTGTTAATAGCAAATGCAGTTATTAGTATTGGTGATCTTGATGCACAACGCAAGGATACCGGCCGTACACGGCCAAACAGTGAGCCATGCGCTAGCTACGCCATTGCAAATCGACACGTCAAAATAGACAATCTATGACCTTCGCTGTCTGCTCTGCATATACCAGAGACCCTGTTTGAGAACAATAAATTAAATTAAAATGAATTGAATAAAGTTATTAGCACAGCTATTCCTTTCGGAAGTAAGCTACCAAGTGAATTATTGAGGATGTCTGACGATCGATCCTGTATGATATAGCTTATATTATTTATTATCTAAAATGGGCGTGCTGATTTCAAATAGATAAAAGTCCTGATAGCCTATATAACACGCAAACGTAATTTACGACCAGCAGACGATCATGATAGCATCTATTGCTGTTCGACACATTTTTACATGTCATTTATAGCAGGACTTTGTAGGCCAACAGAGCAACTTCGGTCGCATTAATCTTGAAGTTTATAGTTCTTTTGTGTGTCTTTATTGCTGGCACGTGTGCAGTATATACCCTGTGAAAACAAACTATAGCATAGTGAGGCGCGGTGGTGTGGTCGGTATGTTCGTTGCCTTGCAGCCGGAGGGTTGCAGGTTCGAATCCGCCTCAAACCGCCGCGTGGGGACCTTGGACAAGTCCTTCAGTTGCAATTGCTCGGGCGCTTCGGCGTGAAACTTCAATGTGGTGTCCGCGCTGCAGTCGAGAGCGCTTCTGAGTAGTGAACTTGAAGGGGCACTATAACAATCAATCACTAACAATCAATCAATCGTATAACAATCAATCAAGTTCTTCACTTGCAATTGCTCGGTCGCTTCGGCGTGAAACTCCAGTGTGGTGTCCGCGCTGCAGTCGGGAGCGCCTCTGAGTAGTGAGCTTGAAGGGGCGCTATAACAAGTGCACCTAGAAACAAACAATAATGTCATCAAGAAATGAATATTAATTGGTGTTTAGGTCTAAAAAGAAGTGAAGTATTTTGTGTTCAGCCATCAGTACTTAACACCGACCTTGCAGCCCGTCGAGGTCTTCGCACCTCGGAAACGGAGAGGCTTTGGTTCCTCTAGCACGCACTTCTGCCAGACAGCGCCGAGCAATTTCTATTGTGGGTCCCGCTGTCTGTAATGGCCTTCCACTAGCCTTGGGACTTATACCTCAGCTAAATTCACACCGATTTTTATAAGTCGCTCAAATTCTACTTCATTGACTGTGGCTGGGCTGGGAAGCGCCTCTGAGTAAGTTTCTGAAACGTGCGCTATATAAATTCTTGAAATGAGTGAATGACTGAATAATTATCATAGCAGTTGATTCGTCCGCCACCACGTCATTCAAGGACTGTTATTCGGAGACGCTCTTATTCTTTATCCATGCTTGATTAATGTCGCCCTCCTTCTTTATCCATGCGTGGGAATGGCACTGCGAACAGTGGCGGAGTTTTGACATTGACCAGTATATATCGGTCTACCGACTCTAGATGCCTTGGGCTGCCAACATACGATAGAGATTCAAATAATTTCAGTTTGCTATCTCAGGTCTATGTTTTTTAAATAAACAAAGCATTATATAATTACGCAAAAAACAGTCAAGCGTCTTCTTCTTCTTCTACTTTCCCTTCAGGCTAGAGTTATTCCCTCAGGTTCATCCACTTGGATCCGTCTCCTCCACTTGTCTCTGCTTCCGGTGTCTTCTCTCTTCATTTTGAGCATCTTCAGGTCCTGTTGTATCATGTCCTCCCATCTTTCGTCTGTCGTCCCCGGCTGCGTCGACCATATACCATAAAATCATCAAATCAGTCAGGCGTCACATCGATAAACCGTTATATATGCACATCATTTATAATATAGATAAAAATTCAGTCAAGCTTGATATCGATAAACCGTGCTTCTCTTATCTCCAAATATCCGGTCTTGTTTAATCGTATAGGCTGTCATGCTCAACGAGACTGTAAGTCGTTTCATATTAAGACTGCTGAAGAGACGGCTGGCTGTCCATGCTAAAAAGGAGGTCACTCAATATATTGCATAAGAACTCAACAGAATGGAATGGCTTTCCACTAGCCTTGCGACTTATGCCTATATCCCTATTGAGACCCTATTCTGCAGCAACATTCTTGAGACGGATCTCAATCGATATCTCCAAACTTCTAAAGCGCTGCTCGAAAACCAAACTAAGGGCACCAGTCTATTCGCGAGCACTACGTGTAGTCAGAGTGGTTTGTTCAAAAGAGATAAGTCCAAAGGAGGTCGCAGTCCGACTACCAAAAGATATCAGAGGCGGTGTCACGAAATAGAGTATCCCCCGTATTAATTGTATCCCCCCAAATTGAAAAAATTGGAAAAACCGCCTCCGCGTTTATTTTTTGGGCTAATTAATTTTCATCTGTTTTATTTTGAACAATGACACTAACAGGTAGCCTATGTTTATTCCTACTAGATAATTTGTTTTGCCCTGTTTTTGAGAGCACTTAAAACATTTAAAACACTTAAGAACACTCAGAGTCACTAAATAAATTCGAGTTTCCTTGCTTTGAACATTGCTTAAGACAATAAAAACAATTAGAGTCATTTTAAATTTTGATTCGAGCATAAATTGGCAAATAACCTTGGGAAGTTTTTTTGGGTTCCCCCTGCATATAATAAAATTATATATATATATATATATATATATATATATCTGTGTGTTTGTGTGTGTGGGTTTGTGTGTGAGTAATTAGTATGCAAAGGTATGTAATATGTATGCATGTGTGTGGTTATTTGTTTCACTGAGTGATAATACGCCTGTTTACATGCAGTTGATGCAGCGTATGGAAAACTCTTCCAGCAAATATATAATATTATATATATATATATAAAATTATGTGCTGGTCACCTGGTCTAAGGCGGCATTTTTCACATCAGGCAGCCACTGATAGTCTTCACTGCACTGCCATCCGTGAACGAGAAAAATTGTTAACAACCCGTCTTGGTAAACGGACCTGAAACATCATAATAATTGGTTCACAGATGATACACTCAAGCGACATGAGTCTATCGAGTAAAAAAATTAATGGGCGACTTAACTGGTAAAGGATGTTCAAAATAGCAATTAAATGTACATGCTATGACCAGCATGGGGCTGATGCATGGAGTAATCGACTAATTGCTATGGTTAAGTGGCAACACCACATCCGTCTGCATGGTGGCCCGACAAAATGTCGCAGGACAAAATGTCGCCGACAAAATGTCGCGGACAAAATGTCGTGGAGACAATATGTCGCAGGACAAAATGTCGCCGACAAAATGTCGCCGACAAAATGTTGCCGACAAAATGTCGCCGACATAATGTCGCGAGTACCTCAACCTAAATTCTCCCTAAGTGGAATAAATGGCTTCAATTTATCCTAAGTTTGAAGTACCGTATACCGGTACGAGGAGGTAGCGAACCAGGATTAAAGTAGACGGGCGTGAGACAAAGCTTGTCCCTATAAGTGCGTAGTTTATTCGATCTATCCGAAGTTTGAAGCATACCTAGTTAGCGAACCAGGACCTGAGAAAAAGCTTGTAAATAGTACAAATAGCGTTACAAAGTATCAATGGACATGAAAGAGCAAATAAATACGAAAACAACGATCGATGAGAAGAGTAAATAAGAGCAACATTCGATGGCTCTCTTGCGTCGCCAACAGGACCTTGGGGTTCAACCCGCAAAGAAGAAGAAGGTGTACGTTAGAGTGAACGAAGGACTTCGCACTATCGTCACCGAATACGGAAACAGATAACCCATTCAATACTTGGGAGACATTGCAAGAATCCTGAATATCAATTGTTGTATGAACAGTTACAATGCTTTATTAGCATTATTCGTGGACATTAACAGAGACACTGACAGATTCAGTATTAGATTAATTCTAGCTGTAGTTTAACATCATGTAGGCCTATTTATAGTGTGTTAGCACACTATGTAGCTTTGTATTTCTGTTTTTCCCATTCATCACATATACGTTAACACATTTAGTATTAACATCAATGTAGCTGTCTTAGTAACTTCATGTAATGAGAGTTAGTTCTCATAATTTAATTGTTTTTAAATTTTTTGCGGACATTACTCACGGATTTTTTTTGGTTTAATGTGTGCCTGTTGACACTACTAATAACTAGTGCATTCGATTGATTTATTAAATGGTCGATTTGTGCAAGAAAAATGTGTTTTACTAATTAACGATTGCGCCATTTTGTCGGCGACATTTTGTCTTGCGACATTTTGTCTCTGCGACATTTTGTCCGCGACATTTTGTCGGCGACATTTTGTCGTGCGACATTTTGTCATGGAACCGTCTGCATTGTAACGCACTATAGGACTATTGCATGCACACGAAAAGAGGTCATTGAGAAACAAGTAGGCCTACATGGGCTTAAACGACAAGCAATTGTGACAACAATAATGTAACATGGTGCAATTTGTAACTTATATTGACGCTCATAGCATGCAATTGCCATTCACTATCGCAACTCTCGAATCAACATTTGTTCAATTATCTCCTATTAACTGGAGTGAATGCAAGTGACTACTAATAATTCTGTGAGATGATAATGATGATGAGTTTACATGGCAGTAGGCCTAACAAGACTAAGTTGTTACGCAACAATTGTTAACTTCTTAGGGCCTATCTACTTCAAATATTTGGCAAACAATATATTTTTGTTCCGCTTTTATATCATGTTTCATATTGCAATAAATTTAAGATAATAAAAAATTATGTTTATAGCGCTGTATTCAGTCCAAAATCTGGAAGATGTATTGACGTGTGTTTTGACAATACATAATTATATTATAATTAATTTATAATTGTGTGGTTGAGTGAGTTAATGTGTGTGCGTGTGTGTTATCTATTTAATTCAGCAGCAAAGGCATGAAATGGAAACCTATGCTTACGGTATTACATTCCTGGTAATGTTCTGAACAATGTACCGATTCTGACGGGTGTATAGCTTGACGTTCATGCCCATATCTTCGGGGCATTGAGGCAGAGGAAAGCTATCGAAGAGTGGACCATCTTTGTAACATGGTAGACCTGTGCAGCATATTTCACCAGCCCTGCAGTGTCAACAAGATTAGCATGAACAAATACATCAATCACTCGTTTCTAATGATTTCTGATCGCAACAAACTTTTCTTTACGTTTTTATACTTCTCAGAAAAATCCGGGTTTTATTAGGCCTACTTTTTTGTTTTTCATATCTTTATTTACTGTCACTAATTATTTTCCTTAATTTTTATTTTCGTCTGATACATGTATATCTTCAGGCGCTGTCTGCGCAGGCTACTTTCAAGGATTCCGCTAATTCATGCTGGGTCTACTATTCTGCTGTTTTACCTAGTGTTTAGTTCTAATAATAAAGTTGTATTATGCTCCTGCTGATTAAAATCAAACACGGTTTTTAATTTTAAACTGTTGTAGGCCAGGCCACAAGATGCAACAAAATCCAATTACATTTTAATTTGTTGTCGTATTTTGAGCTTTTTATTTTAAAAACGATTTATTTCGTTTTTTATTTGGGTTTTGTCCCAGTAAACATCTATGGCAACAGCAATTTAATAACAGTGACCTGTTCTGTAAGCCTATATCTTGTTCAATGTGTATGTAGGATACGGACGAACCTGGACGAGTTAGAGAATGACATTGCGTGTCCGTTTGGGTAAAGAAGAATTTCATTTATTCATAATATTACACTGAATCTAAATTAATTTTTTTAAATACGTAGGCAGTTGAGAGCGTTCGTTGTTGAATCGTAATCGCAATCTCGAGATTTCTAAAGCGTCCACAAAAGCAAAGTCACGGGAACACGGGAATAGATTATTCACAGGCGCTTAATAAAAAAAGTAGATTGGCAGAGGTCAAGATCCGGAGAATCAGGTCTGCAAGACGGACTAAGAAGTAGGTGGGTGATGTTTCGGCCTCGGCTGAGCTACGGCGCTATATAAATCGTCTTATTATTATTAATAATAATAATAATAATATTATTATTATTATTATTATTATTATTATTATTATTATTATTATTATTATTATTATGAAAACCATCATTTATTTCCAATTCAAACTGTGAAACGCCAACTGGCTGTGCCTGATGAACAGTGAACGCCTAGCAAAACACTAGCATAGTGTGTTAATAGTTTCCCCACAATTGCATAATAATAATATTATTATTATTATTATTATTATTATTATTATTATTATTATTATCAGAGATGAAATGGCGATGAATGTGAGGAGTGGATGAAGAACCAGGATAGGATTTGTGAATAGCGATGTTTTCAGTTTTGAGTGAAAGACCAGCGGGGATATTTCAAGAGGTGAGGCTTGGGTGAGTGACATCGGTGAATCAGATTTTTTTTGTTTTAAAACTAGAGCAAAACTCCGACTCATAATAATACATAGCAACAACGTCCTAAACGACATCTCTGCAGATAAACCAAGAAAGTTTAGCGTAAATTTATTCTCAGGTGAAGCATAGGCCTACACGGTGAGACAATTAATTACGGATGAAGGTAACTAGACCTAATGCTGAAGGAAGTTCAGGAAAGGTAGAATAAGGAAAACTAATTTCCAACAGAATCGCAGGTGTAGACTTGGGCGGAGTTTGGTTTCCGTTCTTGGAGAGGCTAAAGCCTTCCTTAGGGGCTAAGCCCGGGAAAAGCTACCATTTGCACGGTGAAAAAATGAACTTTGAACTTCTTGGGGGGAGCTTAGCCCCCCTAGCCCCTGATAAACTCCGCCTATGACTTCTTTTTCTCTAGAATTATAACTACAAACGAAACGTAAGTTTTATTATTACCAGATTTCATCTGTTAGACGCAGCAGAACCGCAGAAAATATAAATAACCGCATTTTCCCTTCGCAATCAAAATCTTGAGCCAAGCGCTGTTAACTGGAAACTTAGAGTGTGCATCAACGAATGCAAAGCTCTCGGCTGCGAAGAACCGTGTGACTCGATTATTATTGACGAAGCTCTCACTACGTGCAGCTGAAAAGAACCTTTGCTAAAAAGTCATTGAACGACATACTTCGTGATTGGTAAAATAAAAAATGATACTATACACCAGTGGTTCTCGAAGTGGTGGTCCGCGGACCGGCGCCGGTCCGCGGAGACCTGCTCGCCGGTCCGTGAAGTAGTCAAAATAAATTATAAATATTAATTTATATATGTTTCAAATTGTGAAATTATTTGAATTATCATTCAAAATTTATTCAAGCCTCTTCCTCGAATTTAAAAAATACAAATACCAGTGCCTTATTTTAACTTGCCAACTGGCTTTTTAAACAGTTGGTATTTTTATAATTAATTTTCAACCCGTCTATTACTGCAATCAGTTTCGTTTCATTTCTGTTGATTCTTTGGTGTGCGATAGTCAAGTAGGTCTAAATGCTGATCAATCATTAGGTTTGTTCTTACTGGATGTAGGTCTTTTAATTTTATAACATGATATGAAATTATAGATATAAATAAATGTGTTTGTGTGATTTAAAAAATTTGCAAAATGTAAGCAAACCTGTCCAGGCATTTTTTTATATGAAAGAACATTGCTAGTGCGTGGCTGCTCAGACACTCTGAGTGCATAAAATGATAATTCTGAACTGCATGGTTTCCTATGCGAACATCCAAGCTAAAAAGGAATCGACCATTCGCATGAAAATATTCGATCCAAATTTTAAAATGT
Organism: Lumbricus terrestris; assembly: GCA_949752735.1. NCBI lineage: Eukaryota > Metazoa > Annelida > Clitellata > Crassiclitellata > Lumbricidae > Lumbricus > Lumbricus terrestris. Next base: position 14,080,204 of record OX457040.1, on the reverse strand, counting down.
GGTGACATTCTGATTTCCGTGTTTTATTTTGAGCAGGTGTTTCCGTCATTAGCGTAAAATCTTGGTAATGTGTCACTAATCATTATCTGTTTTTACAGATCCTCTTAGATCTATAAACCAACATTAACAAACTTCTAATCTTGTTTGCAACTTTTATTTCAATTTTTTTAAATACAATTACCCGGTAAATGACAATAAAATTGAGAAATAACTGAAATGCTGTTAGGAATATGTTCTAATTAATTAAACAAATCCATAATCACGAATAACCCTCTAATAGTCTTTTTCATAATATTCCTACAGTTCGTTTTTGTTTGCGCATGCCGTTAAAGCTATAGTAGTCCGCGAGCTTCCAACAAAATTATTGCCGGTCCGTGGCCTGCGGCGGTTTGAGAACCACTGCTATACACGATTACACGTCGCTACGGTTGGAAGATTTAATGACCTTTTTGATCAGCGATTGCATTGCCTATTGTGAGTTCTGTGTATGCTGAGTTTCTTGCGTTTCCATATCCACATCGAAAATCAGATTCACTTTTTAGGAATGCAAAATAGACGCTGATCAGTTCAGCATTGAAACTACTTAAGCTTTCTAAGACGACAAGTAATAATTATTTATGTTATTAGTAGCCTACTAGACCTATCAGTGAACCTCGGAAGCCCCACCACAGCACATCTCTTAAAAAAACATTACTTTATAGTTTAGATGTCTTAATTTATTGTGAAAATGACAAGTGTGTTTCTTTCAAACAATGGTGGTTACAGTCGTCTGCTATAATTATGGCTCTTAAAAAAGCCCGTTTAGGCCTAATGAGACTAATCCAAATGCAGCTGAGTGGTGATAATCATTAAAGCAAAGAAGGTTCCCTAAAAGAGCGGCATACTGGGGTGAAGCTTTTTAAATCGGGACCCTGTCAAAGTGTAACAATTGCTCAATAATTAATTGTTCATTTCAGAGAAAGCTGCAGAGGAGTTTGCCGAGAACGGTTATTTTCTTAACACTCACGCCTCTGGTCCGTGTTAGAAGGCAGATGTTGGCCCTATTTATTAGCTTTGTTTGAGCATTGGTTTGAATAGCGTGCAGGATGAGTGAAGCTAATCTTTCGCACCGTAGTTCAATAGTAATGATAGGGCCTACTAAGAGATGATGGCCAGCATGTTAGAAGCAGTAACATAACTTTTTGCTCGCAGTCCCCAGCAGACCCATGAATCTGACAAGGGGTGTCAAAGAGAGCAGGGAACGGCCCCTGTCTATGGACATCGAGGTGCACAAATTATTTCAAACACTATTTTCATATTTAATAACTATGCCGAAGACATGTTAAAACAATTCCGCCGTGTATCTTATAAAATGTATCCACAGCAATATGGCGAAATGGCATTTGTCTCCAGGTAGAAGATCCCTTGCCCGTCAGGTTTGTCGGCATTTGCATCTGCATTGAAGCCCAAGCTTTGAACAGCTTTGCTACTTTCCGTACAAGACACCTATAACAGCAATGTAAGCGAATACAGAGCATTGCATGCATTTGTTATCGTATCAAGTATCAACCAGAGGCAACTCAGAAAGACACACGTAAAGACAGTACGGATTGGCTAATTATAGGCCTATAGACTTCGCTAATCTTCAGAGCAATGATGCGACATAGATTTTCCATGTCGCATTTTTTTAAACATTTCCGCAGACTTTTTTGATAATTATCGAATAGACTCATCTTTTGCATCAATGTTCGCATGTCATTCATTGGTATTTTCCATTTTGCTTCTGCCTGTATTTCATTATCTCTGCCTAACTTTGACGATTACGCCTTGAATATTGTACAATCAATGATCTTCTAGTGATCAATGTTATTCCTTCGTCTGAAACCCAATGTAGGCTATGCTCATCCTAAGCCAATGTATAGCTTATGGCAGCTATAGCAAGGTTAAAAAGACATTAGAAGTTACATGTATGTGGACATTGTGGAGACATCAAGGCCGTAGCTAGGGGGGTGTTTTGGGTGTTTTAACACCCCCCGAAATGGAAAATGTAAAAAATAGTATAATGCATTTACTAGCACATGACGTAAAAATCATGAAATAAAATCACGAAAACAGCCCCCGATGTGAAAAATGTAAAAAAAATAATTGAATGCATTCACTGCCCCATGATGAAAAAACATGAAATTAGGCGGAAAATGGTAAGAAAGCCGTTTCCGATGACCTAAAAAAAAGGCCGTCAGAAATTCTCCGCCAAAGAAACACCCCCCGATATCAAATCCTGGCTACGGCCTTGGGAGACATAGATATTCATAGTCAAATGTTTAACAATAGATTTCGTACCTAATACATAATATCTGCTATTTTATTCAGTGCACTTGGATTACACTGTAGCCTACAAGGCCTACGATAATAAAATGTTGACTCTGTAGTCTGCAGACTGCGTTCTAGCCTTAAACTCTCAAAGTTTCAACCCAAAACCCATAATATCCTCGCGCATTTATTTCATCTGTTGGTTGCATCCGAACTGTCTTGAGCTCCTCGAATGCCTTCAAACTAACTTATCATATCATATGATGTATCTTGCACAGTAATTTTCATTTTACAAATAAACTGACTTATCATATAATATTATAGTATATCTTGCACGATCGCTTTTCATTTACAGCGGCGACCATTGACTGGTGCCCTGAATAATTAATTATAGCGTTGGCGCAATAGAAGTTCTTAGATTAGATAAGAATTCTTACAGGTAAGAGATATTGAGATGCACACTTGTGACGCGATAGAAAACATGGCGTCCGAATCGATTCGTTGAAGTAGACAAAGGCCCGTGCATGATGACAGTTGGTCACTAAGCCGAGACCTAAAATAGGATAAATACAATGGTAGAACAAAAATTAATTACTCCCAGAACAATGAATGTGCAGCTGCATTTAGATTTTATACACCTAAAATAAAATTACAATGTATAATTGTATATATAGGGCTTGTAGGCTATACCTACCTGTCACTGAACCTACATTATATTGTATCAAGGAAGTACAAAATCAAAGGTATCACAGAGAGACCTTGTCTCTATTGGTCCTACTTCTCTGGCATTTTTTAAAACATAAGATGCAAGCCATAGCCTCACACACACAAACAAAGAATGTTTCAGTTTTACGTAGGCTGCTCCAAATCAGAGGCGTTGCAAAACTAATTAAATGTGTCTAAAACTACAGGAACGACGTGATACCCCACTGTCGATTACTGTACAGTGTACACTGTGCATCACAACAATAGTTCAATACGATTCAGTTGACAAGATTAGATTAAATTACATCATAATGACTATATTGGATCAGATTATCGTACATTGCTTTAATATTATGGCTCAGAAAGCGAAATTTAATTCAGCTGATAATTTCTTACTGTGATTTACATTGTTGCTGACCAATATGGGAATCTTTCCTAGCAATGCAATGGCCATTTCCAATGTGCATCCAGGCTGAAGGATTCCTCCGTTGGGGTAGAAGTCAATGTGTCCAACGGGTTTCAACATTCCGTAGATGCGACCGTTTGTATGAATGACATCGACCAGATCAGCACAGAAGGGGTTCAAGCCAGCCCACCAGTCACGGTCCTCAAAGAGCGGACTAGCTGGATCCAATCCTATTATTATGCACAAAAATTTATAACTATATTGAAACCATTGCAAACCCAAAACAAGCGCATCGAATAATAATTCAATTCTAATCCATTGTATTCAAATTCTTCTAACGTGACCTCATTGACCTATTCTATGGCGGGTAATTTAATATCACCGATTATGCTCTTTGTTAACATTGACTAATCTGTTCACAATGTATTTATTGAGATGTAGGCTAATTTATTCTATTTTTTTAATCTTTTTTAATGAAGTCGGTCCGATTTTAACAGAATTGCAAGGAAACAAACACCGCCACTGCACCACCGCGCCCCACAAATCACTCCATAATTTCGAAGGCGCACGGTCATATAAAATCTAAACTGCTGGCTAATATTGTGATTGATGTTTCGACCATGGAGACTCGACATTAATGAGTCACTATCAGGGATGGGCAAATTACAGGGCAACATGTAATTGAATTACAAATTACCAATTACAGGAGAAAATGTAATTGAATTACAAATTACAAATTACTTTTGACTCAGAGCCTCAAATTACAAATTACAAATTACGTAATTTCAATTACATCAATTACAAATTACTTTGGGGCTGAAATCATTGGAATAAAAAACTCAGGCAGGAAGTGCATGCCTTTTTCTTTTTTCTATGTGTATTATTATTAAATTTATTGTGCAAGAAAAATTAATGTCTATTTAAATGTCTTTAAGAAGCAGCAGCTGTTCAAACAATTAAGGCCGTCTGTTGGGCCTTACAGTCATGCCTGTAAAAACTAAAGAGCCTCTATTGCAGACCTGCCAGACCATGGCATTAAATTGTATAAACAATTTGTTAGCAGTTGGCTAGCAATGAAGCACTGCTAGTTCCATTTCTGTCATCTTCTATATGCTGACAGATTTATAAATCGTTTTTGTTTCTGCTGGTCGACTGCACACTAAAACCATAAAGTTCTTCACCTTCCTCTTCTTCTTTAAGACCACTAGAATCTAGATTCTCAAAATTTTGTTCGCTACTGGTGGCATTTTCAGATATTGCTACTAGCAATTCGTATAATTATATTCTTTTAGTTTGATCTGCAATTTGTGCAGGCAGCCAGCATAACTTAAAAAATGGATGAGTCACTGTTGCAAGGATCGCTTGATTCACCAAAGAATCTTAGCATGGTCACATCCAAAGTAATTTGATTTTGAGGAATGTAATTGAAATTACAAATTACAGGGGAAAATGTAATTGAATTACAAATTACAAATTACTTTGATTCAGAGCTGCAAATTACAAATTACCAATTACAATTGTAATTTAAATTACGTAATTTCAATTACTCAATTAAATTAGGCCTACTGCCCATCCCTGGTCACTATCATTTAGAAATAATCAGTGAACTGACCACAAGTTCACAAAAGGGTTTAATTAGTTTAATTAACGATAAAAAGTTACAACGAGTCTTAAGAACATTCGTTTTGTAATATCTTCCTTTAAAATCATCCATGTCTTACCAGTTATCCTTCCAAACTGTCCCTGTTGCCCGGCATGGCCACAGGCGTGCGCTCCTAAGCTGTGTCCCACACAGTACATCAAAGCCCTCGACGATTTTCCCTGGTTAATAATGTTGGTGGAGATGAGGGCAATTTCTCCACCGACGGTTCTCGTGTTGGAAGCCGGTTGAGGGTAATAAATGGACGCCGCTCCATCTTTCCATCCGACTATGATCACATTGTAATTCCCCTGTTGTGAAAATGTACTGTACAGTTCAATCGATAGGCACGACGACTTACGAACCTACGATTGAACAATGGCAGTATTTTGTATGTTCGTTTACATGCGCATTAGCACAAGCATTTTTTGTGTTAACACTACAGGGTGGGCCATAAAAATGTATCCCACTAAGGTTGTTTGCCAATATCTTGGCCAGAAGTAAGAATTTGGAAATGAAATTTTAAAGACAATTCATATCTACACTATGATGGCCAGATTTAATCCCAATATTTCAAACAGAACAAAAGTTATTTCACTTTTAGTGAGGCCAACCACCGTTTCAGTGTTGGACAACAGCAATTAGGCAGAAACGTGCTTTTGCAAGCAGCGAAGAAGGCGAGATGATAATAATTATGAGCCATGCTGCAGAGTTTGAAAGCGACTGAAGAGACTTTGTGAAGTATAATATTATCAAAGAGAAAACTGAGTGTATGTATCTATGCACGTGTGTGAGAGTATGAACGTATGCATGCTTCTTTGGTTCTCTGCCGTCAGGCAGGTTCATATGTCCAATGACGCCACACGTATCTGTTCTGTGCATCCTCCTTTAGTCCTCTGTAGCCGTCCTTTGCCATCATCCAGTCCAGTAGCATTGTTCTTGGTCTTCCTCTTGTATTTTCCCCTCCATTTTTCCTTCTATAATTTCCCTTACTATGATGTCACCCCTCAAGACGTGGCCAATCCAGTTTCTCTGCCGCCTCCGTATTGTCTCCAGCATGCATGCATGTGTTAATGTTTTCAGTGAGTGATCCTCCATCTGTTCAATGCAATTGATGTAGCGTACGGAAAGTGTGGCCATCAATCTTAATTATGGAAAACAGATATATTATACTGGTCACCTGGTCCAAGAAGCCATTTTTCACATCACTCAGCCACTGATAATCTTCACTGTCATGCCATCCGTGAACGAGAAAGATTGTCAGCACCTCTGCTTGGTAAACGGACCTGAAACATCATATTGGTCCACCGAGTAGGCTATAGTCCTACATGTATATGCACTCATGCGATAGCAGCGATACGCGTCTATCGAGTAAAAGAATATGGGGAATTTAACTGGCCATGATGTTATCGAAAAATATTAAGAGCCGGATGGAGAAAACAGATTACGAATGAGCAACTATACAATCGAACTGGAATAAGAGACACTCTGCTGCAAAAAGTAACCTGAAGGAAAATACAACAGTACTGTTTGGACATTATAATGCAGAATGGACGACTCCAGGAAACTCAAGACGTTGGTGTTTAGTATTATGGAAGGGACGAACAAAAGGGGACGTTCCTTCAGAGAATGGAAGGATGACATCGCGGAATGGTGTGGAGACAGATCACTGCAGCAATAGAGCCACATAGCAAGAGAAAGAGACAAATACAAGGAGATGAGCCCATAGACATCAATGATTATGATGATGATGTTGTTCAGTATAGCAATCAAATGTGGAATCAAATGTGCATGTTACTCCCAGCATGAGTGTAAAGCATTTGGCAATCGCTATGGTTAAGTGACAGAACCACAGCCGTCTGCATTGTAACGTTATAGGCCTATTTTGTATTCTGACAAGCCTACCTAATTGAGCAGCAACTGAATGGCATGAAATGGTATGCTTACGGTATTACATTCCTGGTAATGGTCTGCCCAACGTTACGATTCCGATTGGTGTATAACTTGATATTCATGCCCATATCTTCGGGGCATTGAGGCAGAGGAAAGAGAAAGAAGAGTGGACCATCTTTGTAACATGGGAGACCTGTGCAGCATATTTCACCAGCCCTGTGTCAACAAGATTGGCATGAACAAAATAATACATCCATTATTCGTTTCTAATCATTTCTGCAAGCAACAATTGCGATAGAAAGGTTTTTCGTTTTATGATTCTCAGAAAATTCGGTTTGGTTATTCTTTCCCATTTCCCCAGCCGTTTTTATTTGATGTAGGCCTAGACTATCTATTTATTTATTTTATTTTTCGTATCTATTTATTTATAGTCACTAATTATTTTTCTTAGTTTTATTTTCGTCTGATATCCCTTAAGGCTTAAGCGGTCTCCATACTTACAAGGATTCCAGTAATTGATTGTTTAAGTTGGTGTTTGCTAATTTGTGGGGCGCGGTGGTGTAGTGGTGGCGTCGCTGCCTTGAAGCCGGAAGGTTCGAGGTTCGAATCCACCTCGCCGCGTAAGGACCTTGGGCAAGTCCTTCACTCACAATTGCTCAGCGCTTCGGTGTGAAACTCCGATGCAGTGTCCGTTCTGCATTCGGGAGCGCCTCTGAGTAGAGAGCTTGAAGGGGCGCTATAACAAGTGCACATACAAACAATAAAGTTGTGGCATTTTCCTGCTGATTAAAATCAAATTTCGTAAACAAGGGTTCTAAGTTCGAACAGTAGCAGGCCTACAAGATGTGACAAAGTCCATTTATTTTCTTTTGCAGCTTTTTATTTAAAAAAGACGTTGTATTGCATTTTTATTTGCTTTTTCCTTTTAAAATCTATGGCAACAGCAATTCAATAGCAGTGTCCCAACTAGGCCTATGCTGTCTGTATAAGGTGTGCATGTTGACATAAACAAGTTTATTATTTGGTACAACGTCTACTAATACAAAGTCTGTTGTTACGAATAAATCTTTAATATAAAACACGGATGTGTTCCGCTCTGGTAACTTTGCATTGATCGACAAGTGACGTACGAAAGAGACAGATTGCGTGCCTGTTTTTGTAATCCAGAATAAGTTGGGAAAGGCATGGAGACTATGTTCTGAAAAGTTTGTGTTGAAGAAGGGGTACCATAAACATTGACTGGAAAAGTGAAAAACATTTTATATGAAATTAAGTCATATAATTCATCGTCCGTTCATGTAGGCGATCTTTGTTGTGCTGCAGCTTACTGACACTTCTTATGAATCAATGCTGGTGTTGCCAGACTGAAAGACAATGCTTTCTTAAATAATTTGTAGTGTATCCATAATGTCAATTCTCTCGTTCATGCTTTCCATCGTTGGCCCTATTGTTTGATTTGAAATGCTTTGGACACGTCGTGTGTGTTGAGCCTACACCGACATTTTTCGTCTTTTTGACAAGAACTGCATAATAGACAAACCCCGCACAGCAAGCACGATACAGAAATCCTCGACATGCAGATTATAGCCTAATTATTATAGAAGAGATGAGAGGTTATCAAAATACTGTTTTGTAGTATAGACTCGTGAGTGCGGAGTGTCACAATAGCACTAGGTGACAAAAGAGTGGGACCGAAAGGTACCATACAAATAAATATTCATTCGAATGCCGAATCTAACTTAAATTTTAAAATACATAGGATTATATGCATGGCAGTTGAGGTAACTGTTGAAGCCGCAGAGGGTCTTGACGAATGCGGAACAGAACAATTTGGAGCGGCTCGGCAAAATGTCTTGCTCAAATAGAAGCTGGATTGGTGAAAATTTTGTTGCTTAAATAGAAGTTGGATTGATGTGAAGATAATTATTGCGTCAAGAAGTTTGGTTGATGAAAATATTGTTGTCGAAATATAAGATGGATTGATGGAAATGATCCTTGCTTCGATAGAAATTGGCTTTTTCGTTGAGGCACTTGTTGCTAAAATAGAAGCTGGGTTGATGAATATACATATTCCTACATCAATCGGAGATTGATTGATGCAAATAATAATTCTTGACCGCTCCTAATTACTTACCCGCTCCGACATGTCCAACTCCGAATAATTGCCCGCTCCGACATGTCCAACTCCGAATAATTGTCCGCTCCGACATGTCAAACTCCGAATAATTGTCCCCTCCGACATGTCCGACTCTGAATTGTCCACAACATATTGTACGGCTTCGAATTGACAGGTCAATTCGGAGCCAGACAATCTGTAGTGGACAATTCGGAGTCGGACATGTCGAAGTGGACAATAATTCGGAGCCAGCTACCATGCGACTCAAAATAATACAATGTCATAATAGCAACAACGTCTTAATTTAAATGGCATCTCTGCAGATAAACCAAGAAAGTTTAACGTCAGTTTTTTATTAGGTGAAGCACGGCGAGACAAAAATAATGGATGAAGGTAACTAGACCTAAAGCTGAAGGAAGTTGAGGAACGGTAGAATAAGGAAAGTTAATTTTCAACAGAAATCACAGACGTAGGCGTATTATATATAATAGAGTCCTTTTTCTATAGAATTATAACGGCAGACGAAACGTAATATTATTACCAGATTTCATCTGTTATACTCAGCAGAACCGCAGCAAATAGAAATAACCGCATTTTTGCCTTCGCAAGAAAATCTTGAGCCAACCGCTGTTGGCTGGAAACTTATAGACTGCATCAACGAATGCAAAAATTCTCGTCTTCGAAGAACCGTGTGGCTCGATATTATACAGGGTGGGCTATAAAAAGTACCACCCTAAGGTTTTTGCCAATATCTTGGTCAAAAGCATTAATTTTTAAATTAAATTTTTCAGGGTTAAAGGCAGTTCATATTTACGTAGCCTACTACACTACTACAGTGGCCAGGAGAATTTTTGCATTCGTTGATGCAGACTATAAGTTTCCAGCCAACAGCGGTTGGCTCAAGATTTTAAACATGAGACAATGTAGAGGATACATCATGACTGTCGCCAGAGCTCCAAGAGCTGACGGCACCAGGTGACCAGATGACAGTGGCCAGATATCATAAAAATATTTTAAACCGCCCTCTGTTTTTTGATGATTCAAAAACATAACGCAACAAAATCCAAAGACGCGATTTTATAAAGGCATGCGTCAAATAAGCTTAATTGTTATCACATGAACTTGATATTGCCAGATAATCCTTATTATTGATATTGAGAAGGAAACAGCGTACCAGAGTAGCGGCAGTCTCTGTGAGGCTGCATGGAAAGTCACTTAGCAAGATGAAGATCAAGTTGGGAAATGAGGAATGTTTCAGATGAATGATTTTGCTATCACAACAATGAAATTCGAATTTCTAAAAATGAAGATGGCCAAGGTGTCAATGACAGACAAAATGTGTATCCAGTCACTTTAAGAGCAAGGTCCTATAATTGCCGCTTACTCTGGTAAACAGTTAGAGCGTAGAAATTATGAGTTAAATTGAGAATTTTGAAATGAGGCAAAACCGTAGCTAGAGGGTGTTTTGGGTGTTTGAACACCCCCCGAAATGGAAAATGTGAAAAATAATATAATGCATTTACGAGCACTTGAAGAAAAAATCATGAAATAAACCATGAAAACACCCGTTTATTGGGGAAGAAAAATTGGTGACTTTTGTGAAAATTTCGGCCGGATGACTAAAAAGTCATCAGTTTTTTAGGAAAGGAAATTGGTGAGTGAAACATACCCGAAATTAAATCCTGGCTACGGCCTTGAAATGAGCTGTTGATAAAAGTCAATCAAAGTCAATTGCCCTGGTTGCATTGAGAAGAGGCAAATTAGGTAATGACCCACACATATCCGGATTTGAACCCGATGGATTATCAAGTGTGGAGGGTTATGCTGGAGAAATATCCCAATCTGCGACCAAAACCAAGAGCGATAAGAGAATTGGCTCGTCAACTACTTACATGGCAGGAAACACTCAACTCGCTTCAAAGGAGTTACATCTGCTTCTATTACCATCAACGCCAGTGTTATTCAGGGATCTGTTATAGGCCCAGCTGACTTCATAGTAGGTACATCTGACCTCCACCCTCTTCATTCCCAGAACCGTCTCTCTAAATATGCTGACGATTCCTATCTCTTTATTGGCTCTAATCACTTATCTACTGCAACAGATGAACTCCAACACATCACCAACTGGTCTAAAGGAAAGAACTTGCGGATCAATTCCGACAAAACACGTGAAATTGCTATTATCAGACGCAACAAGAGCTCACTCTCAACACATTCATCAATCTCTGGAGTTTCCCGTACAAAATCCATCAAGGCATTAGGAGTTCTCATTGGAGAGAAATTAACTGTTACAGACCACATCAACAAGATCATCTGCTCTGGTACTGCCTCACTCTATGCCATCAGAACCCTCAAGGCTCATGGGGCTTCCATACAAGAGTTACAAACTTATACTAGAGCTACTATCATATCAAGAGTTATGTATGCCTCTCCTGCTTGGTGGGGTCTGGCTAGTGGATTGGACAAATCCCGTCTTGAGGGCCTCATGAACAAACTTAGACGAGCCGGCTACTTACATCCTGATACACTTACAGCAGAAACTTTAGCTCAAGAGGCTGATAAGGTGCTTTTCAAAGCTGTTCTGGGAAACGAACTTCATGTCCTCCGTAACCTCTTTCCACTACAACGTGATCCATTATATAACTTTAGGGAAAGGGCTCACAATTTCATCCTCCCCAATAAAGACTCGTTAAACTTTATCCCAAGAATGTTATTCAAAAACATGTACTAACTATTTTGACCATAAGCTTTAAGCAGCCATACTGTTAATGTAAACCTACAGCGTTCTGTCTGTTGTTTATTGAATAAAACGAATATACATATAATTGATGGCCACATTGGAGCTGTTATGATGGAAGATCTTACAGGTAACTCTGGAACACATCAACAAGGTAATCACGAACTTTACAAAGATACACAGAGAAAATGTGGACACCTGTGTTGTACATAGCCTACTGAGCACAAGTTGTGAAGCACTATCAAGTTCATTTGACAACAATTATTTATTATATGATTCAATAAAATTGCGTTTTTTGTCACTATTGCTGGGTTGTGTTATTGAGTCGCCAAAAAATAGTGGGCGGTCTCAGTGAAGGTGATATAACTCTTGTTCCGTTTGAAATATTTTGATGACATCTGGCCATCTGTGTAAATATAAATATGTCTTCAAACCTGCAAAATTTCATTTTGAAATTCTTACTTTTGGTCAAGATATTGGAAAAACCTTAGGAGGTATTTTTATGGCCCACTCTGTATGTGGCGTCTATTATAGACGAACCTTTCACTGCCTATAATAGCAGCTGAATGCATGCAGCGCCGGTGATGAACTGGCCATAAAAACGTCAACATCGTGTTGCTACGCGATTGGTCAAATAAAAATGTGACACTTGACTAAAATATAAAATTTATTATAGACGTTGTTACGGTTCAAAAAATTTACAACTCAGCGATTGAATTGATTTTTGCGAATTCGTTTTTTTTGCGTGTTTTTAAGCCTTCTTCTAGACTGTCAAATTCTTCTGTTTGTCGACGGACTTTTTTAACGGAAGCCGTTTGTCAGGTTCGGTTCGGCAGTCACTGGACTGTAGAGGAGAGAGGGGGGTTTACCAGTTCCCATTTTGGATCAGAGAACTTGAATCACCTCTGAAACAGCCACTGGTGTCAAAATAGGACGTTATCGTAATTGCAATTTTAATTATAATCAGATTCACTACTATCAAGCTGAGCGGAAACAACAGTTTTTCATTCGCGTCTCACACTTCGCGCATCTTCGAGGATGCGGTTCAGAGAAGAAAACAGACGACACGACCAAGTAAAGTGAAGCCCATCCAGTTCCATGTGGAACACAGTGAGGCTCTCATCTCCTTTTCAATGGCCTTGAGCCAGCAATGGACGAATCCATCTGCCACGTTTGCCACAGAAACTTCATACTTGTAACAGGCTTAAGCAATTCGGTTTTTTGCTGCAGGATATGGTAACGGTAGTGATCTGACATCTCCCTCAACCAGGCTGGAAATTTCTGGAGGGTCTGACTACGTTCAAGCCTTAGTCCTTCTTAGGGTCACATGGTTAAGTCTTCTTTTCACCTTTTCATACCCCAACTCCTCATGGATCAATCTGACCAGTGGCGTAGACAAGGGGTTTCGGGGGTCAGCCCCCCATTGGCCTAGGAAAAGTTTTTTAAGGTTATTTATCCACAAAAATAATATTAAAAAAACAATTGCTTGTGGTAACAATTGTTTTTCTTATTTTATTCCCATTGTTACTTTATTCCCTTTTTTATATACTGTTGGGTTTGGTGTCAGAAAGGGCATCCAGCCAGGTAACCCCCCCCCCAATTAAAAATTCCTGGCTACGCCACTGAATCTGACTCCTGTAATTTGTTTCTAAATTCTCGCAGCTTCTGTCGGCTCTCACCCATAATGAGAGAGACACGAAATCAAGCAGGGCTGGATTGTAATAATAGTGATCTCCAAAATTTCTAGAGCGCCACTCGAAAGCCAAGCGCAGGGGCATCAGCGTATTCACGAGCTCTGTATGAGGACAAAAACTCTGTAAACGGCCTTTGCATCAGGGCATGATGTAATCCTGTATTTGCCCCTATTTTTACACTTGCAGGGAATATCGCTATTTAAACTTAATTTTAAGTAATAGGCCTACAAAAAACCGATAATTATGCTGTTTGCAGATCATGGACTAGAATTGATAGATGATTGATATAAAGTAAGTAAGTAAGTAAGTAGCCTTTATTTGCATATGTCAAGCGCACATGCATTACATTGTATAACAAAAACGAATACATACATATATCTAACTATGATAGAGAACAGCAATTAAAATCATGTTAGCTTGTATCTAAATATAATTATAAATGCATCTGTTAATGAAACTGTTTTTAAACAAATTTGTTTTAACGAAAGGCAACAGGAAAGCCTTCTGAACAAAACGCTAAAAAAGAAAAACTATAATGCCATGACATTGTCTTAGGCCAACATAGCCTATATAAGAACTGATGGCAGGGCTGAACACAAAATATTTCACTTCTTCTTATCAATTGATATTTATTTCTTGATGATGTTTTTTGTTACAGGCCAACTATATATTTTGCAATTATATACAGTAGTAGTTGGCCTATAGGCCAACTACTACTGTAAATTGTAAGTGGATCAGTCTAGAACGTGATACGTTTTAAATTCGATTGAGAAATCACTGCAGCCATTATAGGCCTAACAGTCTAACGCTGTAATTTATCTGTCTCGTTCCTGCATCATTCCTGTTCATTCTGTTAGTGAGTCTCATTGTAGGACTTTGTGTTAATAGCAAAATAATGCAGTTATTTGTATTGGTGACCGTGATCTTGATGCAGAACGCAAAGATACCGGCCGTACACGGAGCGTACAGGGGCCAATGCGTGACGTCTGCACACGGCCCATGAAAAGCTAGCTACGCCATTGCAAATCGACGCGTCAAATAGACAATCTATGGCCTTGGCGGTCTGCTCTGCATATACCAGAGACTCTGTTTGAGAACAATAAATTAAATAAAAATAAATTGAATAAAGTTATTAGTACAGTTATTCCTTTCGGAAGTAGGCTACCAAGTGAGTTATTGCGGATGTCTGACGATCGATCCTGTATGATATAGCCTATATTATTTATTATCTAAAATGGGCGTGCTGATTTCAAATAGATAAAAGTCCTGATAAATATATAACATGCAAACGTATTTACGACCAGCAGACGCTCATGAAAGCATCTATTGCTGTTCGACGCATTTTTACATGTCATGTATTATAGCAGGACTTGTAGGCCAACAGAGCAACTTCGGTCGCATTAATCTTGAAGTTTATAGTACTTTTGTACATCTTTATTGCTGGCACGTGTGCAGTATATACCCTGTGAAAACTATAGCATAGTGAGGCGCGGTGGTGTGGTCGGTATGTTCGTTGCCTTGCAGCCGGAGGGTTGCAGGTTCGAATCCACCTCAAACCGCCGCGTGGGGACCTTGGGCAAGTCCTTCACTTGCAATTGCTCGGGCGCTTCGGCGTGAAAATTCAATGTGGTGTCCGCGCTGCAGTCGAGAGCGCCTCTGAGTAGTGAGCTTGAAGGGGCGCTATGAGAAGTGCACCTAGAAACAAGCAATATCATCAAGAAGCAAATATTAATTGATATTTAGGTCTAAGAACAAGTGAAATATTTTGTGTTCAGCCGTGCCATCAGTTCCTAATCTCCGACCTTGCAGCCCGTCGAGCTCTTCGCTGTGCAGCAAAGGAGGAGCTTTCATTCCTCCAGTTCGCACTTCTACCAGACAGCGCCGAGCATTTTCTAGTGTGGGTCCCGCTGTCTGGAATGACCTTCCACTAGCCTAGCGACTTATGCCTCAGCTAAATTCACACCGATTTTTATAAGTCGCTCAAATTCTACTTCTTTAACTGTGGCTGGGCTGGTAGCACCTCTGAATAAGTTTCTTAAAGGTGCGTTAGCCTATATAAATTCTTGAAACGAGTGAATGACTGAATAATTATCATAGCAGTTGATTCGTCCGCCACCACGTGATTCAAGGACTGTTATTCGCAGACGCTCTTATCCTTTATCCATGCTTGATTAATGTCGCCCTCCTTCTTCATCCATGCTTGGGACTGGCACTGCGAACAGTGGCGGAGTTTTGACATTGACCAGTATATATCGGTGTACCGACTCTAGATGCCTTGGGTTGCCAACATACGATAGAGATTCAAAAAAATTCAGTTTGCTATCACAGTTCTTTGCTTTTAAAATAAAAAAATATATGTAAAAAACAGTATAGCGTCTTCTTCTTTCTTCTTTTTCTTTCCCTTCAGGCCAGAATTATTCCCTCTGGCGAAGAGTCAGCCACTCGGATCCACTCGGATCCACTCGGAGCCACTCGGATCCTTCTCCTCCACTTGTCTCTGTTTCCAGTATCTTCTCTCTTCATTTTGAGCATCTTCAGGTCCTGTTGTATCATGTCCTCCCATCTTTCGCCTGTCGTCCCCGGCTGCGTCGACCATATACCATAAAATCATCAAATCAGTCAGGCGTCACATCGATAAACCGTTATATATGCACATCATTTATAATATAGATAAAAATTCAGTCAAGCTTGATATCGATAAACCGTGCTCATCTTCTCTCCAAATATCCGATCTTATTTAATCGTATGGGCTGTCAGCCTCTACGAGACTGTAAGTCGTTTCGTATTAAAACTGCTGAAGAGACGGCTGGCTGTCCATGCTAAAAAAAGAGAGGTCACTCAATATAGCCTATCGGTATTGTATAAGAAGTTAAGAACTCAACTGAATGGAATGGCCTACCACTAGCCTTGCGACTTATGACTATCCCTATTGAGACCCTATTCTGCAGCAACACTCTTTCACAGAGTGAAACGGCTTGCCGCCTGCAAACGTCTGTCTCGACGACTAACCGTAGCTAAATTGGCCAGAACATGGTTTACGGATGAAAAGAAAAGATCTTTACAGTCCAAACACCAAACAATTCACAGAATGATCGAGTGTACGCCAACGTATAGCTGTGAAACGAGACATTCCTTCAGAACGCTTGCTGAAAGGTCGGAAGCACTTCTCACAGAGCATCATGGTTTCGGTTGCCGTGTCGCAGCTGGGGAAATCGTCAACCCTATATTGCACACTGTTAACCCCAGGCAACATAACACTTTCACGGGGTGTGGGACAGTGTTAACCTGGGGCAACAGACTGATTTTCTGCTATCGCCATCTCGCGAATGCAAATCAATTGACAGAATAAACCCGCAAACCGCATATTTTTCGCATACGCAGAAGTTACTTTAATAAAATGTTAAAGTTTATCACCCATGGTTTTCGCTGTGCAATATAGGGTTAATTAGTTTTCGTTGAACGAGGAGCAAAAGTTAACAGTTCCTATTACTGTGACGTTGTCCTACATCAAGGATTACTGCCAGCCATTATAGCTCACTCTGGTCACAATTTCACTTTCCAGCAGGATGGAGCACCTGCTCATCGTTCACGAAAAACAGTTGCTTTTCTCACTGCTCACGTTCCAGACTTTATTGAACCAGAAAATTGGCCGCCGAACAGTCCGGACTTGAATCCTGTAGACTATTCCATCTGGGGAATGCTTCAGCAGCTTGTCTACAGGCAGAGAATTCGAGATATTGAACATTTGAAAGAAGTTCTGACCGCATGCTGGGACGAAATCAGCGAGCTAGGACACTATCAACCGGGCTATTGGACAGTTTCGCAAGCGATTATCATTGGTTATCGCAGCAAACGGCGGACATATTGAACATCACTTTGACTGAAATTTCTTACGCATTCAGAAAATTCTGAAATTTTACAGTTCATTCAATGTTATATTAAATGCCAAACCAATGCCATTTTTCTGTGTCATTTCTGTCCAATGATAGTTTTAAGGCGATAATTACTTTGAATATTCAAGCGATGCAATTGCAAAAACTAATGGTCCGGTTTATTTTGCGCCACCCTGTATATATATATATATCATATGTATGTGAAATCCCGAAGCAGGCAATGGACTGGGTCCCAAGTGGGTGGAAAAGGAAGAGGGGAAGACCAAGAAAGAACTTGAGGGACACGATTCCTTTCCACGATGTTCCCGAACATTGAGAAATTAGTTGCCGGAGCTGATGCTGGGCTGCTTCGTAATATAATGCTAAATGTCAATCATGTCCTGAGGAACCTTTTTCCACCTCTTGCAAAAACCACCTATAACTTGCGAACTAGACCACGTCCCTTTGTTCTACCAGTTAAAGATGTTAGAAACTTTATTCCGAGGGTTCTCTTTGACACCCATTAATGACATTGTTATCTTCACATTATTTTACTGTTTACTTTTAAAGTGTATTGACATGACATTGTAACTGGGTACGGTGTGTCACCCTGATTTGTCTAATTAAACGAAGATTAATATCTCAAAAGACCTCACGGACAGAGGGCTGACGTGGGAGGGGGCTGCCGAAGCTGCTCAGAACAGAGAAGGATGGAAGACCTGTATTGCCCAATGAAATTATAAATATGAAATTATTGCAGAAGCTGATTCACGCGTGAGACTGATGACATCAGAAACACCTAACTTTTAATTTACGTGCATAATGCATATATTATTATGTTGGGAGTTTTCCTACCAGATCAAGACACGGAAAGAAGTCGGTGGTGTAGCGGTGGATTCGGTGCCTTGGAGCTGGATGGTTTCAGGTTTGAATCCACCACAAACCGCCGCTTACAGACCTTGAGCAAGTCTTTCATTCGCAATTGCTCGTGCGCTTCAGCGTGAATCTCCGATGCATTGTCCGCGCTGTAGTCGGGAGCGCTTCCGAGTAGCGAGTTTGAACGGGCGCTATATATAGTAAATGCAAAAAAATCCTAATCAAATTACTGGAGATGGCAATATGATTATTATGTCGTCATCTCGAGGAATTTGATTAGTATTTTTTTTGTTTTTTGCATTTTTGCTACAGCGCCCCTTCAAGATATCTATTATATCTATCTATGATCTATTCTATTATTACATTTGAGTTAAACGACTACAACTACTGCTACCATCATTACTACTTAATTTCAACTAATAGTTTCTTGTTTTTCGAATGGCAATATCTTTAATTTTTGCGTTAATTAAATGTCTATTTATAAAGTGGGAATATATTCATTTATAGAATGTTGTTTGCCGAAATTCCCACATAGCCTAGATAATTTGATGCTGTAGAGATTGAGTCTCTATGGCCCTTCTTGCTCACCTTACCTTGATCTGACTTTGTGGCAGGTGCAGGAGTTAGAGGATTGGCTTGTTAGGTCTCTTATGCTTGTCTATAAAGGGAGCTGGGTAGAAGGCGGGAGAAGGCAGTTGATGTTCCGGTGTGTGCCTTGGTGGGAGGCTCTTGTTGAGCGTGTTCCCGTTTTCGTGTGTGCCTCTCGGTCATGAGAGTTCGACCTTGGGGTCTTTGCCGATGTTGTCAACCGTACCCTGTTGGTGGGTTGTCGTTTGCTGAGCTGCTGTTCGACGTCTTTCTGGCTCCGTTAGCCTATGCGAACTACATCTCTTCTGAATACGGTAAACTTCTGTACATATCGCTGAATATATCGTGCTATTGAATAAATCGATGTTATTTTTACCAAATTTGGGACCTTACTTTGTAGTCATCTCTTAGACTGAGCCATTGAACCACAACAATGCGCATATGTAGACGAAAACATCTGTGTCCAAACATTTGCGACGTGTTTCTTTAGAAACCAATCCTAGCGGTGGCCTGACAAAATGTCGCACGACAAAATGTCGCGGACAAAATGTCGCAGAGACAATATGTCGCAGGGTAAAATGTCGTCGACAAAATGTCGCGGACAAAATGTCGCCGACATAATGTCGCCGACAAAATGTCTCGAATAATTCTACTCCCTAAGTTCGTAGTGCGTGGAATAAATGGTCCGAAGTTTGAAGCATAGGCCTATCTGTGCGAGGATGTAGCGGACCAGGATTAAAGAAGACTGACCTGAGACAAAGTTTGTACATAGTACAATGTACTATGTAGTACATATATAGTATTCTCTAAGTGCGTAGTGCGTTCGATCTATCCGAAGTTTAAAGCATATGGAAACAGAGAACCAGAACCCATTCAATACTTGGGAGACATTGCAAGAAATCTGAATATCAATGTTGTATGAAAAGCTATAATGCTGTATTAGCATTAATCATGGACATTATCTGAGACACTAACAGATTGAATATTAATTTCATTCTAGCTGTAGATTAACATCATGTAGGCCTATTTATAGTGTGTTTGCACACTATCTAGCTTTGCATTTATATTTTTTCCATTCATCACGTACATTTCCGTATACGGTACGTTAACACATATAATATTAACATCAATGTTGTTGTCTTAGTAACTTCATGGAATGAGAGTTAGTTTGCACATTTTTTATTTTTTTAAATTTTTGCGGACTTTCTACATGGCCATTTTTTGTTGGAATGTGTGTCCGTTGACATTACTAATAACAAGTTAATTCGATGGTTTTTTAAAATGATCGATTTGGGCAATAAAAAAACTCTTTTACTGATTTATGTTTGCGACATATTGTCTCTGCGACATTTTGTCCGCGACATTTTGTCGTGCGACATTTTGTCATGGAACCATCCTAGCCACGGTGATATGGTGGAGCAGCATTTGTCGACAAGTAGAAGATCCCTCGTCCAGGATATGTATTTGAATAGAAGCCCATGGTCTGGAACGCATCTTGCGGACAAAGCGTCTACAATTATATAGAAAAGTATCGGATTCAAGTTGTTCCCACGAGAAAGAAAGAAAATTACTTATTGGACAGAAAACGCTTCGGAGTTCACCGAGTCCGACAATTCCCCTCTGGTGCGTCTTGCCCAAATTTTCATCGTTTGAGTTTGTTTCTAATATTTTTTCCTCGTATAGGCCTAGCTTTAAGACAGTTTGTGGACCGCGAAAGCTCTACGCAATGTGCCTATGGTCCAGGAATATCTCAATAACGGACCTGTGTATATCGGCAGTTTCAGAACATGTAGACCTATTGCCGAACGTTCAATGTTGGTGATCGCAAGATAATCGTGTCTAACCTGCTTCATGGCTAGGGATAGTAGATATTTTCGATGTCATTCAAACCGTGAATTCCGTGATCTATGGCAGTGGTTCCCAAACTTCAGTAGGCCGCGGACCGGCAATAATGTTTTGGTGAAGCTCGCGGACCGCTAACTTAGGCCTAAATGGCGTTGGCAAACAAAAGCGATCTAAATTATAAATAGACTAAAATATAAGGCTATTTACAATTAGTCTACATCTACATGTCCTTGAAGCCTTATTTGTATAAAATTTATTATGAGCAGACTTTGCTGTTAAACGCTATTTGTGCAAGATTCCTTTTTGTTTAGGTGCGCCATAAATAAATGACAGTTTAATAATAGGAATAATGGTCTTTGCGATGCGCAGAGGCGGCGCCAGGATTTCAGTGGGGGGGTGAATTTTGAGTCGCCAAAATTTCTGATGACCTTTTTTAGTCATCGACCAAAATCTCTATAAATATTTCCATTTCGCCCGTCAAAATTACTGATGACATTTTAGTCATTTGGTCGTAGGGCTGCCAACCGTCCCGGATTCGCCGGGACAGTCCCGGAATCGACCCTGTGCGTCCCGTGTCCCGGATTGATCTCAAATTGTCCCGGAATTTGGTCCAGATCCACTTAGCACAATTATCGTTCCTATTAATTTTTTGCTTACTAAACTTAGCCATTTGTACGATGATTTTTACGTTCTGCTCTCTAGCAATCAATCAATCAATCAATCAATCATTTATTTTGAAACCAATCATTTTACAGTTATACAATCCTATACATTGCATTGTTGGCTGAACATCGGGAGTTAAAGTCTTCAAAACTATACAAATCAATGACACTCGGTTTTCTGTTTAGCATATTGTGTCCAGTTTTAATGCTTTTTTGCGAGAGAGCGTTCAGAAATTTGAACGATCTGTTGTCTAATAATCGCAATTACTTGCGCACCGAGAGTTCACCGACCTTATTAAAGCACAACTGTTAGCATGACATGTGGTGATATCTGCGACTTTGTGCCAAGTGTTCTGGAACTGCTTAACGCACATAAGTAGGCCCTATAATATATTAAGTATAAGCTCTAAGTTTAATATAAATTCTGCTCTCCGGTCGCAGACCTATGAGCCTACGATACCTACGAACTTCCCTCAATTTGGGCTCATAAGTCTTACTCTGATGAACCTAGGTGACTGGAGCTTGAAATGTTTTTTCTTGAGGTTGATTTTTCTCCTAAATTTAGAATATAAAATTATGTCTTTTGATGATTTGTCTGAAATTATCAAGGTTTTTTTAGTAGATTGTAGATGTAGGCTAGGTTCTATACTGGGCTGACACAACATTTTTTACGTTATGCGCTTCTGTGGATTGTGTAAATTGGTAATGGCACATCGAGTGGCTGAAAGCGTCCCGGAATGGCAAAATCAAAAGTTGGCAGCCCTATTTGGTCGAAATCTTGGAAACTGGTCCTTTTCCGTGATCGCCAAGCTGTCTGCCAAACCTCGTGCGTATCTTTACGGTTATTTTTTGGGGAACTAAAGGGGCTATTCGTCCCAAAATGTTATTTTTTCATGGGTAAAAATGACGGCGCTAGGGGGCCTATCCCCCCTCCTAGCGCCGACACTGGCGATGCGTAGAGATGCAAGGAAAGATGCTTTCGATGTGCAAATACTAACCTTGATGCTTTTAAGTTTTAACCATCTGCGTCTGCGTTTTTTTCAGATTTATTTGCCTACGTTTGCTCATTTTTCATTCAAAGACATTTGTTTATATTTAAACAAATAAACAAAAAAAATTTACACTATGTTAGACAATTTTTAATTCTGCATCCAGCGTTTACTAGGACCTGGTTATCGCTCACCAACGAGCGACATAAGCTAGAAACTGACTATTGTTATTGATGTAGTAAATTTAGAATAAATTTAAATTGTTTGAATTCACCATCTAAATTTAAATAAGGCGCATTGATTTATTTCAAACTTTTAAATATTACGACAGAATTTTAAATAAATTTTGGACAACAATTCGAATAATTTCACAATTTCAAAAAAATAAACTAATAATGACAGCTTATTGTTTTATTTTTAACTCTTCTCCGCGGACCGGCGATCATACCTCCGCGGACCGGTGCCGGTCCGCGGACCACCACTTTGGGAAACACTGATCTATGGCACTCGACTTGAGTGTTGTGAATTTCCACAAAAGTCACGAATTGCCGCGATTTTCGGGCAAATGTTGACTTGTAAATTTGCTGCGATTTTCGCCATTATTTACAAAAATACTACCGTGAATTCAGAACTGCTTCCACGAATTTCTGCTATCACCAACCAATAGAATCCATGGCGGTTGTGATATAGTATCTGACATGGGCGGAGTTTGGTTTCCGTTTTTTTTTGGGTGGGGGGAGGCTGAAAACTTGGTTCAAAAGGCGCGTCGCCGAAAAAATGTTTTCGTTTCGGTCGGAAAAAAAGTTGATGACCTTTTTTAGTCGTCAGGTTAAAATCTTATGAAGCTTACTATGTATTTTTTCAGTCATCAGTTGGAAGTGCTTGGGGGTCTAAGCCCGAAAAAATAGACCGTCTACACGGTAGAAAACATGATTATGAGGTTTCTTGGGGGCTTGGCCCCTTAGCCCCTGATAAACTCCGCCCATGGTATCTTACTCGATTCGGGTAACTTGGAACTGGGAGATAATGTGGTGTTATAATAAGCCTGGAACTTCAAGCATAGCTTAATATTATTTTTCCTAGTCTACTTGCCCTAAAACAGACTCGCCCGAAATTTTGAGGAGGCCTAATTCCCTCTGTACCACCGCCTCCTACGTAGGGCTGCCAACTTTTGATTTTGCCATTCCGGGACGCCTTGAGCCACTCGATGTGCCATTACCAATTTACACAATCCACAGAAGCGCGCGCATAATAGGCCTATGTAACAAAATAATGTTGTGTCAACCCAGAATAGACTCTACATCTACAATCTGCTAAAAAAAAGTCCTTAATAAATTCCGACAAATCATCAAAAGACATATAGCCTAAATGTAAGACAAGAATCAACCCCAAGAAGAAGCAATTCAAACTCCAGTCACGTAGGGTCATATCAGAGTAAGACTTGTGAGCCCAAATCAAGGGACGTTCATATATCGTAGGCTCATGGGTCTTGCGACCAGAGAGCATAATTTATATTAAATTTAGGACCTAGGCTATAGGCCTATTTATGTGCGTTAAGCAGGTCCAGAACACTGCAGGGCCAATTTAAGTCGCAGAAATCAGACACGTGCCATGCTAACTGTTGTGCTTTAATAAGGTCGGTGAACTCTCGGTTCTGCAGGTAATTGCGATTGTTAGACAACAGTCAACAGATCGTTCATAATGCTGAACGCTCTCTCCCCATAAAGCATTAAAACTGCAGACACAATTAATATGCTAAACCGAAAACCGATCGAGTGTCAGTGGTTTGTAAAGTTTTGAAGATTTCAACACCCGATGCTCAACCAACAACGTAATGTAGGGTCTATGGATCTGATAATCGTAATCGTGATCTCGAGACTTCTACAGCGCCAACAAAAGCCAAGTCGCGGGAACCAGCTTATTCATAGGCGCTCAATAAAAACAAAATCGATAGGCAGCGGGTCAAGTCCGGAGAGTCAGGCAGGCAGATAGATGCAGAGCGTAAAAATCATCGTACAAATGGCTGAGTTTAGTAAGCAAAAATTAATAGGAACAATAATTGTGCTGAGTGGATCCCTGGACCAAATTCCGGGACAATTTGAGATCAATCCGGGACACGGGACGCACAGGGTCGATTCCGGGACTGTCATTTCTCTACATATCTGGAAAATCTTAGACTGATTAGTCATCAGGCATTAGAGATATAAGAAAAACAGTTTGGCTTACATTTCATTGAATCTAACAGAAAATTGCTTGTAAACTGAAATTTCAGCATATGAAGTTGAAAGATTCATATCTTTTTATCCGTTCAACTTTATCTCATGAAATTTTGGAATCATATTCTTGGTCCAATTCTCTAAATATTTGTAAAATTTTAGCGTGATATGTCATCAGGTATTAAGGATATATGCAAAACAATTTGGCTTACTTTTTTTGAACCACGGTGTAGAAATATGGATCACAGGATATTTGGAAGAAAATCTACAAGATATAGTCTATAAATAACGCGATTATTGCAAGATTACTTTCTGTATATTACCAATAAAATTGAAACCAATTGCTACAGAGTACGAGGTTCACACGTAACCACCCCAGAAAAACAAAAATGTGTCAGAAACCATAGGAAAAACTGACAGGTTTTGTATTCGTGGAATATCTTTGAAAAAGAGAAAGAAATACCAAAAGTCATCAGTTTTTCAATTTTTTCACCAGGGAAAATAGCATATTTTCAAAGAAATTTACCGATTTACTAAGAAAAGGTCGTGCGAAAAAACGGGCGAACACATGGTGTCGTCGGTCGCTCAGGTGCCGGTTGCAGTCCGTCCCAAAATTCCCCCCCAAAATGGACGTTCCCCCCAGAAATCCGAATCCCCCAAAGCATAGGGACTAGATTAAACACTGATCGTCAACCTATCATGACCTGTCATAAACGTAGCTTGTGTAAGACGGCGGCCCAAATCTCAGATTCTAGGCCTCTGTTGCTGATCGGGCCTATGGTTCCAAAGCCACCGAGATGAAAACATAATTATTAAAAGTTATTATTCTTAGTATATTATTATTATTATTATTATTATTATTATTATTATTATTATTATTATTATTATTATTATTATTGTTATTATTATTATTCCACCAATCGCATAGCGACCTGCTTCGTCTCTTGATGGTGTAGGCCCTATTATAAGGTTCATTATTATTATTATTATTATTATTATTATTATTATTTTTATTATTATTATTATTATTATTATTATTATTATTATTATTATTATTTATATTATTATTATTATTATTATTATTATTATTCCACCTGCTTCGTCTCTTGACGGCGAACGCCCTATGGCCTTCTGTCTATCAACGCCTCCATTCAGCTATGATAGGCAGAGAAAGCTCCGTCTTGTCTATAAAATGCGTCGTTGCCGTTGGATCGAAAGACACGGACGGTTCTTCGCACGTTCTTTGTTTTCAGTCAACATAATAATATTGTCTTGTGAAGACATGCAGCTGTGTCTGCTTGTTGCGGTCTTACTGAGTGTCACGGGTGAACTTTGGTAATCATTTGCAGCATTGCTATAATCATTTGCAACATTGCTTTCATCATTTGCAGTTATAAATCTAGAAAAGGAATCTCCTTTCTGATAGTTGAACATTTTTTCATTTGTTGCTCCGCGATGCTCAGTCGGTGTGTCGCGACACACTATATAGCCTAGTGTCGCGAATCGGCTGCATTGTGTCGCGTAAAATGGTGCCGTATGTCGTTGGTGTGTCGCGAATTCTTACAGTGAAGTCCGTCGTTCGTGAATTACACCCATATTACTTATTTCAGCAGTTTAGAGAGCGTACGGTATATAGGCTCTGAAAGTTAGTTGGATTTTATTCTATGTCACCAACCAATACTTTCCTGTTTCTATCTGGGGCGGTCTTCATGTTTAAGAAAAGCCAACGACCGCGCCAATGAAAAAATGAAAATTTATCATTATAAAATGGGCATTTGCGAATCTACAACTTACAGATGATCCGGAATAGTCGAGGTGTCCTCTCAGTCGACTTGCGTATTCAGGGATGCCACTCTGGATTTTGAAAAAAGGTCAGATCCGGTCAGAAAAAAGGCTAGAAAAGGCTAGATTGACGATTTTCCTGTAAAATGCATGGTTTTTCCGATTTTCAGGCTTGAAATTTCTGACGACCTTTTTTTAAGTCGTCCGATGACTAAAATTTGCTCTCTTTTCCTTCCCGAAAAATTTCAGATGACCTTCTTTTTTAGTCTTTCGCTCCCAAATTTAACAATTTTTGGTCAAAATTCACAAAATTTTAGATTTTTTCACGTCTTTTGTGCATTTTCAGTTTGAAAAGATAAATTTGTATGTAAAAAGTCAAAAAACCTGCCGTGAGAAAAAAGGCTAGATCCTGACCAAAAAAACCTAGAAACCTAGACAAGACCGAAAATACCTAGATCTAGGTGGGAAAAGCTAGGAGTGGCATCCCTGTGCGTATTGTATTTAAAAAAACTGAGGATCGTCGCTTTAAAATAATCTCAAAACTGTCAAGTCTAGTTTATATAGTCCTAGGTTAACTATTAGTTTCCACGATGCTGCGCTAACTTAGTAGCTAAGTTAGCGCAAAGTCGTGGAAACGACGCTGACTCGTAGAATTAGTTTAGTAAAATTTTTACTTATAGAATAATAATTACAAACTGTAAAGCAGTCGGCTTCAATATTGACCGGAACATATACTATAATGGGCCTACTAAAGTGGTTCCCAATCCGCGGCCCGCGGGAAATATTTTGAGAGATGATGACCATATTTAGGACATGCCAGTCCACTTGACTGGCATGTCCTAAAAATGGCCATCATCTCTCAAAATATTTTTAAAAATATATGAAGAATTTGACAATTTCGACAAAAGTGACCCTAAAGTCAGAAAGATCGTAAAGCACTGCTATAGCCTACGCACTGTACGCAGTACTATCTTCATCTGTAAACTCCATTTTGACGTAATTGTCGTGACGTCAAGTAGGTTAGGTTGGTCCTGGCGTCCTGCATTTTATCAGAAATCATTTATGTATCATTTGGAGCGGTCATCAGTTGTCTCTATGCTGAAATATTATCATTAAATTTGATTGTAATCAACACCCGTGCACAGCCACCGTCATACAGAATATGGCTCCACGCATACAGTAGGCGCCCTCAGTCTGAAATTGCCTCCCCTCTGATCTGCCTTCTCATTGCTAGGTCTGTCCAGATCTGTTCGCAAACTACTCAAAGAATTTGGTTGAACAAGAGTCGAGAGTTCCTCTAAGTAGTTATCTCGAAGGGGCGCTATATAAATTCGGTTGATGAATAGATTGATATGTGCCAGGGTGTATATTGTCCACCTGTCTGCGAATAATATTCGTTTATCAGCCAACAGGTTGACGCTATATGAGCATGCAGCCTGGCATTCGTTTATCATCATTTATGCTGGTATGCATAATACATAAGCTTACATGCATGTTCGAGATTAAGCCATTCCAAATAGGCTATTGCATATAATTATATGAACATAAATAGCCTATATATCTGATTTCTAGATAATTAAGGAATATGGCTATGGCTCATTCCAGATCATTTGCCTGCATTAGTCCCTCCCATTGGAATGGACTTGCCATCAGCTCGCTCTGCCATCCTCTCTGGTAGTCTTTCGTCATCTTTCTCTCGTCTCAAAACTTGCCTTTTTCCCTCGGAGATGCACGCACTGGGATCGCTTCTGAAAGGCCTTTGCTGCGAGAAGCGTTTTATAAGTTTCAAATACAATACAATTATATATGCATTCATTTAAAAAAGTAAGTAAAGTCCTATCCCGTTCCATGAGGAACATAGGGAGGCGCTCATCTCCTTTTCCATGGCCCTGAGCCTGCAATGGACGAATCCCAAGGTCCTGGACACGAGGCCAGTGTATCGCAGGACTTGCTGTTTACTTCCCAGCTTACGCCGGTACCAAATTATACTGCTTGGTGGCAGAGGCACGTGTGCGTAAACAACTTGCCCAAGGTCGTTACCCGGGGTCGAGCCCGCAACCTCCCGCTCCGTGAACGAGCGCGTTACTTGTCTGCCACCAGGTCGCACATAATCATGTTTTCTGCTTGATATTATTATATCAAGTATTAGTTTTATACGTCTGGCTGAAAATGAATTAACTAGAAAAACCCATTTTGTGCATCAGTGACCATACGTGTACGCTGATGCATTGATGCACGGATGTGTTTGGCAATAATATTATTGGTTGAATGCGCTTATCCAGTATGAGAATTGTGGAAAAATAACTGGGGGGGGGGGTTGAACCATTATACACTTGGAATTTGGGCTTGAAAAACATACTTTAACATGGGGCTCTAAAAAAGACTTGGGGGTTGAACCCCCCCAACCCCCCGGCAATTCTCACCCTGCCTTATCTGCAGGCGACATAGGCCTATTATTATGTGAGACAACAAACTGACTGAACTGTACAGACAACCAAGTTGTTGTCGCTGTATAATAGGCCTAGGCCCTACATGACTCACGAGTTTGCGTAGGCTGAAGGCTGTTACACTGTAGAATCATGAATTATTCTGATACTCAGTTAAGGCTCAGCTGGTTCTTGTCCCAACTATCTGAGTGAGGTCATACTTCAGCCTCACTCTGCTTCCTCCCACCGTCTACTTCGTTTGCATCACTTGGTCCATATTATTTTTGAAATGCGCTTTCTCCTTCGGCGTGTGATGCAAACGGTCATGAGCGGAGTTTGGTTTCCGTTCTTGGAGGGGCTAAAGCCTTATTGGGGGCTATTGGCTAAGCCCGGAAAAAGATACCATTTACACGGTATAAAAAAGAATGTGGGTCTTCTTGGGGGTTTAGCCCCTCCTAGTTCCTGATAAACTCCGCCCATGCAAACGGTACATCCCTCCATGTGTAGCACCATGTACATGACGACGAGATTCGAAAAATACGAATGGAGGTATAAACAAATTAATTACAGGCTAACTGCGATTACAAAATTTACAATTGAAGAACGAATGCTCTCCCATTATGACAACGTCAACATAAAGCCTATCGGAATAAACTTTTATCACTGCTGAGGGCGGCCGAGAAAGGCTATTATGCTAATAAACTTCAACTCCATAGAAATAACCTACATAAAGTTTGGCAAACCATTAATTCAATCATTGGGAAGAGTGCTTTTACTCCTAAGATATCTGAAATTGACCATGGCGGAACTAGGGTCACCGATCCTAAAATTATAACTGAGGGCTTCAACAACTATTTTAGTAACATAGGCCCTAACTTAGCAAGCAAAGACTTTTGCACCAGTTAATACTAAGCCTCAGGACTACCTAAAGTCCAGAACAACCCAATCTATTTTCTTTACCCCTGTAACGCCCCCTGAAATTATAGACACTATTGCTCTAATGAATAATTCTCAGAGCAGGGGCCATGATGATTTCTCAACTATGATTTTAAAACATTGCTCCTTTGAAGTTTCTTCTGTTTTAGCTGATGTTTTCAACCAGTCTTTAATGCAAGGTATTTTCCCAGACCCACTGAAAATAGCAAAAATCATTCCAGTCTTTAAGTCTGGAGATAAATTAAAGGTCTCTAATTATCGTCCCATATCTATCTTATCACCCTTCTCCAAACTGCTAGAAAAAATTGTCTATACTAGGCTTACCACTTTTGTGCAACACAATGATCTGCTTGCAGATACCCAGTATGGATTCAGGAAAAATCTATCCACAGAATTGGCCTTAATTGATCTTACTAACCAAATTAGTAAATCTTTAGATGATCATCAGACTACAATTGGAATATTTCTGGATCTCTCGAAGGCCTTTGACACTGTGAACCATGAAATACTTTTGCATAAACTTGAACACTACGGAATACGGGGTACCCCTCTAAAGTGGTTCACAAGTTATTTATCTAATAGATATCAATATGTTTCTCTCAATAATACCTCTTCATCTTTCTTACCTATAATATGCGGCGTCGCGCAGGGCTCAATTCTCGGTCCCCTCCTATTTCTTTTGTATGTAAATGATATACAATCTGTGACCGACTTGAGCTTGATCATGTTTGCAGACGATACGAACATCTTTGCAACTGGTCATTGTCCTATCCTTTTGGCTGCATCATTAAATAGTAAACTGGAAGAAATTTGTCATTGGTTCGCAGCTAATTTACTTTCTCTGAACCTTCAAAAAACTTGCTTTATGGTATTTACTAGAAAAATGTTTTCTGATACTGATGTTGATATTACTATAAACGGAGTTTCTTTGAATCGAGTGCATGAAATCAAATTTCTTGGAGTGGTGTTCTCTGATGACCTTAAATGGAAGAAACATTTAGATATGGTAATCAACAAGGTATCTAAAATCGTGGGCATACTCTATAGGGTTGGCCATATTCTTGATGCCGATAAATTAAAACTACTATACCACACTTTACTGGAGCCACACTTGACATACTGCTGCTCTGTATGGTCGTCACCGCATAAAACTGGGAATTTAGACCGTATCCTAAGGCTCCAGAAAGCAGCTGTAAGAATTATTACCTATTCCAGTTACCTTTCTCATTCAAATCCCTTGTTTTATAAGCTGAAAATATTAAAAATTTATGAATTATCCCATTTATCGAAACTTGTGTTCATGTTCAAGTCTGTACACAACTTGTTACCTAATCAATTTTGTAATTATTTTATGACAGTTGATCAAACCCATTCTTACAATACCAGGACTGCGTCCAATTATGTTGTCCCTTATGCACGAACTGAATCAAGAGCACATAACCTCCAGGTCCTGGGTCCTCGTTTATGGAATTCCCTATCTGATGACCTTAAACGAGAATTTTTTTACCTGCATTTAAAAGGGAAGTGAAATCAGGCTTTTTACTGAAATATACTGAAAGCTAAACTGGTCTTTCTAAACAATTCATCGGTTAACTTTGTACCGATTATCTTGCTGTTATGCATACCTCAGCACCTTTTCTTTTTAGTCTCGGTTCTCGTTTTTTAATTTTGTTTTCATATCTCCTTTTTTTACTAGGCTAGGTACTGCACCTGTGTTTCAATTTAATTTTGTTTTATAATTTTGTACTGATTGTGTTGCTATTTTGCTGTTTAATATTGGTCAGTGCTAACATTCATAATTATGGTCTCAACAGACCTTTTGTGTTTACAACTGTGTGACTTGTATCGTTGACTGAAATGTAAATGTAATTTAGGGGCCAGGTTGATATAAGCTTTTAGCTTTTTCCGGGCTTCCTGTTGCTCAGAGACCGTTTCTCTATCTACTATTTGTACACATGTTCTTTTTTGTTTCTTTGGCAATAAATAAATAAACAAACAAACAAAAATAGAACGTGTCATTCAGGTTTAGATGACCAATTTAGGAACCGACGCTATATAAGTTGTTCACCATTCAACCCATTTTCAGTCAACGCGCATTGTAGTGTCTCCACATCTTCTACATAGCCTACAGTTATGGAAACATCGCAAAAAGTCCACTCATAAAAATTTTACCGTACCTAAGCTCCACCTAGTTGCAAGCGTCTGACGGAGTTCAACAAACGCAGTGTTTATTTAAAATTTTCTGTTGCCTACACTTACTTTGGCCTTATTCTCGATCGATGCAGAGTCGTTAGAGCGTAGCACAGCCGTACCTAAGCTCCATCTAGTTGCAAGCGTCCGACGGAGTTCAACAAACGCAGTGTTTATTTAAACTTTTCTGTTGCCTACACTTACTTTGGCCTTATTCTCGATCGATGCAGAGTCGTTAGAGCGTAGCACAGCCGTACCTAAGCTCCATCTAGTTGCAAGCGTCCGACGGAGTTCAACAAACGCAGTGTTTATTTAAACTTTTCTGTTGCCTACACTTGCTTTGGCCTTCTTCTCGATCGATGCAGAGTCGTTAGAGCGTAGCACAGCCGTGGTCATAATTAGGCTACTGATTTTATCCATGTCTTGTGGACAGCTTGATCGATTCATAACTTCTAAAACGTGCTAGTCGTAGGCCTACTCCAGCTCAATCAATCTGAGTTGCACCGTTCAAGACAAACGCAGGCTTAAAGTCGTTATTGCAGACTAGCATAGGACTACTCAGTCGTCACTCGTTGACCTGCGTAGAAGATGCAAATTTTCTTATTCGCTGCTGTTCTGTTGGGCGTTGCATGTGAGATATGGTGAGCAGTTGTAACAATTATTGTATACGATGAGGAGAAAGTTATTATTGTTGTGAAAACAACTTAAGCCTATAATAATAATGTCTCTGTCTATGATACATCAGATGAATTTTTTGTCGTGCTTCAAGCGTTCTTTCTGCATTTGCGTTTTCAAATTAGTGGTTCTTGTAGGGGTGCCAGCTGAAAGAATTATTTCAATGCTAAGCTAACATAAAATCATGTTATTCTGCTACGTCAGTGAGTGGCGACTCTATGTTTGGCCAAAACAGGGGCCACGGAGGGGCCGAGGAACCTGACGAGTGGGGGAGTTGAGAGAATGGCTTCGCCAAAACTGACGAGTCCACAGCGTACATCCACATCGAGTGGCATCAACTAGACATAATAATTATTATTGGAACTGCATGAATTCTTCGCCTCGACCACGGTTTCCTCACCATCGAGATTTTCATAAACGTTCAAATAAGTGTTTGAATTACGCATAAACAAGGAATTTCGGTTGACTGCTGCCAGGTTATCCATCCATGGTGGTGCTTACCACTGATGGGAACTATACGTGGACGGCAGAAGAAATGGATAGGACGCATCTTAAGGAGCGACACCCTACTAAGAGATATCATTGAGGGAAGAATGGAGGGGAAAAGGATGCGGGGTAGGCCAAGAACAATGATGCTGAACTGGATGCTGACAGAGGATGGATACAGTGGACAAAAGAGAGAAGCACAGAACAGAGAAAAATGGCGTTATTGGACATAGGCCTACAAAACTGCCTGGGGGCAGAGAACGTGAAGAAGAAGAAGAAGAAGAAGAAGAAGAAGAAGGTGTTGCTTACACAAAGAGTTCTTGCGGGTATTCTCCAAATACGTGAAATATTTCAATTGTTAAGCATTTATCTTTTATTACTGAAAAAATTGAAATGCATTTGCTGCCGTGAATGTTTTTGTCCTATAGGGCTGGTGAGATATGCTGCAAAGACCTCGGATGCTACCAGGATGACCTAATCTTCGTTTTCTATCCTCTGCCTCAGTGCCCCGAAGATATGGGCATGAGCACGAAGGTATACACCCGTCAGAATCCGAACGATGGAGAAACTATTACCAGAGATACAATACCGTAAGTATTCGATTTATGCTATTGTTCAGTGGCGTAGCTACCATGTGTGCAATGTGTGCAAAGCACACGGGCCCACGACTTCCAGGGGCCCACAGAGATTGCTAAATTATTTATAAATCCTGATTTAGTCATTCACATTATTTTGTGGCAGATGTAGTTTTTGTGAACACACATGCATTAGACTACTTCGTTACTTTTCTGACTCTTGTCAACAGTTACTGCCGTGCTGTTGTGAGGCAAGACTATAATACTGCGCTTGAACTCCTTTTACATTATGTTTTCGTCTCGGGTCATGACGGTCAAAATGGAAGATGCAATTTTAGTGTGTGAACGACACTAAAGAGTAGGTCCTTTACGGTTACAAATTGAGAACATGAAACGAATCATACCGGCAAAAGATTTCTATTCAGCTTATTCGCTTTGCTATGCAAAGGCCCAAGGGCAGACCTAAGGGCGTGCCTAGGCTATGCTATCCATAATAGGTATGATAATTTTATGTACGTCCATTTATGACATTCGTGTGACATTCGTGTAGGGTAGGCATAATATTGTAATTAAACGGTGCGCCGCAGAGACTTCCTACCGTCCTGCGTCTTACAAGCGTGTTCGTGTATTCGGGTCATTTGCTGGATTTGGTTATGGTAGTGACTTAATTGACATCGCCCTGAACCAGGGTGAGAATTTTCGAGGGTTTGAGGTTGTTCAACAGACGTTATAGTCTTTTAGGGCAGGTTTACATGGTTGTCTTCCTTTCACTTTTTCACAACCAAACTCCATGTGGATCAAAGTATGACACTGGTTGTTTTTCCACAATTCTCATACACTTCTCAATTCCTCTCAGCTCTCATCGCAACATCAAGGAGACACCAAATTGAGCACGTGTAAACCAGAGTCCTATGGAATCACGATTTTTGCGCTTTGCAAGTCTTGCATGTGATATTGCTAAACTTATTTATAAGTAGACCTACTGTGAAAAATTCATGATTGTGTCGTTGTGGTGTGCAGATTGCAAATCATGGACCAGAATTGATAGATGATTGACATTTTTTCCTGAACAAAATGCCAGAATAAAAACTCTATGCCACGATGTCGCTTTAAGTATATAGGCCTACTAGTAGACCTACTAATAATAAGTGGATTTGATTTTTAATTCGAGAAACAAATCACTGCAGTTACGGCACTTTAATTTATCTGTCTCACTCGTGCGGCATTCATGTTTATTCTGTGCATTGTATTGCATGTGTTAGGTCTAATTGCAAATGCCATTGGCATTGATTAGTGTTGGTGAACTTTATTGCAAGAACGCAAATACGCCGGCTTTACAAGGCCAAACAGGGGCCCATGCGGAACCTCTGCACACGGACCCATGAAAAGTTAGCTACGCCACTGCTATTGTTGTTCAATAATTTTGCACCTTACACCTCGCTCACATGATCTAAAGATAGCACACTGTGATTCGCTGATTGTACAAGAATTTATCGTGAGAATGATGCATGGATTAATTGTTTGACGCGAATATTCATAGGCCAGAGGGCCAAATGCCCCCCCCCCATTTCTGGCGAGTCTGTATTTCGGGCAAGTAGGCTAGGAAAAATAACATTAAACTTGCTTGAAGTTGAACGCTCATTGTCACAGCACATTATCTCCCAGTTCCAAGTTGCCCGAGTCGAGTTAGATACTAGGTCACAACCGCCATAGATTCTATTGGAAGGGGATAACAGAAATTCGTGAAAATAGTTCTGAATTCACGGTAGCATTTTGTAAATAGGCCTAATGACGAAAATCGCAGCAAATTGTCAAGTCAACATTTGCCCGAAAATCAGGGTTGCTCATGGCTTTTGGGGAAATACACAACACCCAATAGATCACGGAATTCACTGTTTGAATGACATTGAAAATTGCTACTATCCCTAGCCATGAAGCAAGATATAAACGCCGATCTTAGATCACCAACATTGAACGTTCAGCTATTATTCCTACATGCTGGGCAGCTGAAGACTATCTATTCGTCTAATGTGAAAAAAACCAGGTTGACAAGACCGCAACTCAGTTACATGGAAGGGAAGTAGGCCTACTACTGGTTACACAGTCGCTTGTTGAGAAAGCACTTATAGAGGGCTCTTGGAATAAAGTTTTTTTTTATCGCCCTTCGGTGGCAACTCAAAGTTATGCGGACGTGGTCGAAGGCAGTATTGACGCTGAATAATCGGAGGGAGCAAGGTCCTCAGCACGTGATACGGGTTTTTGACTACAGACTCTAATAGACTATCGTCGGCTTCTTTAGCCAAGTCCGATACGCCTGGAGACAGTGGAGAGTCTTCCGGCAGGTAGCCCATCCGCTGCGTTCTGCGAAGAAAATGGTCGAGTCTGCTCCTGTCATCGGCGCTGGTGAAACCCCACCAGGCTGGAGCAGCGTAGGGGAGCCGCGACACAGTTGTGGCTCGAGCAAAAGACATACACCGGTCCATAATCGAGAAATTCCTGGACCATAGGTAGAGCTTTCGCGGGTCGAAACTGTCTTAAGGCTAGACCTATGCGAGCAAAAATATTAGAAAGAAAATCAACTGGTAAAAGTTCTGACACGACATACGAGAGGGGAATATTGTAGATCTTGGTGAACTCCGGCAATAGGACTACGTGTTCTGAAACTGCCAATAGGCTATACACAGGTCCGTTATTGAGATATTCCTGGACAATAGGTAGAGTTTTCGCGGTCCCCAAACTGTCTTAAGGTTAGGCCTATACGAGGAAAAATTAGAAATAAATTCAAAGAAAAAAGTTCGGGCAAGTCTTACGAGGGGGATTGTCGGGCTCGGTGAACTCCGGAGCGTTTTCTGTCAAATAAGCAATAGATCTAGTGGTGACGTGATCATTGCGCAGGTGCGACTTTCGCTTGGGAGATGATTCAAGGTATTTTTTACTCTATCATCTGATCGGAAACTCATTAGATCTAATCATTTAAACCGATTGAAATCGCTTATTAATTCGAAAATTCGGATCAAACACGATCATCGTCTGTCAACGGCGCCGCATTGTGTAGAGCAGCGTTTCCCAAACTTTTTGGGCCACGGAACCCTTCGCGTCCTAATATTTTCTCGCGGAACCCCAATCTCAACTAAACGCATTAAAACATGCATAACGCCTGAAAAGCATATTATTCCTACTAAACACCCACTATTGTAGAAAGTTTATTTTTCATAGTAGGAAAAATTAAATTGCACTATTTTGAAAATCACGGCTCGTGGATCACAATAGGTCTACTGGGAGTAGATGAAATTAGAATGCGAACCGCACTTATTCCTTGACATGCATTTTGTCTATAACTGACTTGATGCTAGAAAGCTGGATTCTTATTGTCAACTGCATCATTTCGTCGATTTCTATATTTTGCTTCTGTTCCAGTAAAATATGAGATTTTTTGCAGTTTCGTACAATTTTTACCTGACAAATGGCAAAGCATGCTAGGCCTAACTGCAGTTACTGAGAGTATTTTAGCTATCTCATTATTTTCAGACACTGATCATTGAAGGTTTATTGGAATTCTAGGCCTACTTCATTTGGGCTAGTCAATAAGATGTGGTGCACAATCATGGTCGTCGTTATAAGAGTTCGCTGGTTTATCGCCTACTTTGGGTGATTTCGTATCCAATTATTATCATCATTCATAGTAAGATAGTATTTAACCATCTTTTCGCGGAACCCCTGGGCCCAGCCCGCGGAACCCTTGGGTTCCGCGGAACCCACTTTGGGAAACGCTGGTGTAGAGATTGAGTCTCTATGGCCCTTCTTGCTCACCTTACCTTGATCTGACTTTGGGGCATGTGTAGGAGTTGGAGGATTGGCTTGTTAGGGCTCTTATGCTTGTCTATAAAGGTAGCTGGGTAGAAGGCGGGAGAAGGCAGTTGATGTTCCGGTGTGTGCCTTGTTGGGAGGCTCTTGTTGAGCGTGTTCCCGTTTTCGTGTGTGCCTCTCGGTCATGAGAGTTCGACCTTGGGGTCTTTGCCGATGTTGTCAACCGTACCCTGTTGGTGGGTTGTCGTTTGCTGAGCTGCTGTTCAACGTCTTTCTGGCTTCGTTAGCCTATACGAACTACATCTCTGCTGAATACGGTAAACTTCTGTACATATCGCTGTATATATTGTGCTATTGAATAAATCGATGCTATTTTTTTACCAAATTTGGGACCTTCCTTTGTAGTCATCCCTTAGACTGAGCCATTGAACCCCAACAAATGAGGGCCTGCGTCCGGTTTTTTCACCTAAAATTTTGGGTTAATTCGGGGGTGCAGTGAATTTGACGTCCGGTCGCGTTTAGCGATTATTTTGGGTGAAATATGTGGTGAAATTTGAATTCTGTTGTGGAATTTGCGGAAAAGTTTTCGCGTTGTCGTAATTTGTGCGGTGTCACATTTCGTTTTGGGGGCCTGGGCTATTAAATTTCGTGCGGTGGCAGAAATTTCGTGCGTTTTGAGTGAATTTTGGCAGTTTGGACGGTTTTGTAGTGAACTGTCGTTGAAATTGTGAAATTGGGAAATTTTTGGGTGTAAGTTTGGTAGGACCGACGTAATTGGCTCAATATGGCGTCTCTTGAAGCGGAGAAATCTATTGACTGGGACGATATAGTAGACATGCAGGTGGATGACCTTCGAGAGTATTGTGCGTCGTTAGGTGAGGAGGTCAAGGGTTTGTCTAAACCACAGTTACAGAAATTGCCCATGAAAGCGCTGTCTCCTAAACAGGGCAGTGAAGAGTGGAAACTTCGGACACAGGCTAAGAAAGAACAGGCCGAATTGGAGAGATTACAGTTAAAGGAGGACCGTGAATGGGAGAGAGAAAAGGAAAGAATGAGGCTTGAGGAGAAGAAAATGATCTTTGAGGCAGAGGAGAAGAAAAGGAACCTTGAAGCAGAGGAGAAGATAAGGAACCTTGAAGCAGAGGAGAAGAAAAGGAACCTTGAAGCAGAGGAGAAGCACAGGAACCTTGAAGCGGAGGAGAAGAAAATGAAATTTGAGGCGGAGGAGAGGGAGACGCGAATGAGATTTGAAATGGAGGAGAAACGAATGAATATGGACGAGAGAAGACAGGACGATGAGAGACGCTTACAGGCTGAGTTAGAGGACAAGCGATTGGCGGCTGAGTTAGAGGACAAGCGATTGGCGGCTGAGCTAGAGGACAAGCGATTGGCGGCTGACGTAGAGACAAAGAAATTAGACATTGAAATGCGGAAAGTGGAAATGGGTGGAGGTGCGGAGAAACCGGCTCATGGGAATGATAATTTTCGTTTTGGGGCAGCTATGAAATTTGTTCCGAAATTTGATCCGGCTGATATTGAGCATTATTTTGCGGCTTTCGAACAGGCAATGGCATTGCATAATGTTCCGATAGAGAAATGGTCGTCGCTTTTACAACCTCAGCTGTCGGGAAAAGCAGCTAAGGTGTTTTCGTCTTTGTCGTTGGAGGATTGTGTACAATATGACTTAGTTAAGGGTGCTCTGTTAAATGCATACGAAAGGGTACCTGAATTCTATCGGAAGAAATTTAGGGGGATGAGGAAAGAAAAATTGGAAACTTTTGCGAATTATGCATACCGCCTCCAAATTCCTTTTCAGCGTTGGATTCAGGGAGAAAATTCGTGAGAAGATGTTTCTAAGATTAAAGAGGTCTTAATGATGGAGCAATTTGTACAGTCTTTACCGTTGGAAGTGCACAGATGGCTTGTGGACAAACATCCTGAGTCAGTGGCTGTGGCGGCGCGTTTGGCCGATGAGTACGCTGTTTTGTACAGACAGGTGCCGAATGAATACCAAGGGGGGTTCAAACGGGATTTTTCAGAGAAAGTGCGAAGATTATCATGTGACGACAGTGAAAAAAGAGACATTTGGGAGCCTAAAAGCTCAGTGCACAAAGAAGGTGTACGCAAGGATTCAAATTGGGGCAAAAGTTCGCCTAATCGTGGGTCGTACGGTTTTCGTAAGCCTTTTCGAGAATCTGAGGATGGTTTTGGTGAGCAGGTCACGTGTTCCTATTGTAGACTAAAGGGGCATACCAAAGGTTCTTGTTTGAAATTAAAGAACAAGGAACGGCCGGAAATTGAAAATTGGAGGGGTACGAAGCCCGTGGGGTTGGTCCAAACAGTTTTGGCGCCTGTCAATGATGTGAGTTTTCAGAAACTTATTGCAAATGTGGATAAATTGTATGCTCCGTTTTGCGTGAATGGATGTGTGATTGATAATTTGCATAATAGACGTGAGGGTGTCTTTCTACGTGATTCCGGTGCTCTGCAGTCACTTGTGAGTGCTTCAATGGTTGCATGAAAATGATTTTGTGGAATTGAATGAGACGAGGCTTCTGCGTGGAATTTATGGAGATATTTTGGAACGCCCTTTGGTGAAAGTATGTGTTGACTGTGCGTATGTGAAAGGTGATGTATTGTGTTGTATGATGGACTTACTTCCCATGCGTGGAATAGACATGGTTATTGGCAACGACGCAGTAATGCAAGTAGAGGTCATAGATGTAGCGATTACGACTCGCGCCCAGGCGAGACAATTTGTTGCAGACCATTGTGAGTTGGAGCGTACGATGTGCAGTGAACCGGCGAGCGCCGAGGCGGATGTTCTGGGTCAAGGTACAGGGCAGGCTGACCGAGCGCTGGTGAACGGTGATTTGTTTGCCAGTGATTTAAATGACTCAGTGATATATGACGAGGGCGACTTAGAACGTTTATTTGCGGCTTCGACTGAATGTGTTGACGATGAATGGAATGATTTGTCTGTTACGCGTTCTGAATTTCTGGCGAGCCAAAGAAATTGTCGGGAATTGGTTCCGTTCTTCGCGTTGGCCGAAGGCAGTGCGAAGGATGAGGCGTCTATGCAGACGTACACGTTGGTCGGTGATGTTTTGGTGCGACATAGGGCCGATAAATTAACGCCGTGCGGTATGGGTGTGTCTCAAATTGTGGTGCCCCTTAATCTTCGGAGGAAATTGTTGCGCGTTGCACATGATATACCGGCGTCGGGTCATCTGGGTACGCAGAAGACGTTAGACCGTTTATTGAAGCACTTCTGGTGGCCTCATGTGAATAAGGATGTACGTGAGTACTGTCGTTCTTGTGATGTATGTCAGAGGTTAGGTAAAGGTAACAGGAATTATCGAGCGCCTATGGTTAGTGTCCCTGTTATGCAGGAGGTGTTTGAACGCATTGCCATAGACATTGTTGGGCCTCTCAGTGTTTGTGAGTCGACGGGAAACAGATCTATTTTGACGGTCATTGACTTGGCGTCACATTTTCCGTTCGCGTTTCCGTTAAAGACGCATACGGCACAAGATGTCGCTAAGTGTCTTTGTGAAGTATTTACTTGTTCGGATTTCCGAAGGAATTGCTTTCGGATTGCGGAAGTGAATTCATGTCTGAGTTGATGCAGGTGTTTGTGCATGAATGTGGTGTGGTGCAGTTGAAGACTAGTCCTTACAGACCACAGTCGAATGGCACGTGCGAGCGTTTTCATCGTACTATGAAAGATATGTTGAAGGCTTTGGTTGAAACATATCCGGGTTCGTGGGATGCTATGTTACCGTGGATTTTGTTTGCTTATCGTGAGGTTCCGGTGCAGGGCACTGGTTTTTCTCCTTTTGATTTGATGTATGGTCGTGATGTCAGAGGAATGCTTCAGTTGATGAAAGAGGAATGGTTGTCGAAGGATGTTGTCAATGAGGTGTCTGGCAAGAATGTGATTGAGTACGTGTTACAGTGGCGTGAACGTATGCGTGTGGGTTTACAGATGGCAAATGATAATGCATTGGTTGCTAAAAGTAAATCGAAACAGTTATATGATAAAAATTCGAAGGCTGTGTCTTTTGAGGAAGGGGAGAAGGTACTGTTGTTGATTCCATTGGTTGGAAAACCGTTACAAGCAAAGTACTGTGGACCGTATGTGGTGTTGCGTAGACTTGGTCCTGTCGATTATTTGGTTTGTACGCCAGATCGAAGGAAGACTGAACGGGTTGTACATGTGAACTTGATGAAGCGTTATGTTGATCGTGCGGATGTGTTGAAGAATGTACCGCATGATGATGTGATTGCTTCTGTGTTGTTAGTGGATCATGGTGTTGCTGTTCATGATGTGACTTTGGAAGATAAAGTTTTGCAATGTGATGTGTCAGGTGAATGTCAGAATGAATTGCGTGCTGTGTTGTCTGAGTATCAGCATGTCTTTAGTGTGCTTCCGGGTAGAACGGATGTTGTGTCACATAAGATTGACTTGGTTGAGGGTGCTCGCCCTGTTCGTCAGGCACCTTATCGCTTGAATCCGGAACGGATGGCTACCGTTGATAAGGAAGTGGAACAGTTACTTCAAGCAGGGAAAATCGAGGAATCGGATAGTCCTTGGGCTGCTCCGATTGTATTGGTTCCCAAGCCAGACGGATCCGATCGTCTGTGTACGGACTTCCGGAAACTGAATGGACTTTCTGTCCCGGATCCATTTCCCATGCCTAGGATTGAGGTATTGATTGATAGAGTGGGGAAATGCCGATATCTGACGAAGTTAGATATGACTAAGGGATATTGGCAGATTCCCATGCATCCTGATTCAGTCCCGTTGACTGCTTTTGTGACTCATAGGGGCCATTATCAGTGGAAGCATATGAGTTTTGGGCTGAAAAACGCTCCGGCTTCATTTTCTCGTTTGATTACGAAGGTGTTGAAAGATTTGAATGATTTCTGTGATGCGTATCTGGATGATATCATTATTTTCAGTTTGGAATGGTCTGAACATTTGATGCATTTGAGAAAGGTGTTACAGAGAATTGCTGATGCGCATCTGACTTTGAACTTGGCTAAATGTGTGTTTGCGAATGCTGCGATTGATTTTTTGGGACATCATATTGGAATTGATGGTGTGCAGCCGCGCTTGAAGAAGGTTGAAGCTTTACCGAGGTTTCCTCGGCCTGTTAATAAGAAACAAGTGCAATCGTTTCTTGGGCTTGCTGGATACTATAGACGTTATTTGCCTCACTATTCTGACATTGCTTTTCCGCTTACGGCGTTAACTAAGAAAGGTATTCCGTTTAAGTGGACTGTGGAGGCTGAAACGGCATTCGTTGATCTGAAGTCTCGTTTAGCTTCAAGACCTATTTTGATTCCACCTGACTTTACTAAACAGTTTTTTGTGGCTGTTGATGCGTCTCACTTAAAATATAATATTATGTGAATTTTACAGGGTCATATCATCATTACAGTATTGTATGCTGCAATGACACATAACTAATTCTATAGTTTCACGTGAACGAGAATATTTCTATGTTGCGGCCCGCGAGTCATTAAAAATTTCCGTATGCGGCCCACATGCTGACTTGAGTTTGACACCCCTGCCTTAGACTGAGCCATTGAACCCCAACAATTGCTTCACTAGTTACAGCAAGATATGATATTTAACGCTGTTTCGAATAGATCTATTAAGCTTATATTAAAGTTTAAATTTAAACTAGTACCGTACCAATTAAAATATCTTTAACTTTAACGCTTTAGGAAGGTTATAAATAAATTGCACAAATTGGCCGAGTTGTAGGCCTACGCATTCAAGCGGTTATCCATTTCCAACCGCCCTTTTTTATTACTCAATAAAACGTTGTAATACAGTCAATATTTAGCGTCACCATTAAGGCCTATAGGCGGGTCAGATTCAGCGTTCATTGGAAGATACGGAACAGCATAAAATTGCAACGTAGGCTAATCCGTTTCCACACAATCGGAACTTTATAAGGAAACAACTCAAAGGCTTTCCCGATTCCAGCGCGCCCAAAATAGTTTTGAGCTTGTTGAAGGTAGGCTACTCGCAGATTCTCAGGATTTGTGGGGTACGGTTTTGTAGTGAGTAGGCTATGTTCGTTGCCTTGCAGGCGGAGGTTTGCAGGTCCAAATCCGCCTCATGCCGCCGCGTAGGGACCATGGGTATGTCCTTCACTCGTAATTTCTTGTTCGCTTCGGCGTGAAACTCCAATGCAGTGTCGTCATTTTATTATGTGACTATAATTATTCGGGCTCTGATTTATGGGGCAGGATGTAGAGAGCAATCCACACTGTCCAGACATGCCATCCGTAGGCTAGATGAAAGGCCAGAGTAGAGCGGCGAGCGGTAGTCAAGGCGAGGTGTAACGGCGGAATGCACTCTGGTAAGAGTAGCCTGGCTGCAGACGTGAATGAAATCGCTGAAAGCGTGATAGTGCGAAGTTGACTGTACGTCGTATTTTTTATTCACAGTACGATATTCGTATAAGACTTAGGCCTATAGATCAGGGCTTTCAAGAATGAATGCTTGATGTTACCTATAAAGAAATTACGTTGTTTCAGAGCATGTGTCAATGGCAATGTGACGACAGTGTTCATTGTTCACGGATGGCTGGAAAATGACAATTATACCTGGATGCATGCCATGAAAGACGCTTTCCTAGCGCAGGTAAGTACTGCCATTAAATTAACAGTTCAAGGATTTCAAAGGCCCCCTAATGCAACCTTTATAAAGGACAGATTGGTCAAAACTGAATAATTCTCAAAGCCAGAATTCTAAAGTTCCCGCTCATTTTTTGAATGTGGAGGTTGAGTCAACCTTTGGGAAGTTTACGGGAATCGATTATACAGGGTGGCTCAAAAAAAACGTACCACCGGGGAAAATGCGATATCTTCGCCGCCGATTGAACTTTTTCTGCGAAAATATCCCAATTTGTAGGAGAATGAATTTCCAACAATCCCTGAAAGTTTCATTTGAAACTTTTCATGTTTGCAAAAGTTACAGCTGTTCAAACTTAAAATTTCGTTTTTTCAAATATCCGCGGAAAATTTACGTCACTTGTAGATTTCCATGTCATATGATATCACTTTTCCCTACGACCTCAGCATTCGGTTTTGCAGTTTATTGTAAGGTATAATGAGAGTGTCCACTCTCTGCCTTAACACAAGCTCAAATTCTTTTTGTGAAGCTTAGTATGGCCTTGTTGGT
Organism: Lumbricus terrestris; assembly: GCA_949752735.1. Lineage (NCBI taxonomy): Eukaryota > Metazoa > Annelida > Clitellata > Crassiclitellata > Lumbricidae > Lumbricus > Lumbricus terrestris. The sequence goes on along the minus strand of OX457040.1, from coordinate 14,035,596 downwards.
CGGGTCCTGCGGCAACTGACCCCACATTAGCAGCAAGACTTGCTTCAGCTGGCCAATGTTCTCCAACTTGGGATTAAATGTCTTGCAGCGTTCCAGCATAGCTCCCCAGACGTGATAAACAAGAGGGTTAAGGTCTGGCGAGTTTGTAAATCATCTTTGCCAATGCATTTACTTCAGTTGATGTCAATAAGGTAGCGCCATCATAATCAACCTTGCCGTGCGAGCAAGCAGGCGCACTGTCCTGCTGCATAATAAAACCAGATGTTAGAGCATACCTGGTCTTCAATGAGTCTGGGTAAGCGAGTTCAATGATGAGTTTGACATCTAACCTACTGAATGGGATTAATTGCAGTCTTTTCTTGCAGCCGCAACACACGCCGGCATATCTGATGCCGAAACCACGATTTGCTTTGCAAACTTGACCTTTCGATTACCAAGCGAATTTCGTGAAAATCGCGCTTTTTCCGTCAGATCAAGCGACCACTTCCTGCCTCTCTTCCGACATCTGATCTTCGTTACATAAACCCGTTTGCAGATAGTCTTCAATGTGCTCAGGCTCCACTTTTCACTGGGTATTTTGCTATGATCACGCGATGTCTCAGTCTCTGTTCATGCAAAGTCCGAGTTCCCATTTTATCTTTTGCAGAAACTTTGCCCATGACGTTCATTGTTTGGGTTCACCAATTGAGACCTTAATCTATAAAATATCACCAAATACCAGCAGATTGCTTCATAAACAGCTTCTTTACAGCTCATAGTGAGGTCGTATGACATCATCATCAATGTGTGTGTGTTGTAATTTGCCAAACATCCTAATGAAATCACTTGTATTGGAGCATGATTCTCCGGATAATTGAAAAAACGAAATTTTAAGTTTGAACAGCTGTAACTTTTGCAAACATGAAAAGTTTCAAATGAAACTTTCAGGGATTGTTGTATATTCATTCCCCTTCAAATTGTGAAATTTTCGCAGAAAAACCCCAATCGGCTGCGAAGATATCGCATTTTCCCCGGTGGTACGTTTTTTTTTGAGCCACCCTGTAGACCCATTCTGATCATTTGCGCTTCTTGCCGGAGGGCTACCATTCATCTAGCCCCTCATAATCAACCGTTTTCACAATGCAGGAGTTGGCCACTGGCGCAAAAGAAATCTAAACGTCGAAAGCAAATTTCCGCCCTGCCGAGATCGCCGCACCAGCCATACATGTATCATGGATGATGATAGTCAGATGCCTTAGCCCGCTCTTAGACAGTGTAGTGGTTATGATTTTTTTGGGATTTAGTAAGAGTCTAATTTGCAACCCACACCCCAAATACTCAAATGAGACATTCAACGGATATGAACAAATTTTGTGAGTCACATATTAGGCTACGGAGTTCAAACACCTTCCCCACAATCCACCACGCTAACCACTAGAAGTGTTATAAACCATGATCATTGATTTATAAAAAGACCATTTGCTTCACTAATCATCTCTAACAATGTTCAGCAAAAACCCGTCTTAATTAACACTAACGTAACTCTCCGTTATCAGCAGAGGCTTGAGAGTTTTGAATGGCCAATCCAATGTCTATTTTCTTCATGCGTAACGGCTGCGCCAAAAACCGCAACAAAAACTATTTTAGTTACTTCTACTAGAGTAACTTCTGCTACTATTTTCGACTACAATTGCCATAGCAACTGGCCTACTACAGCTACAAAAGACTATTAATCACTGATGCAACATTTACAACTGCCATACTACTAATGCTACTGCTGCAACTTAGTAGTATTAGTAGTAGTAGTAGTAGTAGTAGTAGTATTGATGGTGATGCTTGTAGCAGAAATTGTTGTGGTATACATGTAGTTCTTGTGGCAGACCTAATCGTAGTTATGGTAAAAGTATTTGCACGATGCAAAAAACACAAATGAGGACAATGACATCAATTGAACTAAAATGGTGGACAGCATGTGACTTGACAAGTGACCGAAGACAGTGGTGATGGGTTGACCATTGGATGTATAATCAGCTGCTGCTACGCTGTCATTACTATGCATTTAGCCCGCCCACGATTATTGGCGTGGCTGTTAGAGAATCACTGGTCATACCGCTACTGGGGTCGTTCATTAGTACCCATCGCCAACGGAATGAAGTCATCAATAGATGCAGACAATGATCCCTATGCCGTCGAATGAAATGGTAAAAGGAAGAGGAAAGAGGTAATGGGAGCAAGAGAGGGAAGGGAGAGACGATTTCTATAGAATTGGATATCTAGGTCATTTATTGTGTAATCTTCTTAATTCATGCACCAAGAGATGGTCTGATTTTGAAACTCCACTAAGTTTTATTGTTCCGCAGGGCGATTACAATGTGATAATTGTCGGATGGAAAGATGGAGCGAAGCATATCTGGTATCCTCAGCCGGCTTCCAACACGAGAACCGTTGGTGGAGAAGTGGCGCTCATCTCCAACAACCTTATTAAGAATGGAAACTCGTCGAGAGACTTGATGTACTGTGTTGGACACAGCTTAGGATCACACATCTGCGGCTTTGCTGGGCAGCGGGGACAGTTCGGAAGGGTAACTGGTAGGGTATATAATTTCGTGAAGACAATCGGCTAATAATGTGTTTTCTCTGTAAGACTTGTTTGAACTCGTTACTCAGTTGTTAATTCATTTATTCGTTCATTCATTCAATCATTCATAAACTCATTCACTTGTTCAATCATTCGTTCAATCAATCAATCATTCATTCATTCATTCAATGTACTTATATGGATTCTCTTCGATAAACTACTCAGAAGCGCTCGCAGCCCGCCCGCCGCAAAGGAAAAAATACTTGAGAGATTTACGAAAGGAAGTTTGATTAGTCAGATGTAATAAATGTTTGCTCTGAAAGGAGGTCACCCTAAATGGATGACCTGACAACCGAGAAGCTCGGCGTTGCCTGGTAGCTAAGCGAATCCCAGGAACTATGAGCTGCCTCCTTCATAGCAGATCGAAGAAGGCGACGCGCTTCAACATCAAATTGACTGAGTAGTCCGATGTTAATATTCATGGGTGCAGACTTAGGGAGACACAGGGACGGTCCCCATAAGTCCCCAAAGTTTGTTGTCCATGGTCATGTCCCGAATATTTATGAAAGGAAATTTTAAAAACTAGCATCGCAAATTTTGACAGTTAATTGGTTAATTATGGTAAGAAGTAAAGACCATAAAGACTATATATAGCCTATATATTAAAAGAGAAAAATGTTATCACTAAAAAATTTCCTCGGCGAAATGAAAAATTTCTTCGGTGACTCTGCCGTCCGTCCGTCTAAAATGTCGCGCCGCACCTCGACTATCGTCGTTCGGCCACTCGAATTTGTCCCCACTCCCCCCTCCCAACTTCTAGACCAAGTCTACGCCCACGTTAATATTTCGGAATGATGTATAATCCTCTCACGGAGTAGACGGTTTAGAGATCTATACGGATGACAGTTTTTACTAAGCGCCGGTGAATGACCGAATGACTTGTGGGACGTGGGTTTATAGAATATTATTTTGCATTAAAAGTCATAAGGATTGGGCCTAATATATTAGACTAAAATATATTTAATTAAGATGAATAATTTGGTCGAAATCAACTAAATTAGAGTTTAGCCATTGAAAACGAATTGTTAACTTCGAATGCATCTGAATAAATTGCACAATGAATTGCATCAGTGGATTGAATTAGACTAAAACGGCTTACGAACGCGTACAGTAGCTGCAGATAGAATGCATTAGAATATAGCGATAATATTACAACAGAACTGATGAGGTTGGAACAGATTAGACCTATGTCTGTTGGGTTTAGACTTGGTCCAACGATGGTCACAACTCAATACAACTGGATTACATTGCAAGCTTACTAAGAAAAAACTGCTTAAGAATGCATAACTTAATTGAATATTGCTGACGGACACCGATTCATTCCAACTAGGATAATTAGGGGGTCTGCGGGTATACCCGTGCCCGTTGGTTTACCCGTACCCGCGGGTCGGCTACAGGCCGGGTACGAAATTCCGATACCTCTAATATTTATATTAGGATGTTCGTTCTTTGAGGATTGGATCCAGCTGCTCCGCTTTTTGAGATCCGTGTCCCGTATGAAGGTCTGAACACGTCCTCTGCCGACTTTGTCGATATCATCCACACAAATGGTGTGGTTGGTTACGGAATGATAAAGCCTGTGGGACACGTTGACTTTTACCCCAACGGAGGGTTCTACCAACCTGGCTGCACAGGGGACTCGCTCAATGCACTGGTGTCGTGGACAAACTATTTGGAATGGACAAAAGACCAGCAGGATGCCAGTATGAATCCGACTGTTACTAATTTAAAGTTATCAGTTCCATTTAAATTAGGAAAATATACGATAATATTATTGCTTGCAATACTATCTAGTCTGATCCTATTAGCCGACAACAACCCTAAAAATAACCTAAACTAATCAAACGACAAGCATTTAGCCGTTTTTATGATATGCAAGATATTGATCGATTGTCGTTCTGAGTGAAACTATAGGCTACTAAGAATTATTGGATAATATACTAGGGTCCGATAGGAAATACCCATCGTATTGATAAGATGAACCGAGAAATTACACAATGACTAGATTGCAAATCGGTCGAATAAACTGTGCATCACTACACACCCAGTGGCGTAGACATGGAGCATTTCGGAGGTTAAAACCCCCCATTGGCCTATGAAAAGCTTTTTTAAAGGTTATTTATCCACTTAAATAGGAAAAACAATTGCTTGTTACTCAAGTGTTTTTCTTACTTCATTCACTTTGTTACTTTATTTCTATTTTATTTACTGTAATACTGTTGGGTTGGTGACAGAAAGGGCATCCGCCTAGGCAAAAAAAAAACCCCACCATCATAAATTTCTGGCTACGCCACTGACTACACATGGCTTATGCGAAAGTATATAGCCTACATGTACTATATAAAAACTCAAGATTCCTTTGCCACTGAATCGGTTGTGGTTCCGCGCAAATGTAATGCAAATAAATGTCAGGTATGAAATCTATGTATAATAATATTGTATATCACTCAAAGCGACAGAAAATTTATTACACCGAGTAAAGTGTTTTTCTACTCTTCTTAGGTTTACTTCTGGTAATCGCATGCAGCCACTTGCGCGCCTACGATCTCTTCACAGAATCGATCCAAACTAAAGGATTTGTGGCTCGTTACCACTGCTCGACTGCTTTGTCATCTCTGCCTCCATATCCACTCAGTCCTGCATTTTATGTAAGAAGCAATTTGTTTGCGTACGTCATTATAGACCTACACGTAGAATTAGACAGACACCTGCTAAGGTATAATTCCTACAATACAATGTGTCGATATTTTGGGCTAGATTCCAAATTCAAGACAAGGCAATTTGGAGATTACTTGAGCCTATCTATTTTTTGGCCAAAGTTGAACTACGGCAGCAGTCAAATACTGAGTGAGTGCAAGATATGTCAAGGTCTGATAGAGTCTATATACCTTGTAGGCATTTTCCCGTCTGACATCTGTCGCCAGCGTGTCTTGCTCTCAACCTTTTATCACCGTTGATGTTTTTCGTCTGATGTGCAAAGCAGCCTTGCTGAAACACCTGCGCGAATTGCGGCGGTTGTTTCTCCACCCTTAAGAAATAATATGCTGCGAAGCAATGCGAAACATGAGCGACCTATAGCCTATTCTTCTTCCGTTCCGTAAGTTCGGGAAAATAGGTTTTGCAAATTCTGCTTCCGACCTCAGGTTCGACGCGCCGCTGTCTGTAAGAGGCTTTATATAAATCTGGCATAACAGTGTCAATTTACTATTTGGAAGCAGGTAGGTCAACTCTACCTAAATAATTATAGTAGGCCTATGCATGCATTTAAGTACAAATCATTATTTTAAAATCAGCATTGCGTATATGAGATTAAATTAAAAATATAAAAAATAGTATATACACTTATAATTATTACAATAATATATAAAAATAATGACTTGAGAGGTCCTCCAATTGTTGGTAATGAATAACGCAATAACAGATGCGCTTCCTGCTTTTCTTTCTTTAACGTGTGAACGACGTGAATCCGATACTTTTCTATATAATTGTAGACGCTTTGTCCGCAAGATGCGATCCAGACCATGGGCTTCTATTCAAATACATATCCTGGACGAGGGATCTTCTACTTGTCGACAAATGCTGCTTCACCATATCACCGTGGCTAGGATTCGTTTCTAAAGAAACACGTCGCATATGTTTGGACACTGATGTTTTCGTCTACATATGCGCATCAAATTATCTATGTGGGAATTTCGGCAAAGAGCATTCTATAAATGAATTATATGCCCACTTTATAAATAGAAATAGTCGTTTAATTCAAACGCAAAAATGTAAAGATATTGCAATTCGAGAAACAAGAAACTGTTAATTGAAATTAAGCAGTAGCAGTAGTTGTAGTCGTTTAATTCAAATGTAATAATAGCAGTAGTTGTAGTCGTTTAATTCAAATGTAATAATAGCAGTAGTTGTAGTCGTTTAATTCAAATGTAGTAATAGAGTAGATCATAGATAGATAAAATAGATAGCTTGAAGTGGCGCTGTAGCAAATGCAAAAAATACTAATCAATTTTATCGAGATGGTGACATATCATTAGGGTGGTCGCATCTGTAATGGCAAATTTTCAACTTCATTTTTGTTCTTTCCCCAACCCCCCATTTGGTGCCACTTGGTAAAAGACTGATGCAGCCCAAAAATTATCCCGATAGAAAAATATTTAGGACTAGCACAACGTGTTTGAAGTTTTGGATTTTAAGAAATTTCAACGTCTTTTTGAGTATAATGCTAATTTAGCTACATTTTTGGACCTATGACTAGTTTTAAAAGAAATGCAGCATTCTTTTACTCAAGCACGACTGACAAGTATGTCTGACTTCTACAATGATGATAATGGTTTGTTATATATTTTTATGAACAATTGACCATCACAATAGTATTTGACTCGTGAGTCCCTGAGATCGATGACCATAAACCTTTACTATAAATCTACTTTAAATTTCTGTTAGCTGCCATTGGCACTTTGCTGTTGAGTTGCTTGACTCGGGTTCTGCTAAAAATAAAGATAGCCCCTCCCGCTTCTGGCTTGGCCTACCAGAAGTGATCCAGCACTTAGGCCATTAGTGTTAAGCTACCGAACCCACTGCTGTAAAACCGATCTGCGTGTCGTGCTATAGTGGGCCGTATTTCGTATAACATGTACTTGCAATCATTCTGCGGTGTATCAGATTGGGTGATTAAATAAAGATTATTGTAGTAGAAAGTCAACACATTGCCATGTTCTTTTGATAGTCCTGATTTCTATCTACAGGGATTCTTTGTTACACTGAAGGCTCTTTATTACATGCTTAACTTTAACACAAATTCTAATATAATACGGACAAGGACCTCAATAATAGTTGAACTAGAGAAAACTACTGATGACACATGTATTTTCGTTTATTGTGGTAATTAATCAGAGTGCAGAATGACACAGCGCATCACAGATAAGATTTATCAAGAGTTGCTGTAAAGAAATGAATTAAAATAGATGTTTAAATTATTGAGATCATAATTTTTATAGATCAAAGAAATTACTTATTACCACATAGGAGTCAAAAAGCAGCTTTTAAACAACTTCCAAAGAGAGCATCATAATTGAGTGCCTGATGAAGACTACTCACATTGTTGTCTCTTTCATAATATAGAAGTTATCCAATTAAAAGTATAAGCTTACTTTTAGAGCTGAAAACATGAACACCGAGTCAAACAATTGACACAGAAAGTGCTGTCAAGAGTGGACTCAAATTACACTGCCTTTATTAGCTATTGAAAATTAACTACCTATTATAAATTAGCATGAAAGGCGATGGTGTCAAACACGTAAGCTATATGCTACTCAAAATCTCTACATCATGCTCAGCAATGGATCCAGCTGAAATTACAGTGGCCGCATGGACATCTCAGACGACCGACCAATTAAAGGGTATAAGTATAGCACTCTCAAGACAACACCCATTGGTACACCCTTGGAGGCAGATGAACACCTTCCTTGGGCAACATGCCAGAGATTTCACTTTGAGGGAAGTGAATCGTGAAAACTACAACATAGCTCAAACCCATGCAAAGACCAAATGCAATTTGAATTGTTAGACAGTGCAATAATGCCTCAGCTCGAAAACATTTTAGCCTAAATTTGAGATAAAAATTCTCATCTAAAAATAATGGATTTCTACTTTTTAATATTACTACAGTTCCTTGTACCCAGTAACCCCATGAACAATGACGGTAGAAAAAGAAATATTTCTCGGAAATCAGACCCCATTAAGAATTTTGGTGATTTTGCAGAATAAATTAATTATATAGGACACAGATGAAACCGCACAATTTTTTTATTTTTCCCCAATATGATTTATACTATTACTGTTCCTTTACTGTAGCAGTCTAAGAACAATACGCTATTATCATCAATCAAGACAAGGTAAAACAGGTACTATTTGTAAAGAAATAAGATATGATAGATATTATCTGTGATGCGGTGTGTTATACAGGTTTTCTAGCCTTAGAGGAATTTTTCTTGAAGTGGCGCTATATAAATTGATGATCATGATTACGATGACAGTAGCATCATCATGTTTAAGTGTGGAGGAACTACAGGTAGTTGAATTGATTCCTGGTTTGAAGATTCCTGGTTGACTACAGCCATATAGCTACTTTTGGGCATTAGAAGTCTTGATATTATAAGGGTAAAACTTTGATGGCGTTGTGCTAGTCCTAAATATTAATATTTTGTCTTACAACTTTTTGTGTGATGTTTCTGGGGAGAATGGAACCAAACGGCGCCTTGGGGAACAGTCAATTCCCACTTTCATTTTTAACGACCACCCTACATATCATGTTGCCATCTCGAGACGTTTGATTAGTATGTTTTGCATTTGCTACAGCGTCCCTTCAGGCGTAGATTTATGCTACAGTCGCATAAAATTTATAGATCAGCAGGTCAAACTTAAACGGTTAGTTTAAACTGCTCAGATATTTTGCAAGAAAAGATTACGTACACTTTTATATCAGAAAAGTTCTTCTAACAAAGAATTTAGCCAGGGGAGATTGTTTCGGGGGCGGAGGGAGGGAGACTCTATATCTGGGAGGCTTTATATTGTGACACCGACGAATCAATTCCTATGAAATTATATGAATTTAAATTTAGAACTGATGGCACAACTGAAGACAGAATATGTCACTTCTTATTAGACCTAACTTATCAATTAATATTTAATTCTTGAAAATATTAATAAAATTATGTCATAGTTTCTCACAGGGTATCATAACTGCACACCTGCAAGCCATAAAGACGCACAGGCGTACTATAAATTTAAAGAATAATTCAACCGAAGTTGCTATGACATTGTAGGCCTGCAGTCCTGCTATTCGCGTTGCGACTCAAGTGATTTTGCATATCTAGCCTACCTTATAAGGCTCAGTGTCCTTCTGTTTGCATGTCCTGATATCTGGTGTCCCAAGAAAGGCTCTGAAACGGCTGAATGTCGGTTGACAAATTCAAAAAATCATTTTACCAAAATGTGTAGGTCAACGCGACTATTTTCAGCTCTCAATTCACTTTAAAACCCGAGAAATGAGCGTTTTAATTCCACGCGTAGTTAGCGCCTATACAGATTTAATCTGCCACGTTGCTGTTGCACATAAACTATGGCGTCGACATTAGTAAGCAGACGGCAGTTCGCATGACGTCGTGTCTAGACGTTGTTCTCGCCTCTCGCAAACACGGAGAAAATATTAGCTCCCCCCGTAGACTTTATTTCAAAACATAGTCTTCGGGGAGGGGCGAATTTATTCTGGAACAGATCCGCAGGGGGTTATTGGTTTGGAAATAACGTCTCCGGGAAGACTTTTGGGGAGACTCTGTCACGCGACACCGGCCACCACATAATCCATGGACTATTATTCGGAAACGCCCTCCTTCTTTATCCATGCTTGGGACTGGCAGTCTGTTACTGTCAGAGTGCGAACAGTAGCGGAGTTTTGACACTGCTCAGTGTATTATATCGGTCTACCGACTTCTAGATGCCTTCGGTTGTCAACATATGATTAATATTGTGGGGCGCGGTGGTGTAGTGGTGGCGTCGATGCCTTGAAGCTGGAAGGTTCTAGGTTCGAATCCACCTCGCCGCATAGGGACCTTGGGCAAGTCCTTCACTCGCAATTGCTCAGCGCTTCGGCGTGAAACTTCGATGCAGTGTCAGCTCTGCATTCGGGAGCGCCTCTGAGTAGAGAGATTTAAGGGACGCTATGACAAGTGCGCATACAAATATATAATAATAATATTCAAGATATTTCAAATTAATGATGTGGCGAAATTCGCCTGAGCAGCTGCCGTAGCTCCCTCTCCTCCTCCTTCGTCACGCGGTCTTGTTTACGTAGTCGCCGGCTTCGTTTTGGCCTTCGATTGGCGCCGTCGTTGGCACGTGCTTAGTAGGGCTGCCAACTTTTGATTTTGCCATTCCGGGACGCCTTCAGCTACTTGATGTGCCTTTACCAATTTACACAATCCGCAGAAGCGCATAGTGTAACAACAGTAATGTTTTGTCAGCCCAGTAGGTCTGTATAATCTACATGTACAGCTACAGTCTACTAAAAAAATCCTGAGTAATTTCAGACAAAATCATCAAAAGACATAATTTTATAGCCTAAATTTAAGACAAGAATCAACCTCAAGAAGAAGCATTTCAAACTCCAGTCACCTAGTATCATCAGAGTAAGACTTATGAGCCCAAATTGAGGGAAGTTTGTTGGTATCGTAGGTTCATAGGTCTGCGACCGGAGAGCAGAATTTATATTAAACTTAGGGCCTATACTTGATATAATTAATATAGGCCTACTTAGCGTTTGTGCGTTAAGCAGTTCCAGAAGGACCAGAACACTGAGCACAAAGTCGCAGAAATCAGCACATGTCATGCTAACAGTTGTGCTTTAATAAGGTCGGTGAACTCTCGGTGCTCAGGTAATTGTGATTGTTGGACAGCAGATCGCTCATAATGCTGAACGCTCTCTCGCAAAAAAGCATTAAAAACTGGACACAATATGCTAAACCGAAAACCGAGTGTCAGTGCATGATTTGTAAAGTTTTTAAGACTTTAACTCCCGATGTTCAGCCAGCAATGTAATGTAGCCTATAGGTCTGATAGAGAGCAGAACGTAGAAATCATCATACAAATGGCTGAGTTTAGTAAGCAAAAATTAATAGGAACAATAATTGTACTAAGTGGATTTCTGGACCAAATTCCGGGACAATTTGAGATCAATCCGGGACACGGGACGCACAGGGTCGATTCCGGGACTGTCCCGGCGAATCCGGGAGGTTGGCAGCCCTAGCGTCGTTCGTACCAGATCAAGACACGGAAAGAACTCGGTGATGTAGCGGTGGGTTCGGTGCCTTGGAACCGGAAGGTTCCAGGTTCGAATCCACCTGGAGCTGCCACGTAAGGACCTTTAGAAAGTCCTTCACTTGCAATTGCTCGGGCGCTTCGGTGTGAATTTTCGATGCAATGCCTGCGCTGTTGTCGAGATCGCCTTTGAGTGAATAGTATGAAGGGACGCTATAGCAAATGCAAAACATACTAATCAAAAAATTACTCGAGATGGCAAAATGATCATTATGTCATCATCTCGATAAAATTGTTTACTTTTTTTAAAATTTGCATTTGCTACAGCGCCCCTTCAATCTATCTATTATATCTGTGTATGATCTATTCTATTATTACATTTGAATTAAACGACTATAACTACTGCTATGGTCTGGATCGCATCTTGCTGACTTCATCCGGGACACTCTTCACTGGCTTCCAGTACCTCAACGCATTGAGTTCAAGATTCTGACACTTGTGCGCAACTCTCTTCTTGGGGTAGCCCCTTCATACCTTCGTGCATTATATAACCTGGTCTCCACTTTACCTGGCCGCACAGCCCTTCGCTCGGCTACTAATGGCCTACTTGTTGTCCCTCGCATGCGTGTAGCTACGGCCCAATCTAGAAGTTTTGCTTATGTTGGTCCTTCTTGTTGGAATCGCCTTCCCCACAAGATACGTCTTGAGCTCCTTGGCCTTTCTCTTCCCTTGTTTCGTAAACGCTTGAAGACTATTCTATTTAATGGTTGGAGCACTAGCTGGGGTCGGGAGCGCTACTGAGGCGGTGGTGTAGGGGTGGCGTGGTTGCCTTGAAGCCGGAAGTTTCGAGGTTCGAATCCACCTCGAAGCGCTGCGTATGGACCTTGGGCAAGTCCTTCACTCACAATTGTTCAGCGCATCGGCGTGAAACTCCGATGCAGTGTCTGCTCTGCAGTCAGGAGCGCCTCTGAGTAGCGAGCTTGAAGAGGCTCTATGACAAGTGCACATGCAGACAAACAAGAATGATCTAACGGAAGATCACGATGAAGGTCCTTCTGGCAAGAGAGTGCCCCCGCATAGAGGCAGCACGCCACGCATTGTCACATGGCGAGGCAATCGAGCTTATAATGAGCTCGATTGTCTCGCAATGTGAAAAAATATTGCTATTATTTCACTTCGATGAAGTCACTACGTTCGCGTTAGGTAAGACCCGTCACGTCTAAACCTGGGAGTCGACCCCAATAAGTCGACCCCAGTCGACTTGGTCATCCCAAGTCGAGTCGGGTTGTTTCTGCTCACCGCAACTGACCCCAAGTCGAATTTTGTAGAGAGAAGTCACTTGAAGTTTTTTTTTACCACAAGTCGACTTAAACCGACTTGAGACACAAACATAGTTAAATTTGTCACTTCAAACCAATGATCGTGAGACCAGGACAACATTTAAGCAGCTTTTGTGGTGTGTTTACAAGAATGAGTGAGGCCTATTTTGCTAAACATAGACTTAACCTATACTGGTTAGTTTACTGGTAGGCTATCGCGCAGACAGCCGCCTCCCGACCTATTCACTAGCTTATAATTTGTTAAAATGGTGAAAAAAATCTGGGTGTCCTGTTCGGTAAAATTGTGGGGCCCCAACCTTATAGAAGGACGACAAAACTGCCCCACAAAAGCTAGCTGTAGTAGGCCTATTCAACGAATCAGCACTCGTCTATTATTCATTGTTTCTATTTTCAAGATCTCAACATGTCTTGCAGGGCCGGATTAACAAATGTGGGGGCCCTGTTCGGTAAGTCTGTGGGGCCCAAACCTTACAGAAGCACGACAAAATGATTCACAAAACGTGTAATATTAATTCAGCGAATCAACATTCGTCTATTATTAATTCATTACTTCTATTCTGACAATAATATCAACAGGTCTTTTAATAGTGTTAAACAACTGATACATCTTTTACGGTTTAAGAATATTAAAGTGATTCATGGTCAGTCGTTCTCCTGACCAGCGCATAGTGCAGAAGCGATTTTATGCCCCAAATAAATTCTTGGCTATGAAAATTTCTGGTATACCTGCGGCAGAACAACAACCAGGGCACATAGGCTTTTTTACCACGACATTTGGCCCGATTTGGCCTGCTGTGCATGGCGCCCACACTGTTTACAAACTAAAATATATTGTCACGATTATGCCAGTAGTAGACTCTGGCTCAAGCTCCATCCTGCTTATGTAAGCTTTCACCCCGGTGTCTGTCTCTCTGAGCAACCGTTCACTGCGCTCAGCTGCTCGTGGAGAATTCCTTGTTCTTTTGTCGTGTGTTGCGACCATGCAACGACGAGCATTCACGGTGTAGTGGGTGCAGTTATCTGGAATAGCATCCCCGTGGCTCTCTCGCTTTCCGTGACTCTGCTGGCTCTTTCTTTCGTCTTCTTAAGGCTTTTTCTTTTTGATAACGCCTTCGTTGAGAGCGCCTGTGAGTAAAAATCTCAAAGGTTCTATATAAATTTATGAGGTTGATTGAATTCGCAAAAATAGAGTGCGTACTGCATGTAGTATACTCAATATTTTAATGACGCCATCTCATAATGCGTAGTATATAGCACTTGAGTTCCGATCAGGTGATGTATTAAGTGTTTAAGTAAGCAATAAGACGTAGGTTATAGCTCGTACTAGCATTTCTGACTGATTTTAAGATCAATCTGCCTGGCAAAGAAGACTGCAGTAAGGGCCCCCACACATGTGTAAAAGTTGCATAATATTAAAGTCAGCAGTTTTTGAATAAATTGACAATTTTTTAAATAGATTTAAAACCCATTTTTAGTTTTTTACTATTATAATTTGCAATGACGAAAAAATTTCTATTGCATGTGTGGGGCTCCATAAGTGTGGGGCCCCTGTTCGGTCGAACATGCCTTAATCCGGCCCTGATGTCTTGTAGTATTCCAGTCCAGTGTTAAAGTATTCTTATTTTACAGCTCAATAATAATTAATAAAGCTATTCATGGTCAGACATTTTCTCTAACATGGCATTGCCAGTGCACTGCATGGTGCAAGCAAACAGTGCAGAGGCGATTTGATGCCACAAATAAATTCTTAGTAGAGGAAATTTCTGACAATCTTGTGGCAGGACAACGACCATGGCAGGGCAAAGGTTTTTTTTACCAGGACATTTGCCCTGATTTGCCCTGGTGTAGCACTGTAACTTATTACATACTAACATAGTTTCGCGCTTTCTCCAGTGGCAGACCCTAGCTCAAGCTCCATCCAACCAATGTGAGCTTTTCACCCCTCACTTCTGTATCTCTGCATGAGCCACCTTTCACTGCGCTCAGCTACCCGTGGAGACCTCCTTGTCCCTTTTTCGCATACTGTCACCATGCAGTGGAGAACATTTCTGGTAATGGGTATAACTATCTGTAAAAGTCTCCCTGTAGGTCTCATCTCGCTTCTCCATGACTCTGCAGGTTCTTTCTTTCGTTTTCTTAGGACTTTCCTTTTTGACCAGACCTGTGTTTAGAGTGCCTCTGAGTAGATTTCTTTTAATGGGTTCTTGTAACGGAAAGGAAGACCACACTACGGCTCAATAGATTAGTGGAAACACTTTCCAGATTTCGAAGCGGAAATCAGGTTACTCATTTGCATAATGTCTTTCAATTCGTTGCAATGTGGGTTATTGCCCTATATATCATCGAATCAACAAGTCGAGGGTTTAATATAAATATAATATTAGCATATGAATATTAATATATATATATATATATATCAACATGTACAGAACACAAATCCTTCTAAGGGGTTGTGGAAATGTCAAATTAGATACAAGTCTCTCTTAAATATACCTACTTAGACCAGTACTAATTAAAGTAATTTTGAGGGATAAAACTATAATATCTACCCTCCCGCGTTGAATTCTTTAACTCGTGTCGTCGTTCACCAACGTCCAGTTTTCATCGCCTTCTCACTAGTCGCTGACCTCCAGAGCTGTAGGCTTCAATTTCTGTGCAGATATACATTGTCGTTCTTTTCTTACCAAATGTCGTATAACTTCGATGTAGCAGTCTACGATTTGAACAGTACTTGTTCGGTATCGAATTTACTGACTATTGCTACCTTCGATTATAGTCCGACGTAACGTTAGTAGTTTATTTGTCACTTCGCAATGTCACTAGAAGTAACCTTGAGGATCTATGATTCTATGATACACGCTGAAGACTGCAGTAAATCGGCGCTTATTACCGGCAAGTAATGCGCTGTTTCGATCGTTCGTTACGCTCTTCGACCTTCTGTATTGTCCACACTTTAGGACACTAAACTTTCGTTACTCCGACTTTCGATCGTCCCAAATGTCACGGAAACCACTCGATAATATCCGACAACAATTATCGACAACTTGCGACAGTTTCAACGACAGCCATAACCTCTGTCCCCTCCAATCTCTTCTGCTATCCCTGCGCATGCGCCGCAGCCGAACTTTTATTATTCGGGTCCCATCAGCTAACACCGTTGCTATATTCCGCAATGTTTGCCCCTGATTTAACATATATTTAGCCCCTAAGTACTGGTAATAGCACTGATCAATTAATTAAACAGAACAATATGAAAGTTCTCAATCGAATTATTAACTAATCATTAACTAGGGCCTCTCCCTAACTTAACATGTGTAATTAATACTCAACAATATAGCAGGGTAAGAACGTATATATGTCCTGGGCATGACGTTAAACTGCATCCATCCTCCGCCACATGGAACCAACAACGTCCCTGCGCCGGTGTGGCATGAAATCTTGTCCGGCATGAAATAATGTCCGGAAAGCCTTGTCATTGGTTCACGTGACCGATGACATCAGATAGCAACTGTCAAACTACAGCATTAATAGCACCGTGAGATCTTGTCCGGGGAAGACACAAAATAGACAAGATAATTATTCAGCCTACCAAGACCAATGATACGAGGCACAGCCTAGCTGGCCTAACTATAATATTATTAAAACTAAGGCCTACGTGTCGAAATCCTGTATCATCCAGAATTATGGGTTCTAAGTAAAATTAGCTTTTCCTAAACTTGGAAGAAATAGATTCTACTATAACGGCTAATTGAAAGTGATTGTGTATGAAGTTAGAAAATGAGTGGGCTATAATCACACTTCAAAAAGATAGCCTAGGCTAACAGGGCCTATCTCGAGATCTGTTACACGTGGCATCCTATCAACAGGGCGAATTTCAAAAGGGCGCAATCAAAAGGGCGCAATCAAATGGACGAAAATCAAGAGAGCGCTTTGCTTTTAGATCGCACGATCAATAGGGCGAAAAGACAAATATTGTAAGAGTGATCAAAAGGGCGCAATCAACGGGGCGTAAACGAATACAATGAAAGGCAGTCAAAGGGCGCGTTTTAAAAGACTGAAGGGAACCGAAAAGGGTAAATAAATAGTGTGCTAATAAGGCGACGAGCAATCAAAGCCCACTGGATTGAAACGAAATGATAAAAAGAATTTAACAGGTCAGTTAAGAAAAGAACGATTATGAAATGAAGGCTGGATGAAGGTTCTCTTACATGTGAAATAGAAGCTGAATTGACGAAAATAATGTTTAAGAAATGGAAGCTGGATGAAGGTTCTTTTATTGATGAAATAGGAGTTGGATTGATGAAAATAATGCTTACGAAATAGAAGATGGATTGACGAAAATAATGTTTAAGAAATGGAAGCTGGATGAAGGCTCTTTCAACGGTGGTTAGTGCGGAAAATCATTTCATATGGAAGACCAACCACAGCAAACGTCCGATGTTGGGCAAGAGCAGTAGCCTACACTAGGGGCCCTTATTCTTGAAACAATTTAAAGATGAAGAAATCAGTAGAACATCATAGGTCTAATCATCAATATGAGGATGCGGTTAACGTTTTTACGCATAGTTTTAGAGTCTTTATAGAGGCTTTTCGATCCCACCATTGCTTTGGAAATCTGAAAGACGATCGATCTTGTAAAGATTGTAGGCAGTGGATGCGTGTAGCGATAGGTAGCCATGCAGTGCAGGATTTCAAGCTAATCAAGCATCTGCATAATATCAGTAGGCCTACTTGATATTTGGAATACATATTTCAAGTATCAGCAGCCCAATTGATCAACAGCGTGCAAACTATACATACACACATAGAAGTTTACAGCTGTAACAACTATAGGTGCAAAAAATAGAACTGAAAACCAAGGGATAAATGGAAAGTCTAATTTTTAAAGGTTTTAGAACTCCTTTCTATGCTCAGAAAGCGATCTTACTCATTTACACAGGCCTCGACTCATCGCCAGTTCGCCACGTTTAGCGATGGGAATTTCCGTCTAAATATAGAACTAGCGTCATCGTGGTCGCAACAACAAGCATCGCACATTAAAACAATATTTCAACTGTTTACATCTTGATTTCTGGTTCCATATACAAAATTATACTATTGATTTTATGTTAGTAAGATACTTTTACGCGGATAATTTTTATAATAATAGTAGGAAATACTGTTTCGACAAAGAAAGTAGGCGGAGTCGTGTTCATTTATTGCCGGACAAGATTTCATGCCGGACAAGATCTCATGCGTATGCCGTATGAAATACTGTCTTGACGACGGAAGTGGGCGGAGCCGTACACAATTTCATGCCGGACAAGATTTCATGCCACACCGGTCCTAAGCCCGGACAAAAGGAGGAAGGTATGCCAGATGGGTGGCGATACACTGGCAGTAAAAGACCCAGACGATTGAAATCCGCAAAAACCACTACACAAGTGACATAGCAGCCTAGATGCTCCAAGGTGTCATGATGTGGAGCAGGCATGCACACTGCACAGGTCGGTCAGGACAGACTGGTGGAGAGAGTCGGAGAAGAGAACATGGGACACATACGGGCATTGACCCAGGCTGTCCTTCTCTCCCATATTCTCTTCAATCAGATAAGGTGGTCCAGCTGCTTCAAGATGTTAATGGTATGGGGCAGAGCTGCATACCGGACCGGTTGAAGCTGGGTAACATGACGCCAGACAGACTCAGACAGAGAGTGGCGTCGGACTCCTACGGGCACTGTACCTAGGCATATTGATATATTGATATAAGAACGTATGGGTGGGATCAAGGATATCGCTACAGTTCTATATGACTTTATGTGATTGATTGTTTGAAATCGCAAAAACAGATTGTAACCTATCCTGAGCTTTCAGTTTACACAATAATTAATTATAGACCTAATGACTCCATTTCATAATACCTGAGATCCGATATGAATAGGTATTATCGTAAGTGTTTAAATAAGCAATAAAACTTATAGCTCTTACTAGCATTTTTCACCGATTTTAAGATCAATCAGCCTGTTAATGGAAACTCCATAAGGCCCACACACATTTGCAAAAGTTGAATATGTTAAAATAAGTAGTTTTCGAATAAATTTGCAATTTGTTCAGAGATTTAAGTTCATTTTTGCTATAACAATATCATTAACAATGATGAAAAATATTCCTATTGTTTTTGTGGGGTCCCTAAAGTGTGGGAGCCCCTGCCTATTAGGGTGTCCCACGATTGCACAGGAAAAATATTTTTCTTGAAACTTGAAATGCAGTCCCTCCAAAAAGTTTCCTTATGGTCCTATGATAATACCTGCCAAATTTCATGAAATTTTGAAAATATTTAGAGGCCCCTCAAAGCTCATATAATATGTGTAAGTTGTCACAAATTATATGTACGACATAATATCTGAGTTTGAAATTTTCGGAGGTCCACACTTTGATCGCACTAGTCTGCTTATGTAATGCTTAATAACATTATATTGCTCTGAAACACTAAACTCTACAAACATGCAACCTTATTGTATTTGTGAATGAGGTTTTCAAACATAAGGACGACAGTTAAGCTCTCGAGCAAACCAAGAATGAAAATCTGTCGTGCACTGGGATTGCAGGCTGCTACCTCTACATGACAATTATAATCATCACTGAAGTGTATATGGATAAGGTTAGTTGGTGGAAGTACTAACATTTTGGTGTGCCAAAGTTGACCTCTGGACCAGAACAGGAATCGACGGTTGCAGTTTGGAACTTTTGAAGTCGTGGCAATGGGATGCATTAATTATTGGCAAATGCTTTGAGACAACGGCCTTCAATAACTGCATATTAAATAGAGCTTGCAGTGCCTTGCACCCTTCTACATCAGCCATTAGTCGTAACATCTTGTTGACATCACAGAAATCTTTTAAACCCTGTTGCCTGGTGCATTCTTTTCATCCTTGGTAAAGTTTGTCCATGGTCTGTAATTAAGCTCTTCAAGCCGTTTAAAGATGAATGCGCTCAAATCTGGTTCACCGTCAACCAAACCCTCGACCAATGCTACTAGTCCTTGGCCTGCCATGAGGTCCCGTATGCACTTTGGTGTTGGGGGAGTTTCTCACTTCCAATGAGTCACTGGGTCCCTGGACATGAAAAATCACCGAGGTGCTTGTCCGCCATGACGTCACGAATGGCGCAATTGCAAAATCCAATATGGCCGCCACCGTCCATATTGGAAAATTAGTCTTTATTATTTCTTACACGATATGCACGTGTAATAACTCTAATGTTACTAATTCAGGTATGTAGAATTCATTTCTGATATTGATTTTGTCATCCGGGGTCATCTGAAGGTCATACGGTCATTTTCAAGGTCATTTAATGCATCTTTCTCATTTATCACAGCATATGCACTGTAATACCTCAAATAATACTGATTCAGGTATGCAGAATTCATTTCTGATATTGATTTTGTTATCTCGGGGTCATCTGAAGGTTACAAGGTCAACGTCAAGGTCATTCTTTAATTTTTATATTACTTACATCATATATGCACGTGTAATATCTCAAATGTTACCGATTCAGTTATG
The DNA here is from genome assembly GCA_949752735.1 of Lumbricus terrestris. Classification (NCBI taxonomy): domain Eukaryota; kingdom Metazoa; phylum Annelida; class Clitellata; order Crassiclitellata; family Lumbricidae; genus Lumbricus; species Lumbricus terrestris. The sequence continues at coordinate 14,015,285 of OX457040.1, read as the reverse complement.
TCGAATTCACTTAGGCTATGATTCTGTTTTTGTCATCCGGGGTCAACTGAAGGTCATTGTCAAGGTCATTGTGTCGCATCAATGATGCGGATTATAACTTGACGTTTTACTGACATTTGCTTGGAAGCAGTGCACCGAAGTTTTCCTCCCATCTGCGATTTAATGGCTCTAGTTTTGCCTCGCGTTCATTGTGTGTTGCAAGTAGTTGGCATGTTCTGTGTACCAGGAAAGCCCCTCGCTGGATGTGGCCTCTGATCTCGCTGCTTGTAGGAGGAAGAGCGTCAATTCCGACTGTGGATGTGATATAGTTTTCTAGTCTCAGCTGGTCGAACGTCTTACATGTTGTATTTGACCATGCTCCAGCCCAGACACGTACCAAAAGTACTTCTGATGATGATGATGATGATGATGATGATGATGATGATGATGATGATGATGATGATAAGACAATTTATATAGCGCCATAGAGAAGCACACATTCAGAGACAAGCGATCGACGGACTCTATAGTCGCAGTCACATACGGCGCCAAGAGAGCCACACCTGTTCCGTCACCACCACCACTGTCTGTGCTAATGCTGCATCTTGTTCTAACAGCGTAGCTGTCTCCAAAGTTTGTTAGATACATGTACTGTACTGGGTCGCATGCTAAAGCTGCGTGTTTGGATCCCACCTTACTCATGCAGTCGTCCCCTGTCAACACATGTGCCTTGATGACTGCTTTGGCCAGGGATGCTCCAAGTTCATTTTCTCGAGGATGGCGGGGTGCCTACCGCTCGTATAGATGGGATCGCTTAGTAGAGAAGACAAAGAGAATTAGGGTGACATATCGAAGTCGAAACTGCCACGGTTCACCGACCAGCCTCAGAAGACAGCATCAACACTAGAAAAGGAGAGGAATGAACTGTCATCTTAGCTAGGCAGAGCAGAGGCACATAGGAACATGGACATTGCTAAAGAACGAGGTATGGGCATCAGGCAGATACTTTCACACAATTTGGTCTGAGCGTCTCCATTATTTGATGGCGATATTCCAGCTCACATTAACAAGTCGCTACTTGTGGGGGGAGATTGGACCTAAACTTGACCTCACCAAATGGTGCCAGGAGTCTATTCTTGACACTCATGTTGTGGTAGATTTCATGTCTAGGATTCGACAGCTGCCACTCACGCAATTCTCCAATATTGGTAGAATTATCGAGGCCGTCATAACCACAGCTTCTCCCTTTTGCCAAAATGTGAAGTACGTCCATCTGGTACTCAACTCCTACTTTGAGATGTCTCTTAAGAAAGGGGAGCGCATGCGTCGTGTTGAAAGGGGAGCGCAGGCATCGAAATTTTCAGCATGAACAGATACACGCCAATTCCTCATTCCTCATGAACTTGAAAAGTTCTGGGCATCGCTGGAAAACAGGCAAAATCTGCAGATTCTGAATAGAAATACCAGTACAGTACAGACCCAGTACAGTATCTAGTTACTAGCAATCCAGCCTATGGCAATTTTACAGCCATTGCCAGCTCTCTTGTTTCTGAAGTCGAAGCACCTCCTTCATTGTCGACTGGCAGAGAAGAGATCCCAGACCTGTAGAACTGGATCGAGGAGGCGGATGCCAGGCTGGTGTTGCACATAGACTGGACAGCCTGGGCTGTTTGTGTGCAACGGTGCAAGAGATTTGTCGTAGTCTCAAACGACACGTACACTTTCGCATTATTGCTACACACCATACTTCATTGACCTGGGGTTGCAGGAGATGTGGCAGCAGCATGGCACTGGTGAACATCGGCGAATGCTTCCTCTTCATCAAGCGGTTTCTGAACGTGGAGCATCCCTGGCCAAAGCAGTCATCAAGTCACATGTGTTGACAGGAGACGACTGCATGAGTAAGGTGGGATCCAAACACGCAGCTTTAGTTTGCGACCCAGTACAGTATCTAACAAACTTTGAAGAGACAGACACGCTGCTAGAACAAGATGCAGCATTAGCACAGAAGTACTTAGCACGTGTCTGGGCTGGAGCATGGTCAAATACAACCTGTAAGACGTTCGACCAGCTGAGACTAGAAAACTATATCACATCCACAGTCGGAATTGACGCTCTTCCTCCTACAAGCAGCGAGATCAGAGGCCACATCCAGCGAGGGGCTTTCCTGGTACACAGAACATGCCAACTACTTGCAACACACAATGAACGCGAGGCAAAACTAGAGCCATTAAATCGCAGATGGGAGGAAAACTTCGGTGCACTGTTTCCAAGCAAATGTCAGTAAAACGTCAAGTTATAATCCGCATCATTGATGCGACACAATGACCTTGACAATGACCTTATGACCTTCAGTTGACCCCGGATGAGAAAAACAGAATCATAGCCTAAGTGAATTCGACATAACTGAATCGGTAACATTTGAGGTATTACACGTGCATATATGATGTAAGTAATATAAAAATTAAAGAATGACCTTGACGTTGACCTTGTAACCTTCAGATGACCCCGGATGACAAAATCAATATCAGAAATGAATTCTGCATACCTGAATCAGTATTATTTGAGGTATTACAGTGCATATGCTGTGATAAATGAGAAAGATGCATTAAATGACCTTGAAAATGACCGTATGACCTTCAGATGACCCCGGATGACAAAATCAATATCAGAAATGAATTCTACATACCTGAATTAGTAACATTAGAGTTATTACACGTGCATATCGTGTAAGAAATAATAAAGACTAATTTTCCAATATGGACGGTGGCGGCCATATTGGATTTTGCAATTGCGCCATTCGTGACGTCATGGCGGACAAGCACCTCGGTGATTTTTCATGTCCAGGGACCCACTGACTCATTGGAAGTGAGAAACTCCCCCAACACCAAAGTGCATACGGGACCTCATGGCAGGCCATGGATCATACTGCAGATTGCATCTAACAAATCATAGGAATTCATTACTGAGCAGCTTCAGCGTGGCCATCCTCTAATTATGACATCAAGACTTTCCTCAGCTCTTGGTATCCATAGTTGGATTGAGCAATTCGGTAGCAGTTCGCAAACCTGGTGCCCATCACAGAGCAAGTTGGATGGGTAAGGCAATATAGATCTAATTGCTTTATGATGGAAACGCATCACATATACAGTTGACGACCATGAATTGCAGCGCATCCAACCCAAACAATTCTCAGATTTGTGGTTGACATCTACAGTCAGGCGGTGTTCTCGTGTTCTCACTAGAGTCACTGCTCTCTTTGAATTAATCAAAAGCTTTAAAATTCTGGCAATGCTGCTCTAGACGACAAGTCTGCAAATGATGCAACATCATTCTTGGTATACCAGTACCTAAGGTATAAGAGATAGCAATTCTCTCTGTTCTTTCAGTGATTGTCTCATCCATGTGGAATAACGGGGTTATCTCTTTCTAAAAGTTTTTCCCAAATCATGCTGCGTTCAAAGATAGTTTTCTCGATCTTTCAGTGAAAGAGTGGCGAGATGGCCAATCGTATAAGACCACGTGTGATTTTTCATAACATTGGTCTGTGTAAATGACTGTGCTGAACAAACATGACGCAGCTTTGATACAGAATTTCAGCTCAACGATAATGAAGAACGGAGATCGGAGACAATTTCTCGTGCAAGTAGCCTACTGTTGTCGAAATACACAGGCACATGTTTTCTAACCACAATTGTGACAATCTTGCTGACATGACATTGTGTAAATGTGGAACGTAGAACTGAAGAACAATTTGAGTGCAGTGATGTAGAATAAGCAGATCAATACGAGAATAGTGAAAAATAACGGGCAAGACGTTGATTTGTGTGTAGCTGCATGGGGTGTGCAATTAAGACTTTACTGTGTGATCCTAGTAAAAAAAATAGGGGGTTGAACCCCTCAGCCACCTCAGAATTTCTTATCATGAAACAGATGAAGGTATGGAGGAGCTAAAACCACGACCTGTTACTTTATCAAGAGTCTGTAATGACTAGGCCTACTCCCAATGATTAGTTGTGTGTACACTTATACTGTGTCCAAAATCCAAAAATCTCAAAACTTTTCTCGATTTTTGCATTTTTTTGAGCGTAAGACTATGCCCAAAATATCAATTGTATCCATTAAAGTTAGATACCTGTAAATTCTATCATTCAAGAACTTTCCAATGGTATTAAATTTGTTATAATAAGATCAAGGGTTGGGATCTAAAGGCATTTAGAATTTGGACACATCAGGTGCAAATTATGTCAATATGGGTGAAATTTGGGCGGCTTGAGGAACCCCTAAATAATTTTGTAGTGTCATAAAATTTTACAGGTGTTATTATGGGACCATATGGAAACCTTTTAGGGGGACTGCATAGAAAATTTGGGAAAAAATATTTTGTGGGACACCCTAGTGCCTATTCTATATTATCGTTCACACACGCTAACGTCATCTTGCAATTTGACCGTCATGATTCGAGACGAAAAACAAGCTAAAAGTAGTTCAGCATTGTTTGACAGGCGTCATGAGTAGCCTAATGCAACGAAGTAGTGCAAGTGTGTTAACAAAACTACACCTGTAACAAAATATGCGAATTACTACTTAGGTTAGATTAATCATTTAGCAAATCACTATGAACCCCTGGAGGTCGTGGGCCCTGTGCTTTGCATACATTGCAGATATGGCAGTTACGCCACTGCAGTTTTCTGTTTTTCGATTTGCAATATTTTTTTTAATTTTTTGTGATAGTTGTCTATTTATAAAGTGGGCATATAATAGCCATATATTCGTTAATAAGATGAAAATTGCCGAAATTCCCACATAGATAATTTGATGCACATAATGCAGACAAAAACATGTGTCCAAACAATCATATGCGACGTGTTTCTTTAGAAACCAATCCTAGCCACGGTGATATTGTAACGTCCGCCCCTACCGTCATCTCCGGAGTCGCCACTTCCGGATCATCGAACGGAGGAACCGCATGTTGCTGTGGATCATAGTTCTTAGAGATAGAGGGAGGACAGGAGGAGGTGACTTCCGGGTTCGAATCCCAGCGGCGGGACGTCGCCCAGGTATCTCGGCTGCCTAATTCCCTATATGAAATAGGGGCTCTACTAGCCAACCTTTCACTTCTTCGCAGTGAACCAGGAGGGACCGGAAGTGAGAAATCCTTAGGCCTAGCACCCACACTTTCTTCCAGGCCGATGGTCGAATGGTAAGGCACGTCCGCAATGGTAGAAGCGGTGGATCTAGGTCCAGGGTTCGAATCCACAGCAAATCTTGGTACCGGCGATGCTTCTAGTCTTTCTAAGCGTGACACAACCTCCGTCAGCACTTCCCTAACATTTGACTGTACAGCAGAGATTTCCCCTCTGGCATTCGATTGCACCGCCATGACATTTAATTCTACCGTGGCAATCGCCTCTTGCGTATCTCTGGCATTCAATTGCATAGACGAATGAATGGAAGTTATAGCTTCTTGTGTAGACCTAGCATTAGTCTGAATTGCCTCTAAAACAATTTCCATCGAGGAAGGCGGCCTCGAAGGTTGAGCAGGGGTCGCAGCCCTGGAATCCTCCATAGCGCAATATAAATTAGGCCTACAGGTATCTCTATCACTAGCAGTGAACGAAGTCAGTAGATTTAATTATATTTCTTATTATTATCAAGCAATTAAATTTTCTATCAACATCGGTTACATTCAATGCAATCAATATAATACAACTTATGCAATCAGCAAATAGACCAGAGTATCATTTATTAATATTCCCCGCTTTATCTCTAAGACCACAGGCCAATTTAGTGAATAGCCCAAATTATCTATCACCGATCGCTTTTAATCTAAACGTACCTCAATTTCCGTCGCCAGGGATAAAGCTGAGATCGGATGCGAAGAATCCGAAGTCGCATGGAGTTCCGGGAAATGCGTCGATGATGCAGCGCCGAAAGGAATCCGATGGAGATTGACTCCCGTAGATCGGCGACGATAGACACCGAACGGAAATAACCCGTCGAAACTTATTCGACGATTAATAGACGCCACGTAGGCACGAAACGCAACAGAATTTAAAGACGAGAAATAATTCGCTCCTGCGAAACGTAGAGTGGAGGCCCGAGACGATAGGCCTGATCACAAGAAAAGAATCGACGCAGAACCGATATCCTATCTGCCTCTCATCGAAGTCTGGCCGTGTTTGACTGTCGACAGTGCGCGCTCCTTATATTAAGTCTTCTTGCCGCTGACGCGGCTGACGTCACGGCACAGGTGTTGACCATCTACGTCATACGCTCCAAAATGACCGTCAAATCCAAGTCACGTACGCCTGCACGTGCGTCATCGTATCTATCTCTGCCGTATCTCTTTCTGTATCTTCCATACTCTGTCTCTATCTGAAAAACGCCACCTGACGTTTGAGAGGACCACACACGAATCGAACCGATCTGTGTTTGAAGAATGGCCGCGACTCACACAGTGACGGCCTGTCCTTTTCCGTCTGTCCGGCTATCCTTCTGCCTGTGCGCTCAACTATATCTGTCTGTAACATTCAGTCGACCTCACCTCCTTTCTTTGGCTACCGCTCCTTTCGATGCGACGATTAAACCGTGCGAAAACACGGCAGTTTCCATACGTGCAAGAAACGACCTGTGTTCGACGACTACCGCCGACAGCGCGTCTTTCTTCTGTCCGTCGCTTGTACGTCTAAATGAGCCTGTCGTCTCTGCGTGTATCAGCGATCGTATCGGTCATAGCAGTAGCTTGTATCAGCGACTATGTCTGTCGTGACATTGCGTGTCTGTGCGACTATGTCTGTCGTCGCTCCCCTCCTCTCTTTAATACAGCTCCTACCTAAGACCGACCGTGGGATAAATCGCCGACGGACCAGCGCTCTCTTTGAAGTCCGACCGCCACGGCAGCCGCTCTCTCTTTCTCGACCGTGAGAAAATTTAGCGACATCGACGACTGCTCGGCCACCCGACAGTCGCGAGAGCGACTTATCGCGTCGCACCGGTAATGCGTAACGGGCCGCTAGCGATTAAAACGCGGCGGAAGTAAAAATGCAAATGGCCGCCCTCAAATATACCAGTCGCCTGAAACGCAAATGGCGGCGACAGGAAACCTTAACCCAAATTATATGCAGGCGTTACACTACCCCAACTCTCCCCGATTTCAGAATTCATTGAATTGGAAAAATGGATTCTGAAATGTTTAGTAAGGCCAGACTCCAATCTTCACATCAAAGATTTAAATTAAATGCAAGAATTAAAATTATGCAATGACAGTCAAAACAGCGTAAGCGCACAACGTTCAGCGATAAGCAATCAACAGATACACATTTCAGCTATGAATGTCAGTTCAAGCGAGAGAAATAAAAATTATTATATTTATATAGCTCCTCTCTTCAAGAGTTCGGCAAAACTTATTAACATTTTTATAACTCCATTATCAGCTATCTTCAGCTCAGTCATACACTGAATATCTCATGGTAAACAGTGACCTAAACAAACAGACAGAAATATAATTCGATCACACAGATCATCGGCATTAGGCCTACCACTAGGCTGTTACATTCAATGGTGTCTATTACACACGAGACTTTTCCAGGCATCAGTAACTGTTGTATATCAGGCCATCTGATGGCATACTAAGAACTTAGGCTACCAAGTCTAACCACAGCGTCAACTAATGGCCATATTTACCCGAGACCCCGTAGGCTCATCACTGTAGTATCAGGTCTACCCTATGAGACATACCAGACAGTTTAACCTAAGTCTCTATTTAACTCATATTATTATTATAACTGCCTGTTAATTCGATCAAGGCTCACCACAAGAGACTCAGCTGAACTAAACCTAATATAGACAATTAGGCCTAGGCCTGCTTCGGTCATAGCATATCCCAATAGGCCTACTAACATAGCTAACCATCCTAATTATTATAATGCAACCAGTTGTGCACAGAAATAAAAATAATCAGCTTAAACAGGCCAGCATAACATTAGGCGCATTTACATACATGTATACCAGCCTGTCTCGGTCCTAGCAAGCGAAATATTATTTAAATAGGCTTCATTGCCCAATGCACGACATAGTTACTGTAACAGGACTTAACCAGGTTAACGTATTAAGCCTACACAGTTACGGTTACACTCTGTGTTACAGCGTAACCAATTGAATTAAAGGATCATCGTGATTTTAATAGGAAATCTTAGCCTAAAGCAAATCAACAGTTAGGCCACTTTAGTCTATCCTATGCATCATCTTTCAGTCAATCATTAAATAAATGCATCTTAATTAACACAAGGCCGCTCAGGCGCCTGAGAACCGCTGATTGATAATATTATTGTCGCCTCTCTATGAAGCGTCGACTCAGTAAATCCCCCACGCCGTTTCTCTACAGCGCCCTCTAACACCCACCGTGAGAGTTGGCAACTACAGGTCATCCGTATACATGTGGGTCGGAGTGCATCGTACGACCAAGGTCGCGCTGCCTTGCACAAAATTAGGCCTATTTAAGCGCTCTCAAAATTAGGATATGGCCCATGCATTAGTCTGTATCTAGCGCATGCATTAAAAACTTACGTTACAATCCTATCAAATACAAAATTATATTTCCGCTGACTTCTCTGCGTTCAGTCGATCATTCTGACCACCCGCAGTGAAGACGCCAGCTCTGGTAATCCGATCAGTAAAATTTAATGGCTCTCTGAAACGCGTCGCACTTCCCCGCTCAGACCGTACACGACAGGTGTGGGAAACACAGGCGTCTACCTAAGGCGGCTGAGATACAATCTAAATAGGCCCACGTGAAAGATAAGCGACATAGGTCCGTCAACCGTTAATCTAATCACGGCGATCACTAATCCATAGGCTAATCTTTACCGTGCCAATGGTGATGATACATCATACGTTATATGCGTGGGCATTACGCAAATTAAATGCAAGATAAAGGCGGACTTTTCCTCTTCCGTCTATCATTAAACAAGACCACACAGTCTTATTGCAAACGTCGGCGACGATCATTAACCCGTCGTCCGCGTTGGAGTTGTCCGCTTTAGCCGTCCCTTTCCCACGCAATCTACAATTGATCTGAAAGAGCGTGGAAAACTGCTGGGCCACTTATCAACAAGATCAAAATTAGGCCTATTGAACGAACTCGAAATTAGGTCATAGATTCATTTATGGATCCCAATATTAATCTGCACCGAATAATAATAATAATGTTATTTTGCATCTTACGCTACTTGAACACATTCCTTCCTCACTAAACTTTAAACTGTTTTCGTGTGCGTGCTAAAGCCGGGAGTGCCTCTGAGTAGTTTCTTTAAAAAGACGCTATATAAATTTCCGAACGAATGAATGAATGAATGAACATTGACTTGCACCCTAACGAAGAATGTAAGCAATCTTGCTGCTTGTGGTCGCCAAGATGCATACTGAAATCTGGCACGTCAATCCTCATACCTTAGTTACTACACCATTGTATACGGTCCATATATCGCAGCCTTAAACCCGTCCTTTTCAGACCAGGTTGGGACCGTTGGGTCGGTAGCGCTCCTGAGTAGTAACCTTGAAAGGTCGCTATATAAATCTCCATGATGAATGAATGAATGAGTGAATGAATGAATGAATGAAAGAATAAAATATGACTCAGGGCTCTCACCAGCTGATCCGAACTGGTGCGTCACTTGAACTAACGTGGATGAATTTAATTTCCGACTTGTCATCATCAATAATATCAAATTCATTGTTTTCAATTAGATGTGGATGTATTCTTTTAGGATATTGGTCTACTGTTGATAGTTAATTGAAGTCTTGCAAATAATTATCAGAATATTATATCTGAAATTGAAATAAAATACATTGCGTGAATAACATAGAAACATGGATCACAGGATATTCAGAAGATAATCTACAAGATATACGCCTAGTCTATAAATAACGAGAGTATTGCATGACGACTTTCTGCATGATACCAATAAAATTGAAACCAAATTAATGCTACAGAGTACGAGGTTCATATGACCAATAACCTTTCCAACCATACAGTGTGTTATCTAGACGTCTCTGGATGGCGAAAAAATTCCCCAGGAATTCCACCCCATGCAATAAAAATCGCTAGGTGTTGTATACATGGAAATACCATTGCCCCACCCCACCGCGAAAACCAAATGCGCCAGAAATCCCCAGAAAAACTGGTAGGTCCTGTATTAGTGGAACATTTTCGGGAAAAGCGAAAGAAACATCAAAGGTCATCAGTTTTTCAATTGCTTCACCAGTGAAAATGGCATATTTTCAAAGAAATTTACCGATTTACTAAGAAAAGGTCGTCCGAAAAAACGGGCGAACACATGGTGACGTCGGTCGCTCAACGGCCGGTTGCCGTCCGTCCCAAAATTCCCCCAAAATGGACGTTCCTTCCAGAAATCCGAATCCAAAAGCAGAGGGACAAGATTAAACACTGCTCATCAACCTATCATGACCTGTCATAAACACACTCTTGACTTTCGGGGTTTCCCGGTAGCTTGTGTAAGACGGCGGCCCAAATCTCAGATTCTAGGCCTTTGTTGTTGATCGGGTCTATGGTTCCAAAGCTACTGGGATGAAAACATAATTATTAAACATTATTATTATTATTATTATTATTATTATTTATTTTTAATTTTTTACATTTTTTTTTTTTTTTTTTTTTTTTTTTTAAATTTTTTATTATTATTTTTTTTACCCGAGGAACCTAGGATCCCTCGGGATTTCAAAAAATTATGCTTGGAGCTGTTTATGCTTGGAGCTGTTTATTATTATTATTATTATAATTATTATAATTATAATTATTATTATAATTACAATTATTATTATTTTAATTACAATTATTATTATTGTTGTTGTTATTATTATTATTATTATTATTATTATTATTATTATTATTATTATTATTATTATTATTATTATTATTATTATTATTATTATTATTTCATCTGCCTCGTCTCTTGACGGCGAAGACCCTGTGGCCTCCTGTCTATCAACGCCCCCAATCAGTTATGATAGGCAGAGAAAGCTCCGTCTTTTCTTTAAAATGCGTCGTTGCCGTTGGATCGAAAGACACGGACGACTCTTCGCACGTTCCTTGATTTCAGTCAACATATCATATTTTGTCTTGTGAAGACATGAAATTGGTTCTGTTTGTTGCGGTCCTACTGAGTGTCACGGGTGAACTTTGGTAATCATTTGCAACATTGCTGTTATCATTTGAAACTTTGCTGTAATCATTTGCAACATTGCTTTCTGTTTGCAGTTATAAATCTAGAAAAGGAATCTAGTTTCTGATAGTTGAACATTTTTATTTGTTGCTCCCTTAACCCTCGGAGGCTAACCTATAAAAAATCACATATTGGATAACCTGGGGTATATTTTTCACCCCACACCATTTGAGGCCTATGATATAAAATCAGACCATGTTTGATCAAAAATTACACTTAATTCAAGTTCAGCATGGAATTGACAAACTATGAAACCTAACTAAGTTAAAATTTAGCGTAATCATCGAGTCTACGGTCATCTATACACAAGTAACGCTTTGTTGCATGCTTTCCACATACAAAGTTGCAACACATAGGCTAGGTGTATGACATCATCGATTTCAACATTATCTAGCTCCGAGACATCATTACAATCAACAAACTCTTCATTATCATCATCACTATCATAATTTTCAATACATTTATATCAATTCTGGTATCAGTTTAGCTGCATTGGCTGCAGTGGCGGCGCCAGGATTTCAGTTTTGGGGGGCTAAAGGGGGTAAATCGTAATTTTTTTATTTTTACATGGGGAAAAAATGGATGGCCTTTTTTAGGGGGGCTTGGCCCCCTCTAGCCCCTCCCTAGCGCCGCCACTGATTGGCTGCACATAACCGTCGAATCCTCTTCAACACAAATAAATTATTAATAACAATGGCCATTATATGACGTCAGTCACGTGACCATGCATTCAATGAAAAAAATATAAAAATGTGGAATTAAGCAAAAATCATCTATGAACAGATACACAAAAGCGCATAGCAAAATTTCAAAGCAGTAAAAAAGTTCAGGGCAAATACTGACAGTGGGGTGAAAAAACACCCCAGATTAGCTTCCGAGGGTTAAAGCCGCTGCGCTTAATTAAAACCGGTGCGTCGCGACACACAGTGTCGCGAATGGGCTTGCATTGTGTCGCGCAAAAAGGTATGTCGTTGGTGTGTTGCGAATTCTTACAGCAAAAGTCCGTCGTTCCTGCATTACACCAATATTACCGACTTCAGCTGTTTAGAGGACGTAGGCTGTGAGAATTAGTTGGATTTTATTCTATCTCCCCATCCAATACTTTCCTGTCTCAATCTGGGGCGGTCTTCATTCATAAGGAACCCTATGCAATTTTATGCATACAAATGTCGTGGCAAAACGATGACATTCGGTAGGCCTATATAAATGTATTTACGCCAACGACCGCGCCAATGAAAAATTAAAAATAATCATTATAAAATGGACATTTGGGAATCTACAACTGATGATCATGAATAGTCGAGGTGTCCTCTCAGTCGACTTGCGCATTGCACTTAAAAAACTGGGGATCCTCGCTTTAAAATGATCTCAAAACTGTTGCGCCTATAGTTTATATAGGCCTAGGCTAACTAAGTTAGCGCAGAGTCGTGGAAACGACGCTGACTCGTAGAATTATATCAGAATAATAATTAGAATCTGAAAAGCATTCAGCGTCAATATTGACCTCAACCCATAGGCGCTACTATACTCCAGTGGTTCCCAACCCGTGACCCGCGGGCCAGTGGCCCGGCAGTCCTACAAAATGGCCTCATCTCTCCAAAATGCTTTTTAAATATATGAAGAATTTGACAATTTCGACAAAAGTGACCCTAAAGTAAAAAAGGTCGTAAGCCGCTGCTATACTCAATATTATCTTCTTCTGTAAACTCCATTTTGACGTAATTGTCGTGACGTCAAGTAGGTTAGGTTGGTCCAGGCGTCCTGCATTTGATCAGAAATCATATTTTATTTATCATTTGGAGCGGCCATAAGTTGCCTCTATGCTGAAATATTATCATTAAGTTTGATAGTAATCAACACCCGCGCCCAGCCACCATCATACAGAATATGGCTCTCCGATTACAGCAGGCGCCCTCTGTCTGGAATTGCCTCCCCTCTGATCTGCGTTCTCATCGCTAGATCTGAACAGTCCTTTTCGCAAACTACTCAAGGACTTTGGTTGTGCATGAGTCGAGAGTGCCTCTAAGTAGTTATCTCTAAGGGGCGCTATATAAATTCGGAAGATGAATAGATTGATATGTGCCAGGTTGCTTAGTGTTGACGCTATATATATGAGCAGCCTGGCATTCGTTTATCATCAAATTAATTTGTTATCAAACATGCGTGTATGCATAATACATAAGCTTACATGCATGTTCGAAATTAAGCGATTCCATATGGGCTATAATTGCATACAATTATATGAATATAAATAACCTATATATCTGTTTATCATAATTGATTTATATATACTTAAAAGGAATAATTATGGCTATGGCTCAATCCAGAACATTTGCCTGCATTGGCCCCTCCCTTTGGAATGGACTTCGCCATCCGTTTGCTCTGCCATCCTCTCTGGTAGTCTTTCGTCATCTTTCTCTCGTCTCAAAATTTGCCTTTTTCCCTCGGAGTTGCACGCACTGGGATCGATTCGCTTCTGAAAGAACTTTGCTGCGAGAAGCGTTTTATAAGTTTTCAAATACAATACAATTATATACATGTATGTATTCATTTAAGCCCTTTATTATACTAAACGTAGGCCTACATTGTATTCGTTTATTATCAAGCAGGCTGACATAGCGCAACCTGGTACGACTCGAAGTCTGCAGAAGAATAATAATATTATGTTTTCTACTTGATATACAGGGTGCGGCCAAAAAAAATAATCCATTACTAAAATTGCGATTTCTCGAAAACCGCTGAATATTTTGTTACAAAACTTCGCCAGTCTATTTGATAGATAATTATCTACAGCTTGGCTAAATTTAATGAAATTCGAATCATGAAAACCAAAATGGTGCAACCCTGAAGTGAAAAAATGTTATTTTCGTTTCAACAGGCATTTACTGACAGCAATAACAAAGTAACGATGCAAACAGTAACGTAAGAAGGTTCCAGGTTACTTATTGTTATTGACAAGATTAGGTCAAGTATTAAGTTTTATGCAATGAATGTTCTAAGTGACCACCATTTGCTTTTACGCAAGATTGCAGACGTTTTCGAAAGCCCAGAGCAGACCTCTGAATGGTCTCAAGTGGCAAGTCATTCCAGATGATTTGCAGCGTATTTTTCAGTTCAGGAATGTTCTTCCGCTTTGTGGTAAGTTTGTTGTAGGTCTCAAGCATTGCGCCCCAGACAGCATAGTCGAGTGGATTCATATCTGGGGAATTTGGCGGCCGTGAATCCTTGTCGATGAAGTCCGGACAGTGACTTAACCAATTTTGGGTCAGCTTGGCGCCGTGAGCGTGCGCTCCATCTTGCTAAAAAGTGAACTGATTTCTCATCGACAAGCTTAGGCAAATGACTCTCTACGTAGCACTTATCATTGACTTTGGCCTTCTCGTCAATGAAATGCAAGAGTCCTTTACCCTCATATATGACACCTGCCAAAACCATGATGTGGGGAGAAAACTTGGCTCTCTCGACCGACAGACGGCATGGATGGATATCGCTTTTTCTTCTTCGCCTTGACGCGGGTGTTTTGATTTTTAACGGGTGGATTGATGTAAATGATCTTTTCATAGATGAAGAAAACCTTGCAATTTTACTCAAAAATGTAAACATTTTCACAGTCTGCAAAGCAGAAATGACGTAATTTTGGCACACCGCAGGCTACTTTATGTAAAAATATGATTTCTTATTTCGTGAATGCCTTGTTCAGTTGCAAAAAAGCACTTGCTTCTTCTGCCTAATGTCATGATCACAAATATAAAGATACTGACATAAAATTTTCAGATAATATGAAAAAATATGTTACGAAAAAGAATGAAAATATTTGTAAAAAAATATTCAGCGGTTTTCGAGAAATTGCAATTTTCGTAATGGATTATTATTTTTGGCCGCACCCTGTAGATCTAATATTATTGTATCAAGTAAGCTTATTAGTTTTATACGTCTAGCTGAAAATGAATGAACTTGAATAAACCATACGTATGCGCTGATGCATTGACACACGGATGTGTTTTGCAATTGGTTGAATGCGTTTATCAGCAGGCGACAGATGTTAGACAACAAACAACTGACTGAACTGTACACTACAGACACAACCAACTTGTTCTTGCAAAGTACATGCCTCACGAGTTTGCGCAGGCTTAAGGTTGTTACACAGTGCAACATTATTGACTTCTCTTATCCTCAAGGCTCAGCGGGTTCTTGCCCCAACTATCTGTGTGAGGTCATACTTCAGCCTCACTCTGTTTCCTCCCACCGTCTACTTCGTTTGAATCATTATTGGTCCTTATTTTGGAATGCGCATTCTCCTTCCGCGTGTGATGGTAACGGTACATCGCTCCAGGCGTTGCACCATGTGCATGACAACGGGATTCGAAAAACACGAATGGAGGTGTAAACAAAATAATTGTAACTGCGATTACAATATTTTACAATAGAAGAAGGAATGATCTCCCATTATGACGACGTAACAATGTTATATGGTCATGCAGCCTATGAACCGACGCTATATAAATTGTTCACCATTCAACCACATTTTGAGTCAACGCGCATTGTAGTGTCTCCACATCTTCTACATAGCTATACAGTTGCTGAAAAACATCGTAAAAAATTATATATCCTCATAAAAATTTACCGTACCTCGGCTCCATCTAGATGCAAACGTCCGACGGAGTTCAACAAACGCAGTGTTTGTTTTAGAATTTTCTGTCGCCTACGCTTGCTTTGGCCTTCTTCTCGGTCGATGCAGAGTCGTTAGAGCGCGGCACAGTTTATTACTGATTTTTATTCATGTCTTGTGGACAGCTTGATTGCTTCATAATTTCTAAAACGTGACGTTCGTACTGCAGCTCAATCGATCCGAGTTGCACGGTTCAAGACAAACGTTCAAAAGTCGCTAGGATAATTGCAGACTAACGTTTCCAGTCGTCACTCGTTGATCTGCTTAGAGTTTTGCGTGGAAGATGCAGATTTTCTTATTCGTAACTGTTCTGTTGGGTGTTGCATGTGAGATATGGTGAGTAATTGCAATATTATTATTGCAATGGGGAGAAAGTTATGATTGTTGTAAAACAATTTAAGCCTGTGTCTCTTTCCATGGTCCATCAGATGAATTCTTTGTAGTGCTTCAAGCGTTCTTTCTGCATTTGTGATTTCAAATTAGTAGGTCATGTAGGCCTGCCAGCTAAAAAATCATTTCATTGCTAAGCAAACATGAAATTATGTTATTCTGCTACGCCAGTGGCGGCTCTAGGTTTGGCCAACAAAGGGGCCACGGAGGGACCGAGGAACCTGACGGGGGTGGGGTGGGGGAGCAGAAGAGAGAATGGCTTCGCCAAAACTGATGAGTCCTCAGCGTGCATCCACATCGAGTGGCATCAACTAGACATATATGTATTAGACATGATATGTATTGGAACTGCATGAATTCTTCGCCTCGACCACGGTTTCCTCACCAGCAGAGATTTACAGAAACCTTCGAGTAGATGTTTGAATTAAGCACGGTATTCAAAATGTTACGGACTCTACATTTCGTAGATTTTGGACCGTTAGTTAAATATTTTTCCCAGATGCCGCTTCAATCATAGAGTAGTTTGATATTAGTTAGACTTTGATGGCTGTTATGTATCATTTCTGGTGAATTAAGAAGTTTGCGTAACGGACTCTACAGAAAAGTTCCATGAACTTTTTTGATGACTGAACTGTCTTGATTTTCTGTGAAATTATTATATACAAATTCTTTTGAGACACAACCTTAGAATTGCCAGCCATTTCTGTCAATATAGTCATAATTGCATTTCTTTATCATGATAAGTACTGATGTTGAGCACTCACTTAATGAACACACTATGCGTTACGGACTCTACGTTACGGACTCTACAGTTATGGATCATAAACAAAAACTGATCATATACATGAAAGCAGTTAATTTATAGCAATTATTTTCATCATTTGAATTGTTTGCAAGGTGCTACGGGAAGTTTCAGAGCTCACATTGTACAAATATGGTGTTTTATTGTCACCAACAAGGCAACAATTAATGGAACGCTTGCACAGTTCAAAGATCCGCAATGTTGAAGCTCTTAATGTTTCAGAAGTCACTCGAGCTTAGGTCATTCTGTAACACTAGCCACAGGGTCAATGAACTTGAAAAGACCCCTTTTATCTTTTGCTGCAGGTGCATAACTTTTCAACAATCTGATAATTGGTGATCCATAACTGGTCAATTCTGTCTGGAAAGTCGAACAGATTGCCCAATTTGTCATTCGCAACATGCAGTATTCACCTTTGTAGCTTAGTCTTGTTTCAGTTACCACTTCTTCTGGGCGCATGGACCAAAATTTCGACAAACCAAATTTTACACCTTATCCAGTGCAAAAATCTGGTGTACTTAGGAGATTGAGGAGCACCACCTTTTTCTGGTGGTGCTCTTGCCCTAGACTTACTATGAGTTAAACACTTATAAAATCTTGCTTTCTTGGAAATATACAGCTCATGGTCTAAAAAATCATAAATCTGATTCTGTAAGTATTGGTAATTGAATCTGATTCTGTAAGTACTTGAATTTGTTTAACCTAGGGCTGGTGAGATATGCTGCAAAGACCTCGGATGCTACCAGGATGACCTACTCTTCATTTTCTATCCTCTGCCTCAGTGCCCCGAAGATATGGGCATGAGCACGAAGGTATACACCCGTCAGAATCCGAGCGTTGGTGAAACTATTACCAGAGACACAATACCGTAAGTATTCGATTCATGCCATTGTTGTTCAATAATTTTGCACCTTAGGTCACACATGATCTAAAGATACCACACTGTGATTCGTTGATTGGAAAATAATTTATCATCAGAATGCCGCATGGATTAATTGTTTGACGAGAATTATATATTCATAGGTGTAGGAGGCGGGGATCCAGAGGTGTAAATACCTCCTTAAAATTTCGGACAAGTCTGTTTTTCGGGCAAGTAGGCCTGGAAAATAATATTAAACTTTGCTTGAAGTTGAACTTTCATTATCACATTACATTATCTCCCAGTTCCAAGTTGCCCTAATCGAGTTAGATACTATAGGTAACAACCGCCATAGATTCTGTTGGATGGGATTACCAGAAATTTGGTTTCTGTGAAATAAGCAATAGGCCTACTGCTGACGTGACCGGTGGTGAAAGATGATTGAAGGCGTTTTGTACTCCATCATCTGATCGGAAACTCATTAGTCATTTTAAACGATTTAAATCGCTTATCAATTCGCAAATTTGGATCAAACACGATCATAGTCTATCAACGGCGCCGAAAAGCGACACTAATTACAACAAATTATGATAGCTAGCGCTGTTTCAAATATTATATTAAAATTTAAACTAGTACCAATTGAAATATCTTTAATTTGGCGCTTTAGGTATAAATAAATTGCACAAATTGGCTGAGTTGTAAGCATTCAGGCGGTTATCCTTGCCCACCCTTATTTATTCTTCAATACAAAATTGGCATTCATTGGAAGATGCGGTACAGCATCAAATTGCTACATACAATGCAGTATAATAGTCCGTCCTCACACATTCCGAACTTTATATTTTAAGGGAACAAAGGCATTCCCGACTCCACCGTCTTTGTCTTATTCAGAAAATTCGCATAGATCATGGCTTTCAAGACTGAATGCATGATGTATATAGAAATTACGTTTCAGAGCATGTGTCAATGGCGATGCGATGACAGTGTTCATTGTTCACGGATTCCTGGAGAATGAAAATTATCCCTGGATGCATGCCATGAAAGACGCTTTCCTAGCACAGGCAAGTAGCCTACTTCATTTAATTACCAGTTCAAGGCTTCCAAAGGCCCCATAGATATTCTGACCATTGGCCTTTCTTGCCGGAATTCATCTAGCCCCTCATCATTCACTGTTTTCACAATGCAGATGTTGGCCACTGGCGCAAAAAAATCTAAAAGTCGAAGCAAATTTCCACCCTGCGGAGATCGCCGCACCAGAAATCTCGTGGATGATGATAGTCAGGGGCCTGCTCTTAGATAGTGGTTATGAATTTTTTGATTAGATCTAAGTAGGAGTCTAATTCATCACCCCTACGATTATTGGCGTGGCTGTTAGAGAATCACTGGTCATACCACTACTGGAATCGTTCATTCGCACCCATCTCCGCTAACGGAAAGGAGTCAACGACAGATGAAGAAAACAATGAATAAGCTTATGCCGCCGAATGAAATGGTAAAAAGAAGAGGGAAGAGGCAATGGGAGGAAGAGAGGATGGGGAGAGACGAGGAAATGTCGGACCAAGGCCGGTTTCTATAGAATAACTGCATCTGTAGGTCAATAATGTTATTATTATTGGGCAATCTTTTTTATTCATGCAGCAAGAGATGGTCTGATTTTGAAACTCCACTAAGTTTTATTGTTCCGCAGGGCGATTACAATGTGATAATTGTCGGATGGAAAGATGGAGCGAAGCATATCTGGTATCCTCAGCCGGCTTCCAACGCGAAAACCGTTGGTGGAGAAGTGGCGCTCATCTCCAACAACCTTATTAAGAATGGAAAATCGTCGAGAGACTTGATGTACTGTGTTGGACACAGCTTAGGAGCACACATCTGCGGCTTTGCTGGGCAGCGGTCACAGTTCGGAAGGGTAACTGGTAGGGCATATAATTTCATGAAGGCAATTATAGGCTAATTATGTGTTTTCTCTGTAAGGTTTGTTTGAACATTTTTACTCAGTTGCTAATTTATTCATTCGTTCGTTCATTCATTCATTCACTCAATCAATCAATCATTCATTAACTCATTCACTCATTCATTCATTCATTCACTCATTCATTCGTTCGTTCGTTCAATCAGCCGATCATTCATTCATTCAATCATTCATTCAATGTAGGCCTATTTATATAGAGCCTCTTTAAGCAACTACTCAAGGGCGCTACCACCCCACCCGCCGTAAAGGAAAAGAGACTTGAGAGGTTTATAGAACGAAATGTGATTGGTCAGATGTAATAAATGTTTGCTCTGAAAGGAGGTCACCCCAAATGGATGGCCTGACAACCGAGAAAGTTGGGCGTTGCCTGGTAGTTAAGCGAATCCAATGAACTATGAGTTGCCTCCTTCATAGCAGAGCGAGGAAGGCGACGTGCTTCAAGTCAAATTGATTGAGTAGTGCGATGTTAATATTCATGGGCGGAAACTTAGGGGGACAAAGTGGGGGCGGTGGAGTGGGGGTGGTTGGGTGGGAGGAGTTGGGGATGGAGGGGTGGAGAAAGTGGGGGTGGGATGGGGTGGAAATTTTCCTGAAACCTAAATTTCTCGGGTGGCGTACCGGTAGAGATCGGAATGTGGTGGGGTGTTGTGTGGTGGGGTTGTGGCCGGAGTGGGTCGAATCCTATATTTCCCGGGCAACGGCGGGTACCCCAGCTAGTAATATTTATATTTGGATGTTCGTTCTTTGAGGATTGGATCCAGCTGGTCCGCTTTATGAGATCCGTGTCCCGTATGAAGGCCTGAACCCGTCCTCTGCCGACTTCGTCGATGTAATCCACACAAATGGTGTGGTTGGTTACGGAATGATAAAGCCTGTGGGACATGTTGACTTTTACCCCAACGGAGGATTCTACCAACCTGGTTGCACAGAGGACTCGCTCAATGCTTTGGTGTCGTGGACAAACTATTTGGAATGGACCCAAGACCAACAGGATGCCAGTATGAATCCCGTCTGTTAATAATTTAAAGTGGCCTGATCAGTTCAATTTAAATTAGGAACATTTACGATAATGTAATTGGTTGCAATACTCTCTAATCTGATCCTATTGGTCGACAACAACCCTAATATGTAAAAAATCAAACGATGAACATTTATCCGTTTTTATGATCTGCAAGATATTGGTCGATTGTCGTTCTGAGTGAAATTGTACAACGAATTGGATATATGCATGGGTCCGATTTAAAAACTAATCGTATTGTTCAGATTAACCGAGAAATTATACAGCGACGAAATTGCAAGTCGGTCGAATAAAGTGTTCATCACTACACCCATTGGCGTAGACATGGACATTCCGGGGGTTGAAAACCCCCATTGGCCTATAGGAAAAAGTTTTTAAAGGCTATTTATCCACTTAAATAAGAAAAACAATTGCTTGTTACTCAATTGTTTTTCTTACTTTATTCCCTAGTTGTTACTTTATTTCCATTTTATTTACTGTAATACTGTTGGGTTGGTGTCGGAAAGGGCATCCGGCCAAGCAGAAAAAAATCATACATTCCTGGCTACTCCACTGACTACATCTGGCTTATTTGAAGACACTATATAGAAACACAAGATTCCTTTGCCATTGAATCGGTTGTGGTTCCGTGCAAATGTGATGGAAATAAATATCAGGTATGAAATCTATGTATAATTGTATATCACTCAAAGATGTCATAAGTCGACAGAAAACTTATTACACTGAGTAAAGTGGTTTTCTACTTTCCTTAGGTTTCCATCTGGTAATCGCATGTAGCCACTTGCGCGCCTACGATCTCTTCACAGAATCGATCCAAACTAAAGGATTTGTGGCTCGTTACCACTGTTCGACTCCGTTTTCATCTATCCTTCCATATCCACTAAGTCCTGCATTATATGTAAGAAACGATTTGTATGCGTACGTAATTATATACCTAGACCTAGGATTAGACACCTGTTAAGGTATATTCCGAGAAAAAAGGTGTCGACATTTTGGGCTAGAATCCAAATTCCAGACAACTTAAGGCAGGTTGGAGATGTACTTGAGCCTATCTATTTTTTAACCATAGTTGAACTACTACAACAGTGCTCAGTCAAATCCTGAGTGAGTGCAAGATATGCCAAGGTCTGATACCTTATAGGCATTTTTCCGTCTGACATCTGTCGTCAGAGTGTCTTGCTCTCAAACTTTTATGACCAGAGATGCTTTTCTTCTGATGGGCAAGGCAGTCTTGCTGAAAGAATTACGCGAATTGCCGCGGTTGTTTCTCCACCCTTAAGAAATATTATGCGTAGCAACACGCCAGATGAGCGCCTTAGTCTATCCATGCTTCCATTCGGTAAGTTCTGGAAAATATGTTTTGCGAACTCTGCTTCCGACCTCAGGTTCGACGCGCCGCTGTCTTGAAGAGACTTTATATAAATCTTGTACAACAGTGTAAATTTACTATTTGGAAGCAGATAGGCCAACTCTATCTAAATATAGTATGTATGCATTTAATTACAAATCATCATTTTAAAATCAGCATTGCGTTGATGTGATTAAATTAAAAATGTATAAAATAGTATATATACTTATAATTATTACAATAATATATAAAAATAATGACTTGAGAGGTCCTCCAATTGTTGGTAATGAATAACGTAATAACAGAGTCACCTCTTCATTTTCTTTCCTTAACGTGTGAACGACGTGAATCCGATACTTTTCTATATAATTGTAGACGCTTTGTCCGCAAGATGCGATCCAGACCATGGGCTTCTATTCAAATACATATCCTGGACGAGGGATCTTCTACTTGTCGACAAATGCTGCTTCACCATATCACCGTGGCTAGGATTGGTTTCTAAAGAAACACGTCGCATATGTTTGGACACAGATGTTTTCGTCTACATATGCGCTTCAAATTATCTATGTGGGAATTTCATATTTCTGACATTTAATTAACGCAAAAATTTAAAGATATTGCAATTCGAGAAACAAGAAACTGTTAATTGAAATGAAGTAGTGTTAATGGTAGGCTACTTAGTTGCGGTCGTTTAATTCAAATGTAATAATAGAGTAGATCATGGATAGATAAAATAGATATCTTGAAGTGGCGCTCAGCAAATGCAAAAAATACTAATCAATTTTATCAAGATGATTACATAATTATCATTTTGCCTTCTCGAGTAATTTTATTAGAATGTTTTGCATTTGCTATAGCGCCCCTTCAAGCGTAGATTTATACTGCAGTCGCATGAAATTTATAGATGCGCAGGTGACAGGTCAAACTTAAACGGTTAGTTTAAACTGCTCAAATATTTTGCAAGAATGGATTAGGCTATGTAGGCCTACACTTTTATATCAGAAAAGTTCTTCCAACAAAGAGTTTGGCCAGAGGAGACTGTTTCGGGGCGGGGTGGAGGGAGACTCTATATCGGGGATACTTTATATCGTGACACCGACGAATCAATTGCTATGAAATTATATTCATTTAAATTTAGAACTGATGGCACAGCTGAACACAGAATATCTCACTTCTTATTAGACCTAACTTATCAATTAATATTTAATTCCTGAAAATGTTGATAAAATTATGTCATAGTTTCTCACAGGGTATCATAACTGCACACCTGCAAGCCATAAAGACGTACAGGCGTGCTATAAATTTAAAGAATAATTCAATCGAAGTTGCTATGTAGCCTACCAGTAGGCCTGCAGGCCTGCTATTCGCGTTGCGACTCAAGTGATTCTGCATATATACATTTTAAGGCTCAGTGTCCTTCTGCTTGTATGTTCTGATGCGTGGTGTCCCAAGAAAGGTTCTGAAACGTCTGAGTGCCGGTTGACAATTTTTTAAAATCAATTTTACCAAAATGTGTAGGTGAACGCGACTATCTTCAACTCTCAATTCACTTTAAAACCCGAGATATGAGCGTTTTAATTCCACGCGTAGTTAGCGCCTATACAGATTTAATCTGCCACGTTGCCGTTGCACATAAACTATGGCGTCGACATTAGTAAGCAGACGACAGTTCGCATGACGTCATGTCTTGACGTTGTTCTCTCCTCTCGCAAACACGGAGGAAATATTCACTCCCCGGAGACTTTATTTCAAAACATAGTCTCCGGGGAGGGGCGAATTTATTCTGGAACAGATCCGCCGGGGGGATTATCTGTTTATAAATAAAGTATCCGGGGAGACTTTTTGGGAGACTCTGTCACGCGACACCGGCCGCCACATGATCTATGGACTATTATTCGGAGACACACTCCTTCTTTATCCATGCTTGGGACTGGCACGTTCAGAGAGTGAACAGTAGCGGAGTTTTGACACTGCCCAGTACTATTATATCGGTCTACCTACTTCTAGATGCCTTGGGTTGTCAACATATGATTAATATTCAAGAAATTTCAGATTGATATCAAAGTTATTTACTTATAAAATAAACAAATACATGTATAAAATTAGTCAAGCGTGATATATCAATCAACCGCTATATATATATAGGTATATAAGTACATAATTATATCTATATATAAATTTAGTCAAGCGTGATATCGATAAACCACGCATCTCTCTCTCTCTCTCTCTCTCTCTCTCTCTCTCTCTCTCTCTCTCTCTCTCTCTCTCTCTCTCTCTCTCTCTCTCTCTCTCTCTCTCTCTCTCTCTCTCTCTCTCTCTCTCTCTCTCTCTCTCTCTCTCTCTCTCTCTCTTCTCTCTCTCTCTCTCTCTCTCTCTGTCTCTGTCTCTGTCTCTGTCTCTGTCTCTGTCTCTCTCTCCTCTCTCTCTCTCTCTCTCTCTCTCTCTCTCTCTCTCTCTCTCTCTCTCTCTCTCTCTCTCTCTCTCTATCTATCTCTCTCTCTCTTCTCTCTCTCTTCTCTCTCTCTATCTCTCTCTCTCTCTCTCTTCTCTCTCTCTCTCTCTTCTCTCTCTCTCTCTCTCTCTCTCTCTCTCTCTCTCTCTCTCTCTCTCTCTCTCTCTCTTTCTCTCTGAATATCCGGATTTGATCGTATGGCTGTCAGGATCAACGAGACTGGACGTCGTTTCATATTGATTCATAATCACATTACTAGAATGTGTGAGCTGCTGATGAGACGTCTGTACAATGTGTCCATGCTAAAAAAAAGTAGGTCACTCAGAATACTGCATACGCACTGTAAGGCTGACTCTCCTGATTCCATTCTACAGCAACATTCTTCTGACGAATCGGAATTGAAATCTCCAAATTTATAAACCGCTACTCGAAAGCCAAGCTATCATGGCTCGACTAGGTCTCGGTGGGTCCCTGCCCCATATGGTTTGCCTCAGCGTTCAGTTCTTGGTCCCCTCCCTATACATAATTTATAGGCTACCACTGGTCTCGACCTGCTTCTTGCAGAACATGGTGCCTTTAGCCAACTCTACGCTGATGACACACAGGCACACATGCACTGCCTCTCATCTAACGCTTCCTCTACAGTTAGGGCTATCAGTCAGGTGCTCATTGCCCTGAGAGCATGGATGGCATCAAACCGTCTTAGACTAAACCCTGCTAAGACTAAATTCATTTGGCTGGGCTCCAGGCAGCAGCTGTCTAAGCTTGATCTGATTCACCTCTCTGCCGAATTTCCCGACTATACTTTCTCCACCTCAGTCCGTGACCTTGGTGTTGTGCTAGACCAGGAACTTACTTTTGTACCTCACATTAATCGTCTCAGTCGCTCCTATTTCTATCAGCTGCGCCAGCTTCGCACTGTTGCTCGCTTTCTCTCAACTGGTGCTGCAACTACGCTTGTACATTCCTTTGTTTCAACTCGTCTTGACTATTGCCTATCCCTTTATGCTGGTTTACCATCTGGTCGATTATCTTCTCTTGACCGTATTCTGCGCGCTGCAGCACGCCTCATTGGTCATCTGCCCAAATTTGGTCATGTCACAAATTACATGCTGGAGGTTCTGCATTGGCTCCCAGCCCGTCAGCGCATCGAATACAGAATCTCTTTCTTAATATGGCGTTGCCAGCTAGGTCTTGCTCCATCTTACCTACTTGATCTTTGTCGGCCCGTGTTAAGTGGTCGGACTGGTCGGTCCCTACGCTCGGCTGATAGGGAAGTACTCTTTGTCCCATTTGCTCGTACCTCCATCATGCAGAGTCGTGCTTTTTCTGTGGTTGGCCCAGTGGTATGGAATGCCCTACCACTTGAGCTGCGCCTGTTCCCTAGATCACTCTCTGACACATTCTACAAGCACTTAAAAACTGTTCTGTTTGTCCGTACTGGAGTCGGGAGCGTCTCTGAGTAGTTTCCTTGAAGAGGCGCTATATAAATACTCGAATGAATGAATGAATGAAAGGGTACCAGTCTATTTGCGAGCACGGCATAAAGTCAGAGTGGTTTGTTCAAAAGATAAGTCCAAAGGAGGTCGCAGTCCGACTACCAAGGATATCAGAGGCGGCAGAGTAGCTGTTGTGGTGGATGTCGTTTTGGTCGAGAATTGGAAGCTGGAGGACGAAGTTGAGTTACTACACGAAACTATATTGCAGAAGCTGGGCCACGTCTGAGGCGGATAACATCAGATACAAAGAAAGGCGTACGGTACGCCGCCTGTCCATTGGACATTTGTGTTTAATTTGCGTGCATATGTTGGGAGTCGTTCGTCCCAGATCAAGACACGGAAAGAACTCGGTGATGTAGCGGTGGGTTCGGTGCCTTGGAGCCGGAAGGTTCCAGGATCGAAGCCACCCGGAGCTGCCGCGTAAGGACCTTGATAAAGTCCTTCACTTGCAATTGCTCGGGCGCTTCGGCGTGAATCTTCGATGCAATGTCCGCGCTGTTGTCGAGAGCGCCTTTGAGTGGATGGCTTGAAGGGGCGTTATAGCAAATGCAAAACATACTAATAAAAAAAATTACGCGAGATGGCAAAATGATATGTCATCATCTCGAGAAAATAGATTAGTTTTTATTTTTATTTTTTGCACTTGATACAGCGCCCCATCAAGCTATCTATTCTATCTGTGTATGATCTATTCTATAATTATTACATTTGATTTATAGACTACAACTACTGCTACCATATTACCAGGTTGCGGTTTGCCAACCTGTTTTTGCTCATTAAACGAATATACATAACAATTACTACTAGCCTACTTAATTTCAATTAGCAGTTTCTTGTTCCTCGAATTGCAATATCTTTAAATTTATGCGTTAATTAAATGTCTATTTATAAAGTGGGTATATAATTCATTGATAGAATGTTGTTTGCCGAAATTCCCACATAGATAATTTGATGCGCAAATGTAGACGAAAACATCTGTGTCCAAACATATGCGACGTATTTCTTTAGAAACCAATCCTAGCCACGGTGATATGGTGGAGCAGCATTTGTCGACAAGTAGAAGATCCCTCGTCCAGGATATGTATTTGAATAGAAGCCCATGGTCTGGATCGCATCTTGCGGACAAAGAAGCGTCTACAATTATATAGAAAAGTATTCACGTCGTTCGCACGTTTTAAAGAAAGAAAAATTATGAGGTGACTCTTTTTTCTCGTTATTATTACCAATAATTATTAGATGATCTCCCAAACCATGATTTTATTATCATTGTTTTCATTTATTATTATCATTATAATAACACTACCTACTAATAATAATTATCATTAAAAAATATTATACATTATTTTCATTATTGTTGTTATTATTATTACT
Organism: Lumbricus terrestris; assembly: GCA_949752735.1. Classification (NCBI taxonomy): domain Eukaryota; kingdom Metazoa; phylum Annelida; class Clitellata; order Crassiclitellata; family Lumbricidae; genus Lumbricus; species Lumbricus terrestris. The sequence continues at coordinate 13,987,683 of OX457040.1, read as the reverse complement.
ACTGCTACTACTACTGCTACTACTACTACTACTACTACTACTACTACTACTACTACTACTACTACTACTACTACTACTACTAGGCCTACTACTACTACTACTACTACTACTACTACTACTACTACTACTACTACTACTACTACTACTACTACTACTACTACTACTACTACTACTACTACTACTACTACTACTACTACTACTACTACTACTACTACTACTACTACTACTACTACTACTACTACTACTACTACTACTACTACTAGGCCTACTATTACTACTATTATTATTTTTACTATTATTATTACTATTATTATTCACGACGACTGTAGTCATAGCCAGAACCCTGAGAGAACACTATCTACCAGTCAATTCTCAAGCGTTTATTAACCTAAATTAATAATTTATCGTCTTGTAATTTTTCCGACTTCTACTTTCAATGTATACGTTCTAGTCCAAACTTGCGATGCCAATTGTCTAAGTATTAATAGTTATTCAAACTGATTATTGAGTCCTCTAGTTTCGTCAAGGTTTTACTGGCGAAGTATCTTACGTGTAATTCATTTCTATTATAAATAATATCTGAAATTGTCGTGTTAATAGCTTGCTGATTGGCGATAAGTTGAAAGATGTCATAATATATAGCCTAGGCTAATTATACATATGCCTAATGATATACCACGCGGTACTGGCACAATAATATGGGCCTAATAGAAATTACGATAGAAAAATAGCATAAAAAATCGTGTAGGCGGCTGTAGGCCTACCATTAATCTCATTTACGATACGTTGATTTTAAAATAATTATTTGTAATTAAATGTATACATGTATACCATATTTAGATAGAGTTGGCTTATCTGCTTCCAAATAGTAAACTGACACTGTTGTGCCAGATTTATATAGAGCCTCTTCAAGACAGCGGCGCGTCGAACATGAGATCGGAAGCGGAGTTCGCAAAACCTATTTTCCAGAACTTACGGAATGGAAGCAAGGATAGGCTAAGGCGGAATGGAAGCAAGGATAGGCTCAGGCGGAATGGAAGCAAGGATAGGCTCAGGCGGAATGGAAGCAAGGATAGGCTCAGGCGGAATGGAAGCAAGGATAGGCTAAGGCGGAATGGAAGCAATGATAGGCTAAGGCGGAATGGAAGCAAGGATAGGCTAAGGCGGAATGGAAGCAAGGATAGGCTAAGGCGGAATGGAAGCAAGGATAGACTAAGGCGGAATGGAAGCAAGGATAGGCTAAGGCGGAATGGAAGCAAGGATAGACTAAGGCGGAATGGAAGCAAGGATAGGCTAAGGCGGAATGGAAGCAAGGATAGACTAAGGCGGAATGGAAGCAAGGATAGGCTAAGGCGGAATGGAAGCAAGGATAGGCTCAGGCGGAATGGAAGCAAGGATAGGCTAAGGCGGAATGGAAGCAAGGATAGGCTAAGGCGGAATGGAAGCAAGGATAGACTAAGGCGGAATGGAAGCAAGGATAGGCTAAGGCGGAATGGAAGCAAGGATAGGCTCAGGCGGAATGGAAGCAAGGATAGGCTAAGGCGGAATGGAAGCAATGATAGGTTAAGGCGGAATGGAAGCAAGGATAGGCTAAGGCGGAATGGAAGCAAGGATAGGCTAAGGCGGAATGGAAGCAAGGATAGGCTAAGGCGGAATGGAAGCAAGGATAGGCTAAGGCGGAATGGAAGCAAGGATAGGCTAAGGCGCTCATCTGGCGTGTTGCTACGCAGAATATTTCTTAAGGGTGGAGAAACAACCGCGAGAATTCGCGCAGGTGTTTCAGCGAGGCTGAAACCTTTTATGACTGTAGATGTTTTTCTTCTGATGGGCAACATCAGAAGAAAAACATCTACGGTCATAACAGGTTGAGAGCAAGACACGCTGGCAACAGAGGTCAGACGGGAAAATGCCTATAAGATATTTGACCTTAGCATATCTTGCACTCACTCAGTATTTGACTGCTGCCGTAGTTCCACTTTGGTAAAAAAAAATAATAATAGATAGGCTCAAGTGCAGCTCCAACCTGCCTTAAGTTGTCAAGAATTTGGAATCTAGCCCAAAATATCGGCACCTTTTATTATAAGAATATACCTTAACAGGTGTCTAATCCTAGGTCTAGGTCTATAATTATAATGACCTACGCATACAAATCGTTTCTTACGTATAATGCAGGACTGATTGGATATGGAAGCAGAGATAAAAATGAAGTCGAGCAGTGGTAACGAGCCACAAATCCTTTAGTTTGGATCGATTCTGTGAAGAGATCGTAGGCGCGCAAGTGGCTGCATGCGATTACCAGATGGAAACCTAAAAAAAGTACAGAAGCACTTTACACGGTGTAATAAATTATTTTCTGTCGACTTAGGACAACTTTGAGTGATATACAATTATACATTATATTTAATACCTGATATTTATTTCCATCACATTTGCACGGAACCAAAACCGATTCAATGGCAAAGGAATCTTGGGTTTTTATATAGTAGACCTTTCTTAACAATAGCCAGGTGAAGTGATGCACACTTTATTCGACTGCCTTGCAATCTCATCGCTGTCTAATTTCTCGGTTCATCTGAATACGATTGGTATTTCCTCTCGGACCCTAATATATCCAATAATTCTATTTATATCCAATTCTTAGTACGGTTTCACTATTCTTCAGAACGACATTAACGGGTAAATGTTCGCCGTTTGATTGGTTTAGATTTTAGGGTTGTTGTCGACCAATAAGATCAGACTAGATAGTATTGCATGCAATTACATTACGGCAAATGTTCCTAATTTAAATTGAACTGATCACTTTAAATTATTAACAGGCGAATTCATACTGGCGTCCTGTTGGTCTTGGGTCCATTCCAAATAGTTTGTCCACGTCACCAATTCATTGAGCGAGTCCTCTAAGCAGCCAGGTTGGTAGAAACCTCCGTTGGGATAAAAGTCAACGTGTCCCACAGGCTTTATCATTCCGATACCAACCACACCATTTGTGTGGATTACATCGACAAAGTCGGCAGAGGACGGATTCAGGCCTTCATACGGAACACGGATCTCATAGAGCGGACCAGCCGGATCCAATCCTTAAAGAAAAGATTAGAGATTTAAGAATTGCATATCCGACCCGTAACCAACCCGCGGATACCGGTATACCAGAAGACCCCTAATAGGAATGAATCGGTGTCCATCAGCATTCAATTAAGCTATGCATTCGTAAGACAGTCATTTTTTTTAGTAAGCTTGCAGTCATTTTTTAAAGTAAGTATGTAGTTGCATTGAGTTAATTGTGACCATCTTGGACCAAATCTAAGCTCAACAGACATTTGTCTACTCTGTCCTAACGTCATCAGTTCTGTCGTAATATTATTGTTCTATTCTAACGAATTCTATTGAAGCTACTATACGCGTTCGTAAATCCATTTATTCTGATTCAATCCACTGACGCAATTCATTATGCAATTTATTCTGATGCAATTCATTATGCAATTTATTCTGATGGAATTCATTATGCAATTTATTCAGATGCAATTCTAAGTTAAAATATCGTTTTCAATTGCCAAACTCTAATTTAGTTGATTTCGAGCAAATTCATTTTAATTAAGTATATCTTAGTCTACCCTATCTATAACCATGCCTATAATTGTCTTCAGGAAATTATATGCCCTACCAGATATCCTTGCGAACTGTGACCGCTGTCCAGCAAAGCCACAGATGTGTGCTCCTAAGCTGTGTCCAACACAGTACATCAAGGCTCTCGACGATTTTCCATTCTTAATAAGATTGTTGGAGATGAGCGCCACTTCTCCACCAACGGTTTTCGCGTTGGAAGCCGGCTGAGGATACCAGATATACTTCGCTCCATCTTTCCATCCGACAATTATCACATTGTAATCGCCCTGCGGAACAGCAAAACTTATTGGAGCTTCAAAGTCAAACCATTTATTGCTGCATGAATAAAGAAGATTGCACAATAATTGATCTACAGATCCAGTTATTCTATAGAAACCGCCCATGGTCCGACATTTCCTCGTCTCTTCCTTTCCTCTCTTGTTCCGATTACCTCTTCCCTCTTCTTTTTTCCATTTCATTCGGCGGCATAAGCCTATTCATTGTTTTCTTCTTCTGTTGTTGACTCTGTTCCGTTGGCGGCGATGGGTACGAATAAACAATCCCAGTAGCGGTATGACAAGTGATTCTCTATCAGACACGCCAATAATCGTGGGCGGGGCAAATGCATATTAATGAGGGGTGTAGCTGATATACGTGCAATGGTCAACCCACCACTGATCTCTACTGTCTTCGGCCACTTGTCAAGTCACGTGCTGTCCACCATTTCAGTCCAATTGATGTCGTTGTCCTCATTTGTGCTGTTTGTATCGTACAACCACTATTACCATAACTGCGACTAGGCTTGTCGCAAGAACTAGCCTACCACAACTATTTCTACTACAAGCAACACCACAACTACTACTACTACTACTACCACTACTACTACTACTACTACTACTACTACTACTACTACTACAACAACAACAGCTACCACTACTGCTGCTACTACGTTTACCATTACTATTACTATTACTGCTACAACTATTACTGCTACTACTACTAGGTTGCTGCAGTAGTAGTAGTAGTAGTAGTAGTAGTAGTAGTAGTAGTAGTAGCATGGCAGTTGTGAATTTTGTATAAGTGATTAGATTTCTAACAGTCTTTGTTGCAGTTGTAGCTGTAGTAGTTGCAGTCGTAGAGTGGCGGTGGTAGTCGCAAATAGTAGCAGAAGTTACACTAGCAGAAGTGGTTATAATAGGTTTTGTAGCGGTTTCTGACGCAGCCGTTACGCATGAAGAAAATAGGTATTGGATTGGCCATTGAAAAACCTCAAGTCTCTCTGATAACGGATAGTTACGTTAGTGTTAAGTAAGACGAATTTTTGTTGAACATTGTTAGAGATGATTAATGATGCAAATGGACTTTTAGTAAATCAATGATCATGGTTTATAACACTTCTTCTTATCATTCTAGTGGTTAGCGTGGTGGATTATGGGGAGTGTGTTTGAGCCACCCCACTCTGTAATATGTGACCTAAACAATTTGTTCATATCCCTTGAGTCTCTCGTTTGAGTATTTTGGGAGGGGTTAGTGAACTAGACTCCTACTCAAGAAAAAAAATTAATAACCACAACCCTGTCTAAGAGCTGGTTAAGGCCTCTGACTATCATCATCCACGAGATTACTGGTGCGGCAATCTCCGCAGGGCGGAAAATTGCTTCGACTTCTAGATTTATTTTGCGCCAGTGGCCAACTCCTGCATTGTGAAAACGGTGAATGATGAAGGGCTAGATGAATGGTAGCACTTCGGCAAGAAGGGACATTGATCAGAATGGATCTATATTCTATAATCGATTCCCGTAGACTTCCCAAAGGTTGACTCAACCTCTCCATTGAAAAAATGAGCGACAACTTTAGAATTCTGACTGTGAGAATTTTTCAGTTTTGACCCATCTGTCCTTTATAAAGGTTGCATTCGGGGGCCTTTGGAAGCCTTGAACTGGTAATTAAAGGTAGTACTTACCTGTGCTAGGAAAGCGTCTTTCATGGCATGCATCCAGGGATAATTTTCATTTTCCAGCCATCCGTGAACAATGAACACTGTCGTCACATCGCCATTGACACATGCTCTGAAACGTATTTTTTTATACATCAAGCATTCATTGTTGAAAGTCCTGATCTATGCGAATATTCTATTCTGAATAAGAAAAGGACATACAATCAACGCTGGAGTTTCTTCACTGGCTCCCTATCTGCCAGGCTGTTGAGTTCATTGTATGGTCTGGTAATGTAGTCAGGGTCTCTTATCAATTTCTTCCTGTTACAGCTAAGGTGTCTCACGTTGGGCATTCAGGCTGGCCATCCTCTGCGCTCGGCAGAAAAATGGAGTGACCCTGCAGACTCCTGCTTTTCGAGTTACGCCTACATTTTATTTATTTATTTATTTCTCCATTTCTATAGCACCCTTCAAGCTAACTACTCAGAGGCGTTCCCAACCGCAGCGCGGACACTGCATCAGTTTCACGCCGAAGCGCCCAAGCAATTGCGACTGAAGGACTTGCCCAAGGTCCCTACGCGTCGGCATGAGGTGGATTTGAACGTGCAAACCTCCGCCTGCAAGGCAACGAACATAGGCCTACTCACTACAAAATCGCGTCCCACAAATCCTGGGAATCTACGAGTAGCCTATCCTCAACAAACTTAAAACTGTTTTGTGCGCGCGGGATTCGGGAAAGCCTTTAAGTTGTTTCCTTATAGGGGCGGCATATAAAGTCTCGAATGTGTGAGAACGGTTTATACTAAGTAGCAATTTATGCTGTCTGTTCCATATCTTCCAATGAACGCTGAATCTGACCCACCTATAGGAATTAATGATAACGCTGATATTTACTGCATTACAATATTTTTATTAAAGAATAAATAAAGGGTGGGCTACGATGACCGCTTGAATGCGTAAGCCTAGAACGTGAGCCAATTTGTGCAATTTATTTATACCTAAAGCGTCAAATTAAAGATATTTCATTTGGTACAAGTTTAAATTTTAGTATAATATTTGAAACAGCGCTAGCTATCATATTTTTTTGTATTTATTGACGCAATGCGGAAGCGTTGACAGACGATGATCGTATTTGATCCAAATTTGTCAGTTAATATGCGATTTAAATCGTTTAAAATGATTAATGAATTTCCGATCAGATGATTGAGTTAAAATACCTTGAATCATCTTCCAACCGGATGGTGCACCTGCGCACTGATCACGACAACACTATTGCTTATTTGACAGAAAACGCTCCGGAGTTCATCGAGACCGACAATTCCCCCCTCGTACGTCTTGCCCGAACTTTTATCATTTCAATTTGTTTATAATTTTTCCTCGGATTTAGGCCCAACCTTAAGACAGTTTGGGGACCGCGAAAGCTCTGCCTAATGTGCCTATGTTCCAGGAATATCTCAATAACGGACCTGTGTACATCTGCAGTTTCAGAACATGTAGACCTATTGCCGAACGTTCAATCTTGGTGATCGCAAGATTATCGTGTCTAACTTGCTTCATGGCTTGTGATAGTAGAAATTTTAGATGCCATTCAAACCGTGAATTCCGTGATTTATGGCACTCGACTTGAGTGTTGTGAATTTCCCCGAAAAGATACGATTAACCCTGATTTTCGGGGAAATTTTGGCTCTTCAATTTGCTGCGATTTTCGCCATTATTTACAAAATGCTACCGTTAATTCAGAACTTTTCCACGAATTTCTGCTATCCCCCCATTTTATAGCACCCATAGTGCTTTTGAAATAGTATCTAACTCGATTCTGGCAACTTTATAACTGGGAGATAATGTGGTGTGTGTGATAATGAGCGTTCAACTTCAAGCATAGTTTGTTTAATATTTTTCGAACCTACTTGCCCCAGAAAGAGACTCGCCAGAAAGGGAGGGCATTTGCCCCTCTGGACCCCGCCTCCTACGCCTATGAATATTCGCGTCAAACAATTAATCTATACACCATTCTGATGAATCATTTCCCAATCAGCGAATCATAGAGTGGTATCTTTAGATCAGCGGTTCTCAACCTGTGGGTCGCGACCCCCACGGGGGTCGCCTGACGATTTGCCAGGGGTCGCCTGGACCCTTCAGAAATTTTTAAAGATGTATGTCTAATATCACTTTCAACGCTAAACACTGCACCAAAAAACTTAGAATAATATTTTTACTTATACTTTTGCTATGAGTTATATTATAGCAGCTAAATTAATATTTGCCATTTTAGTTTTCAAATATAAATTCCCCTTTACCATTATTTTAGAAATGAAGCATTATTCGGTTTGCTCAAAGAATCTATGCTGTCAGCTAACTTACTATAGTGAGGCCTATACGTGGGCGGAGACTTGGGGTGACAGAGGGACGGTCCAGTTGAAAATTGTGGCGGGAACCGAAATGCTTGTAGGCCCATCCCCTCAGTACTTCATAAATATTATTATAAATTTTTACAGTACACTAAAGAAGAAGAATATCCGCTGTTTGTCCATAATGACAAGATGCCAACTTTAAACCAGCATTACCCTGTACAAAATAAAAAAAACAGACATTTGAGAGGATAATAATTATTATATAATTACTGAAGTCTTAATTTACGTCTCTGAGCAATGAAGCCATGAACAGATTTGTTAAGAGGACCGCTTAAAGTGCCACCATTCATTCAATCATTTCATGAATTTACATAGCACCTTGATGAACCCCTCTCTGCAGTCTCTTCCCGCCCTCTCCGGTCTGCTGATCGACTAGACCTCTTGGTTCCAAGGGTAAGGACTGCCATGGCCCAAATTAAGACACCGTGCCTTTACCATTGTAGGCCCTTCTATGTGGAATGACCTCCCTCCCACTATCCGTAGTAAGATCTAATTGGGGATGTCATCTTCAGCCCTTCGCTACTTGAATTTTTTTTTATTTCCTTGGGTCTGTCACGCTGAGAGCGCCTCTGAATAGCTAGTCTGTAAGAGGCACTTAGTAAATGCTTATACACAATACAATAATAATAATGGGGAGAAAGCATTTATTGAAGTCTTAGACCATGTCTTACAGCATTGAAATAATGAGAAATTTTCTTGTGATTACGTAGGGCCTATATATACATCATAAATTGGGACCATTGCAGCGTGGAATTAAAAGATTAAAGCAATGGAATGGGACATTTTGGAAGTCCTAAACCACAACTATAAGCACTGATATGATAAGCAATTTCGTTAGAACGTCAGCTTAAAATGCTACAAATGTAGTGTGAATTATTTTAAAATCGACAATGGGGACGGCACCTACATTTCCTCCCAAACCTCTCCCGTGCAGATGGACTTAGAAACCCTAGACTTCGAACTGACGTATAGTTATCTCACTGAATCGAAAGAGCCAGAGAACTTCACACAACTGCCAAAAGCAGCTTTCAAATTATGAAGTGAAAATGCATAACAAAATTAATAGACAACGGTAAAAAATTGAAGGAATGAAGGGGTAACTCAATAAATTTTGTTGTTGGGTCGTCACAACTTCCGAAATGTTACCAATGGGTCGCCACACTAAAAAGGTTGAGAACCGCTGCTTTAGATCAAGTGAGCGAGGTCTGAGGTGCAAAATTATTGATCAACAATATAGCATGAATCGAATACGTACGGTATTGTATCTCTGGTAATAGTTTCTCCATCGCTAGGATTCTGACGGGTGTATACCTTCGTGCTCATGCCCATATCTTCGGGACACTGAGGCAGAGGATAGAAAACGAAGAGTAGGTCATCCTGGTAGCATCCGATGTCTTTGCAGCATATCTCACCAGCCCTAGGTTAAACAAATTCACGGCAGCAAATACATTCATATCTTATTCAGTAATAATTATTCAGTAATAATATTATGTCTAGTTGATGCCACTCGATGTGGATGCACGCTGAGGACTCAACAGCTTTGGCGAAGCCATTCTCTCAACTGCCCCCTCGTCAGGTTTCTCGGCCCTTCCGTACCCCCTTGTTGGCCAAACCTAGAGCCGCCGCTGATGTAGCAAAACAACATGAGTTGATATCAGCATAGAATTGAAATAAATTTTTAGTAGTTATAGGCGTACAAGAAATACTAATTTGAAATGGTTAATGCAGAGAGAACGTTTGAAACACTACAAAAACTTCATTCGACGGATCATGGACAGACACGAACGCCTAAACTGTTTGGAACATTCATAACTTCGTACAAATCGTAATAATAATTGTTACAACTGCTCACCATATCTCGCATGCAACACCCAACAGAACAGTAACGAATAAGAAAATATGCATCTTCTACACAAAACTCTGAACACATCAACGGGTGACGGCTGCGAACGTGAGTCTGGAGTAACGACTTTTAAGCTTGCGCTTGCCTTGAATCGTGCAACTCAGATCGATTGAGCTGCAGTACGTTTTAGAAGTTATGAATCAATCAAGCTGTGCACATGGGCGCCCGCACATAGGGGCAAGAGGGGGCACTTGCCCCCCCTGGAAAAGTGACACCTATTTCTCAAACTGCTACTGTTGGGTTTTTAACAAATTTCTTCAAGTTAGCGAATTAATTATACTAATGACGGACAAAGTGAAACTAAGAAATCTACGTTTAGAAACCTCTATAAGATAAAAATGCTTTGAATTTTCTGCCTTGCATTTTTCAAGCTCTTCCTAAAAACTGTAACCTTAACCATTGGGTTCCACTTAAAACTGAAGTCTCGTCTGTTCAAATGAATTCCTAGCACTATTCATCAGATCATCGGATCTCCCAGTTTCCAATCCTAAATGACACCCACTGTAGCAGCTACTCTGTCCTCCATCCGCCCCTCTGACAACCGGACTCGGACCTCATTCTGACTACCATTTGACAGCTCTTTGACTTGAAGAATAAGCTGGTGCCTGCGACGGACTTTCGAGTTAAAAGTTTGGAATTGCGATCAAAATATAGTTAGGCCTAGTAACTATAGAGGGAGCATGAATGAATAGCTGAATGAAAAATGGTGTCAATTTTCTAGAGGGCAAGTGGACGTATCGCACCCATTCAGGAACATGCTTTTTAACTACTTATTTGTGAATTTTTTAAACAACTTTCTTCGCACTAAAGAAACTATTCATATTAAAAATTATAAGAACATAACACTGAGAAATATACACTAAAAGCGCTATATGAAAAATACCCATGCATTTACCTAATTTGCTGCTTTGCATTTTTCAACCTCTTGCAACAAAAATGTAACCGTGACCATCTTGTTTTGCCCCCTCCTGCAAAAATTTCTGCGGGCGCCCATGGCTGTGCACAAGATACGAATAAATAACAGTAATAAACATGGCTGCGCTCTAGGCGTCGATCGAGAAGAAGGCCAAAGCAAGTGTAGGCGAGAGAAAATTCAAAAATAAACACTGCGTTTGTTGAACTCCGTCGGACGCTTGCAACCAGATGGAGCTGAGGTAGGCCTACGTTAAAAAAAATTATGAGTGGATAGCCTATATATTTTTACGATGTTTCAACAGTTACTGTAGATTATGCAGAAGATGTGGAGACATTACAATGCGCGTTGACTGAAAATGGGGTTAATGCTGAACAATTTGCATAGCGTCGGTTCATAAGCTGATAATGTATGTTGATCTAAATGTGAATGACACGTTCTATAATATTATGTTGACTTTGTCATAATGGGAGATCATTCCTTCTTCAATTGCAAAATATTGTAATCCCAATTAAAATTAATTTGTTTACACCTCCATTCGTATTTTTTTAATCCCGTTGTCATGTACACGTTGCAACGCCTGGATGGATGTACCGTTTGCATCACACGCGGAAGGAGAATGCGCATTCTAAAAATTAATAAGGACCAAGTGATGCAAACGAAGTAGACGGTGAGAGGAAGCAGAGTGAGGCTGAAGTATGACCTCACTCAGATAGTTGGGGCAAGAACCCGCTGAGCCTTGAGGATCAGAGAAGTTAATAATGGTGCACTGTGTAACAACCTTAAGCCTGCGCAAGCTCGTGAGTCATTTGTTATATTGCAACAACAAGTTGGTTGTGTCTGTACAGTTCAGTCAGTTGTTTGTTGTCTAACATCTGTCGCCCGCAGATAAACGCATTCAACCAATTGCAAAACACATCTGTGCATCAATACAGCATCAGCGTAGGCTATACGTATGGTCATTGGTCACTGACGCACAAAATGGGTCTTTTCAAGTTCATTCATTTTCAGCCAGACGTATAAAACTAACACTTGATATAATAACAAGCAGAAAACATAATAATTATTATTACGTTTTCTGCGGACCTAGAGTCTTACCAGGTTGCGCTATGTCAGCCTGCTTGATAATAAACGAATATAACGTAGGCTACGTTTAGCATAATATAGCGCTTAAATAAATACGTTATATAATTGTATTGTATTGTATTGTATTTGATAACTTATAAAGCGCTTCTTGCAGCAGTAGCCTTTCAGAAGCGCTACCAGTGCGTGCAACCCCGAGGGAAAAGTCAAGTTTTGAGACGAGAGGAAGATGACGAAAGACTACCAAAGAGTATGGCAGAGCGAACTGATGGCGAAGTCCATTTCAAAGGGAGGGGAAAATGCAGGCAAATGATCTGGACTGAGCCATACCCATATTTCTTAACTATAAAAAATCAATTATGATAAACATACATAGCCTATATATAATTTTATGCAATATATATGGAATCGTTTAATTTCGAACATGCATGTAAGCTTATGTATTATGCATACACGCATGTTTGATAACAAATTAATTTGATGATAAACGAATGCCAGGCTGCTCATATATAATTATTATAGCGTCAGCCTGTTCGCTGATAAACGAATATTATTCGCAGACACGTGGACACTAAGCAACCTGGCACATATCAATCTATTCATCTTCCGAATTTATATAGCGCCCCTTAGAGATAACTACTTAGAGGCACTCTCGACGTGTGCACAACCTAAGTCCTTAAGTAGTTTGCGAAAAGGACTGTTCAGATCTAGCGATGAGAACGCAGATCAGAGGGGAGGCAATTCCAGACAGAGGACGCCTACTGTAATCGTGGAAGCCATATTCTGTGTGATGGTGGCTGGGCGCGGGTATTGATTACTATCAAACTTAATGATAATATTTCAGCATAAAGGCAACTGATGGCCACTCCAAATGGTACATAAATGAGTTATGATAAAATGCAGGACTCCACGACCAACCTAACCTACTTGACGTCAAGACAATAATAATAATATTATAATTAGGCTACGTCAAAATGGAGTTTACATACGAAGATAGTAATGAGCAGTGGTTTACGACCTTTATGACTTAAGGGCCACTTTGTCCAAATTGTCAAATTCTTCATAATATAACAGAATCCAACTAATTCTCATAGTCTACGTCCTCTAAGCTGCTGAAGTCAGTAGTTATATTGGTGTAATGCAGGAACGACGAACTTTTACTGTAAGAAGTGGCGACACACCAACGACAAACCTTTTTACGCGACACAATGCAAGCCGATTCGCCCGACACTAGGCTATAGCGTGTCGCGACACACCGGCTAAGCATCGCGGCTTTAAGGGAGTAACAAATGAAAATGTTCAACTATCCCAAAGTGGGTTTCTTTCCTAGATTTATAACTGCTGACAGAAAGCAATGTTGCAAATGATTACAGCAATGTTGCAAATTATTAGGTCTACAGCAATGTTGCAAATTATTAGGTCTACAGCAATGTGGCAAATGATTGGGCCTACAGCAATGTTGCAAATGATTACAGCAATGTTGCAAATGATTACCAAAGTTCACCCGTGACACTCAGTAGGACCGCAACAAGCAGAAACAATTTCATGTCTTCACAAGACAAAACAAAATATAAATTATGTTGACTGAAATAAACGAACGTGCGAAGAACCGTCCGTGTGTTTCGATCCAACGGCAACGACGCATTTTATAGACAAGACGGAGCTCTCTCTGCCTATCATAAATGAACGGGGGCGTTGATAGACAGGCCATAGGGCCTACAGCCCTACACCGTGAAGAGAGGAAGCAGATGGAATAATAATAATAATAATAATAATAATAATAATAATAATAATAATAATAATATTTAAAAAATAATAATAATAATCTTAAAATAATAAAAATAATAATAATACGGCATTGGGTCTACGAAGCAGATGAAATAATAATAATAATAATAATAACAATAATAATAATAATAATAATAATAATAATAATAATAATAATAATAATAATAATAATAATAACAACAATAATAATAATTGTAATTATAATAATAATAATTGTAATTATAATAATTATAACTATAATAATTATAATTATAATTATAATAATAATAATAATAATAATAATAATAATAATACTTCTTCAGCTTTTTCAGCTTTTTTAGCGTCAGCTGCATCGACCAAGACACTCGGGATGGCCATCCTTGACCGCGAAGAACTGCTGCGAGAAGGAAATTAACGAGGCTCGCAGTTCAACGTTACCTGGAGATGAGGGGTCAGCACGGAATAAACAAAAGACATGGGACAGACCCTTGATTGATAAAGACAAGGCGATGGTTTGGTCCGCGAACAGCGACCCGCTCAACCGAGCCAGACTGGGAGCGATCTCAGCGCCTCACGCCGGGGACTGGCTATCCACCGTGCCAGTTGCATCGTGTGGACTAGGCCTTAGCAACGAGGCAATGCGGGTGGCGATCGGCCTACGCCTGGGTCTCAACCTGTGTGCCCCACATCAGTGTCAATGTGGTGAGACGGTGGACCCCGGAGGCCACCATGGGCTGGTGTGCAAGAAATCGGAAGGACGATCAAGCCGCCACTTTGCGATGAACGACATCACATGGAGATCGCTCAAAAGAGCGGACATCCCGAGCTCAAAAGAACCGGCTGGGCTCCTTCGGACCGATGGTAAGAGACCAGATGGGGCGACGCTCATTCCGTGGTCCGGAGGAAAATACATGACCTGGGACGCAACCAGCATCCATACCTGCGCCGTATCATACATAGATAAGACAGCGACGACACCTGGGAGTGCGGCCGAACTGGCCGCCTCGCGCAAAATGGCTAAATATGCAGACCTCCCTGCATCCCACAACTTCGTTCCGATTGCGTTGGAAACATTGGGACCAATTAACATTTCAGGTCGCGAGTTTATTGTGGAATTAGGTCACCGGCTGAGTGGCTGACTGCCGTCACGGGCGACCCTCAGGAGTCTACACATCTGTTTCAGCGCCTGTCCATTTGCACTCAGCGCTACAACGCAATTGCGTTTAGAGGGTCCTTCATGCATGGCACCGGGGACCAGGTCCAAGAACCATAGTTGCAATTATTTCTCTTCGGAATTGATGTTAGAATAGGAACTTGTCTGTTTTACAATAAAGGAAGTTGTTTATAAAAAAAGGTTACTACTCAGAAGCGCTACCGACCCAACGGTCCCAGCCTGGCCTGAAAAGGACGGGTTTAAGGCTGCGATATATGGACCGTATACAATGGTGTATTAACTAAGGTATGAGGATTGACGTGGCAGATTTCCGCATGCATCTGGATGGCCACAAGCAGCAAGATTGGTTACATTCCTCGCTATAGGGTAAAAAGTCAATGTTCATTCATTCATTTATTCATTCGGAAATTTATATAGTGCATTTTCAATTAAACTACTCAGAGGCGCTCCCTGCTCTAGCACGCCCACGAAAATAGTTTTAAGTTTAGTGAGGAAGGAATGTGTTCAACGGCCTTTAATATTCCAAGACCGAGACCAACTGCACGAATGCCATCAACACATCCGGCCTGTCACAGCCCACAAACAGGGGAACAGTTGCACCCAAACCATCAAAGTGCAAACAGTCCCCGCTGTTTTAAAAGAAGGTAGGCTTACGACTAGTAGAGTAGCGTTATCCATTTCGAATCAAATTATATTTGCCGTCTTAAGTACCCGCAGACTTGTAACAGCATTCAAGGCCGTAGCCAGGATTTGATTTCGGGGGGTGTTTCTTCAGTTTACCGTCCGAAAAACTGATGACCTTCTTTTAGTCATTCACTGCGAATCCGAATTTTAGATTTAATAACCGCGTGTACCTACGTATACCCTGCTTTTCGGGAGGTGAGTGATACGATGCCGGTTTTTCCCAGAGGTGAGTATACGCTGTTTACTCGCGTATACCCTTATTACAGTCCTGTTTTCTTACCATTTTCGCCTAATTTCATGGTTTTTTCATTATGTGCTAGTGAATGCATTCTATTATTTTTTTACATTTTAATTTCGGGAGGTGTTTTATGGTTTTTATTTTAAATAAAGTTGGCTGCTGATTAGGCTATCTGCAATTCTACGTGGTCGGTTTCTAAACTTATTCTAGTTTTTACTGTAAACTCATTCATCAGTCTAAGACATCTCTGCAGCCACTAGGCCTATTCCCTAAATTTTAAGCAGACCTTCATCATCCGTTTATCAATATCGATTTCTTGGAAACCACATTTGGGCAATTTGCCAGAAGTAGGAACTCCTTTCCAGAGAGAAATTATGTTAATGTAAATTAGTTTACAATTACGATTCACTGATTGTGATGATTTTTCTCGAGTTTTTCTCAAGAAACAACACATTTCCATCACGTAGCGCACGTCAATGAAAATCTAACAATGCCAGCTAATCAAATCTATATTTGCGTCATAGTCGATATGAATACCAGCCTCTGTCAGCTGAACCTAGAAACCTACTAAATCCGACAAGAGCTGACTGGCCTGTTACTTGATTCCTTCCCGACCTGTCCAACGGGCCACAGCTCCACACTTCTGAGTGATGTTCTGCATAATCTTTCAGATAAGATAATATTATATTTTATGATTACTACACAGATCTCTTTGAAACCAGTTGCATTTATTTCTTTCAATGCTAGCCGTGATTATGCTAAGATTTACTCTAAGGAAATGTGATACACAAACCGTTCTTTACATTCATAAAAAGTTCTAAACTGCCACGTATAGTAGGCTATCATTTGAATGATAGTAATCGTGACTATGAACTTATAAGGTCCGTGACTGATGTTAGTGAGGTGGACTATAGTTCACCCGTATTTCATGTTAAATCTATATAATTCTAAAATAGGGAACCACGTTTCTTGTCGGGTCAACATCATTGATGCAAAATGGCGCATGCGATTCTGTCTTCAAGTAGAAGATCCCTCGAGCGGGATATGCATCTGCGTTGAAGCCCATACTCTGAACGGCTTTGCTGCTTGTCGTACAAGTAAGCTACAACAGCAAAGCGACTGATTCACAGTTCTTACGAGTAACAAAGGATAGGTTTTTACGCAGCCTACATCTGATATTGCTCCCTGTTATTCTTCGTGAAATACCTATTGGTCTTTCTTCATTTCTTGCTGTCATTAAGACTGTGTTAATCGAGCGCGGTTGAATTTGGAGCGGCGCTTCTGAGTAGATAGGCTTGAAAGGGCGCCATAATCAAATTTCTAGTTAATGAATAAATTATATAATATATATTATACATTATATACAATGCAATCATAAATTATATAATATATATATAATTCACAATGCAGTCAGGGATCCCCATTGACCTCAAAAATATGATACGCGTCACCATCGATGAACTCCGGAACATGAGACAGTTCCATAAGCTTTTCTCAGGACAATTTTTGAATTACCTGAGGGATCATATCTGCCTGGGATTTAAAAAATAATACTAAAATAATAATAACAATAATAATACCGAATAAGTGCCGTTCCAAACGTTTTTCTTCTTTTATCAATGAATTTTTAAGTTCGTGAAGGATCACATGTAGGCCTACTTCGGGAAATTAGGTAGGCCCTACAGTAATTATAATGACATTAACAATGACTATGATGACGACGATAATTATTGATGATGATGATGATGATGATGATGATGATGATGATGATGATGATGATGACGATGACGATGACGATGACGATGATGATGATGATGATGATGATGATTATGATGATGATGATGATGATGATGATGATGATGATGATGATGATAATAATAATGATAACAATAACAATAATATAATAATCATAACAATCATGATAATAATAATACAATTATTATACTATAGTCTTGTCCTTCGAATAGGCCTCCGTTTAAGCAATTAAGTTTCTTTTCCACAACTCCATTGAATCGCGCGCAACCAGCTTCCTCTTATATGGCAACGTTTTTAGAGTATCGTCTAGAACAGACGAGATCGTTCAATACCATAAAGATAGCCTAGATAGATTGTCTATGTAGCGTTTAACTTGACAATAGAATTACATTGTAGATGTTTAATTGCACTATAATATTATTTTTTTAGATGCCTCGTACTCTGTACACATAGAATATAACCACTTACAGGCGCTAGTATGTTGGCTAGGTATTGAGTTGGACAGCTCTGGCGGGATAGAAAGCATAGCGTTCCAA
This sequence comes from Lumbricus terrestris, assembly GCA_949752735.1. NCBI lineage: Eukaryota > Metazoa > Annelida > Clitellata > Crassiclitellata > Lumbricidae > Lumbricus > Lumbricus terrestris. Next base: position 13,969,680 of record OX457040.1, on the reverse strand, counting down.
TCGACTCGTTGAAGAACTCGTAGGCCCTTGCATGATTGCATCCGATTAACATTTGAAGACCTAAAAAAGTTATAGTGTAGTTATTATCGGAAAAGTTATGCTGTTACGCACTAACCGGAAAATGCTCCTGCTCACCTGGCCCACCATCAGGCGTTTGTTGCAACTGGTACCCCCGTAATAATTATTGATGAATTTTCTTGTTGATATGACACTTAACATCAATTCGGCTAGTTAACGCCAAGAGCGCCTCTGATCAGTAGTCTTCTTGAAGAGGCGCTATAAAAATACTCAGAATGAATGAATGAATGAATGAATGAATGAATGATGAGCTTTCTACAAACTAAAGGCTCGGCTAATGACTTGTTTTCCTCACCGGTCTCTTATTCGCTAAAGGCAATTCTTCCCCACGGAGTTTTGTTCCGAGAGCGCCTCTGGCTAGCAATACTAAAAGAGGCGCTATATAAGTCGGAGGATGAGGTTGGCTGATCATTGTCGCGCAAACATGAATAAAGGATCCATCGACTAAAAACACTTTGAAGGGTCAAGGAAATTCCTTGTATCTTGCAGGACCTTGACGCAAGCCCAATAAGACCTGGACCCTCATGTCCCAGACAGTGTGATTGCTGATTGGATAGATTATCTCCAATGTATTAGAATCGTCAACGTAAAAGTTATATCAGCAGCCAACTTCCCGGGCATTTGACGCCAGTGCTACGCAAGTAGATTGCATCAGCTGAAACCAGGTTATAAATAATTATTCATCGAAAATTGTTTTCGTATAAGTAAAGTATACGAAATTTATGAGCAGCAGTGACGGCCTATAATGCACAGAACAAAGAGCTGGACAGTGACGAGGGGAGAGGAAGGGGTTGCTAGATAGAACAGATTATTATTAGAATGTTGCCGACAATCACGTGACGGATAAGAAAAGGAACACGAGGTCATCAGAAAGCGGCATGCATTATTTTTATGACAAAATGCGAGATGACAGCTTAAGATGGCACGGTCGTATAATTATGATGAGAAGAGGGAATGAAAGCTCACGAAATAATTCTAACTGCAGTGGTCACCGACTGCTGTGGTCAGGGATGACAGAAGGAGGACTTTTTAACCTGCAGCTCTACAAAAAAAGCGCTGTTGTAAATGAAATTGTGCAGTTGTAAAAGCAATCTTGTGCAGTGATAGCCTAATCATTACAAAAAGTAACTGCAGTCGGTTTACCGCGGAAGAGCGAAATGGAGCGAAGAACCTGTGCAGTGAAAAATATGCACGAAGGCCAAATTTCAGGTGGATGACTTTTAAAAGAGGTCATCAGATTATTATACGCGACGACTTGCGACATTTCTGTGGAAAATTACTGACAAACGACTAAAAAAGGTCATCAGATTTTATCGCCGGCGACTTGCGATATTTTTGGGGGAAATCTCTCACAAACGACTAAAAAGGTCGTTAGAAATTTTCGCCAACATATCCACAATTTTTAACAATTGCTGGATGTGCAATTCTTAAAATTAATTTTAAAAACCCTGGCAAGGTCGGCAGGGCAGAAGGATGGGTCTAGACCAGTAGCCTACGCATCATACAACAAGACCTGAATCCGCTCAGATTGAAGTAAGAAGAGAAAAGATTCTGGTGACAGAAACATGTTCCGTCTTATGATCTGTGTGGCTGACCCCTGTTCGGGAAGAGATCAATTCAGGGCTCATGCTAGAGACATTATTTTAAGCAGTATCTTGCTTGTGTGAGATATCAGAGCTACCGTGCGCTAGTTTCCACATTCTTTGGCATCTCCTTTTTTGAATATCGGGATGAATGTAGAACTTTTCCAGTCTTTTGACCACTCACCAGTTTCCCATATCCGGTTGCACAGCATAGTTATTCCCTTCGTCATTTCTTCTCCTCCAGCCTTGATCAGCTCTATGGGTATGCCGTCTATTCCTGGTGCCTTGCTATCCTTAAGCTGTCGGATTGCCCATTCCACCTCCCACTCCAGTATTGCCGGTTCTCGTTCGTAGGTGATTTCGTTGACCTGTTCCTCTTTTACCCGCGGGTCTTTCTTGTACAATTCCTCTGTGTATTCTCTCCATCTGTCCTTAACTTCCTCTCCTTCTTTTATCACGTTCCCTTCTCTTCCTCTCAGTGCACCCATTCGCGGTACAAATTTGCTAGTTAATTGCTTCACCTTTGCAAACATTTCTCTTGTTCTACCTTTTTCCCTCTTCCTCCATCTCTGTGCAAGTTCTGGCCAAGCAATCTTTCTTGCTTTTGCGCGCAAGTTTTTGAAACTCCTTGTCCAAGTCCTTGACTCCTGCCCTGTTTCCGGCCGATCTCTGCAATCTTCTTTCCGTTGCAACTTTCACCGCCTCATCCGATAGCCATGGCGTTGTTTTCTTTAAGCAAGATACTGCTTAAAATAATACATAGAAGGATGGAAAGCACAATGGAGAGAGAGTTGCCAGTTAATCAGGCAGGTTTCAGAAAGGGGCGAGGGACACGAGATCACATTGCAAATCTTAGATGGATAATGGAAAGACAACGAGAATTCGGACAAGAGGTCCACCTTTGCTTCATTGATTACAGTAAGGCGTTCGACTGCATAAATCATTCCTTGTTGTGGAGAACACTGCAAGAGATGGGAATCCCAAGACATCTCATCATGCTGCTCAAGAGCTGTATGAAAATCAAGAAGCTATGATCAGGACAGAATGTGGAGACACGGATAAAATCAGGATTGGAAAGGGGGTGAGACAAGGATGCATATTATCTCCGTTCTTGTTTAACCTGTGTGCAGAAAGAATAATACGAATGGCAGAGATGGATGATGCAGACGAAGGAATAAAGATAGCAGGAAAAATACTAAACAATCTACGATATGCAGATGATACTACACTATTGGCGAGGAGAAAAGATGATCTTGCGGAACTCATAAGAAGACTAAAGAGGGAAAGCGAAAAAGCAGGGTTATATTTCAACATCAAAAAGACTAAGATAATGACCACGGCGGAATGGGATACCTTCGAAATGGATGGAGAGGAGATAGAGGTTGTGACAAGTTTGTCGTTTTTGGGCTCAATGGTGGAGAAGGAAGGAAGATGCGATAAAGAGGTGAGGCGGAGAATTTCAATGGGCAAATCTGCAATGCAGGGGATGGATAAGATATGGAGGGACAGGCATGTGAGCTTACAGACAAAGACGAGGCTTGTCAAAGCAATGATTTTCCCCATAGTGCTATATGGAAGCGAGACGTGGACGAAGACGAAGGCGTTGGATGACAACATTGCTGCGTGTGAAATGTGGATATGGAGAAGGCTGCTGGGAATATCGTGGAAAGAAAGGAGAACAAATGAATCTGTGCTCCAAGACATAGGTCAACTAAGAGGGGATATGTCGTTGCTGCAGATGATCATCAAACAGAAGCTGATGTTTTTCGGTCACGTAATGCGCACGGATGGACTGGAGAAGGCGATGATGATGGCATGTGGAGAGGGTACAAGGAGAAGAGGACGGCCGAGGATAAGATGGATGGAGGATGTACACAGGAGGACAGGGATGAATCTTGGACAATTGAGGGATGTGACACAGAACAGAACGGAGTGGAGAAGGCTGGCCATGACAGTCGCTAGAGTTCCTCGAACTGACGGCACAAGGTGACAAGGTGCTAGAGACATTTAAAATTCATCAGCAGTTTATTTCTTACTGGAAGTATCAGTTTTGCTGTTGAGCACGGTGAAATTCTTCCAATCATACAGTCTATCAAGTGATTCTGACAAGCAGCCAGGCTGAAGGATTCCTCCGTTGGGGTAGAAGTCAATGTGTCCAACGTTCTGTAACATTCCCAGGCCGAGACCATCCGTATGAATAACATCGACCAGATCAGCACAGGACGGGTTCAATCCAGCTAAAATGTCACTTTCTATGAACAGTGGACCAGCCGGATCCAATCCTTCAAAGTAGAAACAATCAGCTGCATTGAATGGAGAAACCATAGCACAGGACAGCTATCCATTTTGAATTAAACTAATTCGCCTCCTTAAGGTCGACCGAGATTACTATTCAACATGCATTCATATCAACGTTGACGACCAATCATGGAGCCTAATTGTAATCGCAGCTACTGCTAACACTGCTAACAGTTAGCAATGCTATATTGACACCGATCTGCATTATTCAACATTCATTCATATCAGCGTTGACGACTAATCATGGATCTATAATTGCAATCGCAGCTACTGCGGACAATGGACCAGCTAAATAGGGCATATGCTATTGACACCGATCTTATAGTGTAGTCATCAATACTCACATAATTATCCTAATAGGGCAAAGACTTTTTGTTGTCTAATAAACTCTAATCTATATTTTCAATCATAGGACTATACATTCGAACACAATATCTTTTCGTCCATTTTACTCACGACAAATTTATTCAAGTCTGGGAACGTTTGGAATCTAATTCAATCTAATTCAAATTTCCACGCTATTTTTCTGTAACCAGTGGAAAAGTCGATGTTTCATCTGTTTTGCTGTGTTAATTCTAGGCTTATTTGCACAAAGACGCAAAATTGAAACCAAAATCGAGTCAATTGCGTCTGAATCGAGTCTAGGACTTGCACACGAAACGTTTCAGAGCCAATCATCACTTGCAAAAATTTAACACTTGTCCTAGTAGTCCAAATGTCCATATGAGTTTTTATTAACAATAAATCAGTAAAGTGTTAGAATTAGTCTTGAGGAGCTGCTCATTCACTATATGTGTGCATCGTTTTGACATCCTACCTGTAATCCTTCCAAATTGTCCCTGCTGTCCAGCGTGACCACAGACGTGCGCTCCCATACTGTGACCAACACAGTACATCAGGGCCTTCGATGAATTCCCTTTGTTAATCGTGTTATTGGCGACGAGGGCAATTTCTCCACCGACGGTTCTCGTGTTGGATGCCGATAGAGGGTAGTAATTATGCTTCGCTCCATCCTTCCATCCAACTATGATCACATTGTAATCTCCCTGCAGCATAAATGAGACTTAATGGAGAATTGGAGAGCTGATAGTCTAATATAGACCATAATAATTTTATCTTTATGTGTATAGATAGAACATAATGGTTCCATCTCTTAAATCTACGATGTATGCTAAAAACACACTATAAAAACTTGGGCTTTGGGTGGAGACTTGGTCCAGAACGAGCGGCGTCGACAGTATTTTCTCGATCAAAAAACTTGATGACCTTTTTTGTTCTTTCGTTAAAATCTCGTCTCGACATGACAACATACTCTTTTCCTGGCCAAAAAAGTTGATGACCTTTTTTTAGTCATTCGAATTAAGTTTAGTGAAAAGATACCATTTTCACGGAAAACCTAAATCTTGGCCTTCCTGTGGCCATGGGCGGAGTTTATCAGGGGCTAGAGGGCTAAGCCCTCCCCAAGAAGACACAGATTCATTTTTTACCGTGTAAATGGTATCTTTTCCCGGGCTTAGCCCCCCAAGAAGGCTTTAGCCCATCCAAGAACGGAAACCAAACTCCGCCCATGCTTGGGGTTTAATCCCTAGCCCCTGATAAACTCCGCCCATACATGTTAGTTACTTTGTATGGCGCCCATGTAACAAGGCATGGCCTTGTAAAGGTGCCACATAAATTGTCAAAAGTATAATAATAGCATTGTGGCACTAGTGATGACACAGTCTTTTCACATGATACATGTATGACTAGAATGAACATCTTGCAACAAGTAAATTTCAAGGAGCCACAAAGCTATATTGGATCCATTTACCTAAAAGACTTAAACTTAGCAACTTAACTTTTAAAAAATGTCGGTGCAGCATTACGTCTTTGAATCGTCAAAAAACGGTGGGTGGTCTCACTAAAAGTGATATAACTTTTGATCTGTTTGAAATATTTTGATAACATCAGGCCATCATGTGTAAATATGAATTGTCTTTAAGTCTGTAAAATTTCATTTCAAAATTTTTCCTTTTGGTCAAGACATTGGCAAAAAAGCTTAGGGGAATACTTTTTTATGGCCCACTTTGTAGATCATTATAATTTTATTACACGAAATATTCCAAACTTTTATAAATATAATTTAGCTGTTTAAGCTAACTAAGAGCAATAGATGCATTCATAAATCGATACTAGCAGTTTGTGCAATGCTTCACCAAGCCATAAATCCGAGACTGACTCTGGCCGCATTCAACGGTAATTAAAGGTAGCACTCACCAGTCTCACCTGTAATAAGAAAGCGTCTTTCATTTCATGAATCCAGGTATAATTTCCATTCTGCAGCCATCCGTGAACAATAAAAATTGTCCTCAATTCGCCATTGAAACCGGGCCTGAAATGCCAATCATTTATTCATTCATCTCGAGAATTTATATAGCGCCTCTTCAAGAAATCTACCCAGAGGGTGCGCGGACGATTGATCACCGGACGGTTGATCACCGGACGATTGATCACCGGTCTGGTGGTCATTGCAATTTAGTAACTAAGGATAAAAGAGAAATGTCGTAATTACCGCTAGTAAAGATAAACATTTATATAAAACGATATGACACAGACTCAATCTACCACATAATGTATTAAATGTGTAATGAAATTATAAGAAGTGAAATGTGAAAATATACTGAAACTGAAACCTTTATTAAACAGATAACTAATCAGATAAATCTGCAACTATACGCAAGTAGGCTAAGTAAGAGCATTTGTTTATCCTTTTACAAAACCCTTTTTATACAACAACAAGAACTGAGGGTTTTGGGTAAAGCACAAGACAAGCCAATCAGGCCTAATTTGACGTAGCACTTTGATCGACTGCGATAGGCCTTTAATCGTAAAGAACAAAATATGTTTATTTGGAAGCGTACTTAATATTCTGATGTGCTATTTGCTGTGTGTATGTTTAAGAATTAACAGAAGCCGACGATGTTTACCTTTACTAGGCCCATGGGCGCCCGCACATAGGGGCAAGGGTGCCGCCTGGAAAATTGACACACATGTTTTTAAATACTATTTTTGGGTTTTTAACTAATTTCTTTGCATTGATGCACCAATGATACGAATGATACAGACAGTGAAAGTCAGAAATCTACGTTTCGAGATCTCTATAGAAATAAACATGATGTTATAACTTTCTGCCTTGCATGTTCAAGCTCTTTCATAAAAACTGTAACAATGACCATTGCCATGGCTTTCAACCCTCCTGCGGGCGTCCATGCAAACAGCAGGCCTGTCGATTATGGCCTACTTGAGTGGAGTCCAGCTGTAGTGCAAATAATCACAACTGTAAAAATAGGCCCACTAATGCAAAAATTTGAAATTTCTCAACGTACACTAAAGATTACATAGTGGAAGATCTGCTTATTCACCGGCATTGTAATTATATAAACCAAGTCTGCTATAAGCCAGGCTTCATTTTGTCCATTTTACAAGCTGCCAGTACAGAATCCAGGGAGGTCAAATTGTAGATAAACTTGGATAAGGGGCTCTGGTTATCACGCCACAGGATTTACACTCAAAACTGACAAAGAGATCTGCTCAAAAGAATTGATACCCATACTTATCTGATCCTCCACTTTCCTAAACGACACCCGCATTAACAGTTACTCTGGCCCTCTGGCTACCAGACTCGGACCTCTTTCTGACTACTGTTCGGAATAGGCTTCTGACTCGACGCAGCACATGTGAAAAACTGGTGCCCTGCGATGGCTTTCGAGTGGCGCTTTAGAAGCAGCTAGAGAAGCACTAGCCCCTTGAAAACAGACTCCTATTTGTCGTCCATTTATTCATTCGTTCATTTTATGGACTTATAGCGTACCTTTAGGAAACTACTTTTTAGCATCTACTTTTTGAGTTTTAACAAATTTGTAAGGAAACTATTCGTATTAAAACTATAGGCCTATACAAAATGAAACTGAGAAATTTGCGTAAGAAACCTCTTTGAAAAATACCCGTAATCTTTATTTCCAGCTTTGCATTTTCAAGGTCTTGCCACAAAAAATTTTCGAACAAATTTGGCCCCCTCCCTGCAAACATTTTTGCGGGCGCCCATGACTAGGCCTAGCAGTAATTAGGACAATTTCATCCTCAGTTAATAAATTGCAGTGACCACTAGACCGGTGATCAATCGTCCGGTGATCAATCGGTCGATGATCAAACGTCCGCAGTGATCAATCGTCCTAGAACCACTCAGAGGCGCTCCCAGCTCATCCACACTCCACAGCTATAAAAATACGATTTGAGCGTCTTATTAAGACCAGGTGAATTTAGCATAGGCATAAGTTGCAAGGTTAGTGGGAAGCAATTCCAGATAGCGGGACCCAGCGGACAGCAACTCTTATAACTTTACACCCCTTAATTGTTGCAAAGAAAACTCCAAATTTCATCAAATAGCCTATTTGATGGTCTAAGCAGGCTTGCACGATGTGACCTATGCGTGTAGGCCGTATTCTCGAGGAGAAAGAGTAACGCAAAAATATCTAGGAATGACAATATTCCGTGTTGTTCCCCAGTATGTTCCATAGCAAATACCATACATGTGAAAAAAACGATAAAAAGCATACAAAACGGAGAATCATCGTTTAGAAAACGACGAAAACGGAAACTATAAAACATTGACTTTGACCTACGTCTTGGGCTGCATTTAAAAATTGAAAACCTTGTTTGCACAAATTCATTTTAGGATGACGTTAAAACGATTAAATTGCGACGTAAATTAGCTGACTCATTGAAAGTACAGAGAAAATGCGCAGGATTTCAGACGACATAGGCCTAAATCAAAGAAAATAATTATGGACAGCAAAATAAATAGACAAGGGTCACATAAAAAAAATACTTATAAAAAACGAGACGAAAAATGAAAAAACCAAATTTTTTTGAAAAAAATTTAAAATAACGACAAAATATTTTTTGGCAACTATGGTCAATACAAATTTTGTAAAGCATGCGGAATGTAGAATCAACGTAGGTTGACAACGCCTCAGGCTGCACAGCCAGCAGATGAATCCTCAGAATGTCTGAATTGAACAACGGACAACAACTATTATATCCATTACCACCGAATTGTTGAAAAGAATTCTCTAAGTTTAATCTTTTTTCATCCAACAAACAATCAACCAATATGATTAGCAATTTTTGCAATGATAAAAATGACACAGACACATCGAAATCGTCTGTTTTATGAAGAATCACAAATTGAAGGAGGCGTAAGTTAAGAGATTTGTGCTTAGACGAGTGACGCAATGGTCCCGTTGTGCGAAAACTTTGAGCTTTGCATAGTTTATGGAGAACGAAATAATTATGGCCATATTGTGGCAATGCAAAAAGTAAAGTAGGCCTATCCTACATGGCTTTTTTAACGTGCAGTTGTACACAAAATGTGCAGTTCTAAATGGATTTGTGCAGTTGTAGAAGCACTTCTGTCACAAGTTCTGTCAGTTAAAACTTGCAAAAAGTTCATTGTCATCCGATTGGGAGTAATTTGCCATGGAGGATGGCAATGGAAAGAAGTGGTTGTGCAGTTCTAAAAATTCCTTAAAAACAGCCCTGCTTTCCTACTGAAAAAGTAATTTATCATTGATTACACTAACTAATGAACAATGAACATTGAAGAACAATGGCATGATTTCTGTACTTACGGTATTATATCTCTGGTAATGATTTCACCATCGCTCCGATCCTGTCTGGTGTATAACTTCATGATGATACCCATATCTTCGGGACATTGAGGCAGAGGAAAGAGAAGGAAGAGTAGGTCGTCAACGTAGCATCCGAGGCCTAGACAGCATCTTTTGTCAGCCCTATGTCAATAAGACTCGTAGAAATCAATAATTAATTTTATTCAGTCAGGATTTTGTTTAGTTATTTCCCAAAATAATAGAATAAATTTTGTAGACTTTCAACGTATCTGGAGGATATAAATTATGAATGGCAGACCCAGAGGCATAACCATCAACCATTGTTACCACAAGTATTACGCAATAGAAATAAACTGGTTCGTTACAGAACTTCTTAAATTTGTGCTACGTGAAAATGATACATTGCACGTGTGTATGAATGAATGCAATATCTTTTTTTATTGCTCATATAGGAATTATCGAAGAGATATCCTAAAGTTGTTTCTTAAGAGTGCTCAAAATTCTTTTCAGCTGCTATCGCCGAAAATTCGAACTCCATGATATAACATGATACGACATGCCATCATACGACATAGCATTATCCTATCACGTTCACTCCATACCGCATGAGCAGTTATATCATTTTTAAATACACCATTCTATTGATGCACTAATGATAGGCCTAATCGAAGCCGTTATATCTGACAAAATGTGTTACATCTCATGATCTCACGGTACTTCAGTCTCAGTTTGTGTATATAACCGGCTATTCTCTCTTACGAGTCTCTGAACTAAAATTTAGTTCAATTTAAGAGGCCTAAATCCAATTGACATTATGTTCTGCAATGTTATAAATACTGCAATATTTTAGCGCCTTTCAAAAAGCTTTGTCCTATTGAACTACACCAGAGCGTTTTAGGCCTAAGCTATGTGTCATCTGCATTTGGTGGCAACAGCTACATAAATAACGATTAAAACAGGGAATACTTTAAAGGAGCTTCAAAATGCATAGATGTTGCATAACAATAATTTAATGAGCCTTTTGCTAGGAGTATAACTTCGGATAGACTGTAGTTTTACATACCAAGTATTATGTGCGGTACTTAGCAGAACCGCAGCAAATAGAAACAGCTTCATCTTTCTCCGGATTTCTATGTCGACTGAATGCCGCTGGTCTGCGTCAACGACTTATAAGCTCGCATCAGCGAACAACCCGCCGACCTCGATACAGGACGTGACGTGAACAGCGACTAGGCCTATGTTCTAAGTAGAGCATAGGCGTTGACGCGGTTTTGCAAGACTACGGTAATAATATTATTCATCTTAATTAATAGTATCCAGCGGAGAACCAAAGAAGAGAGAAAAACAGTATCTTAATTATTTCTTATATCGACTGATTAAACATGTTAAGATGACATCGGTGAAGGCACTATGTCATCTGTTGTCATATTATGAAGCCAGCTGTGGTGGTCAGTTGAAGGCGGGCCCGCCGTCAGAAATTTCGGGCCTCGAGGCAGAGCATTCACATGCCCTAAACTATCTTTCGGTGTTTGATTTTTGAATAAATTTAAATTTAAACAAATTGGAATAACAAACGTGTGGGTTAGAACATACGATGGCGTATACATTTAATTTTTAGTATTGGTAAACATTACCGCATGGTGGCGTCTTACTATCCAAAGAAAATCTTGGAGCAAAAATCCCATTAACTGTTAGGCCAAATAATTATTGCATATGCCATATAGAGACATTACGCGACGTAAAATCGTAGATTTTGATCGATGGAGTTTAGAATTTTAAAATCGCTTGACACTAAAAAAAGCATTTAGTGTCAACATTTTTATTTTAAAACATTTAGGAATTTAAAACTGATAGACTGTTTTAACTTTGACATAGGCGTATTTTCATTTTACAGATATTGACATAATGACGATTGCGTGGTGTGTCGCCAAATTTGTTTGTGAGTTTATGTGTGTCGCGCGCAGAAAAAAGTTGAGAACCTCGGGCACAGAGAGTGAGAGGTAGGCCTACTGAGATCGCACCCCGTAGGCTCCTATAATTAGCGCCATAGATGCAAAAAACGATAAAAATAAAACAAAAAACGGAAAAAACGTCGGTTTTCTCGAAAAAATAAAAAACGACAAAAACCGATAAAAACGGAAACGGAAAATAATTTGTCTTTGTTGCATCTGAAACTTCATTTTAACCTTAAAAATCTTGCTTATGCAATTTTATCTTAAACTTCAAATAACACAACTTTATTTTTAGGCCAAAATTATTTTGTATAAGTAACATTAATCTACCACAGTTTTTTCTTATAACTTTGGTTTGATAAGAAATTCAGAAAAATTAAAGGTGCTGAAATCTTTTCATATTTAAATTTTAAACATACATCCACATAAGTTCATGCTGATCGACATAACGCAATTAAAATCTAATCAGAAGCAAAGGCCATAGATGTGTACTAAATTATGTATTGTACATTTATACTTAAAATTTTTACTTATAAATATTAATTATAGGCCCAGGAATTTTATATCAAAATAACTCATAATAAATAGCATGCATTTCTCATATGATGACTTAAACAATTACATAATGACACTATAGTTAGCTGAATTCTTGACAGTAGCCTACGGTGAAAACGTATGGAATATCAGAGAAAAAGGAAATTAAGGAAAATAATAATAGACAGTAAATAAATAAATAAAGTAACATAAAAATAAAAAACGATAAAGAACGGTGCGAAAACTAAAAAACGAAAAAAACGACTTTTTGGGGAGAATAAAAAACGGAAAAAGTTTTTTACAACTATGATTAGCCCCGTGTATTGCAGGCTGTCTGATAGTGTCTGTCTAGGTCAGACTTATGCCTTCTGTAATTTGCGTTCTTGCGAATTGTTTCAATTGCTAAATGTACACTGTAACCGGTTGCGGTCTGTCAACTGGATTATTTCAATAAAAACATAACTATATGTAGTATTATGCACCACAGTACAATACCGAATACCGGTGGCATTGTCTGCAATCACCAGTGCTGCAAGGCAACACATTGAACTTGTCCAGGTATCAATTACCCAATGGATCATCCACCAAGAATCTGTCTTTTCACAACAGAAGCGGGATTGCTGAGAAGCAATCAAGATCGATGCCGTGCCGCATGGAAGGCCCACTCTACCCACAGAAAACACATGCACATGGCAACGCACTGTCAGGTAGCCTATAAGTAGCCACACACTAAGGCTAAGCAATTTCTACACGATCCAGACTTAGGGCCTGCAACGTTGATCAATATGCAAAATAAGTAAGTAACCAAAATGCATCCAATCGGCGCGTCAAATGGAATATCTACGACCTTGTCGGTCTGCTCTGCAGCATATACCAGAGATCCATGTGTTTTGAGAACAATAAAAATGAAACAAATTAAATTGAATACAGTTATTAGAACAGTTATTCCTTTCGGAAGTAAGTTATTGCGAATGCCAGACGATCGTTCGTTTTTATATATATTTATGTATTATACTATATGTACAATGTACATGTATATATAGGCCTATGTATAATAATATTATGCGATAATGGGGCATGTTGATTTAAAATACGCAAAGTCCTGATAAGCAGACGTATTTACAGCTTGTAGACGCCTGCAAACATCTAATGCTGGTGTTCGACCGAATTTATATGTCATAAATTATGCAAGATCACTGGAGTCGCAATGCGATTAGTAGACCTGCACAGCAACTTCGGTCGCATTATTTTTGAAGTTTATAGCACGTTTGAACTTCTTTATTGCAGGCAGATGTGCAGCTATGGTGAGAAACTATAGGCCTAACATAGTTTTATAAATCGTCGATGGTTTTGTCAATATTGTCAAGAGATAAATATCGATTGATATTTAGGTCTAATAAGAGGTTAAATATTTTGAATTCAGCTCTTAACTAATAATAATTATCAAAGCAGTTGATTCGCCGGCCACCACATGATCCATGGACTATTATTTGGAGGCGCCCTCCTGGTCTATCCATGTTTGGGACTGGTACTGTCAGAGAGTGAACATTGGCGGAATTTTGACATTGGCCAGTAGCCTATATAGACCTATATATAATAGGCTACATAATTATATCGGTCTACATGTACTCTACCGACTTCTAGATGCCTTGGGTGTCAACAATTCATGGAGTTTCAAATAATTTCAGTTTGATATCACAGTTCTTTGTTTCCAAAATACAAAATATTATGTATAAATTCAGTCAGACGTGATATCAATAAGCCTTGCTGTAATTTTATATATTTTATTATGTATATTGATTCAGTCAAGCGTGATAGATCGATAAACCGTGCTTCTCTCGCCGAATATCCGGTTTTAGTCGTATAGCTGTCAGGATCAACGAGATTGGGCGTCGTTTCATATTGATTAGCCTAATCATTACTAGAATGTGTAAGCTGCTGAATTGAAGGCTGTCCATGCTAAAAAAAAAGTAGGTCGCCCGTTATATTGCATAGACACTATAGCCTACCTAGACAGACCCGCCTGAATAAATTCTGCAGCAACATTCTTCTGACGAATCGGAATTGAAATCTCCAAATTTCTAAAGCGCTACTCGAAAGCCAGGCTAAGGGCACCCGTTTATTCGCTAGCACTGCGTAAAGTCAGAGTGGTTTGTTCAAAAGATAAGTCCAAAGGAGGTCGTAGTCCGACTACCAAGGATATCAGAGGCGGCAGAGTAGCCGTTATGGTGGATGTCGTTTTGGTCGAGAATTGGAAGGTGGAGGATGAAGTTGAGTTACTACACGAAACTATGGCAGAAGCTGGGCCACGTCTTGGACCGATAACATTTGTATACAAAGAAAGGTGTATCTTTTTCAAATTTACTGCTCAGTGCTCACTGTGCTTTGACATGGGAAAATCGAAGCGGCCTAAAATAACTTCGTTACACGGTATTATTATTATCGACTTGGTGGCGATTTTGTTTTTGATGCGTTGCACGGTTGCACCTCAATAGAGCGACAAGAGAAGGGGTGGGTTGAGTCAGAAAGAGACGAAATTTCTCTCAAGTAATGTGGGTCTGTGTGTGTCTTATGTCTAGGCACTTTAGCACAGAATTGAGGAATGAATAGGAGAGGCAACATGATACCCTCGCCCCTCTGACCTTTGGGGGCCCTGACAAGAGACCTTCCGAATTATCCTGGATTGGTCTTGGAGCAGTATCTTCTTTTGTCCCACAGCGCTGCGCCTTTTTCGACATTTATTCCGCCAACTTTTGTTGGTCGGCGCGCCGCCGCCGACCAAAAATTACAGGCGCGCCGCCGAAATGATCATGTCAGATTGTCAGCGCAACACTTGACTATTATTTACGTGCTTATGTTTCGAGTTTTCCCACCAGACCAAGACACGGAAGGAACTCGGTGGCGTAGCGGTGGGTTCGGTGCTTTGGAACCGGACGGTTCCAGGTTCGAATCCGCCTCAAGTCGCCGCGTAGGGACTTTGAGCAAGTCCTTCACTTGCAATAATTGCTCGTGAGCTTCGGTGTGAATCTCCGATGCAGTGTCCGCGCTGATGTGCGGAGTGCCTCTGATGAAAAGTAAGTAAGTAAGTAGGTAAGTGAGTGAGTAGGTAAGTAAGTAAGTAAGTGAGTGAGTGTGTACCTTATTGTACAACCTGCGAACGCACTGTTTGGAGAGCTTGAAGGAACGCTATGGTGGCAAATGCGAGAAATAAATAAATAAAGTAAATAAGACGAACAGTGCTACGACGTGGTCGTAGCCGATGCCACGACGCTGTCAACGTTTCTAAATATGCGATGGGCGCATCGGCTCCACCTGGGCGCCTAGCACGCTTTCGCACTTAATAATAGGCCTACCGTACATTCTGAACATGACTATAAAGATGTTTTTGTATGCTGGTTTCACAGTATTTTTTTCCAGCATTTAAAAGCCGTCATTCTTACTATAGTTACAGGCCTACATTCAAAGCTCAAACTGCTCTGAAATTTAAATTGGCGCTAGAATAAGCATGCGTATCCCGAAGTTAGCTGACGAAAAGTCCCGTGACGAATCGTCCACTTGACGAAGAACAGTCCATGACGAACAGTCCTTGACGAATCGTGCTTTGACGAAACGTACCCAAATCGTAAAACATATTACTACCCATATCGCTTAATTAATTTGTGATTTTTTAGAATTCATAGTATAATCCAAGATGCGAGCTCCGAATGAACATAGGCCTACCGTAAGCTCCACATTTGTTGTTATGGCGAGAGTCAACAGTTATTATTATCAAAAAAAGAAGGTTCATTCGCTGAGCAGTAGGCTAAGCTTGTGCTAAGTTTTATAAATTGGGGCAGGATTTGACAACACTCTAAGGTCTACACAAACCGCGGGAAGCCATGAAAAGCAGGTGAAAAACATTGCTTGAACTGTTCAGGATATCTCTACCTGAACTCTTTTCAGAGTGCACGAAGAAGTTTCTTAAGTCGTGATATACATGTATTTCGTAATTACCACAGTAACCACACAGATGCTCATTGAAACCAATTGCAATTATTTATTTCAATCCTAGTTTTGACTGTGCAAAGAATTACTCAAGGGAAATGTGATAGCACAAACCGTTCTTTAGCCTACATTCATAAAAAGTTCTAAGTTGTCATATGGTAGCATTTGAATAATAATAATAATAATAATAATAATAATAATAATAATAATAATAATAATAATAATAATAATAATAATAATAATAATAAAACTAATAATAATAATACTAATAATAATAATACTAATAATAATAATAATAATAATAATAATAACACTAATATGACTATGAACTTATAAGTCTTAAACAGGTTCGCGACTGTTGATTGACCGATAGACAAAGCAACAGATAATTATTGAGGCAGACAATTATATAATAGCTTACTCATAATTATTTCCACTAAATAGTTTCACACGTCTATACGAGTACATTTCGTATAGACGCCTTCGTGAGGTTATTGTAAGGCGCTATATAAATGTTCATATACATACATACATACATACATACATACATACATACATACATACATACATACATACATACATACATGATACATACATACATACATTTAATAAATATTCTAAAAATATGGAGCCGCTCTTCTTGTCAGATCAACATCATCCGCTGCAGAATGGCGCATGAGATTCTGTCTTCAAGTAGAAGATCCCTCGACCGGGATATGCATCTGCGTTGAAGCCCATGCTCTGAACGGCGTTGTAGCTCTTCGTGCAAGATAACTGCAACAGCAAAGCGAATGATTCGCAGTGCTTACACAGTGCTTACAAGTAACAAAGGATAGGTTTTACGGAGCTTCATAAATTATAACAGGTCTATATTGCGTCCTGTGATGCAATAAACTGAATAAAGGATCTCCTTGCTATTCCATAATTATGATGTTTCGTTGTCAACGGTGAACTTCGGTTCCTGAGACAGCATTGCACGTATGTCTTGCCAAATCTTTGATTAGTCTATCTCTATTAATAGGCCTACCGGTAGTTCATTCTGCTCATTCTTGCTTCTCTAAGCTAGCCAATTTATCTCAACAGCCTATAATCTCAAATGTTTTGTCATTCCGCGACTAAAATCAATATCGATAAGATGAATAAAGTATACGGTCTAAATTTAAGATCTAGAATCGGACCATGCTAAATATATATATATATATATATTTATATATATATATAATATATATATTTCTGACTAGATAGAAAGCATGGTGATCCGTATAAAATCCTAGATGCCTCGTACTCTGTACACGTAGATTGAACCACTTACCGGTATTAGATATGGAGTTACACAGCTCTGACTAGATAGAAAGCATGGCGTTCCAATCGACTCGTTGAAGAACTGGTAGGCCCTCACGTGATTGCATCCGATTATCATTTGAAGACCTAAAAAATTACACCATTGTCATTCTCGGAAAGATTATGCTGTTCAGTTAAAACCGGAAAATGTTCTCCCACCTCGGGAGTTTACTGCCGTTGTGCCCTCCATTTGGATTGGCATTCCTTTCGCACTGAGAGCTGAACCAACGACTCATTATTCCTCACCTGTCCATGGCTGTTTTAAGTAATTATTAGAACTGCACAATCGCTTCATTTCTCTCCCATCCTCCATGGTAAATTACTTCCAATCGGAGGACAATGAACTGTTTTAAACTATATTTAATTTTAATTGCACAGAACTGCTTCTACAACTGCACAAATCCATTTAGAGCTGCACATTTTGTGTGCAACCGCATGCTAAAAAAATGCTCTGCACCTGTCTCTCATTCTTAAAGCATTTCACCAGCGGAGTTTTCATCCTCTTAATAGTTAGGCCTACTATTGCCCTTGTCCAACATCGGGCGCTTGTTGTGGTTGTTCCCTCCAATTGGTATGTTTTCCCTTAGTTTCCTTCCGCACTGGGCTAAGCTAATGACTTGTTTTCCTCACCGATTTCGCATACGCTGAAGGCAATTATTCTCCGTGGAGTTTTGTGCTGAGAGCGCCTCTGACTGGTTATCCTAAGAGAAGCGCTATATAAGTCCATAGATAAAATACAGCTTGGATGCAATAATCAGCAATGCATTACATGATATAAATTTCAATTCAATTCAATTCACTTTTATTGCAACCAGAAAGCAACATAACAGCAAAGGTAGAAAATATACATGCATTGGCTACAAAGTGGGGCCCTAAAGGGATGGACATCCCGCTGGGGAGGGTCACCCAAGCAAAAATTCCAAGAAAAATATACAAGATAGCCAAAATGAAACAAATTAAATCAAATTAGGTGATGACAGGTCGCAGAAAAGATTAAATTGACAACAGCATGTAGAGAAACAAACTTAACTATATACCTAAATACGTAAAAACCCTAACTACATGTGGTCATGTGCACTTTTAAGTAGATTTAGTAAAGGAAAGTAGGAAAAAAGAAGTCTCGTTTTAAAGACCTACCGTACACAACTACACATGATCCCAAAAAGTTCACAAAGTGCAAGTCAAAGACAATTGGGTGAGGCAAGCTTTCATTGTCGTGCAAACGCGTATATAAAAGATTAATCAACTCAAAATACTTTGACGGGCCAAGGAAATTCTTTATGTCTACTGTACAACCTTCACGCAAATCCACCAATACCTGGACCTTCATGTACCAGACATTGTGATTGGACATCTCCAAAGCATTACACTCATTAAGGTAAAAGTTGAGTCAACTAATGTCCTGTGTATTTTGACGCCTGTGCTATGCAAGTAGATTTTATCAACTGAAACCAAGGTACATGTATATCCTGGTTTCAGCTGATAATATATATTATAAAACATCGAATTATTGAAAATTGTTTCAATATACATCAAAATATGTAAAATTAATGGGCACAGAAAAAGATCTGGACAGTTAGGAAGGGAGAGTAAGGGGCTACTGGAGAGAACAGATTATTATGAGAATGCTGCGGACGTGATACGTGAAGGATAATAAAAGGTACGAGATATTCAGGAGGGTTGTATTTATGAAAAATGTGGGGTTAGGTTGAGATGGTGCGGTACTAATGGTGAGGAGAAAGAATGGCAGCTGTTTGGAAAGAATTCTAGCTTCAGCAGTGGTCATTGAATCCCGTGATCGAGGATGGTACAAGAATAGAAGAATAGACGAGGGAGCATCATACAACAAGACCTGAATTTGCTCAGATTGAAGTAGAAAGAATATTCAGGTGACAGAAACAAGTGACGTTTTATGATCAGCGTGGCTGACCCCCTTGCTCTGGAAGAGATTAATTCAGGGCTGATAATAGAGACATGAAGAATTTATCAGCAGGTTATTATTTTCTTACCGGAAGTATCGGTGTTGCTGTTGAACACGGTAAAGTGCTTCCAATCATACAGTCTATTGAGTGACTCCGATGTGCAGCCAGGTTGGCTATATCCTGAGTTGGGGTAGAAGTCAATGTGTCCGACGGTCTTCAACATTCCCAGACCGAAAGCATCCGTATGAATGACATCGACCAGATCAGCACAGGACGGGTTCAAGCCAGCCAAAGGGGAACAGTCACTGAACAGTGGACCAGCTGGATCCAATCCTTCAAAGCATAAACAATCAGCTGTATTGCATGGAGAGACAACCATCACAGAACAGCTATCCGTTTTGAATTGAAAGAATTCACCTCCTTAAAGTCCACCAAGATTACTATTCGACATTCATTCGTATCAGAGTTGACGACTAATCGACTAATCATGGGTTTGTTGTAATCGCAGCTACTGCCGACAGTTAGCTATGCTATTGACACCGATCTTAGTAGGATTTACTCTAATCTAACTTTTCAATCATAGGATGATGATAGGACTATACATTTGAACACAATATTTTCTCGTCTATTTTACTCTAGCAAAATTTATCAAGTCTGAAAGTTTCGATTCTATTATATTACAATTCAAATTTCCACAATATTTCTTTTTTATCCAACGGAAAATCCAATGCTACTTCTGTATTTTACTGTGCCAATATCAGGCCTATTTGCATGGAGACATTCAATTGAAACCAAAGGCAGTTACTTCTGAATGGAGTACAGAACCTTACACAACATGTGTTAGAGCCAACCATTTCGTCCTGAAAAATGATTTTTATTCTACCAGTCCAAATATCCATAATTATGGGTTTTTATTAACAATAAATGAGTAAATTATTAGAATGAGACATGAGGAGCATGTATCTGCATGGTTTCGACATCCTACCTGTAATCCTTCCGAATTGTCCCTGCTGTCCAGCGTGACCACAGACGTGCGCTCCCAGGCTGTGTCCCACGCAGTACATCAGGGCCTTCGATGAATTCCCTTTGTTAATCGTGTTATTGGCGACGAGGGCAATTTCTCCACCGACGGTTCTCGTGTTGGATGCCGATAGAGGGTAGTAAATATGCTTCGCTCCATCTTTCCATCCAA
The DNA here is from genome assembly GCA_949752735.1 of Lumbricus terrestris. Classification (NCBI taxonomy): domain Eukaryota; kingdom Metazoa; phylum Annelida; class Clitellata; order Crassiclitellata; family Lumbricidae; genus Lumbricus; species Lumbricus terrestris. Next base: position 13,949,127 of record OX457040.1, on the reverse strand, counting down.
CTATGATCACGTTGTAATCTCCCTGCAGCACAAATGAGACATAATTATTGAGAGCTGATAATTATTAGTGTATGTATAGGCCTACATGTAGATAGAACATTGCGCTATCTTTTAAATCTATGCTAGAAACACACTTTCTCTGGTTACTTTGTAAGACGCTCGTGTAACTGTGCCATATAAATTGTCGCAAGTTTCACAATTATCATTAGACCCTACTACATGTAATAATAGAACAATCTTTTTCCATGGTGTGACAAGAATATGGAGACTCCTAATACGCCTACTAATAGCTAAAAGACTTAAACTTAGCAACTTAACTAAAACGAAAATTTCTGTGCACATGAGGCATTTCATTGAAAAATCATAGATGTGTTATCTATATTATAATTCCGAAACACTTTCCATATGTTTGTTTATTTGTTTGTACGCTTTTGACTCTCCCCTGCAGAATAGGCTCGGAAATGAAACAGCGTCGGTTTAAAAAAATTATTGCAATCGATTCTTACCCAAATTATAAGGTCATCGCAACTATTTTCAGGTGTTAATTCAGTTTAAAACAAAAGTTATTAGCGTTTTAAGACAGATTTCATCAATAAATGATCAGGCTAGGGCTTTAGTCAAGAGTCTACTCCGCATGACGTCATACCCGCCCAGTAATAATTTCTGCAGCGCCCCGCGAGGGTGGGTCAAGTTTGGCTTTTTGGGGAAGCGAGATGGGGTGGAGGGTTGGCGAAAACCCGAAATTTAGCAGCCAACGATGGGCACCAGAGTGGAGTGGTGTTTAAAACCCTAAATTTCTCTTTAGAACTCGAGTTATTAGCGTTTTAAGACAGAAGCGTTTTAAGACAGATTTCATCGCTCACGCTTTGGTAAACATTATCGAGCTTTAGTAAAAGAGTCTAGAGCCCGAATGACGTCATACAAGCCCAGTAATAATTTCCGTAGTGCCCCGCAGGGGGGTTACGTTTGGCTTTTTCGGAAAACGGGGTGGGGTAGAGGGTTGGCGAAAACCCGAAATTTAGCGGTCAACGTTGGGTACCACAGTGGAGTAGTGTTTAAAACCCTAAAATTCCCGGGCAACGCCGGGTTACACATCTAGTAAATTATATATGTAAGTTGCTACCAACCGGCAATAGACCAGACCAGTGGCTCGTAATCTTTTTCTACTTTATGACCACTTTTCAAAGTTGGAGGACACTAGGCTGACTAGGGCCACGTTTTCATAGTTGAATGGCATTAGGGGCCACAAAGCTAAAATTTAATTAACTAAAAGCATATGAAATAAATTGTTGTAATTGAATCAAAATAGAATGTTTTATGTTATTTATAGACGTCAAAATAAAATGATCTGCAATAGAAAATAATTTTGTTCTATCCTATCTAAATTGACAATTTTTATATATAATTTGTTTTTATATATAATTTGTTTTATCTTTGAAGATATCTTTATCTTTATAATTTTTAGGCCTGTCGGACCACTTCTGACCGCGGGCTACGGATTGGGAACCATTGGGCCAGACCATATTCTTGCTGATTCGCAGAAAGCAGGCTTACACGTAGTTTGCACTTATAAACTCGCCATTTCTGGAGATTGACGGGTCAGCAAAAGTACGTTTTAAAAACTTCAGCTGAAAATATTATTGCTTAACGCAGAAATTCGCAGGAGAATGTTCTGAACAAACAACTGCACGCACCAATGCACGCACACACAAATACATAATTATAATTTTATTTTCCAAAAAATTAAAAACCTTTATAGATATAGTCTAGCTATTTGAGCTACTGTAATTAAGAGCAATAAATACATTCATATGACCCGTGCAGCCTATAATTATCAATGCTAGCAGTTTGTGCAATGCTTCAGCAAGTCATAAATCCGTCACTGACTCTGGCCGCAATCAACGGTAATTAAAGGTAGCACTCACCTGTAATAAGAAAGCGTCTTTCATTTCATGCATCCAGGTGTAATCTCCATTTTGCAGCCATCCGTGAACAATAAAAATTGTCCTCAAATTGCCATTGAAACCGGGCCTGAAATGCAATATAATTATTTGATGGCTTGATCATGCCTACACGGTGAGACCTATGCGTGTAGGTCCTATTAATAATCGTGGAGTAAGAGAATAGAATAACGCAACAAAAATAATTCTACGGAATGACAACTCCTTCTTGTCCCCAAATATGTTCCATAATAAATACCATAGATGCTACAATTTATTGATAAAAAAGGAATAGGCCTAATAAACGAAAAAGCGTCGGTTTTTCTCAAACAAAACGGGAAAACCGCCAAAAACGGAAAAGAAAAGAAATTTACTCTGACTTGCGTCCTGTACCGCATTTTAATTACCATAGATGTCCCAATTGATTAAAAACGTAAAAAATTAAATAATAAATTTAAAAACCTTGTTTTCGCAATTTTATTTTAGGATGATAGCCTAATATTAGGCCTATAACACTGGCCTAGTTAGCTGCACCGGTAAGCGAGAGCGGCATTCGTCTGTTGGTTGCAACGGACTGCGGTTCAAACCCCGGGCTGGGAATTGACATTCAGAGATTTAGCTCTGGCTATTGCGGACTTGATTTATTACAGCGCCGGAGAATAAGCTGGTCTCCCTGACGTGGCTTTGTGGGCGCTAAGAAAATCTCGACGATTTACATTACATTAAACCGCATTTATCCGAAACTAAAATTGCGTAAGGTTTTTAATTTGAAAATGCAGTAGCCTGCAATAATAATAAGCCAAAGTCAAATTATTTTCGTTTTCAGTTGTTGTTTTTTATGTGAGAAATAAGGTTGCTGCATTTTATTCAGTTTTTATTCCTTTTTCATCATTTATAGCATCTATGGTTTTGACTATCTCTATATCCACCGACTTTCAAGTGAGTGCATAGTACGTTAAATAATCAGACTGCACGAAAGATGGGGTCCTCTAATAATGATATGAAAAATTTTCGCCGTGCTATTAGGGTCGGGAGCGCTTTTGAGCACTGGCCCCTGAGAAGCCCTATATAAATGAATAAATATGTGGGTAAATGAACTAGTAATATACAGACCTATTGAAATGTCTTGTTACAGTGATTAAGTTGGATACAGGCAATGCTTTTCGGTAAAGCTCCTGGTCTGTGAATACGGCATTGATGAAAGAACTTCATGGTAACACTCGTCTGTTTTATCAAGATTCATAATTGACAGTTGCGTAAGTTGAGAGATTTGTGCTTAGTCAAGTGATGGTCCGGTTTGTGCGAAAACTTTGAGCTTTGCATAGCCCAAAGCTTATGGAGAGCGAAATAGGGCCATAGTCTGGCACTTCAAAAGGTAAAGTATCCTACTGAAAAAGTAATGTATCAATGATTACACTAACTAATGAACAATGAACATTGAAGAACAATGGCATGACTTCGGCACTTACGGTATTATATCTCTGGTAATGATTTCACCATCGGTCGGATCCTGTCGGGTGTATAGCTTCATGATGATACCCATTTCCTCGGGACATTGAGGCAGAGGAAAGAGAATGAAGAGTAGGCCATCGTCGTAACATCCGAGGTCTGGACAACATCTTTCACCAGCCCTATGTGTCAATAAGATTAGTAGAAACCAACTCAGTCAGGATTTTGTCCAATTATAACTCACAAGTCACGAAACTAGATTTTCATCAGGCCAATGTTCTTTATATGTTACGTAATAATATAATATCAAAAATCTTTCAGTGCCTTTCAAAAAGCTTTGTCCCATCGAACTACACCAGAGCGTTTTGAGCTTGGTATCACTTGCATTTGATAGTAACAGCTACACAAAATAATATTAATAATGATCAACGCAGAAAAATATTTTACAGTGGCATCAAAATGTATAGAACCTACGCTGCATAAAGAAGTCTTTTGCTAGGAGTGGCCCATAACTTCTCATAGACTGTAATTTTACATACCAAGTATTATCTGCGGCACTTAGCAGAACCGCAGCAAATAGAAACAGTTTCATCTTTCTTCGGATTTCTCTGTCGACTGAATACCGCTGGGCTGTGTCTGCGACTTATAAGCTCGCATGAGCGAACAACCCGCCGACCTCGATACAGGACGTGACGTAAACAACAACTACGACGTTCTAAGTAGGGCCTATGCGTTGGCGCAGCTTTGCAATGCTACGGTAATAATATTATTCATTGAATCTTCATCGGAGAAATAAATGAGAGAGAAGAGCAATATACTCACAAGTCACGAAATTAATTATTTTTATATCGCTTCATCAAACACATCAAGATGTTTGCGTGCCCGTATTCAAATAAATAACGTCGGTGAGGACCCTACGCATTCTGTTGACATAATATTTTGAAGCCAATGACTTCAAGTTAGCCCAGTGTATGAGTGTGCCACTGTCCGTAATGCTCTGATAACTTTCTATGTGTTCAAGTGAGAAGTAAAGGCGAGATGTATAAACACTATTAAACAGTGATTAAATTTTATGTAACTTCTCAACAGACCATGAGTAAGTGTTTACTCGGGTTGCAGCTATGAAACGAGTACGGTAGCCTATGCTGCATATAAGGTCGAATTATGAATAGGCACTAGGACGTAAACTTCCTATGACGTTTCGCAGATTGACAAGAAGTCGTGAGAAAGAGAGTAGTGTTGTGCGCCAACGAATAGGTGACGGTACAACTTCAAAACTGCCAATGACAAATGGCTCTTGGTCTTATGCTGATGGCAAAGTTGCATTGTCCCGAGACTCAGCCTCTTGAGCTCTAGAAGTGTCGAGACAGGTTTTATGATGTCTTACTCTTGGAACGTATTGTATTGTATAAAAACAATTAGAAAGCGCCTCTACTAGGTTGAACCGTTCTGAGGCGCTCCCAGTGCGCAAGGCCACGAGAGAAAAAAAAGGTTTTGAGAAAAGAAAGTGAGGAGGAGGGATTACCAGTCAGAAGTTGAGATCGAGTAGAAGGAGACAGCTTATTCCAAAGAGAGGGGGTCAATTGATGTAAAGTGTTGTCTTGGTATTGTTCTACCGGTCATTTCTTGACTTTGGAAACTGCCTTCAATCGAAAATCTTGTTCTCCTTAAGACGAGATCAATCGCAGCAGAAAACAGGATGCTTGAGATGTTCTTGGCTCTCAATGAAAACTTGTTCAGCCTACTTGCAACTCTATATCTCGTTTATAAAAGTTTTCTGCCATAATATTATAGTGAACTTCTCTCGCGTTATTACCGTGCTCGTTTAGTTGACAATGTAGGCCTACTTGTGAATCACGTGTTCATAACATGTTTGTATACAGATAGATACGTTGGGCAACTGACTGGTAGGGGTCTACAGGAGTTGTGTTATTTCATTGTTCATTCTCTTATATCTGCTACCCTGTTGAAGAATTCCTCAGCCTTGAATGGTCTTGAATTGTCTCAAACTGTTTTCATTCATTCATTCATTCATTAATTCATTCAAGTATTTATATAGCGCCTCTTCAAGGAAACTGCTCAGAGGCGCTCGTTTTGAACTGTTTTGAACTGTACCTTATGTCCCCGTCTTGGTCTCGGTCTCATATGGATGGCGGAGATCTTGGTTTGTCGAAATAATAATATAGTATAATAGCATGCTTGCAAAGGTGCCATAGGCGGAGTTTATCAGAGGTTAGAGGGAGCTGATCCCCACCCAAGAAGACCCAGATTCATTTTTTACCGTGTAAATGGTATCTTTTCCCGGGTTTAGCCGTCCCCCCAAGAAGGTTTTAGCCCCTCCAAGAACGAAAACCAAACTCCGCCCATGAAAGGTGCAGAGGAGGACCGTGGCCAGTTGCGGCGCCACCGTAGGTCACGGCAGGTCATTTGACGGATTTTGACCGATCTATTTTGCACTTTACCTGTCTTATGACCTGCCAAAAATTCTTTGAAATCTTTTAATATCTTCTTTACAGTTAATCAATTTCTTTGGCCTGCTGAGTAACGTCCTTTACTCTGACGCGATCTATAGCCTACTAAAATTGTAGACCTATAGCTGGCGCCGTCGCTGCTTCCCCCGCCCATCGAGTCGCGGCAGGTGCATAGCTGCATCTCTCTCTCTCTCTCTCTCTCTTTGCCTGCTTTATGACCTGCAAATGATGCTTTGAAATGATTAATTTCTTCTTTGCAGTTAATTTCTCTGGCCTGCAGAGTAACTTCCACGATCCTGACGCGATCTAATAGCCTACTAAAATTGTAGGCCTGTAACTGGCGCCATCGCTGCTTCCCCCAACCATCGAGTCGCGGCAGGTGCATATCTGTCTCTTGGCCTGCTTTATGACCTGCAAATAATTCTTTGAAATTATTAATTTCTTCAGTGCAAAGCCCTCAAGACCATCACGCGACCACCTGCTAATATTGACCAGCTGGTCCATGTTATCTCATCGTAGCCTAATAACGATCGTTGACGATGAGCTTAAGTTGAAAGAAAATGCTACCAACAATCTATGTGTGCTTGTTGTGCCACTAACAGCAACGCCTGCTGCGGCGAATACAATCGTCATTCATTCATCCATTCATTCAGTCATTCATTCCAACTGTTCTTTATACTGTGGGGGCGCGTTGGTGTAGTGGTGCGATTTGGCACCTTTGAACCGGAGATTTCCATTTTCGAGTTCATCCTCAAGTCGCCACCGCGTAGGGACCTTGGGCATGTACTTCACTCACAATTGCTCAGCGCTTCGGCGTGAAACTCCGATGCAGCATTCGCGCTGTAGTCGGGAGCGCCTGCGAGTAGAGAGCTTCAAGGGGCTCTAAGCTTATAGCAAATGCGAGAAATAAATGAATATAATAATTCATGTTGCGCTCTTCATGAAACGTATACTCGAGAGCATCCTCAGTCCAATCGCGGTGATACATAAAAATGATAAAAGTCTTAAGGAGTTATATTAATAGAACGTGGAAAATGATCTTAAGTGACAGTTGCATCTTCGGCTGCAAACCATTTCATACAGAAGGGCGGATACAACAGAAAAATTGCGATGTTGGTCAGTTGAGCTCAGGCCCGCCGTGAGAAATTCCAGGCCCTCGGCAAAGCAGTCACGGGCCCTAAACTATCTTTCGGATTTCTGAGGAAATTCAAATGAAAACAAATAGAAATAACAAAAAGTGTGGGTACGAATGGACGACTATATAATAGTAATGATGAACATTACTATTGCACAATCGTCTGTGTGTGCACGGCCGCCGCTGTTGCTTGCAGAGTGCCAGCATCAAAACCAAGTCTTCCTACAGTTTCTATAATTTCAGACTGTTCATACGTTTCATATGCAATGCCATCTTTTAGGATTACAATACTAACACCACAAGCTTCATTTTCATCCATTCAGTTATGTTCAGCGTGCACACGTAATTCACTGGAATCAACCAAAGTCGGAGTGATCAGGGCTCTGATTTGTCTTCTTGAACTCATTCATACTCACTTTCTAAACCCAAATTGTTACACCATGTTCTCGGCTGCTTCTGTCTTTGCCTGCACTCTCTTTGCATGTATTTGTTTGTCACCATGCATGACCTCTTTTTGTCTGCATTTTTTATCACGATGTTTGACGCATAGGTCATTTGTAGATGAGGAGACTATTGGCATGGCGAACGTCGAACCTCATACGCTGTTGCATAAATTATGGTGTCACTTTAATTGGTGTTATTCAGGAAGTTCACCTGCCATTCTACCGGTGCTTAGCGGCCATATTCACTGGAATCAACCAAAGTCGGAGTGATCAGGGCTCTGTTTTGTCTTCTTGAACTCATCCTCTCTTGCTAAACCCAAATTGTTACACCATGTTCTCGGCTGCTTCTGCCATTGCTTGCATTCTCTTTGCATGTATTTGTTTATCACCATGCATGACCTCTTTTTGTCTGCATTTTTTATCACGATGTTTGACGCATAGGTCATTTGTAGATGAGGAGACTATTGGCATGGCAAACGTCGAACCTCACACGCTGTTGCATAAATTATGGTGTCACTTTAATTGGTGTTATTCAGGAAGTTCACCTGCCATTCTACCGGTGCTTAGCGGCCATATCTTGTAAATATATCTTGGAAATATCCTGTATTCCATATTTCTAGTCTATTGTTTGCGCAGTGTGTTTTATTTCAATTTCAGATTCCATTTTCCGATAATTATTAGAATGCACGACTTCAAAAATTCGATATCAGAATATCAATATCCTATAGCAACACACCGATATCTCATTGAGTACAATAGATTCCATGTTATTGGTATGGACAAATCGAGGATGAATGTAACGGGTGAAGAGTTTCTAGGCAGGCCAATTATAAGGAAGAGCGCGTAGGCCCACGTTGGAAGAAGCAGTCAGAACGACGAGCATGGCAAGGGGCAGAGTGGCGTTCTCCGTCAGAGAGAGAGAGAGAGAGAGAGAGAGAGAGAGAGAGAGAGAGAGAGAGAGAGAGAGAGAGAGAGAGAAAGGGAGAAAGAGATAGGGGAGAAGAGAGAGACAGAGAGAGACAGAGAGAGACAGAGAGAGACAGAGACAGAGACAGAGACAGAGAGACAGAGACAGAGACAGAGACAGAGACAGAGAGAGAGAGAGAGAGAGAGAGAGAGAGAGAGAGAGAGAGAGAGAGAGAGAGAGAGAATGAGAACGTACTATGGCTGGATGCGTTTGGGTGTATTAACTGTATTATTGATTTGGTTCTTTTACCGATAAACACATTAGGTCTAAGCTTATAAGCTTATAGTCTACTCTATGCGAAATTAACGTGATCTTAGCTTGCGAGTAGCGTTAACTTCGATTTAACATTTTCAGCGGGAAGCCAATTAGTAATTGCGTCAAAAGTTTCCTATTGTCAGTTAAGTGCAAAAGTTAGCCAGATATTTTCAGTACCTGCTTGTGAAATGACACATTGTTTTATGGGGGGGCCCGGTAGAGTAATGGTTAACACGCTGGCCAAGAGTGCGAGAGGTAGTGAGTTCGAGCCCCCGTTGGGCGGATTTGCTTTGTAGGCTGCTATTAGCGCCGTTGTAATTGCAAAGCTGTCTGTTCAGTTAGTAGTTAAGTTTAATTAAGATTACTGCATAACTTGTAAATGTAAAGCGCAGTGCGTCTTGCAGGCGCTCAATTAAAGAAAAGATTATTATTATTATTATTATTATTATTGCTTCGAAAACTGTTAGCTTGCTCAGAGGTTTTGAATGCGTGTTTTAGTTAGGCCTATAAGACATTGGCGAACGCAAATTCTGATTACGGCGAATGACGTAAAACTGAAAGAGGGCTCTTTAAAAATTGGTAAAAATAATAGGGATTGTATTTGGCACATGGTTACCTTAATAATTTATTGCAGACCATATCAATCAAGAATATACGATATTCAGTGGCGTAGCAATTGGGCGTGCAACCTGTGCAGTGCACGAGGGCCCCCGGCAGTCAGGGGCTCCCCGGGGTCCGAGTCAATATTTCTCTTTAAGCCTAAGGATATTCAAAATGTATTCAAACCTACATCTACATACACAACCAGTAATGTTTTTGGTTTCAGCCGGAATGTCCGTGATTAGGCTATCTTATTACAAATAGTTTTACTCTTTGCAGTCTTTGGCCGGAAGTAGGCTAGTTGTACTGGCGTATAAACATAATTGTGTCATGGTTTACGCAGACGCGTTTAAAATTTATTATCTTTGTAGTAAAATGTGAAATTTATAAAAGATAACTGCATAGCCTAATTTTACTTGGAAATTGCATATTTTTAACTCTCGTACGGCACTCTTTCTGTCCCCCCAAGCAGTGGCGGCGCTAGGGGGGCTGGGGGCTAAGCCCCCTACAAGAGGCTCAGCCCCCTAAAAAAGGGCCATCCGAAATTTTTAACAGTGAAATATCCACGATTTTGGGGTGACGACTAAAAAAAAAAGGTCGTGAGAAATTTTGGCGGCGGAAATGGAAAATTGACATGAGATTTCGGTCGATGACTAAAAAAAAAGGTCGTGAGAAATTTTGGCGGCGAAAATGGAAAATTGACATGAGATTTCGGTCGATGACTAAAAAAAAAAGGTCGTGAGAAATTTTGGCGGCGGAAATGGAAAATTGACATGAGATTTCGGTCGATGACTAAAAAAAAAAGGTCGTGAGAAATTTTGGCGGCGAAAATGGAAAATTTACATGAGATTTCGGTCGAGGCTTCAGCCCCCCCGAAACTGAAATCCTGGCGCCGCCACTGCCCCCAAATTATGCCTAAGTCTTATTTAAGTGGCGCTGCTAAGCGACAACACGGGTAAGGCAGACCGCCAAAATGCAAAAAAAATCCGCATTTATGATGCCTGCGGAGAGCGAGCTTGCACCGATGACTACATCAGACATGGGGCAGAATCGAATTCCGGTTTGATCAGTGCAGAGATGGTGGTTGACATGGATATTAACACTGAGCCGAGTAGGCCTCGAACTTCAGAGGCTATATGGTAGCAGTTACATCACCAATGGATTCAGGCTTGACACCTCAAAAGTGGTGGATATTTTTGCACAAGAGAAGGCGCGCAAACGAGCATTTTAGCATTTCGGATTTAGATCCCCCCGTAGTAGGTTAACCGTAGACTTGATTGAGTCATTTCACACTTGCCAAATTCGTTACATTTTTCCGCTCTTTTAATTAACAAACGGTTACAAACCCAACAGCTTGGAGGATTTAAGTATAGGCTCTATGGGTGATTGATGATTAATACTTCAGGAGATAAAGCAATTTTTGTGATTACTTTTGTATGGTACTCTAGTTCAAGTTTTCTCTGCTTATATGGAGAAGAATATGTTTCGTCAGATAAATTTTGTAAAGTAATAGAAATGTTGCTAGTTTATTTTCATTTGACTTTGGTGTTAAAAACAGCTTAATATACAAAGTTCGTAAAGGAAACAGGCGTTTTGCACAGCTTTGTTGCTTGAAATCGAATGGGGTTTCAAGCATTTAAGGGCCCACCACCTAAGCTCTGCACAAGGGCCCCCCCAAGACCTTGCTACGCCACTGACGATATTGTAGGATTTGCAAGAGAGACTAATTTGTTTGACATGCTGATGGGGAAGGCTAACTGTAAGTTTATCTATTTCCTGGAACCGGTCTCAGGTTTTTAAGATAATCACATTACACAAAATGTTGTCATAACATCGACCAATGTCTGACACAGCAGCATAACTTTTTGATCGCAATTCCCGCAACTATAATTGGAAGCCAATCTCAAGCAAGGAAGTTAACTAAGTTTTGTTGCTTCCGCACCCATAATATTTTCATCCAAATTCCCACAAAATAGTCTAGAATAAATACCATGGATGATGATTAAAGATAGTCTAGAATGAAGCGCATTATTTCATGTATAAGACATTTATGTCCTAAAATACGAAGCGCATTTCATCTCGTTATCCATTCTAGCCACTGGAATATGGCGCAGCAGGATTTGTCGTCAAGTAGTAGATCCCTCGGCCAGCATATTTATTGGCATAGAATCCCATGCTCTGTTCCGCTGCCTTTGGACAAATCGCCTACAACAGAAACACAGAAAAGTATCATTTCATTCATTCATTAAATGCATTGATATAGCGCCTCTTCAAGGGGCTTCCAACCTCAGCGGGCCAAATAAAACTGTCTTCAGATGAAAGCGGAAAGATCGATGTTGTTCACACGTAGCCTACATGTAAAGAGAAACATGGGTAGCTTATCTGAAACAAAAGCAGGGCCTGCAAAGGCATTATATATGTGTATTCTCAGTACAAGCCTATGTCTGTAGTTGCTCTAAGCTTCTCAGCGTCATGTCGCTATATTTAAGCATAGGCCTATCTCAAATCATTGCTTAACGGTGTAGCCTATAGAATTAAATTTAGATCTTGGTAAAAAAAATCGAGACTTTGTTGCATGGAACAATATTGTATTTTAGCAAATGGTGTCTAGTCCTAGGTGTCTGGTACTACGCACAAACAAGTCAAGTCGTTTCTTACAGATAAGAGAAGTAGGCCCTATAGCCTATTTGGACAGCGGGTGCGCGTTAGGTAGGCTTTAGTTCGGATCAAATCTGTGAATAATAATTATTGATAGGCGCGCATGTGGCAGCACAGGATGATCATGTAGAGACCTAAGAAAAAGTAGAAAAGACAGTTTATGCTGAATTATTATTATCTTTCCATGACAATTGAAATAATTATGATAATTCTCAGCAATAATCATAGATTTTATATCTGATTTCAATCTGCCAACACCACAACGTTTTCAGTCGTTGACGATTCTATTCTTGGCTTTCTGTTATTTTGACATCGATGCACTGAAAAGTAGAATCTCAATGCGTAAACTATCTGATTCGACTCGTTTCTTAGTCATCGAAGTCTAACTTCTCGTTTCATCACCGCATTGCGAGTGGTTATCCACAATTCTTTATTATTATTATTATTATTATTATTATTATTATTATTATTATTATTATTATTATTATTATTATTATTATTATTATTATTATTATTATTATTATTATTATTATTATTATTATTATTATTATTATTATTATTATTATTATTATTATTATTATTATTATTATTATTATTATTATTATTATTATTATTATTATTATTATTATTATTATTATTATTATTATTATTATTATTATTATTATTATTATTAGAACAGCTATGCCTCAGTCATTTTCTTCAAGGTTTGTCTCTCTTTAGTTATACGCTGTTCCCATCCACTCGATCCCAGATTCTAGCTGTTGTTTCCCTTTTCCTTGTTTACTTTTCTCAAAACCTATTTCTTCTCTCATAGTCTTGCCAACTGGGAGCGCTTCTGAACGGTTCACCATAATAGAGATGCTTTATAAATGTTTAATACAAGACAATGTTCTTAGCACAGTTTAACTAGATGCAACAAACTGTTAATGCCTTGCAAATCATGATTGCATGCGGCGGTTCAATGCAAATCATTTTATTAGAAATGTAGATACTAGATTCGCTAGGTAAATTATCTGTATCCTGCATGGTTGGATTCGTTGCTTAATCAAGTTAGTCTAAATTCTCATTTCATCTCCTCAGTGCACGCGGTCACCAATAATTCTTCAGAATTTTATTATTGTTGGCACAGTTTCACTCGCTGCGACAGTCTATCAATATCCTACCTTACAAATCATGATTACGATGCATTGCAGATTGGGTTAGATATAACACAGGATAGTATTTGAACAATTTTAAATCATCGCGAAAGGTTGATGATAATTTTTTTATTCCGACGGTTCTCTTTGCCGCCAATTCAATGACAGACACTGTTATGTTCACAATATTTTCTGAGTAGATGCTCTTGAAGAGGCGCTATATAAATGTCTGAAATGAATGAATGAATTTTTGCCGTTGCTGATTTTTAATGTGCTTTGATGTGTAACTGGGTGCGACGTGTCACCTGGATTTGTCTCGTTTCCTAAAATTTAATTAAACGGAGATTATTATATTCTACATTGCATTGAAATGATCAAGTTTAGTCAATTATCTTCGTTCTTTTTCTTACTGGCGTCCTGTTGGTCAGCAGTCCAGCTGAGATAGTCCTTCCATTTTGACACTTCAGTGACAGAGTCAGCTGTGCATCCGGGTTGGGAGATTCCTCCGTTGGGATAGAAGTCAACATGTCCCACGACCCTACCGATCCCGATTCCAGATTTACCAGTCGTGTGGATGACGTCGACGAAGTCGGCGGAGGACGGACTCAGCCCAACAGATGGGTCACACGTTTCGAACAACGGACCAGCTGGATCCAAACCTCAAAGAACAAACATTCAGTTCGTCTTGGAGAAAATGACAAGGATTGAATGAATGAATTTTGAACGAATTTGGTTGTTACACACAAAAGTGAGAAATGATGCATTTTGTGGGGCACAGTGGTGTAGTGGGTATGTTCGTTGCCTTGCAGCCTGATGGTTGCAGGTTCGAAATCGCTTCAATCCGCCGTGTAGGAACCATGGTCAAGTCCTTCACTCGCAATTGCTTAGCGCTTCGGTGTGAAACTCCGATCCAGTGTCCGCGCTGTAGCCGGGAGCGCCTCTGAGTAGAGAGCTTGAATGGGCGCTATAACAAGTACGCATACAAATAAACAAACAAACAAAAGTCAAATAGGCCTAGTAGGCTACAAATGTGATAAAATGAACGCAGTGTATTAGGAGTCAGGAAAAGCTTGTTCTTTATTGACATTTTCTTTCAAGTAGATCTATGCTTTCATTAACACTTAACTAGAACAGATGCTCCGCACCTGTTTTTTCATTATACATAGTGTGTGTATTGTGTATTATTATTCTTTCATTCAATAGAGCTGCTTGTCAAACTGTAGCGAAGACAATACTACTCAGGCCTAACCATTCAATTGTAGACTATAATGTACTAATGTAGGCCAAATTTACTTGAACATGATGATGATGATGTTCTCTGCCCGAAGGCAGGTTCATTGGCTTTTACGCCCCTGGGGATGAGATGAGTTAGGTGGTTTCCCGTTGCCTTCCCCACAGACAATGATGGGTAAGCAATTTGTCCAAGGTCGCTCCGCAGGAGCTTGCGCCCCTGCGTCCCACACGTGCTAGCCCGAGATATCTAAATCTCTGAATGTCAACTCCCAGCCCGGGGCTTGAACCGCAGTCCGTTGCAACCAACAGACGAATGCTGCTCTCGCTTACCGGTGTAGCTAACTAGGCCAGTGAACATAGTATTTTTAAATCATGTCACTTGAATCCAGATAAGTTCTAATTTTGCTTATTTCACTCAAATATTTTTCAATAAGATACATTCTAATATTATTGTTTATTACGTTCAATCTCGTGACTTTTTATGAGGTGATTCTATATAGACCCAGTGAGGTCAGTCAGTTATTCCCCGGCGCATGGTAAAATCTAAAATTAATGACGTGAATAAACACAATAAACAATCTAAACGGTTGGTTCTAATCTACAATGTAAAATAATACAATCAATAATGCATCAGTTCTTGTCGCACAATTATAATACGTCGAAGTACCGACAACATAAGCTAATGAAATAGCCGTTGAAAGCAAACAGTTCAAACGAGTTTTACAGTGACAACCACGCGGGCGCGGTGGTGTAGGCATACTAGGTTTGTTTGTTGCCTTGCAAATGGAAGGTTGAAGGTTTGAATAGGCCTACAACTCAAGCCGCCGCATTTGGACCTTAAGCAAGTCCCTCACTCGCAATTGCTCGGACGCTTCGGCGTGAAACTTTGATGCAGTGTCCGCGCTGTAGTCGGGAGCACTCTGAGTAGAGAGAGCTTGAAGTGGCGCTATAAAAGTGGAGAAATAAATAAATAAAATAAGAAACCAATAAATTCTTATTCTCTTCATAACTTTCACTTCCTACCAGTAATCCTTCCGATCGGTGAACGGCGACCGGCAAAACCGCGGATGTGCGCTCCAAAGCTGTGTCCCACGCAGTACAACTTGTCCTTCGAACTTTTTCCGTTACTGATAATGTTGTTGATGACGAGTGCAATCTCTCCTCCGACGGTTCTAGTGTTGGAGGCCGACTGGGGGTAGTAGTCCGAATACGCCCCAATCACCCAGCCGACTATGATCACGTTGTAATCTCCCTGTTGCACGATAAAACGCAATGGAAATTAAAGACAAAAAGATATCTTGGTGTTTTGACGAAGAAGATTGTGCCATTGCTCCATTATCTGCAACAATGCAGAGGCGTTCGTTCTCTGTGGTTGGTCCAACAACCTGGAATGGACTTCCCTTGACTATGCGACACCTCCCAAGCTGTTCTCAATTTCGTAAACTGTTGAAGACTGTTTTTTCTCTTGATCTCGGTCGGAAGCGCCTCTGAGTAGCTACATTGAAGGGGCGCTATATAAATTGCGATTGATTGATTGATTGATTGGTTGATGTGAGTTATCTGGTGATTATTTTTTCTTGTTAATACGTCCAAAACGCATCGTCACCAGAACACCCAAGCACGCCACCTCATCCTCAAATCACCCCATTGCTTAAAATTCCCGTAGCGGATACACTCAGCGGCTTATAGGCTACTCCCACCCAGATTTCTTCGTGAACTGTTCACCATCCAGTCAACCTCTCTCTACCCAATCATCCGCCTGTTTCACTGTTTCTCGAGCCTCTCACACAACTCATCTCAAGTTCTACAAGCCATACCCAACACATCGCCACCCATCTCAAATGATCTGCCTCTTTAATCCCGCTCTTTATTGGTGTTCTTCCATCACCGTTATCATTCGCTCACAATCGACTTCTTCGGGCTCTTCTTTTTTTACCACCCCACGGGCTTTCCGTTCGAAATCAGGCAGCCTCTTTAAGAACTCCTAATCCGTTTCATCTGACCATCCACCCTCTATAGCAATCGACCGATACTACATCTACATTAACGTTTACATCTGCTCTTCAATCTCTGATCATTTGGTAACCTGACCCTGACCCATTAGAACCATTTTTCTGGACAACCTTTCTGATTAGACCTAGCAACCGTGAATTGACTGGTGCTCTGCTCTTGGTTTGTTTTCGATTAGCGCTTTACATGCTTGGAGATTACGATTGCGATCATTACTGTTTTAGAAAGCGTTTTATTTTACAGTTTTCCAGATTTTTGCATTGACAAAATAGCCCTACTGCACAAATACTCTATTGTACCCGACTACTTCAGTCACTATGGCTAACATCACTACAATAACAACTTCAACAACAAACTTACTACTACTACTACTACTAGCACTACTACTAGCACTACTACCACTACTTCTACTACTACTACCAACATTACAACTACTGCTACAACTACTACTACTGTTACTACTATTATTACTATTACTATTGCTATTACTATAACTGCTACTAAACAAAACTAACCACTATTACTGTTGCTACTTACTACTAATACTACAATACCTGCTACTACAACAACAACTACTGCTATTGCTGCAACAACTACAATTGCTACTTCTGCTACTACAACTATGCTACTACTGCTACAACTGCTACTCCAAAATAGCAACTACCTTTAGCAATAAATGTTAATATCTTAGTCATTTATTGAAGATCCGGTTGACAGATCACAACCGGTTACAGTGTATGCTATGCAATTGAAAAAATCACAAGAATACAAATAATAGCAGAAGACACAAATATTTACTGCTAACAGAGTTACAGAACAGACAGCTTCCAATACACGTCGCTATAATAACGGTCTTCAAAGCACATCCATCCTGCATGACTTGAACTGGGATCCGCTGGTCGCCAAGCCAGTGTGTTATCCGATGTGATACCGCGTCCCCACCATTACTAATTGCTACTATAGTACTATAACAACTACTACTATCACTAATACTAATGCTACTACACTTCTACTACTGCTACTACCGCTACTACTACTACTACTACTACTACTACTACTACTACTACTACTACTACTACTACTACTACTACTACTACTACTACTACTACTACTACTACTACTACTACTACTACTACTACTACTACTACTACTACTACTACTACTACTACTACTACTACAACTACAACTACAACTACTACTACTACTTCTACTACTACTACTATTACTACTACTACTTCTACTACTACTACTACTACTACTACTACTACTACTACTACTACTACTTCTACTACTACTTCTACTACCACTACTACTACTACTACTACTACTACTACTACTACTACTACTACTACTACCTCTACTACTACTACTACTACTGCTACTATACTATACTATTATTGCAACTCATCTGATCTAGGAAAGCGTTTTTCATCTCGTGCAACCACGTGTAGTTTTCATTCTCTGCCCATCCGTGAACAATGAAAACTGTCATCACATCGCTTTTAAAACAGATCCTGAAAGATTTATGTATGCAGCGATGTAGGCTATGCGTATCATAATAATATTGCCTGCATGGTGAACGAAAGTAGCAAGCAGGGTCTAATCAAACCATGCAAGAATAGCAATTTTATGCGTTTGTTTCGTTTAGGGTTTTTAGATAGGTCCTATACAAGATAGCATCGGTCTTCTCGGTGGACTCTTCCAAATAATTATATGCCGCAGTTCTGCTGTTTGTGGGGCACCCTTAAAGCGATATGGCCGCGTTACGGCGCCTTATAAATTGTCGTTATTATTATAATATTAATATTATTAGGCCTATAACTACTAAATGTCGCTTCCAGTAGAACCCCAGTAGAAGAGAGTTGCAGCCTTCAGGCGTTTATGGAAATTGCACCAAAATGCATATATGTAGCAGAGAAAATGATCAGCTTCACTGATAGTCCGTTTTTCCGGTGGATGCCCTAGCCATGGTTTCACTGCTAGCTGCTGTTATGTAAGTTTTCTGTTCAATTTAGAATTAACGTGGAGTCTCCATTTCACTGCTCCAGGGTGTTCTGTTATATTACTCTAAATTGTTATGTATCCTATTTTTCCTATTTTGTGCCAATTTGCATGAGCGGAGTTTGGTTTCCGTTCTTGGAGGGGCTAAAGCCTTCTTGGAGGGGGGACTAAGCCCGGGAAAAGATACCATTTACACTAGGGTGGTTCAAAAAAATTAAATTCAAGCTAGATACCAAGACACCATCTCAATTTGTTAGACCTGTCAATAGTATTATTGACACCAAATTTCAACTTCCTAGTCCAACTGGAAGATTGTGCTCAACGACGTAGAAATATTACCATATAGTTGTATTGGATAGAAATCTTAATTCATTGTAGCTTGATCAAAAACCTCAACCATTGTCGTGTAGATGACCTTGAAATAATTTCTGTTGTGCTATTATACTTACCGCAGTCAAGACTAGACTGCTGTTTAGCCATCAATTGACAAATGTACTTGATAGCAATGACATAATTATACGCTGATCTGATCATGAAGCATTGAGATTGTTGGTGTCAATCACTGCGCAGCAGCGCTTGTGTGCGATCTTTTGTCCTGTCACTTTCACGGAATACAATTCACATGGAGTGCTTACGATGACCAGGATGGAGCATGCTGAAACTGTAAGATCTGAATTTGTACCCACTTGCAGCACACTGGATATGTTGACCGCCGCCTGTCAGTGCTAGTTTCAGGTGATGGTGTGGATAAACTCTTTATTGTGCCCAACTTTCCCTCTATGCCGGATATAATTTAAATCCAAGGTTTTTCATTATCTTCTGAACTTAATATGAAGACTCACTGATAATGTTCAAGCCTTGATCTTTGATACAACACATGACAACACCGGGTGTTTTAGAGGAGTAGCCTAAACGTTTTTCAAGAAGACATAATAGGAAACAAGTTTATGTGGCTGGCCTGCTACAAAATTGGTCTGGGTTACAAAGAAAGCAGACGAGATGGACCCTTCAAGAGGTATTTACTCAACAGGTGTTGAAGCCGGTGTCACGAAATAGAGTATCCCCCGTATTAATTGTATCCCCCCCAAATTAAAAAAAGTCGAAAAAACCGCTTCCGTGTGTATTTTTTCGGCAAATTAATTTTCATCTGCTTTGTTTCTAACAATGACACTAACAGGTATGTTTATTCCTACTAGATAATATGTTTTGCCCTGTTTTAGAGCACTTAAAACATTTAAAGCACTTAAGAACACTCAGAGTCACTAAATAAATTCGAGTTGCCTTTATCTGAGCATTGCTTAGGACACTTAGAACAATTAGAGTCACTTTAAATTTTGATTGCAGCATAATGTTTTTTATTATGCGCATTTTTCAAAAAACGGGATGGATTGGTTTATCCCCCCGGATAGTATAAACCGGTTAATTCCATCCGGGGGGATAGATTAATTCATCCCCCCGGATAGCTTTCAGAGGGGATACTCCGTTTCGTGTCACCGGCGAGTTAGGCAAGTGCCCAATTAGGGACGCTTTCCATATTTTTAATCACATAATGGGAGTCCTGCTTTTTCTAACGAGCAGTGAAAACGATGAATTAATTGTATCCATAGAGAACGCGTCTGTATTATAGACCTATTCATATATATATATATATATATATATACCTATTCATATATATATATACAGGCCTACCTATTCATCATTGGTAGTTAGTTGTCGATTGTTACCAAAGACCTTGAATGTTTCCACCAATGTTTGCATGCACAATATATATATATACTTATGAATCGCACCTTAGCTACTCATGCTATTTAATCCGTCCTTAACTGCTCTTTCTGTATCTCAGCACCTATGCGTACTAGAATCATAGTGAAATGTTTAAAGCATCATAAATACCATTCCTGACTACCCTTGAAAATATCCGGGGTCTAATGCAATCAGTTCCTGATATAGTCGTTTTGCTGAGTAGATAACGTTTTACCATGCAAGAACCCCACCTTTGGTACTCATCACTATATGTTAGCAAGAAATTAACCATAGCTACTCATTTCTATATGTTCCACAAGGATTAATTTATTACACCACCTATATTATAGCAAGAAATTAACCATAGCAACTCATTTCTATATGTTCCATAAGGATTAATTTATTACACCACCTATATTATAGCAAGAAATTAACCATAGCAACTCATTTCTATATGTTCCACAAGGATTAATTTATTACACCACCTATATTACAGCAAGAAATTAACCATGGCAACTCATTTTTATATGTTCCACAAGGATTAATTTATTACACCACCTATATTATAGCTTGAAATTAACCATAGCAACTCATTTTTATATGTTCCAAAAGGTAAAACTTTTGCAACAGACCATTATACACCGAGTGTTATGTTCTCCAAGGTATAAATAAATATCCATAGATAAGCGTCGAAAGAGAAAAGCAGACTTTCTCTTAATATACTCTCCAATAGACTCTCCTAATATTTTTGCTCACCGGTCATTGAGAGACGCAATATAAAAAATCGAAGAAAATATCAAATAGTGGATCTTTGTTGTTTACAATCCAATGCTTTCTCTCATAAACAGTGGGAGAGCAGAAATTAAGAGTAAAGCTGAGAGTTAAGAATTTTGCGTGGACGAAAGGAAATCGGCTCGATGTCAATTATTCTGGTTTCATTGAGAAAGCCATTGGTCCCAGATCTCAGGATTTGATTGGAAATCTGATGGATTGATAATCAATTTAGGAGAGCTACCGATACATGTATGCTGAAGAAATACAACAATCTGCGACTAAAACCTAGCTTTCATGGCCTGTATACATGCATAGGCAGACAAACATAATGCAACCCACCACACATATAGATGTACTGCTTATAATATAACAGCTCCTGCTAACTAAAAGAATCGGCATTTAACTGAAAACATCATATTACATATGCACAGTTAGTCATAAACGTTCAAGGCAAAAGGGAATTTAGCAGGCTATTTAAAAAACCTGTAACCGGTGTCACATAGTTTTATGGTCTAGCTGCATACAGTTTATAGATGCACCTACACGCAATGAAGGGATATACTAGCAACAGTTACTGTTCATGAATTTTGAGCAACTACTCATGCCCTGATTTAAAAAAAATCGATGATTAACTCATTACTAGGCCAATGTATGACAGGCCTCAAATCATCACTTTCAAAACAGTCGAATATATCATTGAAACTGAAACTGTGTTTCATGTACACATAGCCTACTAACATTGATAATGCATCCGCAACTTTCTGGCTGAAACAATTCCGAAACCAGCTGCTCACAATCGACATATAAAAATAACTGTAACTGGAATAAGACGAGCAAGATCGCACGAGGGAGAAACGATGCAACTGTGCTGCTGATCTCTTAGCTGTTCAGTTGATGTGTCGACAGTAGAAGCCCAGCTTCTTGCACATCTCACACAGGTGTTGCGGATGGACTTTGCTTCTCCTACCAACATCAAAGACGACGTTCTTCTCAAGAGGGCGCTACATAATAAACACACACCCACATACAGACTGCAACTCAGAATATGCACAGATTCAACTTTTCAACTTCATTGCAATGTCCAAGAAAGGTAAGTCGTGGAAATAATAGCTAATTCATGGCAGGCGTAAAGTCAACAACAGTTGACAAGCTCTTTGAAAATGTTTCCCATCAGTAGGCCTACACACATAACGTTACGTCAGGTTAGAATCAGAGTTCCAAGAGACAGGTAAGCAGAGTGGGAGGTGTCTATAGAATTGGAGGAGTGGCAGAGATCAGGGAGGGAGTAATTTGTAGAATGGTATCCCAACAGCAATAAAGATGTAGCCTTTGGCTACGTTTTGAATTAAAAATTGAAGCATAACGAGATGTGCAGAGCCTGTTAGTTGGGTGTGGATTCAGTCAAAATAAAATCAATGTAAAAGAATACAAATCAATCTGAAGAATATATTGCAATAGACCATACCCTTAGACCGACTCCTTAACCTAAAACCTAATAATAATCATAATACATGTTAAATGTTAATGGCAATTGACTCTGGGGCCAACTATAGTGCTGCAATTTCAACTTAAATGCAATCATTCAGAACTATCTAGAAACGGCTAAGTAGTTCATCGCCAGCAGCTTCAATTCACAGCATAGATTTTTTTTATTTTTTCACAATAGATCGACTTTATGCACTTAATCTATTCAAACTCAAGTCATTGGTGATGATCATTCATTCAGTGATTTACTGTTTGTTACATATTTACCTGTTTATGAGGGTAGACATTGACTTTGCACGTGATGCAGTCCTGTCCCACATTAGCCCAGCTGTTTCCAGACATCCACTTTCGTTTGCACTTGGCGCATTTGTACTCCCCGAAACATCTCTTCTTGCCCTGATAGGGCGTAAGTCCATCATCCCGAGGTCGAGCCTAAGCAAACATTAGCTCAAATGAAACAATCCCTATTAAAAAAAGCCAAGGCTTAATCACAAGCATCCATGACAAAGGCAAATCAGTGAGGTTGATGGATGTATGGTTAGAATAAATGTTCTCCATCGTCCAAGGAGGTCATTTGTCATGTCCAGTGTCATTTGTCATGTCTAGTGTTGTTAGCCCAAGTGATGTCGCGTCCTCTTCTCTATCCAGAGTAGTCTTGGTTGCCTATGTATTCCTCTTCTTCAAATCTTGCATGTAGTGTTTTGGAACTTGGCATTCTCGATCTCTGGATTATGTCGACGTCTGTTGCAATATGTCCACTCCCAAAAATGTTTAACCATAAACTGGTCAGGAACTGAAAGCCTCACAGACTAATGTGACGGTTAGCGGTTCATTAGTTCAAATTGTTGCGCATCTCTATCAATGCTAGTAAGACTACTGAGATATTAAAGAGGAATTTTGCTGGAAGGTTAGAAAGCTAAAAGGTCTCTTGTGGCGAAAATTAAATTCGACTCGGGTAGACTTGTATTATATCATCCGTTCATACCATGAAGGTGCACTTATAAGTTTGGAATCAAATAACATCATCATCATCATCATCATCGTCGTCATCATCATCATCACCACCATCACCACCACCATCACCACCATCACCACTCAAAATGTCTTACCATGGGGCAGTCCTCGATGAGGTGACCCTTCTGGAAGCAAAGATGGCACAGATATGTACTCGGTAGTTTCTTCGTTGACCTTCGAGCGTTGCTCAAGAGCTTCAGTAGATCAGCCAGCTCAGGCATCGTATCAACCAGACCCCAGTTATCATGAGGAGTAGCAAAGGGGTCAGTGGTGGCGGTCGAGGTCGTCGCGATCTGGAAGCAGGCAGCCTGCGTCATCATCTGTTGGGCAGTCGGAGTGTAACGGATTAGGCCTATATTATACCCTGTACCTCATTCTGATGAAATCACAAGTAGGCCTACATCAGCGCCAAGGTCACAGTCGAATGAGACAGAAATGTATATCAAATGTTTCACCAGAACTCTGGTAGAATTCTGTTCTAAATAAAGTAGCTTCACTATTTTTGACGCTTTAATTTTGTCCCTACGTGCTCTATAGCGGCTGCCCCGCATATAGGCCTCGGCACAGCCAATTGGATCACTAAGAACTTCTATCAGCAATATTGTACTGTTTAGTATACAGTTATCAGATTAGGGTCTATATTTGATGCGCCTACATGTGAATGTTCAGCATTTTTAGCATATCTGCGTATTGAACCAGCATTGACTAGTATCCTTGACGGGGCGCAATAGAAACTTCAGTAATGAATTAATTTTATCACCGTCGTTCACGCATTGGGTGTAAGGCATCCTAGAAGTGGCATGCCACTGACGATGACATATAAATTGTCTGAATTACATTACATTACATTGCTCACATAGGCCTACCTTCGCAAGAATTTAGTTACCGCTGCACTTCATAATTAACGGATCGATATGCTTTAAAAATGTAAATAATTAGCAATAATTACCTTTTTATTAACTGGATAATCGAAAAATAACTCCAAGCCGAGCTTCTGATCCTCCGATCACGTGTCCGGTCACGTGTCTTATTCAGCATAAAAGCTACCTTAGCTACTCAGTGTTATGTTTCCGTAAGGTATAGGTTTAGCGCCAATATATCATATATATGATTATATTTTCTACCTTATCTGCTCAATTGCCGTATTAAGACCACCCTAACTACTCAGCACTATATGTTCCATAAGGTGTAGTTTTTGCAGCAATATATCATATATGATTACATTCTTCACCTTAGCTACTCAATTGCAGCATTAAGACTACCCAAGGTACTCAGCCTATATGTTCTTCAGGGTATGTATTTTAACACTAGTATATTATAAATGATAATATTCCGCACCTTAGCTCTTCAATACCAGCAAAATAATATCGTTGATTAAGACCACCGTAGAATACTAGGACGTCGTTGCTCTTAGCGTCATTTCGCTTGAAGTCACGGCTAAACACTCATATATGCCTAGTCTCGCTGATAATAATAATGTTAATAATAATAATAATAATAATAATAATAATAATAATAATAATAATAATAATAATAATAATAATAATTGCAATGCACTATATTGTGAAAATATGATTGTCTGCCTGCTTCTATTTATGAGATCAATAAACACATTGAATTGAGAAATTTGAATATAAAAATTTCTTCACCACATCTTCTCTCAGCATTAAAGCTACCTTAGATACTAAGTATTATGTTTCCGTAATGTGTGATATATATATATATATATAATTATATTTGAAACCTTAGCTACTCAATCGCAGTATCAAGACAACCCTATGTACTCAGCACTATATGTTCCATAAGGTGTAGTTTTTACAGCAATATATCATATATGATTACATTCTTTACCTTAGCTACTCAATTGCAGCATTAAGACTACCCAAGTTACTCTGCACGTATCCACAAGATATATATTTTAACCCTATCTACTCATCACTATATGTTCCATAAGGTGTAGTATTTGCAGCAATATATATCATATATGATTACATTCTTCACCTTAGCTACTCAAATGCAGTAATAAGAATACCCAAGGTACTCAGCATATATGTTCCACAAGGTATGTATTTTAACACCAGTATATTATACATGATGATATTTCGCACCTTAGCTCTTCAATACCAGTATAATAATACCGTTGATTAAGACCACCGTAGATTTCTACGACGTCATTGCTCACCCCTCTACTCAGTACTATATGTTCCATAAGGTGTAGTATTTGCAGCAATATATATCATATATGATTACATTCTTCACCTTAGCTACTCAATTGCAGCATTAAGACTACCCAAGGTACTCAGCATATATGTTCTTCAGAGTATGTATTTTGACACTAGTATCTTATAGATGATAATATTCCGCACCTTAGCTCTTCAAGCCCGGCAAAATAATACAGTTGATTGAAACCACCGTAGAATACTAGGACGCCATTGCTCTTAACGTCATTTCGCTTGAAGTCATTTTTGACGTCGTTTTTTGCCTAAGGCACGGTTAAACACTCATATATACCTAGTCTCGCTGATAATAATAATGTTAATAATAATAATAATAATAATAATAATAATAATAATAATAATAATAATAATAATAATAATAATAATAATAATAATAATAAAAGGCTTTCAAAGGCACTTTTGCCTCACACCCTGAAGACGAGGCCTGACCCACCAGACATTTTCTTCAATTAATAATAGTCCATAAGTCCCTGGGGGAATAAAGTACCTCAGGGCAAAAAAAAAAAAAATAATAATAATTGCAATGCACTATATTGTGAAAGTATCATTGTCTGCCTGCTTCTATTTATGAGATCAATAAACACATTGAATTGAGAAATTTGAATATAAAAATTTCTTCACCACATCTTCTCTCAGCATTAAAGCTACCTTAGATACTCAGTATTATGTTTCCGTAATGTGTGATATATATATATATAATTATATTTGAAACCTTAGCTACTCAATCGCAGTATCAAGACAACCCTATGTACTCAGCACTATATGTTCCATAAGGTGTAGTTTTTACAGCAATATATCATATATGATTACATTCTTCACCTTAGCTACTCAATTGCAGCATCAAGACTACCCAAGCTACTCATCATGTATCCTAATGATACATATTTTAACCCTAGCTACTCATCACTATATGTTCCATAAGGTGTATTATTTGCAGCAATATATCATATATGATTACATTCTTCACCTTAGCTACTCAAACGCAGTAATAAGACTACCCAAGGTACTCAGCATAATTATATGTTCTTCAGGGTATGTATTTTAACACTAGTATATTATACATGATAATATTCCTTACCTTAGCTCTTCAATACCAGCAAAATAATACTGTCGATTAATTAAGACCACAGTAGAATACTAGGACGTCATTGCTCTTAACGTCATTTCGCTTGAAGTCATTTTTGACGTCGTTTTTTGCCTAAGGCACGGTTAAACACTCATATATACCTAGTCTCGCTGATAATAATAATGTTAATAATAATAATAATAATAATAATAATAATAATAATAATAATAATAATAATAATAATAAAAGGCTTTCAAAGGCACTTTTGCCTCACACCCTGAAGACGAGGCCTGACCCACCAGACATTTTCTTCAATTAATAATAGTCCATAAGTCCCTGGGGGAATAAAGTACCTCAGGGCAAAAAAAAAAAAATAATAATAATAATAATTGCAATGCACTATATTGTGAAAGTATCATTGTCTGCCTGCTTCTATTTATGAGATCAATAAACACATTGAATTCAGAAATTTGAATATAAAAATTTTCTTCACCACATCTTCTCTCAGCATTAAAGCTACCTTAGATACTCAGTATTATGTTTCCGTAATGTGTGATATATATATATAATTATATTTGAAACCTTAGCTACTCAATCGCAGTATCAAGACAACCCTATGTACTCAGCACTATATGTTCCATAAGGTGTAGTTTTTACAGCAATATATCATATATGATTACATTCTTCACCTTAGCTACTCAATTGCAGCATCAAGACTACCCAAGCTACTCATCATGTATCCTCAAGATACATATTTTAACCCTAGCTACTCATCACTATATGTTCCATAAGGTGTATTATTTGCAGCAATATATCATATATGATTACATTCTTCACCTTAGCTACTCAAACGCAGTAATAAGACTACCCAAGGTACTCAGCATATATGTTCTTCAGGGTATGTATTTTAACACTAGTATATTATACATGATAATATTCCTTACCTTAGCTCTTCAATACCAGCAAAATAATACTGTCGATTAATTAAGACCACAGTAGAATACTTGGACGTTATTGCTCTTAACGTCATTTCGTTTGAAGTCATTTTTGACGTCGTTTATTTTGCCTAAGGCACGGTTAAACACTCACATATGCCTAGTCTCGCTGGTACTAATAATGTTAATAATAATAATAATAATAATAATAATAATAATAATAATAATAATAATAATAATAATAATAATAATAATAATAATAATAATAATAATAATAATAATATATTGGTATTGAAGAGCTAAGGTGCGGAATATCATCATGAATAATATACTGGTGTTACAATACATACCTTATGGAACATATATGCTGAGTACCTTGGGTAGTCTTATTACTGCATGTGAGTAGCTAAGGTGAAGAATGTAATCATATATGATATATATTGCTGCAAATACTACACGTTATGGAACATATAGTGATGAGTAGCTAGGGTTAAAATATTATATCTTGAGGATACGTGCTGGAGTAACTTGGGTAGTCTTAATGCTGCAATTGAGTAGCTAAGGGGAAGAATTTAATCATATATGATATATTGCTGCAAAAACTACACCTTATGGAACATATAGTGGTGAGTAAACAGGGTTGTCTTAATACTGCGATATATGCTGAGTACCTTGGGTAGTCTTATTACTGCATGTGAGTAGCTAATGTGAAAAATGTAATCATATATGATATATATTGCTGCAAATACTACACCTTGTGGAACATATAGTGCTGAGTAAATAGGGTTGTCTTAATACTGCGATTGAGTAGCTAAGGTATAAAACATAATTATATATATATAATTAATTACGGAAACTTAATACCGAGTATCTAAGGTAGCTTTAATGCTGAGAGAAGAATTGGAGAAGAAATTTTTATATTCAAATTTCTCAATTTAATGTGTTTATTGATCTCATAAAAAAGCAAGCGGACAATGATACTTTCACAATATAGAGCATTGCAATTATTATTATTCTTTTTAAAATATTATTATTGTTATTAACATTATTATTATCAGCGAGACTAGGCATATATGAGTGTTTAGCCGTGCCTTAGGCAAAAAACGACGTCAAAAATGAGTAATGACGACCTAGTATTCTACGATGGTCTTAATCAACGGTATTATTTTTGCTAGTATTGAAGAGCTAAGGTGCGGAATAATATCATGTATAATATACCAGTGTTAAAATACATACCCTGAAGAACATACATGTATATGCTGTGTACCTTGGGTAGTCTTATTACTGCATTTGAGTAGCTAAGGTGAAGAATGTAATCATATGTATATGATAAATATTGCTGCAAATACTACACCTTATGGAACATATAGTGATGAGTAGATAGGGTTAAAAAATATGTCATACTTGGCGGGAAATAATGCTGAGGTTATTTATAGATCACATTCGCGAAAAAACAGGGCACACTTTTTAATTTTCGTTGATAAAAAACGCAAGAGAGCTCAAAATTTAACTAAAACGTCAAAACCTGTCAATATTTGTGATAAAGTATGCTGGGTAATTTGTTTTGAAAATAAGCCACCTAGTTTTTCAGTTATATGAAATATATGTTGTGAGTAGCTATGTTACGTTTTTACATATACCCTGATATAGGCGGTCAAATTTCAGGTCTAAAATTACCTATGAATCAACTTGAAATCTTGACTGGTCTACTGGAAGGCTGGTACAAGACTATGTTATAAGTCTGCTTCCAGGTCAATTTCCGTCACCAAACATCTTTAAATATTTTTTTCAGGACGTCAAACGTTAGCTACTCAGCAATTCTGAGTACTTAAGAACAGTGAGTGGTTAGCGTATAGGTTTTATGGCACAAAGTGAGTAGCCAAGGTGCGATCCAGCCTAATATATATATATATATATATATATACTTATGAATCGCACCTTAGCTACTCATGCTATTTAATCCGTCCTTAACTGCTCTTTCTGTATCTCGGCACCTATGCGTACTAGAATCATAGTGAAATGTTTAAAGCATCATAAATGCCATTCCTGACTACCCTTGAAAATATCCGGGGTCTAATGCAGTCAGTTCCTGATATAGTCGTTTTGCTGAGTAGATAACGTTTTACCATGCAAGAACCCCACCTTTGGTACTCATCACTATATGTTAGCAAGAAATTAACCATAGCTACTCATTTCTATATGTTCCACAAGGATTAATTTATTACACTACCTATATTATAGCAAGAAATTAACCATAGCAACTCATTTCTATATGCTCCACAAGGATTAATTTATTACAACACCTATATTATAGCAAGAAATTAACCATAGCAACTCATTTCTATATGTTCCACAAGGATTAATTTATTACCCCACCTATATTATAGCAAGAAATTAACCATAGCAACTCATTTCTATATGCTCCACAAGGATTAATTTATTACACCACTTATATTATAGCAAGAAATTAACCATAGCAACTCATTTCTATATGTTCCACAAGGATTAATTTATTACCCCACCTATATTATAGCAAGAAATTAACCATAGCAACTCATTTCTATATGCTCCACAAGGATTAATTTATTACAACACCTATATTATAGCAAGAAATTAACCATGGCAACTCATTTTTATATTTTCCACAAGGATTAATTTATTACACCACCTATATTATAGCTTGAAATTAACCATAGCAACTCATTTTTATATGTTTCAAAAGGTAAAATTTTTGCAACAGACCATTATACACCAAGTGTTATGTTCTCCAAGGTATAAATAAGTAGCCATAGATAAGCGCCGAAAGAGAAAAGCAGACTTTCTCTTGATATACTCTCCAATAGACTCTCCTAATATTTTTGCTCACCGGTCATTGAGAGAAGCAATATAAAAAATCGAAGAAAATATCAAATACTGGATCTTTGTTGTTTACAATCCACTGCTTTCTGTCATAAACAGTGGGAGAGCAGAAATTAAAAGTATAGCTGAGAGTTAAGAATTTTGCGTGGACGAAAGGAAATCGGCTCGATGTCAATTGTTCTGGTTTCATTGAGAAAGCCATTGGTCCCAGATCTCAGGATTTGATTGAAAATCCGATGGATTGAAATATAATCAATTTAGGAGAGCTACCGGTACATATATGCTGAAGAAATACAACAATCTGCGACCAAAACCTAGCTGTCATGGCCTGTATATATAGGCAGACAAACATAATGCAACCCAACACAAATATAGATGTACTGCTTATAATATAACAGCTTCTCCTAACTAAGAGAATCGGCATTTAACTGAAAACATCATATTAAATATGCACAGTTAGCCATAAACGTTCAAGGCAAAAGGGAATTTAGCAGGTTATTTAAAAAAACTGTAACCGGTGTCACATATTTCTATGGTTTAGCTGCATACAGTTTATAGATGCACATACACAATATATCATATATGATTACATTCTTCACCTTAGCTACTCAGTTGCATTAAGACTACCCAAGCTACTCAGCACTTATCCTCAAGATATATATTTTAGCGCTATCTACCCATCACTATATGTTCCATAAGGTGTAGTATTTGCAGCAATATATATCATATATGATTACATTCTTCACCTTAGCTACTCACACGCGGTAATAAGACTACCCAAGGTACTCAGCATATATGTTCCACAAGGTATGTATTTTAACACCGTATATTAAACATGATGATATTCCGCACCTTAGCTCTTCAATACCAGTATAATAATACCATTGCTCTTAACGTCATTTCACTTGAAGTCATTTTGACGTCATTTATTTCGCCGAAAGGACGGCTAAACACTCAGCTATGCTTAGTCTCGTTAATGATAATAATAACAATAATAATAATAATAATAATAATAATAATAATAATAATAATAATAATAATAATACAAATAATAATAATTACAATGCTCTATATTGTGAAAGTATCATTGTCTGCTTGCTTTTGTTTATGAGATCAATAAACACATTAAATTGAGAAATTTGAATATAAAAATTTCTTCACCACTTCTTCTCTCAGCATTAAAGCTACCTTAGATACTCAGTATTATGTTTCCGTAATGAATTATATATATATAATTATATTTTATACCTTAGCTACTCAATCGCAGTATTAAGACCGCCCTAACTACTCAACACTATATGTTCCATAAGGTGTAGTATTTGCAGCAATATATATCATATATGATTACATTCTTCACCTTAGCTACTCAAATGCAGTAATAAGACTACCCAAGGAACTCAGCATATATGTTCTTCAGGGTATGTATTTCAACACCAGTATATTATACATGATAATATTCCGCACCTTAGCTCTTCAATACCAGCAAAATCATACCGTTGATTGAGACCACCGTAGAATACTAGGACGTCATTGCTCCTAACGTGATTTCGCTTGAAGTCATTTTTGACGTCGTTTTTTGCCTAAGACACGGCTAAACACTCATATATGCCTAGTCTCGCTGATAATAATAATGTTAATAACAACAACAACAACAACAACAACAACATTAATAATAATAATAATAATAATAATAATAATAATAATAATAATAATAATAATAATAATAATAATAATTGCAATGCACTATATTGTGAAAGTATCATTGCCTGCCTGCTTCTATTTATGAGATCAATAAACACATTGAATTGAGAAAATTTGAGTATAAAAATTTCTTCACCACATCTTCTCTCAGCATTAAAGCTACCTTAGATACTCAGTATTATGTTTCCGTAATGTGTGATATATATATAATTATATTTGAAACCTTATCTACTCAATCGCAGTATCAAGGCAACCCTAACTACTCAGCACTATATGTTCCATAAGGTGTAGTTTTTGCAGCAATATATCATATATGATTACATTCTTTACCTTAACTACTCAATTGCAGCATTAAGACTACCCAAGCTACTCAGCACGTATCTTCAAGATATATATTTTAACCCTGTCTACTCATCACTATATGTTCCATAAGGTGTAGTATTTGCTGTAATATATATCATATATGATTACATTCTTCACCTTAGCTACTCACATGCCGTAATAAGACTACCCAAGGTACTCAGCATATATGTTCCACAAGGTATGTATTTTAACACCAGTATATTATACACGATCATATTCCGCATCTTAGCTCTTCAATACCAGCATAATAATACCGTAGATTAAGACCACCGTAGATTACTACGACGTCATTGCTCATCCCTCTACTCAGTACTACAAGTTTCATAAGGTGTAGTATTTGCAGTAATATATATGATTACATTCACCTTAGCTACTCAAATGCAGTATTAAGACTACCCAAGGTGCTCAACATATATGTTCTGTGGTTTGCAATTGCACGACATGACATTTAGTTAAGTTAATGCATTTTGTCAAAAATTATTTCCTCGTTGGGTTGTTCGCACTAGGGATAATTCGATTGCGCTGTCTTGACCTCGTGAAATGAGATAGTGGCCTCAAAGATGGAAGGAGTTATGAATTAGGATCAATACGTGTCCTTGATCAAGCGGGGCAGCTGCGATGAACCTTCTGTCCACCGGTCTAAATAACTGCTCGAAGCCTCGAAGGTAGGGTAGTCCTCGGGAAGATAGTGCATGGCGGATCGAGCGGTCCAATACCGCCTGCAGTCTACCGCGTTCCTGCTGCCTCGCGAATCCTTGTCATGACGGGCCGTGTATAGCGCAACGTAGAATATACTTTTATTGCAGTAATTTTTCTTGATTACGATGCTTAAAGAATACAACTGATTTCGGAACTGTTCGGGCGAAGCCTGGACGGTCTGCAGTCCTTCTACGCTATCCGTATTTGCCGCAACAACCGGCAGTTGTTGCGTATATTTCTCAAATGCTGCAGCCACGAATTAACGTTTAATTCGATAAGTTGCCTTGTGCCCTCTGTCCTTTATAAATTTCTTCAAATAGTCTAACTTTCATCGATTAATGTCAATAATTTTCAACTACTCGCCTGACCTATCCGCCATTTTTGATTCTGTTTACGTGCGGTGACCTAACACCTTTCCCGTCATACCTAGCGGGAAATAATGCTGAGGTTATTTATAGATCACATTCGCGAAAAAACAGGGCACACTTTTTAATTTTCATTGATAAAAAACGCAAGAGAGCTCAAAATTCAACTAAAACGTCAAAGCCTGTCAATATTTGTGATAAAGTATGCTGGGTAATTTGTTTTGAAAATAAGCCACCTAGTTTTTTAGTTATATGAAATATATGTTGTGAGTAGCTATGTTACGTTTTTACATATACCCTGATATAGGCGGTCAAATTTCAGGTCTAAAATTACCTATGAATCAACTTGAAATCTTGACTGCTCTACTAGAAGGCTGGTACAAGACTATGTTATTAGTCTGCTTCCAAGTCAATTTCCGTCACGAAACATCTTTAAATATTTTTTTCAGGACGTCAAACGTTGGCTACTCAGCAATTCTGAGTACTTAAGGACAGTGAGTGGATAGCGTATAGGTTTTATAGCACAAAGTGAGTAGCCAAGGTGCGATTCAGCCTAATACCTATTCATATATATATATACAGGCCTACCTATTCATCATTGGTAGTTAGTTGTCGATTGTTACCAAAGACCTTGAATGTTTCCACCAATGTTTGCATGCACAAAGACGCAGTCATCCCATTCGATATAGTCTATACCATTGCGAACTACAACACTGCAATTGAGATCGTCCTCCCTCCAATGTTCAGACGTGCACATTCAACAGACATAGACATAGACATATTTTTATTGATCCAATTTTCCCAACAATTCAATTGTACATGTATACTTAACAAAGTATAGCCTAAGCATAATCAGCAATAAGCAAATACTCAAAGTGAATAAGTAGAATAAGAGTGATGGAACAAATAGGCACACCAAAAGGGACAAGTCCCGCTAAGTAGGGGTCTAATTAACAAAGTGAGGAGTAAGAGTAAAAGCTGTAGGGAGAATTGGAATGCAATTTTATGAACTGGAGCCAAGGTTTTTGTTCCAGGAGAGTAGGGAATGTGAGAGAGACTGAATGCGTTCAACGAAGAGCAGCTGGGATGAAGAATACTCATGGACATTATTATGCTTGCACATCATCTGCAAAGATGATGTTCCAGAGAGTGGAAAAGAGAGGGTATGTCGGCCGTATATAGAATAAAGAGCAGGGACCCAAGACAGAGCCTTGAGGGACTCCCAGCTTAACGTGGATCCATTTGATTAGAATCACGGGAAGCAACATAGCCAGAAGTCTCTTCAGACGGGAGGGCCTTTATTTCATACTTATTACCACCCAGACGCTCGTTGAGGCCAGTTGCATTTTTTTTAAATCATAGCCGTTATTGCTTAAAGAATAGCTTAATATAAATTGGTAAACCATCTTTCTTCTTTTCTTATTTTCCTTCAGACTTGAATTAATACCTCTCTACGGAGTAGTCAGCCACTCGGATCCTCTTCTTCCACTTTCCTCTGTCTTCAGTGTCTTCAGTTTTCAGTTTGAGGTGTTTCATTTCCTTATTACATTATTTTTGCATCCTCTGTGATTACAGTTCCAAGGTAGACTAAACAAATGTATTATCTTGTTCCAGTTGCTCACCCTGAATCTTGATACTGCAGGCAACACCATCCATTACCTTTCTTTTGTCTCTATTAATCAACAATCCAAATTTCCGGTTCTTATGTGAAACCATTGACTGTGTGCCTGCTATTCTCATTTTAGCAAGTTGATTCTCATAAAGTTTTATTTTAAGATTGATGAGGTGGACTGGATATACCATGTCAATCTTGGTCAACCAGTTTATTATGTGGGATTGAATAAAATGTCTTTCTGAAATTCACAAAGCACATGAACAGAGGTTGTTGATGCTCCCTTGTATTTTGCATAAGAATTCGACGGTTGGTGATTTGATTTCGTGTTCCTCTTCCGCGCCAAAAACCTGCCTGCTCTTTTGCAATTTCGCTTTATGTTTTATTACAATTAGTTCCAAAATGATTCTGAGCAAGATTTTGCTGGCTTGTGAGGCCAGAGCAATTGTTCTATAATTTTGTGCACTCTTTCTTGTCACCTTTTTTGTGAAGTGGCATGACTGCTGAGCGTGTCTAGTCCTCCGGCCATTCACCAGTTTCCCAGATGGTCGTACATATCCTTATGCATCCTATCTACTGTTGTATCACCTCCATTTTGCACAGGTTCATTTACAACTGCACATTGTGTGTACAACTGCACGATAAAAAGGCCCTGAGTTTGCCTATAAAAACACCGCAATCTTTGCTTATTTTCTGTATATTCGGCAGCTTGATATATTTTACAGATCATAGGATAGTCATGCCTCTGAGAGTTCCGGACAATTCGGACCGGACAATTCGTTGCAGTCAAAATTAGCGATGGGACTCTCACTTTTAGGTAAGATTTTTTCATACCCATCTCCATCATCCAAATACATAGGTCGGCCGGATAGGCTACTGTGTATGGATCTAGGACGATTGGATAGAGGATGATTGGTCATGGGATGAACGGTCATATGGATGATTCGTCATAGGATGATTGGTCATATGGATAATTGGTCATAGAATGAATGGTCAAATGGATGATTGGTCATAGGACGGTCATATAGATGATTGGTCATAGGATGAACGGTCATATGGATGATTGGTCATACAGATAATTGGTCATATGGATGATTGGTCATAGGATGAACGGTCATATGGATGATTGCAATGATTGGTCATAGGATGAACGGTCATTTGGATGATTGGTCAAATGAATACTATGATTGGTCATAGGATGATTGGTCATAGGATGAACGGTCATATGGATGATTGGTCATAGGCTGATTGGTCATAGGATGAATGGTCATATGGATGACTGGTCATAGGATGAACGGTCATATAGATGATTGGTCATAGGATGAACGGTCTTATGGATGATTGATCATAGGATGATTGGTCATAGGATGATTGGTCATAGGATGAACGGTCTTATGGATGATTGATCATAGGATGATTGGTCATAGGATGATTGGTCATAGGATGATTGGTCATAGGATGATTGGTCATAGGATGAACGGTCATATGGATGACTGGTCATAGGATGAACGGTCTTATGGATAATTGATCATAGGATGATTGGTCATAGGATGATTGGTCATAGAATGATTGGTCATAGGATGATTGGTCATAGGATGATTGGTCATAGAATGATTGGTCATAGGATGATTGGTCATAGGATGATTGGTCATATGGATGATTGATCATAGGATGATTGGTCATAGGATGATTGGCCATATGGATGATTGGTCATAGAATGATTGGTCATAGGATGATTGGTCATAGGAAGAACGGTCATTTGGATGATTGGTCATAGGATGATTGGTCTCAGGATGATTGGTCATAGGATGAACGGTCATATGGATGATTGGTCATAGGATGAACGGTCATGTGGATGATTGGTCATAGGATGAACGGTCATATGGATGATTGGTCATAGGCTGATTGGTCATAGGATGATTGGTCATAGGATGAAGGGTCATAGGATGATTGGTCATCGGATGAATGGTCATATGGATGATTGGTCATAGGTTGATTGGTCATAGGATGATTGGTCATAGAATGAACGGTCATTTGGATACCAGGGTATACGCGTATAAGAACCAGGATACACCGTACACTGTACAATGTTATACGCGAGTAGCCTACACTAGGGTACACGCGGTTATATAGGTGTATTTCGGATGAAATTCGGAGCAAATGACTAAAAAAGGTCATCACTTTTTTCGGACGGGAAATTGGCGGCTATCGAGGAAGATTTCGGCCGGATGACTAAAAAAGGTCATCAGAAAATTTCGGTCCCTAAAAAGGTCGGCTTAAGGTCGTCAGAAAATTTTGGGCCGATCAGCGTGTACTCACCTCAAAATTTACCAGTACATCCCTGATTATAAGTGAAGTATTATAAGTATTATATTTGGTGACAATACTCGTCTAATTTAAGGTTGTAAATTGTTTTAAAGCCTATGACCAATCGTCCATGTGACCAATAGGCCATGTGACCAATAGTCCTATTACCGATCGTCCTATGAGTAATCTTCCTGTTGCCAATAGTCCGTATTCAACTGTGTATGTCTGGTCTCATATTTTAGAAGTGGTGCAAATCTGGCCTAATAGTAGGCGCGGTGTAAATCTCGCTTGATGTGGGAGCTCTGCCGCCAAATCATCGAAGGCAATGAAGCGAATGATTATATTTTTTTTATTGAAAGTTAAATAACTAATGATGTTAAATCAGACTGGCAGGTATAACAAGTCAGAGGTTACTAGCTAAAGAAGTTCTCCAATCTGCTAAATTAAGTTGCAGTAAAATGTGATTGTAACTGTAATTGTAATTGTACTTGTAATTGAAACATTTATATAGCGCCGTTCACAGATTCAGTGGCGCTCCCGACCCAAGCTAGTGCTCCCGCTAACAAATAGTATAGTCTTCAGGCGTTTACGAAACAGGGGAAAAGAAAGGCCAAGAAGCTCAGAACGTAGCTTGTGAGGAAGGCGGTTCCAATAAGTAGGGCCAACATATGCGAAGCTTCTGGACTGGGCCGTAGCTCCACGCATGCGCGGGACAACTAGAAGGCCATTAGCAGCCGAGCGAAGGGCAGAGCGGCCAGGAAGAGTGGAGACCAAGTTACACAATGCCCGAAGATAAGAAGGGGCTACCCCGAGAAGAGAGTTGCGCATAAGTGTCAGAATCTTGAACTCAATGCGCTGAGGCACAGGAAGCCAATGAAGAGTGTCCCGAATAAAATCAGATATGTGAGAGAATTTGGGAAGACCAGCAATTAGGCGGGCAGCAGCGTTAAGTATTGACTGAAGTTTAGAGAGGTTAAGAGAGGAGAGACCAGCATAGGCAAAGTTTCCAAAGTGAAATCTAGAGCAAATCAAAGCAAGGACAAGCGCCTTGACCGCTTGAAGGGCGAGTGAGTGGCGGATAGTACGCAATTGTCGCAGGTGATAGAAGCATGTTCGAGAGATTCGGTTAACATGGTCAGTAAGAGAAAGGATTGGATCCAAAGTAAAACCCTGATCACGAACAGTTGGAGATGATGTCTTAACAAATAATCTGAAACCTCCAAACACGCATGAAATGTATAGGATATGCCTACTATTATAATAGGCCTATAGATCTATTGGTAAGAAAACGACATTGATTGTGTTGTACTATGTCTAAAAATTTATATAGCGCCTATAGCGGAATGACTACTCAGAGGCATTCAAGAATAAATTTTATCCGCGGCAAAATGGTGCATCAGATTTTGTTGCCAAGCTGAAGATCCCTCGGCTGGAATATGCAGTTGCATTGAAGCCCATGCTCTGAATTACTGGTCTCCAGCTCTGCTCAGAAGACTTCTACAAAAGCAAAGCACCAGAGTCACTTCACTTACACAATGTCATAGTCTACCCATTGAAAGCATTACGTAATTTTTTATTGCAGCATCTTTCAGGTAAGTTCATGGTCATAACAAATAGCCTATAAATCACAATGAACATGGACATCTCCAGAGCCATTCACAAAACAGCTCTTCCCTTGCTAATATTGATGCTCAGTTATGGTTCATTTCTACCTTTTTCTTTAATAAAGATCGTGGTTTTATTGTAACGTGGCATTAATCGTTTCTCCTACTAATGCTTACCTTTGCCTTATCATCATCATCGTCGTCGTCGTCGTCGTCATCGTCACCACCACTACCACCACCATCACCATCACCGTCGTCGACGTCGTCGTCGTCGTCGTCGTCATCGTCACCGTCACCATCAACATCAACATCACCATCACCATCACCATCACCATCATCATCATCACCATCACCATCACCATCATCATCATCATCATCATCATCATCATCATCATCATCATCATCATCATCATCATCATCATCATCATCATCATCATCATCATCATCATCATCAACATGAGGCTCTAACGGAGCAGATGCTTAGGTAACCAAAAGCATCATATCGCTGGTTTTCTCGGTTCCGGTGGTTTATATAATATGCATTGATCTAACTAAAGAGATGCCCGATATTTATCTTCATAGGATATGATCCAACTCCTAGGCATCTAGACTTCTTCGTTAGAAACTAGACGTCTGGGCCTAGCATTAGGCATCTGCTATATATGGGGCCGTCCATAAAGTACGTCACGCTATTTTTGACCATTTTTGACCCCCCTCCCCTCTGTCACAAACTGTCACAAATCTCGGACCCCCCCTAAAGTACGTCACACTTTCGAAAAACATGTAAAAACATAACCATTTACCTAACCCTCTAAACCCTATGATACTATCCCTAATCCCTCTGATAGTGACGTGTACGTGTCCCTAAACGCTTTGATAGTGACGGGAAATCAACTTTTATCCCGCTAGGCCGGGTTTTGGACATGCCTGGCCGGGCCGGGTCGGATTTTAGGTACTAAGAAAAAAATATAATAAAGAATTTAAAAAATAAATGTGTGACGCCACACATGGCCTGACCCCCTCCCCCTGTCACAAACTGTCACACTTTCTTACACCCCCTCCCCCCTGGAGCGTGACGTACTTTATGGACGGCCCCTATTATAATCCTAGCCGTCAATTAGCATGAACAAACAGATGCATCACTTACAGGTAACAGAAGTCGAGATCCAGCGCTCTGACGAACTAGAAAGCATGGCGTTAGAATCGATTCAAGGAAGAATTGATGAGCCCGTGCGTGACTACATCCTATGGAACCTAACATAGATACAATAATTATTGTTGTTATCCAAAAGTAATTATTATGTCGCTACCTCCATATAAAACTATAAGCCAACTATAGCACGGCAATGCATTTACACGTAATTGCTGTGTAGGCGTATTCCATCCCACATGATCCCAGTGTGTGCAAATCAACGATTATGGAGTGCGTGGCCCTCGGGGGCAGGACTACCATTGCCGTACGAACTCGTATAAATATCCTTTAACTTATATTGATGCGCCAAGTAAATTTCCAGTATTTTCAGGACCTATACATTCAAACCCATCGTAGCATGAGTTCTGGTGTCCACGACATTGTGGTTTTGAGGCTGAAGTAAAATAGATTTGCTAAGGTTCAAGTATAGGGCTGAGGGCTGTACTCAAGGGAATAGGCGCCGAGTTGACCTGAAGAGTGTGGGACCTGTGGGTGCCCAAATAATGCGAAAGAAATTCGCGCGTGAGCGCTGAAAATGTTTTGAACCTTTTTTGATAGGAGAGTTATCGAAATTACCTCTGTTCATAGGCGGAAACTTGTTCATGTTTTAGGGGACGAACTCGCGGTCAAAGGACGATCGCCGGGCAGGGAAGGGCCAAAGGGACTTGGGGGAGGGGTGTGCCCTAACCATTTTCGGATTTTTTTCTTGCCACACTGCGATGTCACATCTTAGGCTGTCATTTTTACAAAATTGTCGTAGTGTAAAACTTGAAAAGCATTCTTGCCGTTGTTAAAAAAATTTCCACACAACATGAAGCAGTGACATTTTAAGATGTTTTCTCATCAAAATTTCCCATTATTTCATTGTTTAAAGATATGATTTAAGACTTCAATAAATGTTCTTCCCAATTGCTTAAAAAAATTGATCACTCTTTGGGTCAACATGTACTTCTCTTGGAATACACACAGAAGAAAAGCACAATCTTCGTTACCATCAAAGAAGCCTTTTTACTACTAGTTAACAATACCGTGATACCTGCATGCAAAAACATGATTTAAAACATGTTAGAAGTTGATAAGTATTGTCATTATTGATCAAACAGTGCCTAAGGTGTTCAACCTACCTCTCTTTACCCTAATCTTCTCCAAATTTCTCAGTCTTCTTTTCGTTAAAGGTAGGCAACCAGGCTGGTGCTCTCCTTCGTTGGGGTATAGAAGTCGATATGTCCCATGGCCCGAAGTGTTCCGAGAGCTGTACTTTTCGTGACACCAACTCCACCATTCGTATGAATGACATCAACCAGGTCAGCGCAGGACGGATTCAGGCCAGCCGACAAGGCACGATTCTCAAACTCTCGACCAGCCGGATCCAATCCTGAAGAGTGAAGAGTATAGACATTCAGTCGCTTTTTAGGTAGAGAGAGTAGCATCGCTATCCGTCATCATTCATATTGCATAATAATTGTTATGCCTCCTTAGATACCAGCCAAGAATTTCCTCTCTTTTAATACGCAGTTACAGAGTTGAAGCAGTCGTTCAGCGCATCCGCTCTCAGGCATTGTGGCATTTACGACCAACATTGATGGGCACTAAACTGATTTTTTAAACTTAAATTATAACAACAGAATAGTAGCAGCAGAACCTCAGCGAAAGACCAAAACACTTACAAAGTCTAGATTGATCAGTCATGATAGACCTATTTCAGTCATTCTGATATATAAGCTTACAGTCGGTCAGTCAAAATCACATCATCATCATCATCATCATCATTCACCATGAGCCATATGCTCGTAGGTGTCCAATGTCAACTTCGTCTTCTTCTTCCAACCGCCCCTGTCATGGGCCAGGTGGAACAGCTTTTGTAGTGAGTCATCACACCAGTCCTCTACGTCCTCCTTCCATTCCCGATGTGGTCTGCCTCTCCTATTATTTCCGTCCATTATTCCGAAAACAAGAGTCTTAAGTTTTCTGTCGTCCGTCATTCTGGCGATATGGCCAAAAAGCCCTAATTTGCGTCTCATAGCTTTTTGTAAGATTGTTTCTGCCCTGTCCACTCGCTGAAATATCTCTTCGTTGGTTGTTTTTTGCGTCCATTTTATTCTCAGGATCTTTCTGTAGCAATTGTTCTCAAATGCCAGGATCCTTCTTTTTATCGAGGCGGTGTACACCCATGTCTCGCAGCCATAAAGCGCTGTGCTGAAGATTGTGGTATTGAGGACCTTCATCTTTGTTGTCATCTTGATGGTACTGCTCCTCCATATTTTGTCCAGCGATTTGAGGACTGTGTATGCTCTTGCTAGGCGGGTCCTGACTTCTGTTTCGCCATCCAAATCGAATGTGAAGTTGCTGCCTAGGTAGGTGAAGTTTCCAACGTTTTCTATTTCGACGTCTTTTACTTTTACAATAGGTTCGCTGGTCTTTAGTCATTGGATTTCGGACAGTGGTGTTTTTACGACCCGGGAGATGCCTATTCTCCTCAGGTCAACCGATGGCGCTTATCTAGGCAGTGACGGTCTTAATGGGACTGAAAACTGTTTACCTCGCATTAGAAGGTAGGGACCGTAGGCCATTGTTCCGGAGTACACGAGCTAACCATCCCAGATCTCCAGGAGATATTTAATTATAGCAACAATTAGGCCAAGAGTAAATAATTATTCGAGCGACTTATTATTGTGAAAATGATATAATGTGACGTTTTTTCCATAAATTT
This sequence comes from Lumbricus terrestris, assembly GCA_949752735.1. NCBI lineage: Eukaryota > Metazoa > Annelida > Clitellata > Crassiclitellata > Lumbricidae > Lumbricus > Lumbricus terrestris. The sequence continues at coordinate 13,906,163 of OX457040.1, read as the reverse complement.
CATACCCTACCAGTTATCCTTCCAAATTGCCCCTGTTGTCCGGCGTGACCGCACGCGTGCGCTCCTAAGCTGTGACCCACGCAGTACATCAAGGCCTTCGATGAATTCCCTCTGTCAATCAAGTTATTGGAGATGAAGGCAATTGCTCGACCGACGGTTCTCGTATTGGAAGCCGACTGAGAGTATGACAGCGGATGATCCGCTCCACCTTTCCAGCCGACTATGATGACGTTGAAATCGCCCTGTAGCACAATGCTACCCAATAGAGAAGCGATTGTGTAGGCCTAGACTATCTCTTAGAATAATTCTGGAAGATACTGAACTCATTGAATATTCGTCAGATTAGGAGGTTAGAATCCGTCAATGGCAGCCGCAGCCAAGAAGTTACCAGTATTTCTGAGGAAGCCACTTCTTGCTCATCTGAACTTCTGAAATTAGGCTGTTGTAGACGACTGCTTTATGCCCAGGGTTAGCCGAAACCGATTTCTAATAGGAGATAGAGAATGTAGGCCCTACTGTACTGTCACATTAAATTCACCAAAGTTGATCTGTAGCACTCAGCAGAATACTGAACATGAGCATTCGGTGAAACAGAATATTAACAGACTAGCTCCAGGCCAAAAATACACGCGCCGTTGATACAGCTCGTTATATTATCTAGCCTATAGCCATAGCTGCGAGGAATATTTTGCATTTCGCTTCAGAATGCGAAAAGAGGATGAGAACAGGAGAAATGAGTTGATTCTCAGACCTGAGAAAGTAATAGTGAACGACCTAAGATTGTAACTTATAACTTTGAATTTCTCCAGCACGGTTGCTTTGATATTATCAAAGCAACCGTGCTGGAGAAATTCGTTCATTCAGCGAAGATTCCAATGAGTCCTGCCTGAAGGGAGAAAAATATGGAACATTCCACACAAATCACTACATGCAAGATTCAAAGGAAATACGAATAAGGGCAGACCAAGACTACGCTGGGTGGTGGACGACATAATTATAATTATTGCATCACTTGGTGCAATACTAAGAGACACACGACGTATATAGCACAATGGTCACTATTTATTCGTATCTAGGGCTTATATGGCAGTTAAGTGTATAGGATCATACATTCGGAGGGGGGGGTTCGTAGCTCAGTTGAGAGAGCGTTGGTCGATAAACTGAGTAGTCATTATCGCGACCCGGGTTCAAGCCTCGCTCAGGGCAAAAATTTATTTGAATTTTCTGTTAGCTGCCAGTGGCGCTTTCTGTTGTGTTGTTTGCCTTCCGGTCTGTTGAAAAAAATCGCCCCTCCCACTCTTGACTTGGCCTAGCAGGAGCGTTCCAGCACTTAGGCCATTAGTGTTAAGTTACCGAGCCTGTTATAGACGACCTGCGTGTCGTGCAAAGCTGGCCTTATAACTTGTAGCCTACCTGTAATCGTTCTGCGGTCTGTCAGATTGAATTTCAATAAACGAATAGACAGTCTATTATAAAAATCATATGTTATGATTATGGTGAGGTCTTCTCCGACCAAAGACTGAATTTCTGCGTTGATTATTATGTCGAATCCTCGAATATAGGGACAGTAACAAATCAAATTGGAGGTCATTCTCATTAATTTCAAACACAACAAACAGAGAACTATTAATATTAATTAAAACCCAATATTTATTTATGCTGCTTATAAACTGAGCTTATACATAAAACCTGTGTAAAAATTAGTTATAACATGTAACATGCTGCGTTCTATCAGACTAATGTGTTGATTAAACGAAAATTGAATTGAATTGAATTTCAGCTGATCTGATAATATCTGCCTCGACGTTCCATAGGTTTAGTTTTACAAGTTCTTCGAATTCTAGGTTTAATAGATATGCATGGCGACATGATACATTCTGTCGTAGGCCTACCACGTTTTGGTTGTAAACAGCTGTAATATCTTTTCTACTTTTATGGCATTTTTATGATTTTTTGATAAACTCTGTATCTTTCCCGTAAATTTTATTAATTACTAATATAGCCTAATCTCTGTTTTTTAATTGCTTTGCACACGACATCGTGACACATGCTGTCGAATGCTTGTTTGAAGTCCACGAAGTTGCTGTGAACTTTTTGTTTGTGTTGTAGGCTTCATTCAAGAATCTCTTTCATCATGAATAGCTGATCAGCTGTGATTCTGTTAACCAGGTTAGTTCTTCTCCAAGTGCTTTCGCAGTCCATTGTTTGATTGAATGCTGTATGACTTTGGTGAAGCCGTCGCCTATCACGTTCTGTAGCTAGCGACTCCGTAACTTCGAGCCCTGTAGAACACCTTTTTCTTATGTGTACTGCAACGATCGTTTGCAATTTTGCGCCATTATAATCCTTTTTGATCCTAGCCATATATTTCTTCCTGCCTGATCTCTGAAGTTACTAATAACATGCTGCATTCTAATCCACGGTACACCGTGGTTCAATAAAAAGTGAGCCATACTGTTTTCATGTATCTCTAATGACTGACGATTATTCATACGAAACGTTTCTCAGTATTTAAGGAATTGAACGAACAATATGATTTAAACATAATAATAACCTAATCATTACGTTTAGAGTGCAATGGTGCTAACTCCACTGCCAAATTGCACTCTAAACAGACGATATCATGTCATAAATTTGAACGGATAGAAAGATATGAACCTTTCATCTTCAGCTGTCAAAAGTTAAGTTTTCAGCAAGTCTGCTGAAAGTCTGCTGAACGCCATGTTCGTTGCGGTTTCGACGCTTGGTCGATCCTATTGGGTCCTCAGTGATCGTGGAGAAAAACTTTCCGTAGGCTATTATCGCAATGTTCTGCTGTCACAACAATGTGACAACATCTACCTTTTATCAGAAATCTATAGTCCCAGAAGGTTATTTTCTTTTTCAACAGACGAGTGCCAACCCACACAGCCAGGGAAACAATCGAAGAGCTAACAAGAAAGACGCTATACTTTATTTCCCCCACATTATGGCCTCCGCTCAGTCCAGCTTTAAATCCTATCGTCCATAACATCTTTTTTATTCAAATAATCAACCAATACTTCACAACAATATTAAAGATTGTCTTCATGTTTGAAGTATTTTGTTTAAAAAATCAGAGGCAAAATTGCTAGTAAACCTATATTTCGGCAGATGAAGTTGAAAGATTTGTACGTTTCTACAGGGTGGTCCAGCATAAATGTCCCGACTGCACGCGTATAACTTCGCCAATTTTTAACATTTGTTTATACCTAATGCATCAAATTAAAGGTATTTCACTCTAGTATTAACTCTAAAAAATTCGACCTCTAGGTTTTAATTATGTACTTGCAACAGCGCTAGCTACCAATTTGTTCCATTATTGACGCATATGACCCCGTTTCCCCGGCAAAATCCTATCTTTTTTGCTAAAACCCTCGTAGAGTGTTTGTAGGGTCCCTACCATGAATATCTTCTCATCGAAAAACCACGTCCTTTACATTTTGCCAAAAGCCGTGCACTGCCGTGCGCTGCTTCAGACGCTTGCACGCTGCCAGCCGTTTCCTTGCGTAGGAGTTGGAGAGCTCGTTGGACTTCTCGTCGACGAATTACTTTAACTTTAGGTCTATATAATCTTTTCCAATACGTTATGCAGTGCTTCTAAGACTGCCTGTTTTGCGCTGAATTTCCCTGGGAGATTTGCATGTAGCCTGATGTAGGCTAGGGCCTGCCCTGGTAATTGTCTTGACTGCGAATTTACTCGGGCACACGAGCAATGTTAGCGGATGTGAGCACAGTGAGCGCCTTGCGCACCGATTCCCATTGTCTGCGAGTATAAAGTCCTGTTTTGTCAGGTTTCCGTAGCAGATAAGTCAAGGTATTGTTTATTCCATCCTCTGTTAGAAAATTCGTTAATCATTTCAAACGAATTAAATCCCTTATCAGTTCGTAAAATTTAGAACGAAACGCGATCATCGTCTGTCAACAAATTGCGTCACAAATGACAGCAAAATATGGAAGCTTGCGCTGTTCCGGGCATATAATTAAAACTTAAACTAGTATCAGTTCAACTTTTTTAGAGATAATACTAGAGTGAAATATCTTTTATTTGATGCATTAGGTATAAGTAAATGTTAAAAATTGGCGAAGTTATACGCGTGCAAAGTCGGGACATTTATGCTGGACCACCCTGTATATGTTTCTATCTGTTGAAACTTATGACATGATATGTTTCGAATCATACTCTTGGTTCAATGCTCTAAATATCGATAAATTTTTAGTATTTAATATCAGGTATTAGAGACTGGCCTAGTTAGCTACACCGGTAAGTGCGAGCTGCATTCGTCTGTTGGTTGCAACGGACTTCGGTTCAAGCCCCGGGCTGGGAGTTGACATTCAGAGATTTAGATATCTCGGGCTAGCACGTGTGGGACGCAGGGGTGCAAGCTCCTGGCAGCCTCCTGCGGAGCGACCTTGGGCAAGTTGCTTACCCATCATTGTCTGTGGGGAAGGCAACGGGAAACCACCTCACTCATCTCATCCCCAGGGGCGTAAAGCCAATGAACCTGCTTTCGGGCAGAGCACCATCATCATCATCATTAGAGATATGTGAAAAACAGTTTGGCTTACTCTTTATTGGACCACGGTGTATTTTCATCTTCTTTATCATTTTTTCTCGGAAATATTACTTTCTGAGTGATAGACGATAAGCGATCGAAGCTGTAGCAATGCTCAATTGCATTCGCTGACGGTCAATACCTTGGTTAGTGGTAAAAAGCCTTCATGTATTCACGAAGCCGTTCGGTCACATTTCATGACACTTCCCACTGAGCTATCGCAAGTGCAAAACTTGCAGTCACATGTTAGCCAGGAATTAGTCGATGTACGAAAGCTATCACGAAGCTCACGGTAAATTGCCCCGGATCGATCAAATCAGAGGCTCAAATATCCTGAAAATTTACCATATATCCCAATGCAATATTATTGCAAATTGGACAATTGCTGTAAAATTTACAAACGATAGACTACTGCAACTTCGTGACTGTAACGCTGAGAATTCAGTTAGGCTATTATTTGCCGATCAATCACAGACGAGGCAACGCATACAATGAACCATAGCGTCCAGAAAATAGCGATTAAAGTAAGAACTCACCTGCGTTAAGAAGGCATCTTTCATCGAAAGCAACCATTCGGCTTTTCCATCTTGCAGCCATCCATGAACTAAGAACACTGTCATCACTGTTCCATTGAAAGAGGATCTGAAAAGTCATTTTTCATTCATCTGGAAGTCATTATTTTTTCATTCATCTGGAAGTCATTATTTTTTCATTCATCTGGAAGCCATTTTTCATTCATCTGGTGACCTATGAGCTATGCGAAAATCAGCCGCTGAGCATGAGAGTGACGTAATAGACAGGATTCTACGAAATGCCAATAATATTCAAAGGCTCCCCCTATGCTCCGCTAAACATGAGCAACACGAAGACGTTGCCGACAGCACGTCGGTTGCCTGCAATGCAACATTTTAGTATAATTATTAATTATATTGGTCAATATAATAGCCTAGGCTACTAGCTGTGGCATCCGGTGTTGCCCGGAATTTTTGCCTTTTTCGCCCCGACCTCTGCGTGGTACCCGGCGATGCAAGAGAAATTTCAAGTTTTTGTTCCATCACACCCCCACTCTCGTCCCTCCCTGCAGCCACTTCCGCACCCACACACCTTCCCTCTCAGCCCCTGCTTCGCTTCGCCCCGCTTCGCTACATCGTCAAAAACAGTTGGTGGTCTCACTAAAAGTGAGATAGCCTTTGTTCGGTTTGAAACATTTTGATGAAATATGGCAATCTTCAGTAAATATGAATTGCCTCCAGAGCCTAAGCCTGCAAAATTTCATTTCGAGATTCTTACTTCTAGCCAAGATTAACAATAATCTTTGAACATGCAAACAGTCTGACCAAGCACATGCTGGCTCGATAACATCATGTCGTGTACCGGACTCTCGGGAGCAGATCTATTGAAGCGACGACGGCGAAATGGCATGACATGACATGACACAGCCTACGTCAATGATATGAGTGAAAAAGTTTTGAGAGATAGGAAGAGAGAGAGAGAGAGCGAGATGTGAAAACGAGCAATTGATCAAGAAGTACTTTTGATGGTGATAATTTGCTTTCATCGTTGTTTCCGTCTATTGGTCATTGTTCATTTAGGAAATACCGAGGATTCGTCTGTCGACTTTATAAGTCGTGCTACTCATTTACAGCACTGTTTGGTAAGATTAGACTACCTCAACGACATTATGAGCAACAACATTGCGTAGAATGATTCGGATGCCTACGGTATAAAAACTTGAGGACGACTGAAAATTGCGTCACCAAACACCCATTTTCGACGCGTGTACAGCCTCACACGCATGCCCATTTTTTCAGGACACTCTGGCAGAGGCAAATCATCGAATGGTCGGCTGTCGTTATAACACGAGGAGTCTTCGTCTTCGCAACATCGCCAATTAGCGGCCTCAACCCTATGCCAACAAGACAAAAAGAAATGAATTCAATCATGATTTTGTTTCGAAAAGAAAAATACTACAAATTGCATTCTTCAACGTATCTAGAATACGCAAATTGCCGACGTAGATGGACCGTTTAACTATACAGTACAAAAAAGCTCATTCACAGTAGGATTGCTTAGAATGTACCGCACGAGATGTCACACTACTGGTATGCACGAGTGCATGTAAGGCTATGTATGTATGTATGCATGTACGCATGTACGCATGTACGCATGTACGCATGAACGCATGTACGCATGTACGCATGCACGCACGCACGCACGCACGCACGCACGCACGCACGCACGTACGCACGTACGCACGTACGCACGTACGCAGGTACGCACGTACGTACGTACGTATGTATGTATGTATGTATGTATGTATGTATGTATGTATGTATGTATGTATGTATGTATGTATGTATGTATGTATGTATGTATGTATGTATGTATGTATGTATGTATGTATGTATGTATGTATGTATGTATGTATGTATGTATGTATGTATGTATGTATGTATGTATGTATGTATGTATGTATGTATGTATGTATGTATGTATGTATGTATGTATGTATGTATGTATGTATGTATGTATGTATGTATGTATGTATGTATGTATGTATGTATGTATGTATGTATGTATGTATGTATGTATGTATGTATGTTTGACTCTGGACCGGTAAATGCTTTGGTCTCCAGTCACCTGGATGACTGTAACTTGCTTCTTATTTGTATTAATGTAATCAAAAGAGTGAGCATAATTATAACCTTTGCGCTGAAGATATCTGCATTGGAATTCTGTTAAGTAAAGAATTACGTTCAGATTTCGGTTCATTAGTTTATGAGATAATGAACTCCTGCCAGCCACAATGGCTAAAGTCATTTCTATATTCCAAGGCATGGCATTATTCACGAGGGTGATCTGACTATTCTTGTCTTAACATAGATAAATTAGGGATTGTTATTAGTCAACGAGTTTCTTTTGCTAGAGCAGCTAGCAGCTACTCTTGTAGCCTAACTCTCTCTCTTCCTGAGTCTGTGCACTCTACTTTATCGCTTTTGCATTTCCTTCACAGCTTGAAACTTGACCTCATGCAGATTTCTTATCCGTCAAAAGCCGCCTCTCTGGGTTACAGGCTTATCTTCTTGATATTGACCTGACAACGGTTTGGCTGTGGCTTGTTATCAGTCGATGACTTGTTATCAGTCGATGACTTGTACGCTCGACATCGGCGCAGCTGACATCACTAATCACGTTTTTAAAGTCATAAGAGGTCATAAATCACTGTCAAGTGGGTCTATACATGTACACTAATACAATGTAAAATGTGGGTAAACGGACATTATCCCCGGACATTATCCGCCACCAAAAAAGCCCCCGGGCATTATTCTCCCCGGGTAGGACATCATCCCCAGTCTATGATATCATTACCTAAGAATGATGCAAAAATATAAGAATAGGCCCAATGACCTATGTTAAGTGAATATCTATAGATTAGACATTAGTTCAATTTTGTAAGGATATGTTGTTGAGGTTTATATTTTTATGTTATAACATGAAAATTAAACATTCAAAATATGTATAAGAATGTGTTAAAGTGTAACCTATATTAGTATTAGGCTACGATTATATAAGTCACAAACACCTATAAAACTATATTATTCATTTATTACACTTGTCGTCCAAAGTTTCTGGCAGCTGTCGTTCATCGTAAATAGTCTATAATTTTAGGTGCTAACAGCATTTGCAAGTCTCTAACCTAAGTCGCAAACAATATTAAAGGTTTTAATTGTTGACCTAAGTGACACTAATAATTCCATGCGTTAGAAATGAATAGCTAAATGATACTTGTAAGTCTTTTGTTTGCATCTGAATTTCAGTAGCAATCTTGTCGGTGACGGTGACACGAAACGGAGTATCCCCCTGAAAGCTATCCGGGGGATGAATTAATCTATCCACCCGGATGGAATTAACCGGTCTATACTATCCGGGGGGATAAACCATTTTATCCCCTTTTTTGAAAGATGCGAATAATTAAAATTTTTATGCTCTAATCAAAATTTAAAGCGACTCTAATTGTTTTAAGTGTCCTAAGCAATGTACAATTGTACATAGAAAGGCAACTCGAATTTATTTAGTGACTCTGAGTGTTCTTAAGTGTTTTAAATGTTTTAAGTGCTCTAAAAACAAAGCAACACAAATTATCTAGTAGGAATAAACATACCTGTTAGTGTCATTGTTCAAAACAAAGCAGATGAAAATTAATTTGCAAAAAAATACACGCGGAAGTGACTTTTTCGACTTTTTTTATTTGGGGGGATACTTTTAATACGGGGGATACTCTATTTCGTGACAACGGCATTAACAGGTTGACACAGAGAACAAAAGCAGGATGAATTAAATGAAGAAATAGACTAATTGCACAAAGGGTGATTTTGTCCGGGGAGATAATGTCCTGCGCAAAATCGAGGGAAGAGATAATATCCTGCAACCGCAAAATGAACACAAAATAATGCGAGTAGCGTTAAAGCAAACTATTGCTTTCCGAAAGTAGGCCTATTTTGAGAAACTAATTTCGAACTGCCGCAATATACTATTTTATTTTGTATTTTTCAAAAACTTGTCGAAAAGCATTTTAGTATTTTAAAAATAGGCCTACTTTTGAATAGTTATCAGTTTTTGAAATTTCAGCTAACTTTTAAAAGTATTTTGCCCACAAATGCTTGTAATGCTTAATAGTCTGCTTCGTTCAACGTTTCCACATTATTATTATTCTAATTATAAAATAAAAAATTTGTAACGCGCGCAAGGTTGTGCGAACAATTATTGAACGCGGACACAGAGTATTGTGATTCATGAACTGGATGGAGTAAGGATGAACTGGATGGAGGATATGCCCAGGGTTAACCAAAATCGATTTCTAATAGGAGATATAGACTGTACTGTACTGTCACATTAAATTTACCAAAGTTGATCTGTAGCACTCAGCAGAACCGCAACGAATAGAAGCAGCCGCATTTTCTCCGCACTTCTCTGTCGACTGAATGATTTTTGTCTGCATAAACGACTTTTAGGCCCAAGTCCTGACTGGACGAGCCTGCAATGAGCTGTACGCGCAAAGCATGAGTAGGCGCCAGTTTGTTGCGCTTTGAGTACTCTCTATTGAGTCAAGTGGAAAAGCGACGAGGAAGTAAACAAAGCTTGAACTTTGCGCGGTGTCTCAGTAAAACAATATCACCGCGGGGCGCGGTGGTGCAATGGTGGGTTTGTTGCCTTGCAGCCGGGGGGGAGGGGGTTCCAGGCTCAAATCCACCTCAAGCCGCCGCGTAGGAAACTTGAGCAAGTCCTTCACTTGCAATATTGCTCGTGCGCTTCAGCGTGAAACTCCGATGCAGTGTCCGCTCTGCAGTCGGGCGCGCCTTTGAGTATTGAGTTTTAAGGGGCGCAATAGCAAATGAGAGAAATAAATAAATTAGAATGACCTGCTGCTGATGTCTCGTGCTCACAGGTACGAAACAACTGTGATGATTCGCGTGAAAAGTTCAAGGGCCCTACATACAAGTAAGCATTCTGCGCTTAACGTATCTTGTTGGATAAACAATGGAAGTTTTGAATGGCAAGACAAAAAAGAGGTTTGGAGTATCCACAATAATGTAGAACATAAGAGTCTACTGTGCATGTTTAGGGTGAGATATTGATGTAGGGATTCGAAAGACATGTGTGTGGGCGTTACTTTTTTACCTATATGTGTCCCTATATATGCGTGAGGTATTGCACTGGCTTCCTTTCTCGCAGCGCATCTCATTTGGGATTGCATATTTGGTGTGGCGATTCTTATCAGGCTGGGCAGTGGGCACCCTCTTATCTGTGTGAGCTTTGCCTTTCTCTTTCCACTTGCATTCTGCATAGGCCGCCGCGCACTGCGCTCTGCTGTCCATGGTGACTTAATGGTTCCTTTCACTCGCTCTGCAACAATGCAGAGGCGTTCATTCTCTGTGGTTGGGCCAACAACCTGGAATGGACTTCTCTTGACTATGCGACACCTCCCAAGCTCTACGCAATATCACAAACTGTTGAAGACTGTTTTTCGCTTGATCTCGGCCAGAAGCGCCTCTGAGTAGGTACCTTGAAGGGGCGCTATATAAATTATGATTGATTGATATGCACGGACCTACCCTGCAACTTCAAGCACCAGTCATAGACTTAGCGTTGGACCTTACATCAAGCTACTTGTGCCATACTTGTATAACATAACCGTATGATGCGAGTCGTGCCGTTGCTATAAGTTTATCACTATGTAAGCTAAGGTACATGTACAAGATAGCAGAACCGCACTGGTCAAAATTCAGACCAGAAATGAGTGCACACTAAGTTGCTTCGGCACAGTTGCATAGGCCCAGGGCTGTAATCAAGGGTATACGCGGGTATACGGCGTATACTTACCTCCGAGAAAACCGGCATCGTATACTCACCGCGAAAAAGCAGAGTATACGCGGGTATACAGCGTATACTCACCTCACAGAGGGCGTGTGGGTATACGCACGAGAAAGGCAAAGGCTATTTAGGTGTATTTTTCACAAATCCCGGAGCGAATGACTAAAAAAAGGTCATGAGCTTTTTTTTCGGACCGGAGAGTTGGGTAAATTTTTGGCCGGATGACTAAAAAAAGGTCATCAGATTTTGTGGACGGGAAAATTTGGGAAATTTTTGCCGGATGACAGCCGGCAGAAATTTTTTCCCCGAAAAAGGTCGGTTTTCTCTCGGTCAGCGTATACTCACCTCAAAATTTACCAGTACAGCCCTGCATAGGCCTATCATTTTTCCGTATTCTACACACAAATATGAGGTGCGTACAAGTTGTAATCGTCGTTGTATAGCCGCGTATAGGCATATACCTTCAACTGCAGCTCTGCAAGATAGGTATAGGCCTAGGATATTAAGTCCAAAGGATGATTATGTTGGCCCATACAACGAGTGTCTCAAAACCGAATGCCGATAGCCATAATTACAATTATTATTGATGTTCGTGTCTAGTGCCGATAGACCAAAGGATGTTAATTTTGAGCGAAGAACCAAACAAAATTTTTAAAACTTTAACTGATATGCACGCAACTGAAAATGATTTAGCCTAAATTGCAACATAACAATGTTTGAAGTATAGCAGCAGCAGCACGTTGCGTGAAGCGCCCATAAACTGGACAGTCATGTCTAAACTCCTCGGCCGTGTCACTGATAAATCAATTTTATCCGCGGCAAAATGGCGCACGGGAGTTTGTTGTCAAGTTAAATTTGCCTCGGCTTGGATATGCAGCTGCATTGAAGCCCATACTCTGAATTTCGTTCTTGCTCGTTGCAAAAAACTTCTGCAAAAGCAAAGCAGCATAGCACGTTATTCACGCATAGGCTACCCAATAAACGTGGACTATAACTCAATAATTCTTCGTTTAAGTCAATTTTAGCAATTTTTTGGACATCAAATCAAATCAAATCAAAATCAATTATTGATCCCACAATAAAACAAAACAAACAGAAAATAATGCAAGACAATTTATATTTAACATTGTAATGTATTCAATACAGAACTTTATTAGATAGAGAAGGGAGCAATAGGCCCTCCAGAAGGGACAGTTCAAATAATGCTCATGTAAATCTCCAGAGCCTGTTTAAAACACAGCCTTTCTCTTGCAAAATCTTGAGGAGCTATCGAAATAGTTTATTTTTACCTTCTTTTTCCACATTAAGCTCGGCGTCTCATCGTAGCGCGGTTTTAATCGAATCTCGTACTAATGCTTTCGATTTCCATGCCAACAACACCAATGAACTCTACTTGTATACTTACGACCCTTTCGGCCATTCTTCGTTTCGTCTATCTTTGATTCTTGTGTTGTGCTTTTATTATTATTTTATTATTATTATTATTATTATTATTTTATTATTTTATTATTTTATTTTATTATTTTATTTTATTTTATTATTATTATTTTATTTTATTATTATTATTTTATTTTATTATTATTATTTTATTTTTATTATTATTATTTTATTATTATTATTTTTAATATTATTTTTTATTGTGTATTGTGTTTTTTGTTTTTGTATTGAGCTTTCTATTACTGGAAGGCTCTGGTGCAGACATCATTTTAAACAAGATTTATTTGGATATAGGTAGCAATCTACTACTCTGTTACATTAGGCCTACTCGAATATACTTTTTTGTATCACTTACAGGCAGTAGATCTCTGTTTTGAAAGCTCTGATGAACTAGAAAGCATGGCGTTCGAATCGATTCAAGGAAAAGTAGAGGAGACCGTGCGTGACTACACGCGACCGATTGTTTTAGGAGACCTAAATAAAATAGAATAATAAATAGAATAATAAATAGAATAATAAATAGAATTATAAATAGAATAATAAATAGAATAATAAATAGAATAATAAATGGAATAATAAATGGAATAATAAATGGAATAATAAATAGAATAAAAAATAGAGTAATAATTATTGCAAGCCTCTTCTAAGTAGCAATCATGACGTCGTCTCAATTCAAGACAATTAACAATGCACACTAAATTTTACATTTACTTGTGGTTTGGCATTCCATCACAGTGTGCAAATCAACGATGATGGGCGGGGGAGAGGGCGAACTACCATAGTCGCGTGCAACTCGTATAAAATATCCTTAAACTCGAGGTAGGCCCACTTCCAAGTTGAGCCGCCAAGTAAATTTTCTATACCTTACCGGATATTCAATTTATCAAACCCATAATAGCACGAATTGTAAGCCTATTTCCAGGGCCGTAGCGACAATGAACGTGCTCCCCTCCGAGCATGTGTCTGGGGCGGCGGGGTCCCTTGCAATGCAGAAACTGCTATAGCCTACGCGGTTTAAGTCTAAATGTAATTCTGTAACGTGCTTATTGTAAGTAATTTCGTTTCATAATTACTAGGAAGCTCTGAATCTGATATTTTTATACTCTATGAACTTTTCTAGAATTGGCATCAAAGTGCCTTGATCCAGTAAAACATATGTGAAAATCCGTTGCATTTTCAGCGTTCAAAATTTGGCTCTCAGGGTCCTTACAAATACAATGCAGAAATTGGAATACGGTATTATAATTATTTAATATACAATAAAATCACAATGGGGGTTCATACATTACTATAGCCTACATAGACCTACAGTGTACATGCATTCGTACTTAGGCCTACTGCTGCTGAAGTCTTTCTGACGGTGCTTTCCAACATGGATTGTGCAACAGCGTCAATAAATGTCACTTACCTATAGCAGTAGCCTACAGCAACACCTTACATTTTGCCACTTTCAGGGGTCCCTTTCTTGCGAGTGCCCCCTCCGGTCGGAGGGTACGGAGGGCGGTCGCTACGCCTCTGCCTATTTCCTAGACATTGCTGTGCAATGCATATCGAATAAATTATTATTAAGGTTCAAGGTTGCACAACAGGCATCTAGGGGTTAGGGCAGTGGCTAGGGCAGTACGATAACTATGCGATGCATGTAATTCGACTAGAACAAATGAGCTGGAAACCAAAGTATATCATTTAATGGTAGTATATCACTAACTTTTTTAAATGACTTTGATATTAAATCTTCAAATTGATCATATCAAAGTTGATATCTCACCGGACAGAGTAGTTTTATTCTTTGGCGCAGCAAAGTTTTTCCCTTCATTCAATCTCCTGGTCGGTAAACGTTGACAGCCAGGCTGGGAAGATCCTCCGTTGGGATAGAAGTCAATATGTCCCATGGCTCGGGACGTCCCGGCAATTTTACCGTCTGTGTGAATGACATCGACCAGGTCAGCACAGGACGGATTCAGACCAGCCGCCAAGTCACGGTTTGAGAAGCCTGGACCAGCTGGATCCAATCCTTAAAAGCATAAAGATTCAATTGCTCAGAGAAAGCTAGGAAAGAGACAGCGGCATCGTAATCTACCACCATTCTTATTGCATGCAAATACATGTATTATATATTATATATATATATATCTATGTATATTTATATATATTATATAATAATTTTCGTTTAATCAACAATCCGGTTGACAGACCGCAACCGGTTACAGTGTACAATTATGCAGTTGAAACAATTTAAAGGAACTCAGATTAAAGAATGCATAAATCTTAACTATACCAACTGAACAGACAGCCTGCAATACATTATCATATTATATATATATTATATATTTATATATACTATATATTTATATATTATATATTTATATAGACTATTTTTGCATATGCCTCATTGGCTACCAATCGAGAATTTTAGGCTATCTAAGCTCTAAAATCTGTGATCTGTGAGCCAAAAGCCATCGTTGTCAGGAATCGTGGCATTAATGACCAACCATGGGATATTTTGAATCCTGCAATTGTGGTTAGCTTAGCCTAATCAATTTTGTATCAAGTCATTTGAATCGAATTAATCCGATAAATCCAGAATAGCGTACGGTAAGCCATTCTAATCGAAAGTTTCTAAAATGAACCTTTCTTATTTACTCAATTATATTGCAATATAATATATTGCAATCATCGTATGGTTCTAATGTATTTGTCAGATCTAATATTTTAGTTTAGTGTTATAAAATCTCGTTTAATCCAGAGTATCTTCAATTGATATTTCGCTCAATCAGTTGCACTATAATCGCTCAGTCAAAATCGAATTTTATGGCGTTTATTAAAAAAGGCAATTGTTGTCCTAATGGAGGCTAGAAACGGTATGCCCCGCCTTACAAAGCAGACCACTGTTCTCGAGTATAACAGCTAAATGTCCCAAATATCTACCATAGGCCAATAGTTTAATATAAGATATTTAACTAAGATCAATTATTTTGATCAAGTGTAAATTATTCCACCGACCTATTTAAGACCATAATAGTTCATAATGTTTTCAGAGATTTCATATTATAGGCCTACCCGATATCCTTCCGAACTGTCCTTGTTGTCCGGCGTGACCGCAGACGTGCGCTCCTAAGCTGTGTCCCACGCAGTACATCAAGGCTTTCCGTGAATTCCCTCTGTTAATCAAGTTATTGGAGATGAGGGCAATTTCTCCGCCAGCGGTTCTCGTATTAGAAGCCGAATGAGGATATTTGAGCAACGAATACCCCGCCCCAATTTTCCATCCGACTATGATCACATTGTAATCGCCCTGTAACAGAATGTCTGGCAATAAGGATGCGATAGTAAGTCACCGTTTAGAATGTGTGAGCTATATTTAACACGTAAATAATAATTAAATAATGACATTAAAATAATTAAAACAATTAAATAATTCGTCTATCTAGGATGTGTAGAAACAGCAGTGGCGTAGGCAAGGGGGGGTTTCGGGGGTTAAAACCCCCCCATTGGCTCCGGAAAAAAGGTTTTTTTAAGGTTATTTTTCCATTTAAGTAAGAAAAAATAGCAAAAAACAGGTTTTCCGGCCATAAAACCCCCCCATGAAAAATTCCTGGCTACGCCACTGAGAAACAGAAGATGGTAGCAGCCAAAAAGACATGCATTTGAAGCATTTGGAACTCCTACAGTCGCGTTCAGTCTATGTAGGTCAATGCAGTGAACTTTGACTGCAATAGGGTGACAGTGATATTAAATATAATCTAAACCTATAAAAGACAAATTGTATTATTGTAGCGGAGTGGTTGATAAAAAATCTCCTCATCCACGCGACCGATTTTTTCAAGTAATTGCAAAACAACTTCTTAGCACCTCCGGAAAGCACTACCTGGGTTCGCGATCCAAAAATGTTACTTTTTCCCGAGTTTGAAACATTTAATTTTCTGTCCGAAAGTTAACGCAATATTTAAGATTGGTCGCGCGGAAGTTTCGGAACCCTTTTAAAAGAATCCATAGATTTATGACGTCATCACTTTTTCACCTCACTTTAGGCCATGCTTTGGACGGCCGATTTTATAGCGCGCGCTTTCGCAAAATTATACTAAAAACACTGATAATAATTATGGACGGTTGATCGCAAGATAGTGACAATGGACACCGGTAATTAATATTATACCGTGTCGTCGTATGTAGGCCATCTGTACATTATTTAGGGGGACGGGTTTAGGCAAAAGAACAAAGATCCACCGCAAATGCCGAGCGAATCCGCCCCGCAGCGGCTGGGAGATGGGTTGGGGCGTAAAACCTACATTTCAAGGAGAACGCCAGGCACCCCAGGCTGAGACCGGGTTGGGGCCGATGGAAGAAGGCGGGGTGAGACAGGCGGAGTGGGAGCGGGGTCAGTTAGTAGGCTATTATATAATAATTACCTGTAATAAGAAGGCGTCTTTCATTTCGTGCAACCAGACAGTTTTCTCACTTGCCGCCCTTCCGTGGATAATAAATATTGTCATCACTTTACTATTGAATGAGGATCTGAAACGCCATTTTTTATACACCAAACATTATTGTAGGACTACCCTGCGAGCAATGTGCATAATTATCGCCTAAGAAGATTATAGAGCATACACAATTACACATAATTTGTCTGCATTGTCCACCAAAACATAGAACACGTCATAGACTGCTGGTAGAGGAATTGCCTGTGTTACAATATATTGGTGCACAAGATAAAATCGCAGAGAAAGTTACTGTTGCAGCACTGACGAGATTGGGCAAAGTGATTAAGCGGTAGGCCTACATGTAGCCTAAATTAAATACCAGTGATAGGAGCATCAAAACCGAGGACTACTCTACAAAATTCGATTGCTAGCGTTGCGTATCCAATGCTTCACGGAATCTGTGTTGGTGCAAGCGGGCAAGTTTTTAATTGTCAATATGACTGCACAATATTGATTGACAATATTACACTAACAATGAAAGCATGTAAACATTCTAACATTCTCTGAATATTATTACTACTCAAGCATAATAAGCCTGGTTACAGGAAAGAAATAGGAGAGGTAGAAAGGGACGTGAAACCGGGCAATCAATCAAAACAAGCAGTTTCAGTTGAGATAGTAGACTATTTGTCTGATTTCAGTTAAGAAATTCAGAAAATTTGTCTGTTGACTGCGTTAAGACGTGTCGCCAGTTTGGCTAGGTTAGACATTAGACAATCTAATGAGCAACAACAATGGCATGTCTCGGATACATACGGTATTGTATTCCTGGTGATAGTTTGGCCAGAGCTCCGATCCTGACGGGTGTACAGCTTTATAACCATGCCCATATCTTCGGGACAGTCAGGCAGAGGCAAACCAACGAAAGGTGGCTTATCGTCATAACATCCGAGTCCTGGGCAGCATATTTGTCCAGCCCTGTGACGGCAAGACTCCCATAGAAAAGCAAATCAGTCAATAATGATTTCATCATGATGATTTCAAGTTGTTTTTATTCCGAAATTAAAACCTCGAAAATTGCAAAATTCATGGGGGGGCGGTGGAGTAATGGATAACACCAGTGACGTAGACAAGGGGGTCTCGGGATTAAACCCCCCATTGGCCTAGGAAATAAGTTTTTTAAGGTTAGTTATATCCACTTAAATAAGAAAAACAAAACGATTGTTTGTATTAACAATTGTTTTTCTTACTTCATTCCCTTTGTTACTTTATTTCCTTTTTATTTACTGTAATACTGTTGGGCTGGTTTCAGAAAGGGCATCCGGCCAGGCAAACAAACCCAACCCCCATCATAAATTCCTGGGTACGCCACTGCATGGATAACACTCTGGCCAAGAGTGCGAGAGGTAGTGAGTTCGAGCCCCCGTTGGGTGGATATGCTTTGTAGACTGCTATTAGCGCCATGTATTGCAGGCTGTCTGTTCAGTTGGTATAGTTAAGATTTATGTATTCTGTAATCTGAGTTCCTGTAAATTGTTTCAACTGCATATTTGCACACTGTAATTGGTTGCGGTCTGTCAACCGGATTGTTTTAATAAAGAATATTATTGATTAAACGAAATATTATTTATTATTATTACTTATCTTGTTGACACACAAAATGGCAGATTCAAAGGGATGTCTAGTTTGAGCGCAAACAGCTCAGCATAGAACGGTAGAAATGGACAAATCTAGTCAGGTCTATTTGCGGATTTAAAACGCGTAGGCTATCACCGGACGATCTAATCAGAGTCGAAGAACCCCTCAAAAGAAAAAGTTTTAAAGACAACGTGCAGAAGTTGTGATGACAACAAGATAATGGCTCGTTAAGAGTTTATAGCTGAAGGTCAATCCCCAGCAAAAGGGTCAACAGAGGCATAGGCACGGCGCTATGGCGCGGCAGACCGAGACCATGACACTAGATTACACCAATCTAAAAGTAGATGTAGGTCAGAGGTAGATAAGATAAGATCGGATAAGGCCTGATGAGATCACAAAAGTAGCGTATTTTAAAAAGATTCTTCTAGTGCAGCTTAATCAGAGGCGAATAGTCGGTTCTAGAACGACTTGCAGAGTACGATCGGTCATAGGTTTTTCAGTTATAGGACGATCAGTCATAGGTTTATCAGTCATAGGACGATCAGTCATACGTCGCAAATGAGCCGACATATTTTTTTTAAGATAGTCGCATCTCAAGGAAAAGCAGCATCTTTAAAGTGTGAACTTGTGAAGGCATGAATTACGGATATTCAGCGTTTATAGACAAATACAGTCAGTGACAAGCCATAAACTCATCGGGATAATTGATGGTAGGCATCGACTAACTTCAAAGAACTTAAAAGATATAATTATGGAACTGGTTGAATTATTTTGTCTGAAAACGCTCAAGATTCACGAAATTACATTTTAGTAGGCCTACCGCTAAATAGCATGCGTTGGCTAAATGATCCACTAACCCGTTGAAATGTCGTGAACACATATCATTTTGACGAAAAAACTGAATATGGGCCTACTTGGGGCATAGCCCCCTAGCCCCTGATAAACTCCGCCCATGGCCCGCATGTACATGTAGGCCTAACTCAGAAACATGGCCGAACTTAGGGATGCCGCCAATGGGGCGTGCCGCAGGTCGCTGAACACGATCCAGGCCTCAAAACCGGTATGTAGAAAGCCCATCAAAAAGAGCAGTAGGCCTAATAGTAGAGCAATGAATGATTAAAGCAAGAAACATTATACAACGTGTGCAGCAGAAAGAAATCCTTTGACAGAATATTCTAACCGAAGACAAAGTGTAATTCTGCATAATGTTACCAAAGTAGATCAGCGGCGCTCAGCAGAACACCGGCGAATAGAAGTGGATGCATCTTCTCCGCACTTCTCTGGTGGACTGGATGACGTTCATATGCATCAACGACTTATAAGCACAAGTCTGCAATGACCCGATTGGCTGGAGCTCGCATGTAGGACTGCAGGCTTATACAGTGCACGAACCACACAGTATATATACGAGTAGATCCTGAGTGGCCGAGTGGGTTGGTAGCCTGCTCGCCACGCCGGTGGCCCGGGTTCGATTCCCGGTCGGAAATCCTTTGACAGAATATTCTAACCGAAGACAAAGTGTAATTCTGCATAATGTTACCAAAGTAGATCAGCGGCGCTCAGCAGAACACCGGCGAATAGAAGTGGATGCATCTTCTCCGCACTTCTCTGGTGGACTGGATGACGTTCATATGCATCAACGACTTATAAGCACAAGTCTGCAATGACCCGATTGGCTGGAGCTCGCATGTAGGACTGCAGGCTTATACAGTGCACGAACCACACAGTATATATACGAGTAGATCCTGAGTGGCCGAGTGGGTTGGTAGCCTGCTCGCCACGCCGGTGGCCCGGGTTCGATTCCCGGTCGGTTGGTTTATCAGAGATTAATTTCTTGGATCTTTACTGCGGGTGGCTCGGTCGCAATAATTATAAATGTGGAGTGAGAGGTTGTACTCTGCCTCCGACACTAATCATCTTCGATATGAAAAAGTGTCGTTAAGCCCGAAGTACTACTGCTTGAAACTTGTTGGTAGCTAATTATAGAGTGGCGTGGAGAAACGACGAAGACGATAGAACCGTTTTGAATAATTGCTATAGGCTAAAGCAGTGGTCTTCAACCTTTTTTCTAGTGGCGGAACCTTTCTCGAATCACGCATTTGTTCGCGTAACACTCGTGTTTCACCCTCCAGTATTTCAAGATATACAAATCCTATAGCCTATAGTTGTAACTTGTAAAAGAATGTAACATTTTGAGAAAATACATGCCTAAAAACTCTAAATGTAGGCCTATAGGCCCAGTGCACAAAACCCTGTCAAAGAACAACTGCATTTCTGCTCAATTTCGCTAACTATCCATTATGGATGGAATATTGAAAAACGAAAATACGGTTTTTTTCTGGATCTATGGACAAGTTGTGTTAAAGTAGCCTATATCCTTCCTCAAGTTTTCTGTGAAATGTTTTTGTGCCTGGTTTAAATCCTGGGCGCAAAGAGGAGCGTGGGGCAAGTGCGGCCCCTTAAGGATTTCGTCCAAATATCTCTGAGCAGATGGCAATATTGAAACATTCAACTATACCATGTCATAGACCAGCCATCTGGCTCTGGAGGGTGCACAAACTATTTAAGAAAAAATAATCTGATTTTCAAGTATTAAAATTTTTTGCATGCTCTTGAAAAGCCAATCTTGTCCCACCGGTGGGGCAAGAGTGGCATGAACGGCCAGTCTTGCCCCATGCATTATTAATCATTGTATTTACAATCCATATACTTTGGATTTCTTTTTGAAGATAGCTTCCCTGTGACTAATTTGGCATTAATAATAATAATAATAATAATAATAATAATAATAATAATAATAATAATAATAATAATAAATAATGATAATAATGATAGTAGGCCTACTTACAATAGTGACGGTAACAATTGTAATAATTAATAATAATCAATAGTAAAGCACACATGATAATGATAATAACAATAATAATGATAATAGTAATAATAAAAAATGAAAATACTAATAAGAGCACTCGATAGACTTGTTTTGACTTTCTTACATAGCTTTACTGAATTTTGTTGGTCCATTCTAAGTGATTTTGTTGAGTTTTCTCTAATATGTAGACTTTTACTGTTTATGGAGCAAGAGTAGCTGAGGCCACTCTTGCCCCATGCTGTCACGGCCACTCTTGCCCCGGTACCTTAGCAATTAAATTTTTTCTAATTGCTATTGACATCTTTTGAATTCATTCAATCTAATACGCGCAATCAATGCGCTATTGAGGTCTTCGCAACATAAAATTATCGAAAAATTTTGCACCGAAAACTTTGATTTTATAAAAAAATTATTCCTAACTATTCCGATTTATAATGATTTTAGAAAAATCGAAAAAATGTTGTTTACTCGTAGAGTTTGCAAGTAAATTTAACAAATCTTACGTCGTTGCGACCGATGAATGTCTTTCAACGTGGCTTAATTTAATCGCTACGCATACGTATTGCTTTACGATATCCTTCCGTCTATTCTTGCCCCGCAGGCCGCTCTTGCCCCACTCACGTCCCTTAGTACTATAGGCAGACACATAACGATTCGTCTTCAGCATAAAAATCATCTGGGGCTCAACCGCCATGTGCGTTGTGAGTGACACGAAGAAATAGGTGGGCTTCAGTTTATTTGGAGAATTTTAGCTTCATTTGTTGGTTACGTCGCTGCATCTGAAAAAGTGCTGCTGTCACTGCAGCATCACACATTTGCATGATTTTTGTTTGAAATTGAACTTGAACTTGTTTATTGATCCCCAAAAAATATCAAACAATTATGCAATCATAATAGTACACAGTGATAAATTGCAGTTAATAATTGCGATGGAATAGCTTAGTGTAGGCTACAATCATTACTGTGAAATGTAGGGAGCAATAGGCTACGCGAAGGGAGTGAGGCTCAGTGATCCCGCTACTGGGGCTTATTTACCAAAGAAAAATTCTTCACTATAATATGATAAATGATAGTAGATCATGAAACAGATGGAAATGGTAGCATTTTTGGAATCAATTAAACAGTAGCAGTGGGATACCTTCCCTCTGCTCAACTAAAAAGAAAAGAATTTGGGAAAAAAACACAGATTAAATGGGTTGTTCATTTTACATTTTTTAATGTGTGTGCACGGATTTGGGATTTAAATCGAGCGAGACTCCTGGATGCACGAATATTTTCCGGTATATTATTCCATAAGAGAGGACCTTGATACATAATAGAAAATTTTCTAGTGTTCGTTTTTGCAAAGACACTTATGTAGATTCTATTATTTCTAATGCCTTTAGTATATAAGTTAGGACTAAAATAGGATGAGAATGCAAGTGGAAGAAGGTTGTTGTCATACTTATACATAAATGTACTAGTTTGGATGAATTTAATTTGGGATATTTTTAGCATGTTCAATTGATGATATAAGGGGCTAGTGTGAGCATTAAAGGGAGATTTATTAATAATTCTTATGGCTTTTTCGGCAGTCTATTTAGTTTAGTTAGGTGAGTGTCATATGTACATGTAGATGCTCAGATGAGAGTGCAATAACTTAAGTATGGGTGTATTAGTATGAAATATAATGATTTTAGTATATGAAGTGGAAGAAGATAGGCTATTCTGTGAATTATGCCTATATTTGTGGAGATTTTTTTAGAAAGTTCAGCTGTATGTATATTCCATTTTAAGTGCTGGTCGATGCGATTGTACACCCAGGAATTTAGACGAGTAAACTTGCGATAAAGAAATATTTTCAATTAGTAGGTTATTATCAGGAGGTGGAGCAAATTTCTTTTTACTAGATCTAAAAATTATACAATTAGATTTGGCTATATTCAGTTTCGCACGTCTTGTGTGATTTTCCGTAAAACAAATAGCGAGTCTATAGCTTATAATTATAGTTCTGTCGGTTACAGATTCTAAAGGCTGTTAGACTTTCATTTGCAAACATTCGAATAATTATCCGCTACCACTGGATAAGAAATTTAACCACTGGCTTTCAAAATGAACGAATGAAAAGAAGAATAAATCAAACAAGTCGTGGGTCTAGTGCTCAGCAGATTCTGTTTGTTCAGAACAGTGCAAATAGTTTAAAACCAATGAGTAAAATGCTTTGTTTGTGATTGTCCAACTTGATTGATGGAAACGCACCGTCGTACACTCGTACAGTATAAGTAGGGCCTAATCTGTAGGCATATATGCTTAAAGGCCATTAGATTCCCATATAATGCATATACCCTCCGAATAACAAGCAATAAGTTATAACGACATATAATTATACAAAACAGCATTAGCATAATTATATAAGACAACAATGCACTCACGTAATAATGCTATGTTAAGCAAGAATGACTGAAGCTGTGAGAGAATCTATTCATTGCTAAGCTTAATATGCATAATATTATGCTTATTATATAATAATACCTTTGTGATTTCAGTTGGCGCCATAAAATTTTCCATCAAACTGCCGCGAAACTCATGGCCGACGTCCGCGGAACCCTTGCGCGGAACCCCGGTTGAAAATCACTGGCCTACACTCATTATAGAGGCGCACACAAGCTCACGCGTTAACGTACGCGCAACACACGTTCTTGTTTTGGACAGCAATGTATTTCCGTGCGTGCATACTCGTGTAAAGATCGCATAGGCCTGCTATAATTAATTATTATTATTGGCTGTCGCGCTGCAATCTCAGATTTCTTGTCGAAATCAGATATAATTTTCGGGTGCGCTTTAAATGGTTGGCCGTCTAAAGAAATAACTTGCAGGTCCGGTGCTCCATGTCCTGTTTGTAGCTTCTTACATCTGCTCTGTGTACGAAAGTTTAAAGACAATTCCCATTATTATCTTTCGAGTGTCGGGTGTAAGGATGCTAAGGCTACGATACTGAGCCTTAAAATAACCTTATGGGTTGACTATATAATAGTTCTGCATTTATGCTTATTTAGGCCTACCCGTGCAATATGCATGCATGTAGGCTTAGCACGTCTGTATAATATGCATTATGCATCTAGGCAAGCATGATTATATAGTTTACATAATATGAACATTTATTAGTCAATTTTGAAGCATGGATAAAATATGTCGAGGCCAACGTGAAATAATTTCTAAATCTCTTCATTTCTGTGTACTTCTCCAATCTACAGGGTGGCTCAATAGAAGATGTCTGACCGGATTGTAAGCAATTTCTCCGCAACCGAATGAGATTTTTCTTTGATAATTTATGGATTTATTGGGGAAAGATTTTCAACAATCATTGAAATTTTCATTTGAAACTTATAATTTTTACCAAAGTTACAGCTGTTTTCATTCGAGATGAAACGCCTGAGATTTAACCTCCGAATACCATGTATGTAAAGAAAACAAACGAATGGCTACTTGAAGCGGCGGCGGCATTTGCAGTTTAACGTCACTGTGTGGTAACAAAGACCATTAGCGACGCCCTCCTCCTTTATTCAGGCTTGGGACTGGCACTGGCAGAGTGTAACCAGTGGCGGAGTTTGAAGCGGTTGGCATGGAAGGGAACCTTCTCAAATCGGTTAAAGATGGGAAGAGGCCACACTACAGGCGTATCACGAGGAAGAGAGGAAGCGTGGGAAAGGATGGGATGCACAAGGCACTTTACCAGGCGCTCGAGCTAGAGGAAGAGCAAGAACGGACTGGATGATGGCGCGTTGGTGTAGCGGGTATGTTCGTCGCCTTGCAGCCGAAGGGTTGCAGGTTCGAATCCACCTTAAGTCGCCGCGCAGGGACCTTGGTCAAGTCTTTCACTCACAATTGCTCAGCGCTTCGGCGTGAAACTCCGATGCAGTGTCCGCTCTGTAGTCGGGAGCGCCTCTGAGTAGGGGGCCTGAGGGGGCGCTATGACAAACATACAACATAATAGATACAACAGATCACATACAAACATAATACATACAACAGATCATGGACATGATGGACAGAGCTATCAGTGAAAGAATCAAGAGAGATAGGTGAGAATAGGCAAAAATGGAGGATCAATAGGAGGGAATAGGCAACCATGGAGGATCAATAGGAAGAAAAGGCAACAATAGAAAATGAATAGGGGAGAATAGGCAACAATGGAGGATCAATATATAGGGAGAATATGCAACAATGGAGGATCAATATATAGGGAGAATATGCAACAATGGAGGATCAATAGGAAGAATAGGCAACAATACAGGATGAATAGGGGAGAATATGCAACAATGGAGGATCAATAGGGAGAATATGCAACAATGGAGGATCAATAGGAAGAATAGGCAACAATACAGGATGAATAGGGGGAAATAGGCAGCAATGGGGGATCAATAGAGAAGAATAGGCTACAATGGAGGATGAATAGGGGAGAATGGGCAACAATGGAGGATCAGTAGGGGAGAATAGGCAACAATGGAGGATGAATAGGAGAGAT
The DNA here is from genome assembly GCA_949752735.1 of Lumbricus terrestris. NCBI lineage: Eukaryota > Metazoa > Annelida > Clitellata > Crassiclitellata > Lumbricidae > Lumbricus > Lumbricus terrestris. The sequence goes on along the minus strand of OX457040.1, from coordinate 13,880,345 downwards.
TAGGCAACAATGGAGGATCAATAGGGGAGAATAGGCAACAATGGAGGATCAATAGGGGAGAATAGGCAACATTGGATGATCAATAGGAGAGACTAGGCAACAATGGAGGATGAATAGGGGAGAATAGGCAACAATGGAGGATGAATAGCCTACTGGTACACTCAACGCGGCCGACCCTAGCTCGCATCGAGGGTGGCTGAGAACAGAACAGAACAGCGCTGAAGAGCTGTTTATTGTTTAAACATTCTATTCGATTGTTTCAGATATCCGCGAAAAATTAACGCCACTTCTAGATTTCCATGTCAAATACAGTCACTTTTCACGACGCCCATGAACTGAGGCATTCACGTCTAAACATACTCAGCCGTGTTCATGAAAATCTCAATTTTAACCGCGGCAAAATGGAGCATTAGAGTTTGTCGTCAGGTTGAATAATCCTCGGCTGGGATACGCGACTGCGTTGAAGCCCATGCTCTGAATTATTGCGTTCTTGGTCTGTGCAGAAAACTTCTACAAAAGCAAAGCACCAGAGTCACGTGACTCACGCAAAGTGATTGCATTTGACCCAATAAAAGTATTAGGAAATTCTGTATTGCGTCATTTGTCAGGAATTTTGCTCCTGCATTTTCTATGGATCATAAAAAAACGACGATACACAGATAGATTTTGTGAGTGCAATAGGCCTACGTACGGGTGCGTAGCAATCTAGACATGGTTCCCTGGACAATATATGTTGTGCCTAGGTCCTAACCCATTAACGAGACTATCGAATGAAAATCAGTCAATCAGAATTTATATAGCGCCCCTTCAAGGTACCTCCTCAGAGGCGCTTCCGGCCGAGATAAAGCAAAAACTTTTCAACAGTTTGTGAAAGTGAGAACAGTTTGGGAGGTGTCGCATAGTCAAGGGAAGCCCGTTCCAGGTTGTTGGACCAAACACATAGAACGAACGGCTCTACATTGTCGCAGAGCGAGTGAAAGGAACCAATAAGTCACCATGGACAGCAGAGTGCACTGCACGGCGGCCTATGCAAGTGGAAAGGGGAGGCAAGGCTGGTTCAGATAAGAAGTTGCCCAGCCTGGTAAGCATCGCCACTCCAAAAATTAATGCCAATGCTAAAAAACCGTTTTAGGTTTAAACAAATCATAAATTAATTATTAATTAGGTCTATCCACAGTTCAAACCACACTAGCTCACTCTAGGCCTAAGGCAAGAAAACAAAAGACAAAGAGCGCTAAACACTGCCGACACTAAACACCGGTGAACATTGTACCTGCTCAGAGGCGCTCTGTATTGCCAGGATGAGGGATGTATGCTGTGAGAATTCGCGACACACAAATTCGTTGTGAAACACCAAAGACACACTATTTCACGCGACACACCAGTTAAGAACCTCTGCCCTAAGGGTCACCGCATTACTACTGATACTACTACTTCTACTTCTACTACTACTACTACTAATACTACTACTACTACTACTACTACTACTACTACTACTACTACTACTACTACTACTACTACTACTACTACTACTACTACTACTACTACTACCACTACTACTACTACTACTACTACTACTACTACTACTACTACTACTACTACTACTACTACTTCCATAGTACACTACTACTACAACTACTATCACTACAGTTTTTATTATTATTATTATTATTACTATTGTTATTATTATTATTATTAGTAGTAGTAGTAGTAGTAGTAGTAGTAGTAGTAGTAGTAGTAGTAGTAGTAGTAGTAGTAGTAGTAGTAGTAGTAGTAGTAGTAGTATGGTTTTAGCCAGTGGCGTAACTAGGAACTCGGGGGCCCTTAGACAAAATGTGAATATTGAAATGTATTATCACTTACAGTGGCGTAACTAGGAACTCGGGGGCCCCTCTGGGGCCTCTACACTCGGGGGCCCCCTAGACTTTGTCTACCCAGTCTACCCTATTGTTACGCCACTGGTTTTAGCCAAGAACATTATGCTGCTGGTGTGCTCGGCAGGTAATCATAGGCCTAATCTGCATTTATCGAACTTAAGATGTGTCTAAACTTTATGGTAATAATATTATCCATCTCCTAGATATCTAAACTTACTCATTAGAATTCTAGATGTTTAGTGTTAGGCATCGAATCCTAGCCGTCTACTACTCTGAACACGAATAAACATCACTTACTGCAGATGGTAGACGTTGAGGACTAGTAGAGCGCTGATGAACTAGAAAGCATGGCGTTCCAATCGACTCAACAAAGAAGAGAACAGCCTTTTTGTGACTACACCAAATCGCTGGTTCTTTGAGACCTAACATGGATACAACATTGTAATTCTCGAAACAATATTATGCAGTCGCCTCAGTCTAAGCCAATTAACATTACAAGGCATTTAATATATAGGCCTCCGTAACCGCGGTGTAGGCTATTCAATGCCTTTACTGCTCTCGCATCGATTACTGCAACTCCCTTTTAATCGGCTGCCATACTTCCACATCTCTTCATTCATTCTTGATCATCTTAGATGATCACTGATCAGTGATTGTAGCTATGGTCAGGATATTCCTGTTGAGAAGGTTTACTTACTGACTTTATGTACTGAAAAAGAGAGCAGGGACAGGAGAGTGAATAGAAGAATAACATGGCGTTGGACAAGGAAGTTAATACACAACGAGAAGGTTTAATAATTATAATTTAAAATTCAACGCGTGTCTGTTTTTCCTGAACTTGACCTTGGGGCAGGGCTTTTATTAACGTGCAGTTCTGTTGTACACAAAATGTGCAGTTCTAAATGGATTTGTGCAGTTGTAGAAGCACTTCTGTACAGCTAAAACTAGTAAAAAAGGTCATTGTCCTCCGATTGGAAGTAATTTGCCATAGATGATGGGAAAGGAAAGAATGGGTTGTGCAGTTCTAAAAATTTCTTTAAAACAGCCCTGCCTTAGAGTTAACTCTCGACAGCCATATTAAGACTTTAATTTAATTGGCCGGTCGAACTCTGACGCCCAAGTATCTCAGTGATCTCATCCGTCTGCCGACATCTGCATAATTTTTTCGTCCAACACGCTCACGTGACAGACACCAACCATGGCCCGCGAGGAAGGACTGCTTTCGCCAAACCTCGAGCTTTTGCTTTTATTGGTCCTGCACGATGGATTCAGCTATAATTATCTGCTGCCCAAAAATCGCATCTTTTCGCCGTCTCAAAACTAGTTTATTTTATCTGGATCTTTTGGACTGGCAGCGTCTCTTGATTGGTGAGCACAGTGAGAGAAGCACTTCTTTATAAATTTGTAAAATGCAGTAGCCTACAATGCAATCATAGGCGTAGGAAGTGGAAGTCAAAGGTATAAGTGTCCGCTTTCCAGATGTCGGGCATTTCTGGTATTCGGCCAAGGAGGCCTCAGGAGAATATTTTACTACCCGAAGTTCAACACTCGCTAGTACACACACGTTGTCTCCCTAATTCGAATTGCCTGAATCGAGTTATTAGCTTCTTGTTCAAAAACCACAATGGATGCTGGATAGGGGCAGTAAACATTTGCAGAAAACAGTTTTAAATTCATGGTGGCATTTTGCAAAAAATGAGCGAAAACGCGGCAAATTCACGAGCTGAAATTTGCTCCTAAGTCGAGGCAATTCGGGTGCCTACACTATCTTACATCACAACTACAATATTATTATTATTAAACATTTTATCTTTGCATCGGACACAGTGGCGTAGCCAGGAATTTATTATGGGGGGGGGGGTTGAGTTTTATAGCCTGACCGGATGCCCCTCCAGACACCAACCCAACAGTGATGATGATGGTTCTCTGCCCGTAGGCAGGTTCATTGGCTTTACGCCCCTGGGTATGAGATGAGTGAGGTGGTTTCCCGTTGCCTTCCCACAGACAATGATGAGTAAGCAACTTGCCCAAGGTCGCTCCGCAGCAGCTTGCACTCCTGCGACCCACACGTGCTGGCCCGAGATATCTAAATCTCTGAATGTCAACGCCCAGCTCGGGGCTTGAACCGCAGTCCGTTGCAACCAACAGACGTATGCCGCTCTCGCTTACCGGTGTAGCTAACTAGGCCAGTTAACCCAGCAGTGTTACAGTAAATATAAAAGGGAATAAATTGTTGCTACAAACAATTGTTTTGTTTTCTCTTATTTAAGTGGATAAATAACCTTTAAAAAAAACTTTCCTAAGCCAATTGTGGGCTTAACCCCCGCCCCGAAACCCCTACGCCACTGATTGGGCAGAAGCAAAATATTGACCACCCACATTCAGCAGTTGCTGGATCCTGAACGTTGTTGAGCTTCACAAGCTTCTTGCATTCTTCCACTTTCTTCTCTGGTACAGGAGGGCAGCCAGGCTGGGCAGATCCATTGTTGGGATAGAAGTCAATATGTCCCATGACTCGAAACGTCCCGAAAATTTTACTGGCCGTGTGAATGACATCGACCAGGTCAGCACAGGACGGGTTCAGACCAGCCGACAAGTCATGGTCTGAGAAGTACGGACCACCTGGATCCAATCCTGAAGGGCATACAAATTCAATGGTTAGTTATGGTAGAAACCATGGGCGGAGTTTATCAGGGGCCCTGGTAGCCAAGCCCCCCCCAAGAAGCTGTTACTACCAGTTACGTCAGCTTAAGGTGGTCTCCCGTTCTCTGTCTTTTAGTGCCGCCTCTACTCTTGCTCACTCTTTCGTAGTTTCCCGCCTTGACTACTGCAGCACCCTCTATCATGGACTTCCGGCTGACCGGATTGGCTGCCTTGAACGGGTCCTCCGCTCTGCGGCGCGACTTGTTGGCAATATCCCAAAATATGGCCATGTCTCATCCTATATGCGGGATACCTTACACTGGCTCCCTTCTCCTCAGTGGATTGCATACAGGGTCTGTGCGCTGGTTAGGCGGTGCATTGAAGGACTAGCTCCACCCTACCTTCGAGAATTCTGTTGTTCCACCTTGGGAGTTCAGCGTCGATCGACCCTTCGATCGGCGAACCCCGCTGAGCTTCTGGTTCCCCGCTCACGGACTGCTATCCGACAGCGTTGTTCATTCTCTGTTGCAGGTCCTACAGCTTGGAATGGTCTCCCTGTTACACTGCGCTTAATTCCCAGGGGTCACTCCGCTCTGTTCCTTAAGAACCTAAAAACTGTTTTATTTAGCCGTGGCTGGGCGGGGAGCGCTTCTGAGTAGCCTACCTTGAAGAGGCGCTATATAAATTTCTGAAATAAATAATAAAATAAATAAATAAGAAGACCCAGATTCATTTTTTACCGTGTTAATGGTATATTTTCCCCGACTTAGCCCCCTAACCCCAAGAAGGCGCAGACTCATCAATTAGTATAGGAGAAAGTGAAAAACAGCAGTATGCCTATGGGTCAACATTGTGTATTGCAAACATCGTTGACTTCCAGCATGGATTTCGTCAATTTTTAGAACGCCGTTACAGAATTGAAGTACTTGTTCATTCATTCTTTCAGAGCATTTATATAGCGCCACTATTCATCTCATCGATGACAGGCATTGTTGCATCAAGGACCAGAGCATTTTGAATCAGGCAAATTTGGATAATCTAATGTATTTAATGTATTTTGGGGGCCTATTTATTTTAATCGGGTTGATCAGAAAGCCTAAATCCATAGGCCTACTGATACAAACTATTCCAATTGAAACTTTCCAAAATGAAATTCTCTAATACTCGATCGTATTGCGATATAGGCTATCTATTGCCTCTAGTCTACTGCTATCATCTATCATATAATAATCATTCTAATTTATTTGTCTCATCGGATATTTAATTTATGCTTTTCTAAACTACACGTAGTTTAAGCCACTACAGTAAACATCTTCTATTGATATTCTATTTATTCAATAACACAGTCGGTCAGTCAAAATATAACTCGATGACGCCCATAATATTATTCCAATTTAATGCATACGTCCAAATGGAGGCTGGAAACTACACGGCATTCCGATGAGAAGTAGACCCAACAAAAAGCGGTATTATTTCGGTCAAAACTGTTAGCATGATATAATGCCTGAAATTTAAAAAACAGCAACAACAGCCATACTGCCATCGAATCTAGATCTGATCAGAGATCTTTGCGAGTTTGTCTTCATTGTTTTTAGACACACGACCGTAGAAGTAGACGCTACTGTTTGTCAGTGTTTGATGGTAGCCTACAATCGATGATCCCGTGGCCTAACAGCAGCCACTCTTCAATCAGACGCGCCCTACCTAAGCTTATCGATATCATGAGCACGGAATTGAAAAACGCGCTCCTCTAGTAGGTTATCGTACACTCGGGATTGAGATCTGAACTGTTGGGCGGCCAAAGCTGCTGGTATGAAGCCGGGTGTCTCCCGGGACAGCTACCAGTGGCGGCGCCAGGATTTCAGGTTTGGGGGGGCTGAAGCCCCAAGCCTTCCTCCCTCCCAGAGACGCAACTAGAACATTTTCTTCCCAGGGCGGTCATATTGCAATCGTGCGAAGGGTTTTACAAGAAATTGTGCACTGGCACAAACGCGCTCCACATAAATATTCCATTGCAAGATGTAGGCCTAGTTGGAGATTGAGTGGGTTATTTAATCGAAGTCAGCAATTGTTGAGGTTTTTGATTTTTAGAGAATCCGGCCGCAAACCTAAATTAAGTTCCGAAATTTCATAAACAAAGGTGTCCAACTAAGGTAGCAAAGAAGAATGGGAGGTCCTCAAACGCGTCCGCGTCAAGTCTATGCCGTGCCAGCGCTGTACCATGCTAGGGTTCAGTACCTTGCTCATAAGTGCTGTAATACGCCGAGCAAATTTCTGTCCAGGGTAACGACCTCTGTTGTCATAGACCCTGGTCAAATCGGATCCATCCATCCATGCTAGGGTTCAGTACCTTGCTCATAAGTGCTGTAATACGCCGAGCAAATTTCTGTCCAGGGTAACGACCTCTGTTGTCATAGACCCTGGTCAAATCGGATCCATCCATCCATACCCCAAATTTCAGTCATCTGAGCCGAAAGGCAATGCATTATATACAGTGCGTGTGCACATAGCAGCCCGAGTAGCTATGTGGTGCAGAGAGTGAGGTAATGTAAAGTCCCTATTGTCTTTTATATACCGATATGCAAGCACTCAAAAACACCGTTGACTAGAGTTCCAAGTTATCACAATAAGAGGTGTCCAACACAGCATTAATATTCAGAAATTCGACAAAACAATGGTGTGCAATTCAGTATTATCGTATAAAAAGTCAACCATGGACACAGTCTCGGGATCCATGTTGTCACAATAAGAGGTGTCCAACACAGTATTAATAATCAGAAATTTTACAATAAAATGGTGTGCAATTCAGTATTATTGTGTAAAAAGTCGACCATGGACACAGACTCGAGATCCGAGTTGTCACAATAAAAGGTGTCCAACACAGCATTAATATTCAGAAAATCCACAATACAATGGTGTGCAATTCAGTACTATCGTATAAAAAGTCAACCATGGACACAGACTCGAGATCCAAGTTATCACAATAAAAGACGTCCAACACAGTATTATAACTCTGAAATTTTACAATAAAAAAGTAATCACAATAATGGATGGATCCGACTTGACTAGGGTCTATGACAACAGAGGCCGTTACCCTGGACATTCAATTAAGATAATCACAAATAAAATAAATCACAATAAATGTGTCCAACAGCGTATACGTATTAATATTCAGAAAATCCACAATACAATGGTATGCAATTCAGTATTATCGTATACAAAGTCGACCATGGACTCGGACCCGAGTTCTAGGTTATCACAATAAAGGTGTCCAACACAGAATTAATATTCCAAAATTTTACAATAAAATGGTGTGCAATTCAGTTTTATCGTATAAAAAGTCGGCAATGGACACGGACTCGAGTTCCAAGTTATCACAATGAAGGTGTCCAACACAGTATTAATACTCAGAAATTTTACAATAAAAAAGGCATCACAATAATGGATGGATCCGATTTGACCAGGGTCTATGACAACAGAGGCCGTTACCCTGAACATTCAATTTAAATAATCACAAATAAAAATAAATCACAATAAAGGTGTCCAACAGCATTCACAGGACACTATTATAATTATCTGCCTGCATATTACTATTGACAGAAAACAGTTAAAGTTTTCTTAATTTAATACAAAAATATGCATGCTTAGATATATGCACACAATTATTTTATAATTATAATTATAATTATCTGCACACAAATGTTTTACATATATATGCTAATAGCACTAGGACTTCTTAGTTGACCATTATATCAAACGTAGGCCTACATTCCCAGACAGTGGTGGTATACACCAGCGGTTCTCAACCGGGGGTCCGCGGACCCCTGGGGGTCCGCGGCCATCTGTCTGGGGGTCCGCGAGCAAGTCCTGAAAATTATGTATTTCTTAGTTAAAAACATAGAAACAGATATATTTTTGTCAATTTTTCAATATTTTTCCTGTTCAATGGCGACATGAAACTAACAATTATTATAGCCTACACTGATTTATGACAAATTCATCTGTTTTATATAGGTCGGTTTGTTTCAATCGCTAGAGTGCAGACTGAAATCTATTCGATCAGGCCATAAATATAGACCTGCCGAAGTTCGTTGGTTATCAAGGGAGAAAGTATGTAACAGAATTTCTAGATTTCGGGATGCTTTTGAGAGTACCCTATTTCTTAGAGAAAAGACCTAAGCCTGAAATTCATTTTAATAAGAACTCATAATATTATTATGGGTTTCAAATCTGGCTTACCTGGCTGGCATTTTTGAGCAGCTAAATAGCCTACACTAGCTGAATTCCTCTACGCAAGTGATGCAGACAAATCTATCACCCTTAGGCCTATAGTGAGAAAGTGTTAAAAAAACTTGATCTGTGATGCAAAACGGATAGCAGTAGTAGTAGGTAACTTTGACACATTGATCAATTATTGCATGAAGTCACATTGAAATGAGGAAATGCACAGACCAATCAACCAAAATTTGTTAATTTAATTTCCGGACATATTTAATCATAGCTGGATCAGTTCAACTTCTACTTTGGTAATTTGAACGTTCACAGTTTTCGTAGGTGTCCAGTCCGTTTCTTGCAAACGTTGATTCGTGGAATTTACCAACATCAGCATTGAACCAAATCATTGAACCGACCAGTGATACTAGGTCTACATTGAAGATGTTGCATCCATGCAAGAGCCTGATGCATTATTTTGATATCTCGAATAGATAAACCATGGTCGAATATGCGTGCACAAAGCTTGTATTAAAATAAAATAGGCCTACAGGTTTTTTCTAATAAATTTCAAAGAATCTTAGGCCTACTAGTTAAATAAATTTGTACTACAGCAGTGCAGGGGCATATAGGCTATAACATAGGCCTATAATATTATATTGGATTATAGTCCCAAGCCTACAATCACGATAATGCGCCAGAGGCACCAAATTTCTGTGGGGGTCCGTGACCGAGACCCAAAATTAGAAAGGGGTCCGTGGGTCTGAAAAGGTTGAGAACCGCTGGTATACACAACAAGAATATAATAATTATTATACCGAAAATTACAAAAGCGCACACATTTGATGTGTGTAAGAGAAACATGATGCAAATCTGACAACTACATTGTTGTGTCAAAGGCATTTCTGGATAAAACGCAATCTTCTGGATAATCAGCAGTCTGTAATATTATTTTCATGCATGAAGTGCAGTACAGATGCAATACCACTATGGAAGATTTTAAAATTTTCACATATTGCAGAGTTGTAAGTGTACTTTAAAGAGTCCAGCTCACTTGTGGTAGGGCTGACAGCTTCCAATCAATAAAGAAGAAACGGTTTACAGTAGGCAGCTACTAAATGCAACAAAACTGGTTCACTAAATGTGTAGAATTTGCAATACAATGAATGAAATGACCTATAAAACTTAATATAGATATTTATATAGAATATGTATATTATATATAATAAATTATATTGTTGATTTCGATGCCATTGACCATTGTCTAGCTTTCTTATTACGAAATAAGCCGTTATGGATATTTTCTGCTTTTTGCTTTGGGGGCGGGGGCTGAGCCACATTTAGAGGTTATAACCCCTAGCCCTCGGACACCGCCACTGGCGCAAGCATCTACGCTATGATTATATAGTTGATTGCAGGAGGGAGAAAATCCTAAACATTCTTTTGTGACGATGATTAAATTTGTGAAATATGCGAAAAATCAAGAGAAAATGCAGCTTTGCACCACTTTTTGAAGGACTAGGCAATGTCGATATTTCTTTACGTCTAATACTTATAAAACGGTTTCAATCTGAAACGAGGTGTCTAAGAGCCATGATGTTTCTTCGACAATTTCGACAACCCTGTCCGGTTGTATGGTCAAAAGGTAAGGGTGCAAACTTGTCACCCGTTTTCATAGACTGAGGCCAAGAAAGGAAGTCGCTAACTTCATTCTCAAATAGATTTCGATGCCGTTGATGATTGTCTAGTTTTCTTATTACGAAATTAGCCGTAATAGACATTTTCCGCATTTTGCTTTGGGGGGGGCTGAGCCGCATTCAGGGGGGCTTAGCCCCCTCCAGCCCCCCCTGGCGCCGCCACTGACAGCTACTACACTACTTCGTCTACGGTCATGTGTTCGTGAACAAGGACATTTTGTACACCAGCTGTAGCTGAACTTCACTTTCTTTAAGATTTTGTAGGCTATGTTGGAAATTTTTCATTTTCGGTGCTGCATCTCAAACGCTCATAAACTTGACAAACTCACGAAAATTTATACACGGCGTTAGGATTTGCTGGAAACATGCATGTACGGTAGCTAGGCTACTGTTGCTGTTTTTAAAATTTCAGGCAAATGGTAAAAGTTCTGACCGAATTATCACACTTTGTGTTGGGGTCTACTTTTCATTGGGACACAGTGCATAGGCCTATAGGACATTATTGGACGTACCCAGCATAAGTAGAAGGTAGACCACTGCTCCAGAGTACACCAGCTAACAGTACCGTAGTCTCAAATATTCGCATGATATTTACTTAATTGACCATTGAGTCAGGTGTCAATTATTCTAACTAAATTGAACAGTTTCGTAATGTTTTCAAATACTTCTTATCTTACCAGTAATCCTTCCAAACTGTCCCTGTTGTCCGGCGTGACCGCAGACGTGCGCTCCCAAACTGAATCCCACGCAGTACATCAAGGCCTTCGATGATTTTCCTATTTTAATCGTGTTATTGGCGATGAGGGCAATTTCTCCGCCAACGGTCCTCGTATTAGAAGCCGCTTGAAGGTACTTCCAATACCCCGCCCCATCTTTCCATCCGACTATGACCACATTGTAATCGCCCTGTAGCAGAATGCTACCCAATTGAGATGCAAAACTAAACTACCTTTTAGAATGCGGAAGCTACTTAACACGTTGGATATACATGAGATTATAGAAGCTGAAGATGGCAGCAGCCAAAAAAGCATTGAAAGCATTTTAAACATGAGCTGGAACAGTAAGTTGGCAAAGTATACAACCAAAACAGTAACCCTTGGAAGGCAAGATTTGCGATTCAATGCACGCTACAGCCAACTCGTTCAACTAGGCTACATGGAATTTCGCATTTCGCTTCACAACGCGAACGTAAGAGGAAAACAGATTAAATACACACACACACACGCGCGCGCGCGCGCGCGGCACAAGAGAAATAAGTTGACTGCGGGAAATTATAAGGCCTTAGATTTGTTGACTGTTACAGCAGAAAATAAGAAAGAACGACTTAAGATGATTGTAGTTATGATCTAAACAAGCCAGCTAGAGAAAATTTAACTAGACCATGCTGGGAAAAGACAGTATGAATAATTCAAAACGCAGATAGGCCTACTGTGAGCTTTTTAAATGGCGCAAGTCGCCGGCGAAAAAGCCTGATGACCTTTTTTTCAGTGATCCGCTTTCCTGCTGCATATTTTCCAATGCACACGCTTTTCGTTCCGCTTGCTTCTTCCATGGTCAACCGGCTGCAGTTACCTTATTCCAATGGTCAGGCTATCACTGCACAAGACGCATTTTTCAACTGCGCATTTTGTGTAAAACGGCACGTTAAAAAAGCCCTGCCATTTGTATATAACGTAGTAGCCTACCTGTAATAAGAAGGCGTCTTTCACTACGTGCATCCATGAAGTAGTCTCATTACTCATCCATCCGTGAACTATGAATATTGTCATCACTTTACCATTGAATGAGGATCTGAAACGACATTTTTTTATACATCAAGCATTATTGCAACCTAGGCTATGAGCGAAGTGCATATCCTCCAAGAGGATATAGGCTTACTCATATCTACATTGTCCACCAAACATTACTGGCAGCTTAGGAGTTGCCTGCATCACAATATTTTTGGTGCTCAAGATAAATCACTGCGAAAGATACCGCTGCGACAAAAATAAGACTTACGACGAAGTTAGACTAAGTGATAAATGAGTAGGCCTACTGTCTTGTAACTCTAGTAATAAGAGCATAAGTACTGTACTGCGGGTTGTTCTACAAAATTCACTTACTGACATAGCGCATGCAATGATTCACAAAATCTATGTGGGCCTAACTGTAAGCGGGTAAATTTTCTAATTATTGCCACTTTGACTTCACAATACTGATCATTTTACAGGGCCGTCTTATCCATTCGGCACAGTAGGCACTGTGCCTAGGGCGTAGCCTATACGAACTTATCAGGGGCCTACGAAATCCTGAAAAAATATATTTAAAAATAAATGCAGTGATTGGTCAATGACCGGAAAAAACAAACAGAAAACGAGGAAAAACAAACAGAAAACGAAACTTTAAAAATTTAAAAAGCGATAGCGATTTTTCGGTAGAATTTAGACCGAAACGTCTCTAACCGAAAGTCGAAAATCGGAAATCGGAAATATTACATTTAGAGGATATCGAAAATAAATATAACGAGAAGTAGATTGAGATCTAAAATCAAAACTGAATGCGTTCACAAAACATGGTTCAGCATAATTTTAAGAAATAATGTAGCCTAATGTGTTGCAATCTGAATTAGTCTAATACAGAGTTGAGTTGAATAGGCTCTATGGGCCTACGATTAGATTAATATGCAAAATTGCCTAGGGCCTACAATGACCATAAAACGGCCCTGCTGATCAAGAATAATGACTATAATTTATTAGCAATGGTATCTTGAAATATGTAAACATTCTAATATGCCATGAATAGCGACAACTCAAACTTTATAGTTCTGTTATTTGACTTATTTTACTTATAGTTTAAAGAGAACATTAGGGAGACAGACAGAGAGATTGAGAGAGTGAGAGACAGTGAGAGAGACAGAGAGACAGACAGAGACAGAGACAGAGACAGAGAGAGAGTGAGAGAGAGAAAGAGAAGGAGACTGAGAAAGAGAGACAGAGACAGAAACAGAGACAGACAGAGAGAAACAGAGACAGAGACAGACAGAGAGAGACAAAGAGACAGAGAGCCAGAGAGACACCGACAGACAGAGAGAGACAGAGAGTGAAGGGAGAGATAGAAAGAGACAATGTGAATAAAATAATAAAGACTTAATTTTCAGTGTTGCTAGTTTTTACCATTAATTTTATGTAAGCTTATAAATTAAGATTGTTTCTCAGTTAAGAAGATTCCGAGGACTTACCTGTTGACAGTGCTAGCCTCTGCTAGGACGTGTAGCCAGTTTATTGTAATGTGCGGCTAGGTTAGACAATCTAATGAGCAACATCAATAGCATGACTCGGATACATACGGTATGTTATTCCTGGTGATAGTTTGGCCAGAGCTCCGATTCTGACGGGTGTACAGCTTTATAACCATGCCCATGTGTTCGGGACATTGCGGCAGAGGCAAACCAACGAAAGGTGGCTTATCGTCATAACATCCGAGGCCTGGGCAGCATATTTTACCAGCCCTGTGACGGCAAGACTCACATAAATCATCAAAGTCAATAATGTTTTCATGATGGTGACATCAACTTATTAGTACGAAAGTAAAAGCCCAACAATTGCAACTCTCAACTTACTTATCCTGTTGACACAAAATGGCCGATTCAAAAGAATGTTTAGTTTGAGCGCAATCGGGTCAGAACAGTACAGTAGAAATAAAAACTTCTACTCAGTTCTATTTGCCGATTGCAAGACGCCTCTCACATTAAACCTATTACGAGACGAAGAACTTCTCGAAAAAGAAAAGTTTTAAGACAGCAAGCAGAAATAGTAGCCCCCAGAAAAATACAGCATCGCGAGTTATATCAGACGGTCATTCCACAACAAAGAGCCAACAGAGGCATTGCCACGGTGCTATGGTTCTCAGACCGGTACCATGGAGCTAGAGGCCAACCAGTCTAAAAAGTGAATGTAGGCCTAAGTCTAGAAGCAGATGATACAGCCTCCCCCACACACCGATAAGATAGAAGAGCTTGATCCAAAAAGGTCTTAGGCCTACGGGTAAAAAAGGTAATAATAGTTAGAATGAATTACTACACAAACATAATTATGGACTCAACGCATAAACACTCGCCCACAAATCCGCACAAACATAACTCATTTATAAACGTGTGCACGCACAACTGCACACACTCGTACAGCCACCCACGCATACGAATAGACAGATGCACACTCACGCACACACACACAAATGCACTCATGAAAACACACACATGAACGCACTAATAGTTGCTGAGAGAGAGTGCTGATGCATAAACTTATCTCTGTTTTTGAAAACAATGACTTTCCGGAAGTGCACGCACGATTGAGAAAGCAAACTATAACACAGGTCAACAGATGAAAAAAAAATTTTTTTGCCAGCGATATTTTAGCCGATCTTTGGTATTTTGGGGTTGCTGAATTCAGATATGAAAGTGGTTTTTTCAAGTTGGCTCTAGTTTGTGAGATAATGGATACCTACCATAAACTAATAGTGGCCACTTGTGTAACGTGTTATAAACACGAATAAAGTAAATGAACCGTGATCAAATTAATTTTTGAAGTTGAAATAAGTTCTACAGAAAGTACAAATAAGAGATAGTAAATATTTTGAGCAAATATACAAGTAGAAAATAAGCACACGAAATATTTCTATTTGATTTTATTCCCAGGTAAATATGAATACTTCACAAAGAGGCTTAAACAATCCTAATGCATTCTGCTATATTTTTGGCGAATACTGCATTGAGGAATATAGAAAAACATGCTAGACTCTGTGAAACAAGCTTATCTTGCTTGTTTTGGAGTGACACATGTAGACCAAGACAAGTCTTGGACTCATCCGAAGGTCTGTAAAATCTGCGTTGAATGCCTATGGCAGTGTGCTTACTCATCCGAAGGTCTGTAAAACCTGCGTTGAATGCCTATGGCAGTGGACAAGCAAGATAAGCCTGTTTCACAGAGTCTAGCATGTTTTTCTATATTCCTCAATGCAGTGAGGAAGTCCCCATAGCAGTGTACCACACTTCCTGACCTTCCATTGTCAGTATAGAGAAACGGAATAGAGAACGGAAGAGTTAAAATTTCGGTGTTCATATGACGTGATGTGGAGACAGCAGAAAACAATGATGCTATTTTTGTGTAGTTAAGTGAAAGGTTTCAATCTGTACAAGAAACTCAAATGGGAATATCCTGATTTTGAATCAGCGACCTGTTCCACACAGTGAGGAAGTCCCCATAGCAGTGTACCACACTTCCTGACCTTCCATTGTCAGATTCTGAAGAAAATTGGAACTTATAAAGTACCACAGCAGATAGCAGTGGAAGTGAATATAAAGCACTGCTACACGTCAGCAGTTTTCCCAAAAGAAACTCAGTGATCTGCTATGGGATCTCAGTCTCTCAAAGCAAGTATCAGGTCTGTAAGCATTCAGATTAAAAGAAAAGAACTGGCTACATACAGTCAGACGCTAACCTAGCAGCTTATCGAACAAGTGAGGTAGAGCTTCTTCCTTACTTCATCCAAGATGAAGAACTTGTATAAGTACTGCCATAGCATCCTGGACTTCTTCATAAAATGGGAATGGAATACAGACCAGTATTGGCACTGCTTATAGACAGCTCAAAGAGAAGCTTGAAATGTGTCTTATTGCACAATTGTGACCTATATGTTCCTCTCTTCCAATAGCGCACCCAATAAAGCTCAAAGAATATGAAAATATAAAATTGATCTTGCAGAAGCTCTTTTATAATGAACACCAGATGTATAGTGGTGTTGATCTGAAATTGGTAAATTTCTTGCTTGGCCAGCAAAGTGGATATATTCATGAAATACTCTTGCTTCATCTGCTTGTGGGATTAGTAGGGCAAAGCAAGATCATTGGCAAAAGGTGACAGTGCCCTCTAGAGAAAACATGGCGATAGGTGCAGCAAATATATCATTAAGGAGCCATTGGTAGATAGGGAAACAATTCACCAGGATATAAAGGCCATGGAGGAAAGATATAAAGACAAATGGGGCACCCACATGATGGGAGACTATTGCTGGAGCCCCCAACGTGACTGTCCTATAATGACGTACATAACAGAAAAATGTATACAAAAACATTTTTCAATGCAATAATTCAATTACTATGCTTATCGTAATCAGCTTACCATGTGTATGTGTTATTATACTGAGTAAATTGCCATTTATGTATTTAATATGTGCACTTCTGTACAAATTTATGGCTATTTCAATGCATTTTGCCACTAGGCATTTCTAACCATTTTAATTCTCATATTGTCTTTAAAAGCTCAAAAACTAGAGCCAATCTAGCAAAACCGACTTCATATTCGGAATCAGCACCACAAAGTTACCCTAAATTCGCTCTAATATCTTTGGCAATAAAATCAGTGTTGACCAGTGTATAATCAATGGATTGTCGCGTTACGATCTCAGATCTGATGTCGAAATGCAGATCTTCATCAGGTGCGATTTAAGCGTTGCACGATCTAAATCAATAACTTATGCGTCCCATGCCCCAACAGTCCCAAGTTTCTTGCCTCTTCTTCGTGTACGAATCCTTAACGATGATTCACATTGAGATCGTTCGAGTGACGAATGTAAGATGCGATTATTATTATCATTTTCTTTTTTTAAAATTATTTATATTTATTATTATTATTGTTATTATTATTATTATTATTATTATTATTATTATTATTATTATTATTATTATTATTATTATTATTATTATTGCCATAACCATAACCATGAATTTTATTCAACACAAGTAGGCCTAGTTATAATAATATGAAATAATAATAATAATATGAAATCGAGAAACAAGTTTAGTAGAAAAAGAACAATGTATGGATTATTATTATTATTATTATTATTATTATTATTATTATTATTATTATTATTATTATTGATTCAACAATTATTATTATTATTATTATTATTATTATTATTATTATTATTATTATTATTATTATTATTATTATTATTATTATTATATTTTTCATATTTTTTGCCCCGAAGTAAGCCTATAGGCCTACGTGATCTCACAGGGACATCAGTTTCACTGGCTGTTGATAAAATTTGTCTGGAGACGAACAACCTACTCGACATTGTCTTGGTTAGCGAATGTGATCGCCTTGAAACGTTGTTTTGTTAAACAGACGCACTGATAAGGAAAGGAAGATGCCCGTGATAATGTTGAGCTTTTGCCCTAGGTCGGCTAGGAAGACCTGACCTTCAAAACTTTCGATGGACTTGTTTGTTTCCGTTCTCTCTTGTTGTCCATTACTAACCTCTCCACCTACGCTGCATCGTTTATAGTGACAATCTTGTAGACTTCAACAAGGTCTCCACGCCTTTTCAACCTTCTCAATTGCCTAAATTATTCGTGCAGCACCAAATAATTTTTCTGACTCCGCTCGCACTTTCCTTCCTTGAAACAGTATTTCAACTGCAGCATAATATACCAATTATATAATTATGCATCCCTTATCAGTGTCTCCAGTCCATGGAGAGTAGTGACAGTGACCCTTATCATAATAACCTAACGTTGAGTTAGACTATTTAGAGGCTTAAGCAACATTGGCTGCAGGTTTTAGATTCATGTGCATCATCACTTCCTATACAAAATGAAAGCATCGGCCTATCCTATAACCACCCGTAAATTCCTCTCATAGGATCTTTCCGAGTAGATTTCCGTTTCCTCGTCATCACCCGGTATTCCACAACGTGTTGGAAGTAGGGGAGATAGGTACCGAAATAACCAGGTACTGAAATAACCAACGAATTTATGTCTCTATGCGCTTTCGTATTCGGCTCTGCTAATCTTGATGCGTGTTCTTTGTTGACATACTTTAGTTACAACCAATGTGGACATCGAAACATGGTTGAAGAAAATTTTTATAGCACCTTATATTTTTCCGCTGCCAAATGTAATTTTTAGGCTGTTGGAATTTGTCAAGTTTACCGATGATATTTTAGGGGAATGTTGTTGCAAATTTGTATTTGCAACCATTAATGGTCTATCTAATGATATATATGCTAAAGGTATCCCAATTTCGCGCATGGTTTCGCGTTTTGACATTTGATCTGAACAGGCGCTTGTCGTACTGAAATAACCAGGTTTTGTGGTACCGAAATAACCGGTTATTTCGGTACTGATGGTTATTTCAGTACAACTCTGACTGTTACTTATTGCAGTTCGACTTAAACTTAAGACTTTAACTCCTGTAAATATATGTTTGCATTGTAATATCTTTATGTAGTTAAAAAAGTAAGTAAGTGAGTATGTTCATTTTCCAAGTACATAATTATATATCTATTAAATATGGACCAAATAAAAGTTTTCTTGCTAAAGATAAAAAATAATCAGCTGCCTTCATCATCCTCAGCTATCATGCACTAACAGGCTTCAACATCAACGGATATCATCCATCAAAAGTCTTCATCATCCACAGCCATCATGCACTACCAGGCTTCAACATCAATGGATATCATCGATCAAAAGTCTTCATCATCCACAGCTATCATGCACTAACAGGCTACAACATCAACGGATATCATCGATCAAAAGTCTTCATCATCCACAGCTATCATGCACTACCAGGCTACAACATCAACGGATATCATCGATCAAAAGTCTTCATCATCCACAGCTATCATGCACTACCAGGCTTCAACATCAACGGATATCATCCATCAAAAGTCTTCATCATCCACAGCTATCATGCACTACGAGGCCTCAACATCAATGGATATCATCGATCAAAAGTCTTCATCTTCCACAGCTATCATGCACTACCAGGCTTCAACATCAACGGATATCATCCATCAAAAGTCTTCATCATCCACAGCTATCATGCACTACCAGGCCTCAACATCAACGGATATCATCCATCAAAAGTCTTCATCATCCACAGATATCATGCACTAACAGGCTACAACATCAACGGATATCATCGATCAAAAGTCTTCATCATCCACAGCTATCATGCACTACCAGGCTTCAACATCAACGGATATCATCCATCAAAAGTCTTCATCATCCACAGCTATCATGCACTACCCGGCCTCAACATCAACGGATATCATCGATCAAAAGTCTTCATCATCCACAGCTATCATGCACTACGAGGCTTCAACATCAATGGATATCATCCATCAAAAGTCTTCATCATCCACAGCTATCATGCACTACCAGGCCTCAACATCAACGGATATCATCGATCAAAAGTCTTCATCATCCACAGCTATCATGCACTAACAGGCTTCAACATCAATGGATATCATCGATCAAAAGTCTTCATCATCCACAGCTATCATGCACTAACAGGCTACAATATCAATGGATATCATCCATCAAAAGTCTTTTAGTATTTTTGTTCTGTTTTAGATAATTGAAACCATTGCAGAGTGGATTTTGTAACTTGGATGTACCAAAATAACCAATGGTTATTTTAGTACAACCCTGGTTATTTCAGTACCCAATGAGGTAATGAAATAACCATAAAAAAATATAGAGGTGCACACAAAATTTTCATTTTTTTAGGTTTTCTGTGAATGTTATAAATGCTTTCTATTGTGTATATGGTTGATAAACAAATATTTTATTATTAGTTCCCTACCTTGAATTCTAGTTTGAAAATTAACACAATGGAGTTATATCATTTTTCCCAAAACATCTGAAATGTGGTTATTTCGGTACCTACCTCCCCTACTTGCTAAAGATACATTACTTTCAGGGCCGGTGTAAAGGTTTCAAATTACCCCCTCCTAAACATTACCCCCCGGTAACTTGAAACCGGTTTGAGATTACCCCCCGGTAATCTGAAACCGGTTTCAAATTACCCTCGGGGGTAATCTCAAACCGGTTTCATCCTACCCCCTACGGTTTCAGGTTACCCCCATATAATACATTCTGCCAGCTTCTATTTCACTTCTAGAGAGCCTTTATCCAGCTTCCATTTCACCTCTAGAGAACCTTCATCGAGCTTCCATTTCTTAACCAGAGAACCTTAATTCAGCTTCCATTTCTCAAGCGTTGTTTCCGTCAATCCAGCTTCTATCTCACCTACATAAAACCTTCATCCAGCTTTTATTTAACCTCTAGAGAAACTTCATCCAGCTTCCATTTCTCAAGCGTCGTTTTCGTCAATCCAGCTTCTATTTTACCTACGGAGAACCTTCATCCAGCTTCCATTTCATCTACAGAGAACCTTCGTCCAGTTGCCATTTCACAAAAGTTGTTTTCGTCAATCCAGCTTCTGAGTTTTTTATGTCTAACACTTAGCTAAAAGGATTGACGAAAACAACTTTTGTGAAGTGGCAGCTGGATGAAGGTTCTCTGTAGATGAAATGGACGCTGGATGAAGGTTCTCTGTAGGTGAAATAGAAGCTGGATGAATGTTCTCTGTAGGTGAAATAAAAGCTGGATGAAGGATCTCTGTAGGTAAAATGGAAGCTGAATGAAGGTTTCTTGTAGGTAAAATGGAAGCTGGATGAAGGTTCTCTGTAGGTGAAATAGAAGCTGGATTGACGAAAACGACGCTTGAGAAATGGAAGCTCGATGAAGGTTCTCTGTAGGAGCAATGGAAGCTGGATGAAGGTTCTCTGTAGGTAAAATATAAGCTGGATTGACGAAAACGACGCTTGAGAAATTTATGGAAGCTGTATGAAGGTTCTCTGTAGGTGAAATAGAAGCTGGATATAATTATATGCTACGGAATTCATTCGGAATTCAGAGGGGGTAACCTGAAACCGGGGGTAGGATGAAACCGGTTTCAGATTACCCCTAGGGGGTAATCTGAAACCGGTTTCAAGTTACCGGGGGGTAATGTTTAGGAGGGGGTAATTTGAAACCTTTACACCGGATTAAGACATGTTCAACATGTTCTGCCGAACAGGAGCACCGCTTTGATGGGCCTCTACACATGCAATAAGAATATTCATCATATCATCATATCATCGTAACATAATTATGTATTTAACATCATTATTAATTATAAATAGGATTACTTAGTTTAAAAATTTCTGAACAAATTGCCAAATTAATTATGTGAAAACAACTGAAATGCAAATAATTTTCTAACAGCAGACAGAATGTAATGTTGCATTCTGATTAGATCTACCGAAGTTTATCTGCGGCACTCAGCAGTAGGCCTACAGAGAGGAATAGAAACAGCTGCATCTTCTCCGCACTTCTCTGTCGACTGATGATGCTTGTCTGCATCAACGACTTATAAGAGCAATATAATTAGCGAAAAAACCCATTGGCTACATGGCTTACAGAATAGGTTTATAAACGAATGAACTGTACGACGTGCAAGTACAATATTATAGGAGTGGGCGTTAGCTTGCCACGTTTTGAGTCAAGTAAAAAAGGGACGAGGAAATAAAACAGCGTATGACTTTTACACAGCGCGTCGCAAAAACATGATCGTAAAAGTTCACTCATCTAAGCAGACAACTTTACCAACGGTCCGTTGAGGTTCAATTGTACCAGTCCCAACATAATTATAGCACCTGCAGCACTAATGGTCTCGAGCAGCAAATACACACCCAAATCTAATCTAATATTTTATATGTTGTCACCTGTGCTGCTGTTTGTATAATTATCCTGGTGAATTCATAGATTCTCGTTGATTAAATTTACTTTACTCAAACTAGTGGGGCTTCACTCAGAATGTAAACGACGTTGTCTAATTCACACCTTTCACCCTTATGGGCACAGTGATATATTGGGTCTTCAGTAGATGAGTGTTTCTTAATCATTTCTAGGCACAACTGGTTGAGCATTTCATGTTCATTCTGCATGTCTTCTGTTTTCAGTTCATCCTGTTTCTCTTCTATCTTTTTGCCCTGTCACTGTTGCCATAGTATCAGGGGCGTAGACAAGGGGATTTCGGGGGTTAAACCCCCATTGGCATATGGAAAAAAAATTGAAGGTTATTCAGGCCTACCCACTTAGATCTTTTAATAAGAAAAACAAAACAATTGCTTGTAGTAACAATTGTTTTTCTTACTTTATTCCCTTTGTTACTTTATTCCCTTGTTATTTACTGCTATACTGTTGGGTTGGTGTCGGAAGGGCATCCGGCAAGGCCATAACACACCCCCCCACATCCTAAATTCCTGGCTACGCCACTGCCCATCAGAATGTAAACGACGTTGTCTAATTCGCACCTTTCACCCTTATGGGCACAGTGATATTATAATCGGTCTGCTGTAGATAAGTGTTTCTTTATCATTTATAGGCACAACTGGTTTATCGTTTCTCTTTCATTCTGCTTGTCTTCTGCTTTCAGTTCACGCTGTATCTCTTTTGTATTTTTGCTTTGTCACTGTGTGTTTGCTATGGCATACTTTAGCTAAGGTCACAATGTATTAGCATTTAATAATTTGACTGGCAATTTAGCAACCTAGTGTGTGCGATCTCTTTCTGCCTTCACGATTTCCTATTGTTTAGCCGTGTTACGATGATATGCAAACCTGAATTCTCTGATTTTTTGCCAAAAATAAATTATTTCGATCGATTGAGTGATAGACCTATAGGCTACATCACAGCACTGAATACGGGAAGAATTTAAAAGACAACTTTTAATTAGAGCGACCAATTTGCATACAACTCAAAATCATTAGAATATAATTAAATTGCAACATGGTAATGTTTGAAGCAGCAGAAGCACGTTACAAGATTGCGAATGGACCTTGCCGGTGTCACGAAATAGTGTACTCACCCGTATTAATCGTATCCCTCCATATTAGGAAAAGTCGAAAAGACCACTTTCTCGTGTTTTTATTTTTGCAAATTAATTTCAATCTGCTTTGTTTTGAACAATGACACTAACAGTATGTTTAATGTTTATTCCTACTAGATAATTTTTTTGCTTTCGTTTTAGAGCACACTTAGAATATAAGCTTATAAGGCACTCAAGAACACTCAGAGTCACTAAATAAATTCGAGTTGTGCTTCTCTGAAATTGCATAAAACACTTAAAACAATTAGAGTCATTTAAAAATTTGATTGCAGCATAAAGTTTTCAATTATGCGCATTTTTCAATAACGGGGATAGAATGGTTTATCCCCCGGATAGTCTAGACCGGTTAAATCCATCCGGGATAGCTTAAAAATTAATTCATCCCCCCGGATAACTCTTTTAGGGGGATAGAATTTCACGTGACACCGGAATCAGACTCAATCAGGATTAGAAGCACGGTACCAACTGCGCGGCATGGTCCATAGCTACCAATTTATTTAATTCCGCTAATTATTCAGAAGCTCGTATGAACAGAACAATAATATTGTGTCTTAAAATATGCCGCCGTTTTCTGATAAATCCATTTCATCCGCGGCAGTATGGCTCACGAGAATTCGTAGTCAAGGCGAATATTCCTCTGCCGGGATATGCAGGTGCGTTGAAGCCCATGCTCTGAATTGCGCTCTTGCTTTCCGCAGAAAACGTCTACAATCGAGAAGCAACAGATTCACGTTACTCATGGCTCTTAGTCTTCCCAATAAAAGTATCACGCAACTTGTTTTATT
Organism: Lumbricus terrestris; assembly: GCA_949752735.1. Lineage (NCBI taxonomy): Eukaryota > Metazoa > Annelida > Clitellata > Crassiclitellata > Lumbricidae > Lumbricus > Lumbricus terrestris. Next base: position 13,856,370 of record OX457040.1, on the reverse strand, counting down.
ATTACGTCATTTGCCAGTAATCTCCATTGACGCAATAAAATAATATTACTGCCTATAGCCATGTAATCCAGTGGTGGCACCAGTCATAATATTTTGTACGATTTATCCCCCCCCAAAAAAATACTCGGTGGGGAAACATCTGGCAGGGCAGCGACCAGGGGAAAGACTTTTCTACAACTGCATTTGCCCTGGCCTGACCAGATGTAGCGCCGACACTGATTGAATCTCCAGAGCGTTTTCCCAATGCTCTATTTCTATTGCTCATTCTTTGGGATCTCTGCTAACAGTCTTTTCTACCTTGGTTTTCTTTTATGTTCTTATCATTGCATGGTGTCGATCGATTTGCACACTACTATTGCTTTCCATTGCCTTCTTGTAGGCCAATAAACTCAACACACGCACTATAAACCATCCTATCTCTGGCAACAATCCCTATACCGTATACCGTCAACCACTCTCTGCTGCGTCTCTCTTTAAATCCCGTGCTAGGCATCATTCCAGACGATACCTGTTTGAATACGTGGTATAGCCTACTTGTTCATTGAACACGTGGAAAAATTTTAAATTGGGTTTTTCCATTCGTTGCAGTTGGAATACAGTAATCTCATCTTCATTATCTCAGTATCTTTGATGTTCTCTAATCGTCCGACGTGCGAGATCCATCTAAGGCAGCATATACCAAATCTGCTCTTGTATTTGCTGTGTAGTGACAAACGTGCTCACTGCTCCTATTGTACTCGCAAACAGAATTGGAACACTCCAATCGTTGGCTATCCAGAATAAACTAATTATTTAGAGTCACACCTTCAATTCTGTAGTATGCAACCCAATAAATCTACTTCCACCATCTCCACCACCACCACCACCACCACCACCACCACCACTACCAGTGCAAAGCAACTAGGTCTAGTACTATTACTATTCTAAAGATTCAACGTACTGGATGTTAAGTAATTGAAAAACAATATATTGCCAGTTTGCTCGGCAGCCTATATCCGCATTTTTCTAACTGAAAAGGTAGGCTACCCAAAGTTTTTTTTTATAATGTTATATGACCCTAGATATCGAGATTTATTCATTAAAATTGATGTCTAATAATAGATAATCTAGACCAGCGGTTCTCAACCTTTTTAGTGCGGCGACCCCTTCGTAACATTTCGAAAGTTGTGGCGACCCCCAACAGAAAAATTGATCAAGCTACTCACCATTCACTGCATTTTGTCACCATTGTCCAGTGCTATGCATACACTACCTAATTCGAAAGCTGCTTTTGACAATTTTGTGAGGTTTCCTAATTTTTGCGATCCGGTAGATTGAAGCAGAACTTCAGAAGTTTCATAAGTTACGTCTTGCTGCTGGTGTTCCCCACGTGTGCCTTCTTGACGTTATCAGCGTTGTTCGAAAACTGCTTTTAAAAATAGACTAAAGGGCTGACTGGCATGGGCGCCCGCAGAAATTTTTGCAGGGGGGGGCAAAATTTTTACGATAGTCATGGTCACATTTTTTATTACTTAGCAGGATCTTGAAAAAATGCAAAGCTGTAAATTGGGAATACGGGTATACTTTTCAAAGCGATTTCTTATGCAAATTTCTCAATTTCATTTTGTGTATAATTTTCAATATGAATAGTTTCCTTAGAATTTTGTTAAAAATCCAAAAAGTAGATGTCAAAAGTAGTTCCTTAAAGGTGGGCTATATGAGTCCATAGAATGAACGAATGAATAAATGAACGAAAAATAGGTGTCAGTTTTCAAGGAGCAAGTGCTCCTCTAGCTGCTTCTAAAGCGCCACTTGAAAGCCAATCGCAGGACACCAGCGTTTTCACATGTGCTGCATCGAGTCAGAAGCCTATTCCAAAGAATAGTCAGAAAGAGGTCCGAGTCTGGTAGCCAGATGGCCAGAGTAGCTGTTAATGCGGGTGTCGATCGTTTAGGAAGGTGAGGGATCCCATGGTCAGATGAGTGTGGGTATCAATTCTTTTGAACAGATCTCTTTGTCAGTTTTGGGTGAAAATCCCGAGGCACGATAATCATAGCCTCTTTTACAAGTTTATCTACAGTTTGACCTCCCTGGATTCTGTACTGGCAGTTTGCAAAATGGACAAAATGCAGCCTGGCTCATAGCAGACTTGGTTTATATAATTACAATGCTGATGAATAAGCAGATCTTCCTGATGTAATTTCAGTGTACTTTGAGAAATTTTGAAATTTTTGCATTAGTATTTAATTTTTTGCAGTTGTGATTATTTGCACTACAGCTAGATTCCACTCAAATAGGCCATAATCGATAAGCCTGCTGTTTGCATGGGCACCCGCAGAAGAGTTGAAAGCCGATGGCCATTGTTAAAATTTTTAGAAAGAGCTAGAACATGCAAGGCAGAATGTTATAAGAGCATGTTTATTTCTATAAAGATCTCTAAATGAAGATTTATGACTTTTACTGTCTGTATCATTCATATCATTGGTGCATTCATGCAAAGAAATTTGTTAAAACCCCAAAAGTAGTAGTTAAAAACATTGTTGTCAATTTTCCAGGGGGGGGGCAAGTGCCCCCCCTTGCCCCTATGTGCGGGCGCCCATGCTGACTGGTCATGTTTTCCTGCCTAGTTAGGATGTTTAGCATCTAAATGACGTTTCTGTTTATTTGTTGAGTTTCATCTATTCAACTGACAAAAGGTCATTACAAATAAAACGCTTACGCTTCTCTATTCATACTGCAACTATTAAAGAAATGCGCTTCTATAAAAATTGGTCAATTATAGTACTTTTCATACCACTCATTTCACTTGGCTGATTCGTTTTGGGAGGCTAAAATTTCATAAACTTTAATTGGGTTCTTAATGAATCTTCCGAGAAGGGGTAGGGATTTGTGGTGGGCAATATTATTATTGTCAAATTTGTTTGAATCCCAACACTGCAATGGTGTCATATTGGGCTGTCATTTTAACGAAATTACTCAAAATTTCAGTGCCGATAGTCGTGGTTTAAAACTTCCAAAGTATTCCCACCCATTGTTTAATTTTTTAATTAACACATGGTAATGACAGCATTTTCAACTGGCATCTAAACAAATTGCTCGTTGTTCATGGACAAACAGCAAGTAACACTGTAGAAATATATAATGATATTTATGAAATATTTCTGTTATGAAATACTTCTGAAACATTTGGAGGATATTAGCAGCTCGGCTCCACCACAATTTTCGAGGGACCGTCCACCTGTCCCCCAAAGTCCCCGCCCATGTATAGACCTCACTAGCTGACAGCATATTGACTATAGATCGCTTGAGCAAAACGGGTATTGTTTTATTTTTAGAAGCATAGTAAAACTGCAATTTACATTTGAGAATAAAAATGACAAAAATTAAATTCGCGGCCGCAATCTAGCGAATAAATAATTATATGAATCATAACAAAACTATAAGTTAAGATTGTCTCTAAGTTGCTATAGTGCGGCGTTGAAATTGCTAATACTTCTACATATTATAGACGTATACATGTTTACATCTTTTTGGAAATTCTGAAGGCGACAGGCGACCCCTGGCAAATCGTCAGGCGACCCCCGTGGGGGTCGCGACCCACAGGTTGAGAACCGCTGATCTAGACGCAGATGTCTGCTACTCTGTGCGCATGAACTAAGACACTTACAGGTGGAAGATATTGAAGTCGAAAACTTTCATGAACTAGAAAGCATGGTGTCTGAATCGATGCTTGGAAGAATTTACGGGCCCGAGTGTGACTGCATCCGATCTTGTCGCCTTAATTGTAAATCAATAAAATAACAATACATAAGTAACTCCAGATTTTTCGCCTTTAACCACAGTAAACTCCGCCACAGGCTACCTCTTCTGAGGCAGCCTGTGCCTGTCCCAAGCCAGGATAAAGGAGGAGGGTTCTGCGGTGGGCTTGCAACCCACCCAGGTAAAACAAACGCACGCAACAGAAACAACGCAGAAACTGGACTCCAAAGGGGAAGCGTGGAAGAGGAAGGCCAAGAAAGAACTGGATGGGAACTGTTCGAGAAGATCTGAAGTGCTTGGAGATGACGGTGGGGGATGCTGTTCGGATGGCGATGGACCGGGTGGAGTGGAAAGGCTGCGTTGCCCGATGTGCAGTTCTGCACGGGATGGACTAAGTACCTAAGTAAGTAACCACAGTGTATTTCATCACAAGGCGCATTTCAACGATAATGGGAAACTCACGAACACTCCTAAAAGAATCACCAACTTAAGATAATAATTATTCCAGGCTGAGGCGACAAGTTATCTAAATTTCCTCCATAAAATCCTTCTCAGCTTTAACTTGTGTTTTTCTAGACCCCTAGACCTTGCGGTTTAACATCTAAAATTAAAATTCATGACATGATAGGCTATAGTCTATGTTGGAATCATATTCTTGGTTCGCTTCTCTATTATATTATCTGGAAAATTTTGGCATGAATAATTATCAGGCATTAGAGATATATGAAAACAGTTTGGCTTCCTTTTTATTGAACCACGGTGTATAAATTATTGTCCATTTAAAATGGATGGTGGATTGATGAAATGATTGTTTCCTTAAATAGAAGAGCATTACAAAACGAAGTCTTTACTTCTATTGAAGCGGCATGAATTCATGAACTGTTGCAAAACAAGTTGGATTTATATGGCCAAAAATCTTGCATAAACTGAAGCCGCATTGATGAAGTATTAAATTAACACTGAATTGCTGATACAATTTCTTGCCTAAAAGCAATTTCGATTAATGAAAATATTTTCCTAAAATGGAAGCAGGAATGAAGATAATTATCGTATAATTTTACTGCTTATCAACGTCAGTACGGCATTGAAGACAGTCATAAGTAATGTTAATTTAGCAGAGTAAACTGCGGTTCAACCGTCGATTTCTCACCTGAAAACTGTGTATCATTGTAGTAAAGATCTAAGATCTCCCAATCATCCAGTACGTCGGTCGATTCGAAAATGCATCCAGGCTGGGAATATCCTTTGTTGGGGTAGAAGTCAATATGTCCCAAGTCCCGAAAGGTTCCGAGATACATGTCGTCTGTATGAATGACATCGACCAGGTCAGCACAGGAGGGGTTGAGGCCAGCCAAGATGTCGCGGAAGCGAAACCATGGACCGGCTGGATCCAATCCTTGAAAGTACATGTATAAACGACCAATCGAATTTCAGGGCTAAATAAGAGTATAATTATTATAATGGTCATCCGTCTACACTTAAATCATATTGTGTTCTTTTTTGCACTCAATCGACGTTTTTCAACTTCCAAAGTCGCTTTTAACACATTCTCAAAGTGCAGAGATGACCAGCCTACTAGGAAACCCTTCATTCATTCATTCATTTCAGACATTTATATAGCGCCTCTTCAAGAGTAACTACTCAGAAGCGCTCCCGACCCAACCACGGCTAAAGAGAACAGTCTAAAGAGCAGAGTATAACGTAGACCATTTATAAAGCGCTTCTCGCAGCAAAAAA